>CM016624.1:4428341-5096853 GCA_005393395.2 Gossypium australe | reverse complement strand
GCCCTCCAACGCCAGAGTGTGACCTTCTCCATTCGCTGAACGCCGTACATGCTGGTAAAAATCTCATCAAATCTCATCCCTAAACTTCTGATATTCTGTGTAATCGGTCTCAATACCGATCTGTCCTTATCCTTTCTCAATGCTTTTTATAACGGCCAGAGAATCACCCTCCACCTCCAGGCATGTAAAACCCATGGATAAGGCGAAGAATAAAGCTCGTTCGCACGCCCTGGCTTCTGCCACAAAAGGATCTGCTACCCGCGTGAACAATAAGTTTTCCGCTCCTCGAGTAATTCCAAAGAATCCCTAGCAATTAATGCTGTAAAAGCCATATTTTCGTCTGACTTGTAACTCGCATCAAAATTAACCTTTATTTTACCTTCATCGGGTGGTTTCCATAACTCTTTAGAGTCTGGCCTGATAGAAATCGGAGTAGCCTTTTGTATTGTGTTGAGCTCTTTTATGTATCCCCGGATAAAGCCAAGAACCTCCTGAAAATTAAACCGGGCCCCTTCATGAATCAGTTTGTTTCTCCTATACCATAAACTCCAGAAAGAGATTGCAACAATACATCTTTGTTGATCTAGATTAACAAAAAGTGTACTAATCGTTTCTGATTACCCCAGGTCTCTTCAACTGCGGGAATCGGAACAAGCATCTGAGTCCACACACTCTGCAGGATACCACAGGACCACATCAAATGGCACGAATCTTCCAACTCATCCGACAGGGGACAAACAGACTCAACGGCTAACATCCTTCTCGCCAGATTACAAGAATGAGGGAGCAAATTATTAAAAAGTCTCCAAACATGTATTTTAATTTTTTCTGGTATGTTTAGGCCCCCATAATAATTTGTAAAAGTTTTGTAATTCACCTCATTAGAACAAGTAGGCATGGAGGAATCAGCTATGGTAGTTAGAGCACGGTAGCCACTTTTAACAGAATAGTCCCCTGACCCATTTTACTTCCAGACCAAAGTATCCTCCGTGCTACTGCTAGCCAGCGAATTGAAAGAATTCTATCCGCAATGTTCTTATCAACTAAACTGTAAATTAACTCACTATCCAGTAGATGAATTCTCGTCTATAAGTTGATTAACCTTTGTCCAGTGCGGATTAATCACTTGACCAGTAACTCTGTTGTTGTCCTTCCCAGGTAGCCATGGATCATCCCAGATGTTGACACTGCTCCCCTTTCCAATCCACCACAACATGCCATCCTCAATCAAATCCCGAGAGTTGTAAATACTTCGCCAGGTAAATGAGGGGTAATAACCAACCTTAGCTGATAGAATATCGGTAAACGGAAAATAACGGGCTTTTAAGATTCTGGCTAATAAACGATTGGGCTGAACTAATATGCGCCATACCTGCTTTGCTAATAGAGCCTTGTTAAAGAAAAACAGGTTTTTAAAACCCATCCCTCCATCAGACTTGGGCTTGCAAAGCATGTCCCAACAACTCCAATGAATACCTTTCGCCGTCTTATTATTCGCCCACCAGAATTTATTCATAATATTTTCCAATTTTCGACAAAGCGTTTTAGGAAAAAGAAAACACTGCATAGCATACAGAGGTGTGGCTTGTAAACAGACTTTATGAAAACCTCTTTACCTCCCATAGAAAGACAGCGATAGCTCCAGCCTTCAACACGCTTTCTAAATCTGTCAATAAACTCAGCAAAAGCCCATGTTTTCGTCTCCCCACCATCATTGGAAGTCCAAGATACTTCTCAGGATTAGATGCCACTCGAACACCAAAAAATTAGTAATTTCCTCCTTAGCCTCTTCAGTTATGTTTAGCCCCAAATAAACTAGTGATTTGTCATAGTTCACCTTCTGCCCTGCACACAGCTCATATTCCTGGATAATATCTCTAACAGCTACTGCCCCCTCTCGTGTAGCATCCCCAAACAGAATGCAGTCTCTGCAAAAAACAAATGGTTAATATAAAGTTTCTCCCTTTCAATAGGAGCACCTTTCATACTTCCCCTCCGCTTCGCATCCTCTAATAGAGTTGAAAATCCTTCAGCACAGATTAAGAAAAGGTAAGGACTAAGTGGATCTCCTTGACGCAAACCTCTTGATGGCGAAAAAGGTTCGTTTTCCTCTCCATTAAGGCAAACCGAATAAGTAACGTAGCTAACACACCGCAAAATCAGCACAATCCAATCCACATGAAACCCCAACGCCTTCATCATGCCTCCTATAAAATCCCACTCCACTCGGTCGTAAGCCTTACTCATCCACTTTAATGCAAAATGTCCTTTCCTCCCACCCTTCTTCCTCTTCAACGAATGTAAAACCTCATAAGCAATCAGAACATTGTCGGAAATGCATCTACCATTTAAAAAGCTCATTGAGCTTCGTTAATACATTCTCCTAAAAGAATACTCATTCGATTACCAACATCTTCGAGATAATTTTATAGATACATTCAGAGGCTTATTGGTCTAAATTGAGACACATTTTCGGTTTATCAACCTTAGGGATAAGTACAATTCTCGTTTTGTTGATACGACCAAACTCCTCCTGTAACCCCCCTACCCCGAACCATCGCCGGAACAGGGTTACGAGGCATTACCGGACATATCAGACAATTTGCAAATATAAATTTTGTTTAATATAAATTTCGGCAGCATTTCTGCTTATTAATATAAAACCCCCTGTAAATAAATCGTATTCATTTCAATAAATAACCAATTTAACCAATTCATTTGATAAATTCATTTTCTATTCTAATACCTTCTAATCAAACTCATCAATATAATATCAACTTAAATTTATCAAAATATTAGTTAGATTAAAATAAATATACTCCTTTCATTATAATTCTTAAACTTGTAATACTAACATTTTAACCATTTACATTCAAAACATAATAACATTTATACACAACCTACGTACATGCCACATTATAAAAAGGAAATATACATCACCAAAGGTTTGCTGAAGTCGGGTCTGGCTTCGGATGCTGGTTCAGTATTTGACTTCTACAACCTGCGCACGGAAGCAACCGTACGCTGAGTATACATATACTCAGTGGTATTACCATAATTCAAATTATAAACATAATAATCATATCATTAAATCATATAACTTTAATTTTACTAACCCAATTCAAACATAAGTTTTCATTCTCAATATATTCATACAATTCAATTTAGCTATTTAACAATTGAAATAATCACAATCAGTTAGCTTATCCATTTCTTGAACCAATGGTTCGTACTTTCTTTTCTCATGCTCATATTTCAATCACATTTTTCAGTTCATGTTCTATTTTCGCATTTCTTCAATGGCTCAACCATTTCATTTTATTCAATTTAACCTTTTCTTATTTACCCCTATTAACAGACTCGGACCTTAACGGATACACGGATTCCAACCCAACACCCAGTACGGCACAATGTGCCTTAACGGTAACAGTATACGACACACAAAGTGTCGAATCGGTAACAGTAACAATATCAGTATTCAACACACAAGTGCTGAACCTGTAACGGTAACAGTAACAGTATACGACACACAAAGTGTCGAATCGGTAACAGTAACAGTAACAGTAGTCGGCACGTAAGTGCCTGATCAGTAAGCCGGCAAAATCCCGTACTCTTCCATGTCCTATGGCATGCCAATTATATCCGACTCAGCCCGACTAGTTAATAGGGTATTTCAGTTCTCAATTTCATTTTCATTTTCATAATAAATTCAATTTCAATATTAATTACACTTTTCCATTTCAAACCACATACAATTCAATTCAATACATATTCATCATTCACTCAATTTCCATTCATTCAATAAAAACACTTACCTTATAATTTACTTACCATATCCATAAATTAATCTAATATTTAATGAATAAATAAATAGCTTGAATTATAGTAATACAAACCCGAATTTGCTTGATCATTCCTCGGTAACCTTCTCCTTTCCTTTATGGGTTGATGCCTCGAGTTCCTTTTTAGCTACGAAATAATAATTTACATTATTAATTACAACATTAAATTACAATAAATAATTGAATTTTATTCAATTTCTACTCTTCCTCTTCATTCCACATCTTTTATACACAATTCTATTATTTACTTATAAGTTCTTTCTAGGCTGTCTACCTGAGTCATTGTCACTAAATCATCTATATCTGGAGCTACGGAACTCCAAATTAAGATCCGTAAATTTTTCCCGAAACTAGACTCATATATTTTTACTGTAAATTTTTCAGAATTTTTGGTATGGCCAATCAATACCAGATTATTCTTAAAGTTTCCCCTGTTTCACTGTCCAACTGCTCTGACCTCTCTTCACTACGAATTAAATTACTCTTTGTACAGAATTTAGATGGCCTCCTTGTTTAGCTCATTTGAAACTAGACTCATTAAGGAATTTAACCATATAAATTATGTTCCAAAATCATTTTTATACAATTTTTAATGATTTTTACAAGTCAGAACAGGGGATCTCGAAATCACCCTGAACCAGTTTCACTAAAATTTAAATATCTCACAATACAGAACTTATTTGCTATCTCTGTTTCTTTCATATGAAAATAGACTCAATAAGCTTTAATTTCATATCTCACTCAACTTCTAATTTCCATTTCTACGATTTTTGGTGAATTTTCAAAGTTACTCTACTGCTGCTGTCTTAAATCTGTTTTCTTATGATTTATTTTGCAATTAAATCCTAGTTAAGTTTACTTATTTTCTTAACTTAATTCATGCTTGATTCTACTTAAATTCCTTCCATATTCAACTTGATTACAAAATTTTCATAATAAAACCCTAATTTATAATTTCTTCCAAATCAATCCCTATAATACAAAACTTATAGCTTACTTTACAATTTAATCCTTTTACTAACTCTAACTTAAATTTCATTCAATTTAACCCCTTGTTCATCTTTTTCTTTAACATAAACTATACTTAAAAACCAATAAACTCTCAAAATATCAACTTAGTTTCATCAAAATCTTGCTTTAAAGCTTCTAAAACATCAAAATTAAAAGAATAGGACTTGATTGACTTACCTTTTAAAGTTTAAAACCTTGAATCTTTAGTTTTTCCTTTTTCCTTCTTTTTCTTCTTTCTTTCCTGCTTGTTTCGTATGCTCTCTGTTCTTTTCTGTTCTTCTTTGTTTCTTTTTTTTTATTATTTCATTTACTATTTACTTTATTATAATATAATATTATATTAATATAATTATTTAATAATATTAATAATATATTTTAACACATAAAATCTCAGATTTTTTTTAAGCTTATGCCGCCTCAACTTATGCTAAATGGCATAATTGCCATTTTGGTCCTTTTTATTTTCTTTTAATCTACAATTAGACTTTTACTCCTTATTCAATTTGATCCTTTTTCCTAATTACTCTCAATTAAGCTAAATTCACTAAATAAAAATCTAATTAAGCACACTACTAGACTCATAATTACTCCTAATGATTATTTACTAACTCGATTTACTAAGACAGAGGCCCGATAACACATTTTTTTTTTCTGGTGCCCACGGATTTTCGTTACATTTCTCCCCCCCTTAATAAATTTCGTCCTCGAAATTTACCTGAGAATAGATGAGGATACTGTGTTCTCATAGTTTCTTCCGGTTCCCAAGTTGCTTCTTCTACATTATGGCTTCTCCACAATACTTTTACCAAAGGGACTCGTTTGTTTCTTAATTCTTTCACTTCTCGAGCTAGTATTTGAACCGGTTCTTCTTCATATGACAAATCCGGTCTAATCTCAATGTCTTCAGTAGAAATAATATGAGATGGATCCGATCGATACCTTCGTAGCATGGAAACATGAAAAACATCATGAATTTTCTGTAATTCCGGAGGTAAAGCTAATCGATAGGCAACCGGTCCGATTCTTTCAATTACTTCATATGGCCCAATGTAACGAGGACTTAATTTTCCCTTGCGACCAAATCTCAAAATTTTCTTCCAAGGTGATACTTTTAAAAACACTTTATCACCCACAGAATACTCTATATCTCGTCGCTTTAGATCTGCATAAGACTTTTGTCTGTCAAAAGCTACTTTCAACCTGTCTTTGATCTTTTTAACTACTTCTTCTGTCTCCTGAATTAATTCCGGTCCAACAATCTTTTTCTCATTCAACTCTGTCCAACATACCGGTGATCGACATCTTCGACCATATAATGCTTCATATGGAGCCATTTGAATACTAGATTGATAACTATTATAAACAAATTCAGCTAATGGCAAGTATCGTTCCCAACCTGATTCAAAGTCAATAATGCAAGCCCGAAGCATGTCTTCTAAAATTTGAATTACCCGTTTCTGATTGTCCGTCGGTTTGTGGATGAAATGCAGTACTAAAATTAAGCCGAGTACCCAAAGAATCATGTAACTGCTTCCAAAATCTCGATGTAAATCGTGGATCTCGGTCGGAAATTATAGATGCTGGAATGCCATGCAGTCTCACAATTTCTCGGATATACTTCAGCAAGCTTCTGTAAAGACCAATCAGTCCTGACTGCTATGAAATGAGCAGACTTAGTAAGTCGATCAACTATCACCCAAATGGCATTCTTTTTGCTCTCTGACAGTGGCAACCCCGTAACAAAATCCATAGTAATACTATCCCATTTCCATTCAGGAATACTAATAGACTGGAGTAACCCTGTCGGTACCTGATGTTCTGCCTTTACTCGTTGGCAAGTCAAACATTTACTGACATATTCAACTATATCTTTCTTCATTCCTGGCCACCAATAGTGCTCCCTTAAATTACGATACATTTTTGTTCCACCCGGATGCAACGCAAAAGTACCATCGTGTGCTTCTTGAAGAATCATCTTCTTTAATTCAGAAGTAGTTGGAACACAAATCCGATTTTGAAACCTCAAACAATTATGTTCATCAATACTAAAATTTTCGACTGTACCATTCTGAACCATTTCTCTTTTCTTTAATAATTTGACATCTTCCATCTGAGCTGCTTTAATCTGCTCTAACATCATTGGCTTAACCTTTAACTCAGCTAACAAGCTTCCATCATCATTAACACTAAGCCGAGCAAACATTGCTCGTAATTCAATCGCAGCTTTCCTGCTCAATGCATCAGCTACCACATTTGCTTTTCCTGGATGATAATCTATAACACAATCATAATCTTTTAGAAGCTCGATCCACCGTCTTTGCCTTAAATTTAAATCTTTCTGTGACAGCAGATATTTGAGACTTTTATGATCTGTGTAAATGTAACATTTCTCGCCATAAAGATAATGTCTCCAAATCTTTAAAGCAAAAATTACTGCAGCTAGCTCCAAGTCATGTGTCGGGTAATTACGTTCATGCGGCTTCAACTGTCTAGATGCATATGCAATAACCTTTCCATTTTGCATCAATACACAACCCAAACCACTCAAAGAAGCATCACTGTACACAATAAAATCTTTTCCCGACTCTGGTAATGTTAATACCGGTGCCTCTGTCAACATTTGCTTCAAAGTCTCAAAACTATTCTGGCACTGATCATCCCAGATAAAAGGAACATTCAGATAAAAGGAACATTCTTCTGTAGTAGTTTAGTCATCGGCATTGCTATTTTCGAGAATCCATTTACAAATCTTCGATAATATCCAGCCAAACCGAGAAAACTACGTACCTCAGACACATTCTTTGGCGCTTTCCACTGAACAATTGCTTCGATCTTCTTCGGGTCAACTCTAATCCCATCAGCAGATACCACATGTCCTAAAAATACCACTTCAGACAACCAGAATTCACATTTACTTAATTTCCCATACAACTGTTTTTCCCGCAGAATCTGTAAAACCTTTCGAAGATGCTGATCATGTTCTGCCTCTGTTTTTGAATATACCAATATATCATCAATAAAAACCACCACAAACTGATCTAGATACGGCTGGAAAATGCGATTCATCAAATCCATAAAAGCAGCTGGAGCATTGGTCAATCCAAACGGCATCACCAAAAATTCATAATGGCCATAACGAGTACGGAAGGCAGTCTTAGGCACATCACTTTCCTTCACCTTCAGCTGATAATACCCGGATCTCAAATCAATTTTAGAAAATACTGAAGCTCCCTTAAGCTGATCAAACAAGTCGTCTATACGAGGCAAAGGATACCGGTTTTTGATCGTCACTTTGTTCAACTGTCGATAATCAATGCACAACCGCATAGAACCATCTTTCTTTTTAACAAACAATACTGGAGCTCCCCAAGGTGAAATACTCGGTCGGATAAATCCTCGATCTAATAAATCCTGTAACTGCACCTTCAACTCTTTCAATTCAGTAGGCGACATTCGGTACGGAGGTATAGAAATTGGTGCTGTACCTGGATACACCTCAATAGCAAATTCAACCTCTCTATCAGGTGGTAAACCCGGTAGTTCTTCTGGAAATACATCTGGAAACTCGCATACAGTCCTAATCTGGCTACATTGGCTTCCCACTGAATCAGAATTAATAACATATGCCAAATACGCTGAACAACCCTGCTGTAATAACTTGTTAGCTTTTGTAGCTGAAATGATACGTGTCGAACCACTGGTACGGATGCCATTCACTTCAATTCTGTCCCCATTTTCTGCCTGAATACTAAACCTCTTTTTATAGCAATCCAAAACTACCCCATGTTCAGATAACCAATCCATACCCAAAATGATATCAAAATCGCCAAAAGGCATGATCAGCAAATCCACAGGAAACATTTTATCATGTATTATTAACGGGCACCTCCGGCATACTCTGTCTACTAACACTGTTTGTCCCAAAGGGCTAGACACCTCTATGAAAACTCTAGACATTTCAGATTCTAACTTCCCCGATTCAACTAATTTTAAATTAATATATGAATGTGATGAACCCGGGTCAATTAAAGCATAAATAGGCTCAGAATACAATAAAAATATACCTGTCACCACATCGTGAGCATTGCCTTCTTCACGGGTCCGAACTACGTATGCTCTGGCTGGTGCTCTAGCCTCTGACTGTTGTGTAGCTATATCACTGCCTCTACTAGCTCCTCCTCTCCTCGAAACAAAACCTCCTCTAGACATTCCTCTACCTCTGGCAGTCGATACTGATCTCTGAGATGTGGTAGGTGTACTACTCTGAGTTTTCGAACAATCTTTAATAAAGTGTTCAGTAGAGCCACAACGAAAACATCCTCCAATTTTCTTCCAGCATTCACCAAAATGTCTTTTTCCACAATAGTTACATTCAGGATATTCATTTTCCCGGGGTGGAGCTTTTACACTACCGGTGGAAATAGTAATCTGTTTTCCTCTGTTTCCGTCACCTCTATCAGATCGAAAGCTTGATCTCCAACCACCTCTGAATTCTCTAGATCTCTTTGGTAGTGGATTTGAACTAGTTGCTCCTACTCGTTTCCTGGTCAATCCAACTGTTTCTGACTTTTTATCAAGTCCCAAGACTTGCTCTATCATTTTGGCCCGTTCGATCAAATCAACAAATTCAGTAATTCGCTGGGACACTAATTGTAGTTTTATTTCATCTCTTAATCCCCGTAAAAACCGTTTACAACTATCAGCCTCTGTTGGAATATATTCTGAAGCATACCTGCTCAATCTAGTAAACTCTCGATCATAATCCAATACTGACATATTACCCTGTTTCAACATTAAAAACTCTTGCTTTTTCTCTTCAATATACATTTCCCCAATATACTTCTTTTGAAATTCTTTTTGAAACAAATCCCAGGTTACCTGATCATCCGGTAAATGTCTAACAACAGATTCCCACCAGAGATATGCTTCCCCTTGTAACAATGATACAGCACATATCAGATTCTCTCGGGGGGTGCAATCTAATTGTTGCAAAACTCTTTTTGTTGATTCTATCCAATTCTCAGCAATAGACGGATCAAGACCTCTTAGTCCCGAAAACTCCGTGGCACCATATTTTCTTAACTCTTTAATCGGGGCCCGTCTAACCGTAGGTACTGATGTAGTAGCAGGTACAGTTTCCGCTAC
This sequence comes from Gossypium australe, assembly GCA_005393395.2. Classification (NCBI taxonomy): domain Eukaryota; kingdom Viridiplantae; phylum Streptophyta; class Magnoliopsida; order Malvales; family Malvaceae; genus Gossypium; species Gossypium australe. Next base: position 5,086,855 of record CM016624.1, on the reverse strand, counting down.
ATGTTGCAATGCATCGGCTATAGCTCTTAACAGTTGTGAGTTATCTCTTTCTCTTCTTACATTAGGAGGTTGGTTATTTAACGGATTTACAGTAGGTGTAACAGATTCAGTTTCTTCAATTTCTCGATTTCCAGTATGCATTTCCTGTTCAACATCATACATTCTTTCGTCTGACATTTTATCTATAAAACAAAATCAAATAAATATATATGTCAGCATCCAAAAACCCGACTCAGCTTCGACTCAATAGTGGCATGTACTTCTAGACTCACTTTCGAGCCCGATTTAGCCCGAGAATCGACTAAACCTGATAGCTCTGATACCAATAAATGTAACACCCCTAACCCCGAACCATCGCCGGAACAGGGTTACGAGGCATTACCGGACATATCAGACAATTTGCAAATATAAATTTTGTTTAATATAAATTTCGGCAGCATTTCTGCTTATTAATATATAAAACCCCCTGTAAAATAAATCGTATTCATTTCAATAAATAACCAATTTAACCAATTCATTTGATAAATTCATTTTCTATTCTAAATACCTTCTAATCAAACTCAATCAATATAATATCAACTTAAATTTATCAAAATATTAGTTAGATTAAAATAAATATACTCCTTTCATTATAATTCTTAAACTTGTAATACTAACATTTTTAACCATTTACATTCAAAACATAATAACATTTATACACAACCTACGTACATGCCACATTATAAAAAGGAAATATACATCACCAAAGGTTTGCTGAAGTCGGGTCTGGCTTCGGATGCTGGTTCAGTATTTGACTTCTACAACCTGCGCACGGAAGCAACCGTACGCTGAGTATACATATACTCAGTGGTATTACCATAATTCAAATTATAAACATAATAATCATATCATTAAATCATATAACTTTAATTTTACTAACCCAATTCAAACATAAGTTTATCATTCCAATATATTCATACAATTCAAATTTAGCTATTTAACAATTGAAATAATACACAATCAGTTGACCATTATCCATTTCTTGAACCAATGGTTCGTACTTTCTTTTCATGCTCATATTTCAATCACATTTTTCAGTTCATGTTCTATTTTCGCATTTCTTCCAATGGCTCAACCATTTCATTTTATTCAATTTAACCTTTTCTTTATTTACCCCTATTAACAGACTCGGACCTTAACGGATACACGGATTCCAACCCAACACTCCAGTACGGCACAATGTGCCTTAACGGTAACAGTATACGACACACAAAGTGTCGAATCGGTAACAGTAACAATATCAGTATTCAACACACAAAGTGCTGAACCTGTAACGGTAACAGTAACAGTATACGACACACAAAGTGTCGAATCGGTAACAGTAACAGTAACAGTAGTCGGCACGTAAGTGCCTGATCAGTAAGCCGGCAAAATCCCGTACTCTTCCATGTCCTATGGCATGCCAATTATATCCGACTCAGCCCGACTAGTTAATAGGGTATTTCAGTTCTCAATTTCATTTTCATTTTCATAATAAATTCAATTTCAATATTAATTACACTTTTCCATTTCAAACCACATACAATTCAATTTCAATATTCATCATTCAACTCAATTTCCATTCAATTCAATAAAAACACTTACCTTATAATTTACTTACCATATCCATAAATTAATCTAATATTTAATGAATAAATAAATAGCTTGAATTATAGTAATACAAACCCGAATTTGCTTGATCATTCCTCGGTAACCTTCTCCTTTCCTTTATGGGTTGATGCCTCGAGTTCCTTTTTAGCTACGAAAATAATAATTTACATTATTAATTACAACATTAAATTACAATAAATAATTGAATTTTATTCAATTTCTACTCTTCCTCTTCATTCCACATCTTTTATACACAATTCTATTATTTACTTATAAGTTCTTTCTAGGCTGTCTACCTGAGTCATTGTCACTAAATCATCTATATCTGGAGCTACGGAACTCCAAATTAAGATCCGTAAATTTTTCCCGAAACTAGACTCATATATATTTTTACTGTAAATTTTTCAGAATTTTGGTATGGCCAATCAATACCAGATTATTCTTAAAGTTTCCCCTGTTTCACTGTCCAACTGCTCTGACCTCTCTTCACTACGAATTAAATTACTCTTTGTACAGAATTTAGATGGCCTCCTTGTTTAGCTCATTTGAAACTAGACTCATTAAGGAATTTAACCATATAAATTATGTTCCAAAATCATTTTTATACAATTTTTAATGATTTTTACAAGTCAGAACAGGGGATCTCGAAATCACCCTGAACCAGTTTCACTAAAATTTAAATATCTCACAATACAGAACTTATTTGCTATCTCTGTTTCTTTCATATGAAAATAGACTCAATAAGCTTTAATTTCATATCTCACTCAACTTCTAATTCCATTTCTACGATTTTTGGTGAATTTTCAAAGTTACTCTACTGCTGCTGTCTTAAATCTGTTTTCTTATGATTTATTTTGCAATTAAATCCTAGTTAAGTTTACTTATTTTCTTAACTTAATTCATGCTTGATTCTACTTAAATTCCTTCCATATTCAACTTGATTACAAAATTTTCATAATAAAACCCTAATTTATAATTTCTTCCAAATCAATCCCTATAATACAAAACTTATAGCTTACTTTACAATTTAATCCTTTTACTAACTCTAACTTAAATTTCATTCAATTTAACCCCTTGTTCATCTTTTTCTTTAACATAAACTATACTTAAAAACCAATAAACTCTCAAAATATCAACTTAGTTTCATCAAAATCTTGCTTTAAAGCTTCTAAAACATCAAAATTAAAAGAATAGGACTTGATTGACTTACCTTTTAAAGTTTAAAACCTTGAATCTTTAGTTTTTCCTTTTCCTTCTTTTTCTTCTTTCTTTCCTGCTTGTTTCGTATGCTCTCTGTTCTTTTCTGTTCTTCTTTGTTTCTTTTTTTTTATTATTTCATTTACTATTTACTTTATTATATATATATATATTAATATAATTATTTAATAATATAATTATTTTTAACACATAAAATCTCAGATTTTTTTTAAGCTTATGCCGCCTCAACTTATGCTAAATGGCATAATGCCATTTTGGTCCTTTTTATTTTCTTTTAATCTACAATTAGACTTTTACTCCTTATTCAATTTGATCCTTTTTCCTAATTACTCTCAATTAAGCTAAATTCACTAAATAAAAATCTAATTAAGCACACTACTAGACTCATAATTACTCCTAATGATTATTTACTAACTCGATTACTAAGACAGAGGCCCGATAACACATTTTTTTTTCTGGTGCCCACGGATTTCGGGTCGTTTATAACTTGAGTTACGAAACTCAAAATCTAGATCCGTAAATTTTACTTGAAACTAGACTCATATATCTTCTTACTGTAATTTTTCCAGAATTTTTGGTGTGGCCATTAGTACAGTTTATTAGTTAAAGTCTCCCCCTATTACACAGTTTGACAGTTCTGACCTCTCTCACTAAAAATCAATTATCTCATAATATACAACCGTTTTCTTTATATAAAAATAGACTCAATAAGATTTAATTCTATATCTCATGCACAACCTAATTCAATTTCTACTATTTTTGGTGATTTTTCAAAATCACGTCACTCTGCTGCTGTCCAACTATTCCCCTGCATATAATTACATAATTTCTTTAAAATAACTATCAACTAGGCATTTCATAACATCCAAAAACATGTTCTTAATTAACCATTTTAATGGCTAATCATTACCAAACATTTACAAGCCAATATTAAGCCATATCATAAGGTCATACACACAAAATGGCTAAGTCCCTATACATGCCATAACTTAAAACGTTCGAATCACAAAATACCAATATAATCTTTTGATAGTGTAACGATCTCCGACGTCCTTTCGATCCCCGAGTTGGCTTGTAATACTATAAAAAAAATAAAGAATGGGAGTAAGCATAAAGCTTAGTAAGTTTACATGTAAATAGATAACAACATTCTTAATGAATTATCTTATGCTTTTCTTATCAAGATCACTTAAGCTTTTAACTCAATATACTTAAACTTGTATTCTTACCTTACCTTTTAACATAAAGAATGGGAGTAAGCATAAAGCTAGTAAGTTTACATGTAAATAGATAACAACATTCTTAATGAATTATCTTATGCTTTTCTTATCAAGATCACTTAAGCTTTTAACTCAATATACTTAAACTTGTATTCTTACCTTACCTTTTAACATGAATTTATCTTACCTTACCTTTTTAGCTTGAACTTGTCTTACCTTTACTTTGGAACACTCTTTGAATTTTTCCGTTGAACCACTTGGAATACTAAGGATACGCGGGTACTTTTCCTTATGAAACTTAACCATTGCCATGTCTTGACATGGTTTTACGTGGTATCCTTGCCTTGTGAACTCACCAATGCCATGCCTTGGCATGGTCTTACATGGGACCTTTGCCTTATAGTAACTTATCATGCCATGTCTTGACATGGGTCTTACATGATTTCCTTAAACCCTAATGTCATGACATTTGTATCCTACACATTCCTAGGTTCAACCGGAACTTTCTGAGATAGCTTTTCCGTCAATTCATACTTGAGTCTTTAAATAATAAATTTACAGAATAAATATGTAAATGCTGAATTTAATAATAAATGTAAAATAATAGAATTTGCATTTATTTACCGCAAACTTACCTACCTCGAAACAAACGATCAATATCGATTTAGTCCACTATCTTTTTCTTTCCCCGATCTAACTCTAGATTTCTTTCTTCTTGATCTATAATAGCAAATTTAGCTTAATTAATACTCACATTTACTAAAACAGTCCTTAACTCTAACTTGGAAAAATTACAATTTTGCCCCTAAACTTTTACATAATTACGATTTTGCCCCTAGGCTCGAAAATTAAACTTCAGCCCTTATTCTATTTTCTAACATGCTGAACATTTTTCCCTTCTATAGAAACTTCAAATTCTTACTATAACACATACTCATGAACAATAACAACTTTACCAATTACTCGTTTTAACGTTCGTTTACCGAAAATCACTTAGTAAAATCGTTACTCTACTCATTAACATGCATAATATACGATCAACATCAAAATACACAGCTTTCAACAATGGCATAATTTAAAATATTCACCAAAATCAAAAATTCAACATAGGTTTGTAAATCTCATAGCAACGATCTCAAAAACGTAAAAATTATCAAAAAACAAAAGGACATACCCGAATTAAGCCTCCTAGATGCTGAAACTTAAAGCTTCAAAATGGTTTTTTCTTTCTGACATTCGACTAAGAAGATGAACTTTTTGCATCTTCTCTTTCTTTCCATTATGTTTTGTTATTATAATATTATAATATTATTAATATATTATATAGCCTATAATTTAAACTATAATTTCATTATGAAAAATGCATGCTGCCGTCCACTATCCCATTAAAAATGGACAATTTTTCAACATAAGTCCTCCCTTATAAAAAGACACATTAATTTACCACTCAATCAAGCTATAACTACTTTTACCACTTACGATTTAGTCCTTTTCTTTAAATTAAGCACACTAACAATAAAATTAATTCACGAAACTTTCACACATGTAAATTCACATATTATAAGCACTGAAAATAATATTAAAATATTTTACTAACTCGATTTGTGGTTTCGCAACCACTATTCTTTTAGGCCCTATTTCGGATGTTACCTTTCTCTCCCCCCTTTAAGGATTTTCATCCCCAAAAATCTTACCTGTAAAGAGATTTGGGTACTGTTTTCGCATAGTCTCTTCGGGCTCCCATGTAGCCTCTTCTATTCCATGCCTAGTTCCATAATACTTTCACAAGTGCAATACTTTTATTCTTAATTGCTTAACCTCTCGAGCTAGAATTTTTTATTGGTTCCTCGCCGTAAGTCATATCTGGCTGAATCTCAACCTCTGTTTGCGAAATCACATGCAATGGATCTGAACGATAACGACGTAGCATAGACACATGAAACACATTATGAATCTTCTCTAACTCAGTTGGCAAAGCCAATCGATATGCCAATGGCCCAACTCTCTCGATCACCTCAAACGGTCCAATAAAACGGGACTTAATTTGCCTTTCTTGCCAAATCTGAGAACTTTTTTCCACGAGGATACTTTCAAGAATACCCTATCACCAACTTGAAATTCAATGTCTTTTCTTTTCAAATCTGCATAGGATTTCTGTCTATCTGAAGCTGCTTTCAAGCAATCTCTGATGACTTTTACTTTCTCTTTTGTTTCTTTGACTAGATCAACCCCGTAAATCTGATTTTCCTTAAGCTCTGTCCGATACAAAGGTGTGCGACATTTACGTCCATACAAAGCTTCATAAGATGCCATCTTCAAACTCGATTGATAACTATTATTATAAGCAAACTCTATTAAAGGTAAATATTTCTCCCAACTACCTTGAAATTCTAATACACAACATCTAAGCATATCTTCAAGTACCTGAATAACTCTCTGATTGACCATCAGTCTGAGGATGGAAAGCTGTACTAAAACTCAACTTTGTACCTAAAGCTTCCTGCAATTTCTTCCAAAACCGTGAGGTAAATCTCGGATCTCTATCTGAGATAATCGATAACGGTACTCCATGTAGTCTCACAATCTCTGAAATATATAACTCGGCCAACTTGTCAAGTGAATAATCCATATGAACTGGGATAAAATGAGCCGACTTCGTTAACTTATCAATCACAACCCATACTGCATCTTTCTTTCCCGGTGTCGAAGGCAATCCTGTCACAAAATCCATAGTAACTCGATCCCATTTCCACTCGGGAACTAATACAGGCTGCAATAAACCTGAAGGTACCTGATGTTCGACCTTTACTTGCTGACAGATCAAGCATCTAGAAACAAACTCTGATATATCTCTTTTCATTTCTGTCCACCAATACATTTTCTTCAAATCATTATACATCTTTGTACTACCTGGGTGAATAGACAAAGAACTGTTATGTGCTTCCTGTAAGATTTTCCTAATAAGCTCATCATTCTTTGGTACACATACTCTATCTCTGAACAACAAACAACCGTCAGAACCTATCTGAAAATCAGACTATACACCTGACTTGCACTGAACTCTTTTGGCTTGCAACTCACTGTCATCTTTCTGAGCTTCACAAATTTCTTCAAGAATTAGCTCTCAACTCAGCTAAGATAGAACCATCATCTGATAATGCCACACTAGTGTGCAAAGCTCTCAATGCAAATAACGATTTTCTACTCAAAGCATCAGCAACAACATTTGCCTTACCCGGGTGATAATCGATCACTAGCTCATAATCTTTAATCAACTCTAGCCATTTTCTTTGCCTCAAGTTCAGATCTTTCTGAGTCATCAAGTACTTCAAACTTTTGTGATCAGTGAATATTCAACATTTCTCACCATATAAGTGATGTCTCCAGATTTTCAATGCAAATACAATAGCAACTAGCTCTAAATCATGTGTCGGATAGTTTTTCTCATGTAGCTTTAACTGTCTAGAGGCATAAGCAATTACCCTTCCTTCCTGCATAAGTGCACAGCCTAGTCCATTCAAGGATGCATCACTGTAAATCACAAACTCTTTACCCGGTTCTAGTTGTACTAAAATAGGAGCTTTAGTCAACAATACTTTTAACTTGTCGAAACTCTGTTGACACTTCTCAGTCCATTCAAACTTGACAGCTTTCTGTAACAATCTTGTCAATGGAGTACCTATCTTGGAAAATCCCTCTACAAATCGTCTATAATAATCGGCAAGACCAAGAAAACTTCTGACCTCTGATACATTTCTAGGAGGCTTCCAATCAACAATTGCTGAAATCTTACTCGGATCAACTCTAATACCTTCACCTGAGACAATATGTCCAAGAAAACAAACTTCCTGTAACCAGAACTCACTTTTGCTAAACTTGGCATAAAGCTGATTATCTCTCAAAATCTGTAAAACTGTTCTCAAATGCTCTGCATGCTCAGTCTCATCATGAGAATAATTCAGGATGTCATCAATGAACACGACTACAAACTTGTCCAAATAAGGTCTAAAAATTCAGTTCATTAAATCCATGAAAATAGCAGGAGCATTAGTTAAGCCAAATGGCATCACAAGAAACTCATAGTGACCATACCTAGTTCAGAAAGCAGTCTTTGGAACATCTGACTCTTTAACTCGCAACTGATAGTATCCGGATCTCAAATCTATCTTAGAAAACACAGTGGCTCCCTTCAATTGATCAAACAAATCATCTATTCTAGGTAATGGATATTTGTTCTTGATGGTTACCTTGCTAAGTTGCCGATAGTCTATGCACAATCTCATGGAACCATCCTTCTTTTTAACAAATAACACTGGCGCGCCCCATGGTGAATAACTAGGTCTTACAAAGCCTTTATCAGTTAATTCCTGTAACTGAGCTTTCAATTCTTTCAATTCTATTGAAGCTATTCTATAAGGAGCAATAGAAATAGGTGTGGTACCTGGAATGAATTCAATACCAAACTCAACTTCTCTAATAGGAGGCAAACCTGGTAGTTCTTCCGGAAACACATCAGGAAACTCATTTACCACAGGCACTGATTCAATTTTCAACTCTGGGTCTTTAGTATTCAACACAAAAGCAAGATAAGCTTCACATCCTTTCCTTAAACATTTCTGAGCAGACATAACAGAAATCATGGAAATTGAACTATCTGACTCATCTGAATTAACCCGAAGGAACTCACCATTTTCACATTTCAACTCAATGAATCTCTTTCCACAATTCACTATCACATCATGTGCAGTTAACCAATCCATACCAAGAATCACATCAAACTCATCAAATGGCAATAGCATGAGATTAGCCGGAAAACAGTAACCTCTAATCATCAAAGGGCATTTTTTACATACTTTGTTTACTAACACATGCTGACCTAATGGGTTCGATACTTTAACCACAAATTCTGTAAACTCTATAGGCATGTTCATACTAGGCATTAATTTCATGCAAACATAGGAATGGGTTGAACCCGGATCAATCAAAGCAATAACATTAACATCATGAAGAGAAAATGTACCCGTAATTAGGTCGGAGGAAGATGCCTCTTCACGAGCACAGGGTAACATAAGTCCTTGTAGGTGCTTTAACATCTGATCTTGTTGCTGTATCTCTAATGTACCTCTACCTGCCCCTACTCCCGAATTTCTCTAAGATCTGCCTCTAACGGGGGCATTACCTGATCTTGCACTCGGTATTACTTTTTTTTAACCATCTCGGGACACTCCCGAATGAAATGATCCGGTGCACCACATCGGAAACAACCAATCTCAGTTGCTCGACATTGACCTAGATGACGTCGACCACATTGAGGACACTCGGGTCTATCAGGCTGAATACTACCAGCACTCGCAATCGAAGTGGTTTGAGCTTTTGAATCCATAAATCTTCCACCTCTGTTTCGGCTAGAATACCCAGTTGAAAAATTAGATCTCGTAGAAAACTCTCTAGGCCTCTTGGATGTAGGCTGAAATGACTTGCTCATCTGTCTTTTCTTCGTGTCTTGCATATCAATTTCAGCTTTACCCTTTCTTTTTAATAACTCTTCTGCCTTACAGGCTCGTTCAACTAAAACAACAAACTCTTTTATCTCTAAAACACCAACTGACAGTCGGATATCATCATTGAGCCCATCCTCAAATCTTTTGCACATGATAGCCTCTGTAGACACACACTCTCGAGTATAATTGCTGAGTCGGATAAATTCACGTTCATAGTCGATCACAGTCATCTTACCCTGTTTTAACTCAAGGAACTCTTTTCTTTTCTAGTCAATAAACCTCTGACTGATGTACTTCTTACGGAACTCCTCTTGAAAGAAATCCCAATTAACTCTTTCTTTCGGTACTACTGACACAAGTGTCTTGCACCACTGGTAGGCCGAATCTTTAAGAAGTGACACCACACATTTAATGTAACACCCCTTACCCGTATTCGACGTCGGAATAGGGTATGAGGCATTACCGGAATTACAAATTTATTTATCAGACATTTTATTTCATCTAGCATTTATATTTGAAACCAATCAAAATCAAACATATTATCCCTTAAACATATTTATTTTTCTCATTTCATGTCTCACTTGAATTTATTTCTCGTCTCAACATATTTAATTACCTTTTATTTACATATTAAAGATAATCACATATTTACATGTCATGATAAATATCATTCTCTTGCCGTTTATTCATAAACATAAATTAGTTAATTCATCATATCAATATTTCACATACCATCAACTTATATTTCCTTATATCACATAATTAAAGTTATACGAACTTACCTGGCTAAATTTGCAGAAATACCAAGATTTAAGGGCATTTTGGTAATTTTCTATTTTCATCGATTTTTCAACCGATCTTAATCCAAATTAATAATTTCATTCAATTTTGCAATTTTCAATAATAAAATAATCCATTCCATGTAAATTGATCATTTCCAACATTTTTACAAAACTAATCATAAAGTTTTACTTTTATTCAATTTAGTCTCTGAGCCTAAAACATTACAAATTAGCTATGCTAGCTGAATATTCATACATATTTTCCTCCTCCTACTCTCCATTCCACATCCTTAATGTATATAACATGCTATAAGTAATATTATCAATAATTTCACTAATTACTCATAAGTATATTCAAAACTGTCCATTTGAGTTATAGTCACTAAATTATTTATTTCCAGAGCTACAGAACTCCAAATGAAGAACCGTTAATTTTTCCTAAAACTAGACTCATATATCTTCTTGCCATAAAATTTTCAGAATTTTTGGTTTAGCCAATTAGTACAGTTTATTCTTTAAAGTCACTCCTGTTCTGCTGCCTGGCAGTTCCGACCTTCTTCACTAAAAATTATTATCTTTTTATATAGAATTCATATGATGTTATGGTTTATTTCTTCTAAAACTAGACTCATTATGGAATCTAACCATATAAATTATGTTCCCAAATTATTTTTATACAATTTTTAGTGAATTTCTAAAGTAAGAACATGGGATCACGAAGTTGTTCTAAACCAGTCTTACAAAAATACAAATATCTCAAATTACAGAATTCCTTTGCTTTCTCTGTTTCTTTTATACGAAAATAGACTCAATAAGATTTAATTCCATATCTCACTTGACTTCTAATTCTATTTATACAATTTTTGGTGATTTTTCAAAGTTAGACAACTGCTGCTGTCTAAAACTGCTTTAGTGTAACATGTTGATTTCTATTTGTCCCTAATTCCATAATTCATACAATTCAGTCCTTGCTGAATTAACCCCTCAATTGAGTTAATTTTCTCATTTAATACTTTTATCTATCATTTTAAACTCCTTCATAACCTTTAAAATCAGAATTTTAACACTAGGCCTTAATTTCAGCTATTTCACAATTAGGTCCTAAAACCAATTTCCATCAATTTCACTTGATTAAATCATCATATAACAAAATTAAAGCTTCAATTCAATATTTATTCATCATATTCTTCCAGCACTAATCCACATAAACTTTAAAAATTTAGCCATAGAATCAAAAACTAATGAATTAATAAATTGGACCCAATTGTAAAAGTCCAAAACATAGAAATTTCAAGGAGAAAGCAAGAATTAAACTTACATGATGCTTGAGTATAAAAACTAGCTTGAACTCTCTCCCATGGCTATTTTTCAACTGAAGAAAATGAAGAGAAATGAAGAGAATTCTCCATATATTTCAATTTGATCCCCTTTTTATTTAGCTAATTTTAAAAATTTTCCAATTTTCCCCCCTTTTTCTTCTTTCTCTTCTCTTCTTCTTTCTTTCCTGCTCTCTGCTTCTTCGTTTGGGTTTTTGTTTCCTATTCTCTTTTTGTTTGTTTTTATATATAATAATATAATAATATAATATAATAATATATAATATAATAATATAATATTAAACATAAAAAAAATCTCAGATTTTCTTCACAATAACCGCCTCAATTAAACAAAATGGCTTAATTGCCATTTGGTCCTTTATACTTTCTTTAATCTATAATAAAACTTTTACACCTTTTTCAATTTAGTCTTTTTCATTTAATTACATATCCAAACGTTAAAATTTCTCAACTAAACTTTAATAATAACTTAATGACACTCCATAAATATTTCTAAAAATATTTATGGCTCATTTTATGAATTCGAGGTCTCAATACCTCGTTTTTGGCCCAATTTTTTTTTCTAATTAATTCTTTTAGTTCACAAAATTCACTAATTTTAAAATATTTCTAAAATCACACTTAACTTATAATTATCGATTAACAAAATTTTCTAACTTTTCGTCAGATTTAATGATCTCGAATCACTGTTCCGACACTATTTAAAATTGGGCTGTTACATTTAATACATTCTTCTAGTGTGCAGGATAACTCATCAAAGACTCTGATAGTGTTCTCGAGCCAAAATTCAGCTTTCTCTACATCATCATCTTTGGTAGCCCGAAACTCTTCAGATCCTTGTTTTCTGATCTTGTCAACGGGTGGTTTCTCTCTTCTAACGATATTTATAACTGGGGAAGCTACATGGGTAGTCTGTGGATCATGAGAGGGTGGAGGTCTAACGGCCGGGTTCGTACGAACGAACTCAGCAAACCATTCATTCATAGCTTGGAAGAAGGATTCTCGAGCCCCTCCTCCCTGACTAACTGTAACGGGCCTTTCACGACTATCTGGTGGCACCGTCCCTTCAGTGGGAGTGGGTGCATTACTCTCTACATCATCTGCACCATCTCGTTCGGGATCCATAGCTATACAAGAAAAACAGTTTTAAAATTATCAGGAGTCGTCACACTATCAAAATATAAGTATGGCATGTATAGTTAGACTCTTACTCATACGGAATATTCTGAGAACCGACTAAACTCTTGCTCTGATACCAATAAATGTAACACCCCTTACCCGAGACCTTTGCTGGAGTCGAGCACGAGGCATTACTAGACTTAACTTACTAGTTCGGGGCATAAAAATTGAAACTGTCCGTCTGTGTCATGTTCACTAAATTAATTATAACTTGAGTTACGAAACTCAAAATCTAGATCCGTAAATTTTCCTTGAAACTAGACTCATATATCTTCTTACTATAATTTTTCCAGAATTTTTGGTGTGGCCAATTAGTACAATTTATTAGTTAAAGTCTCCGCTATTACACAGTTTGACAGTTCTGACCTCTCTTCACTAAAAATCAATTATCTCATAATATACAACTCTTTTTCCTACACCTTTCTCTTTATATAAAAATAGACTCAATAAGCTTTAATTCTATGTCTCATGCACAACCTAATTCAATTTCTACTATTTTTGGTGATTTTTCAAAATTACGTCACTGCTGCTGTCCAACTATTCCCCTGCATATAATTACATAATTTCTTTAAAATAACTATCAACTAGGCATTTCATAACATCCAAAACATGTTCTTAATTAACCATTTTAATGGCTAATCATTACCAAGCATTTACAAGCCAATATTAAGCCATATCATAAGGTCATACACACAAAATGGCTAAGTCCCTATACATGCCATAACTTAAAACGTTCGAATCACAAAATACCAATATAATCTTTTGATAGTGTGTAACGATCTCCGACGTCCTTTCAATCCCCGGGTTGGCTTGTAATACTATAAAAAAAATAAAGAATGGGAGTAAGCATAAAGCTTAGTAAGTTTACATGTAAATAGATAACAACATTCTTAATGAATTATCTTATGCTTTTCTTATCAAGATCACTTAAGCTTTTAACTCAATATACTTAAACTTGTATTCTTACCTTACCTTTTAACATGAATTTATCTTACCTTACCTTTTTTAGCTTGAACTTGTCTTACCTTTACTTTGGAATACTCTTTGAATTTTTCCGTTGAACCACTTGGAATACTAAGGATACGCGGGTACCTTTCCTTATGAAACTTAACCATTGCCATGTCTTGACATGGTCTTACGTGGTATCCTTGCCTTGTGAACTCACCAATGCCATGCCTTGGCATGGTCTTACATGGGACCTTTGCCTTATAAATTCACCAATGCCATGCCTTGGCATGGTCTTACATGGGACCTTTGCCTTATAGTAACTTATCAATGCCATTCTTGACATGGTCTTACATGATTTCCTTAAACCCTAATGTCATGACATTTGTATCCTACACATTCCTAAGGTTCAACTGGAACTTTCTGAGATAGCTTTTCCGTCAATTCATACTTGAGTCTTTAAATAATAAATTTACAGAATAAATATGTAAATGCTGGAATTTAATAATATTAAATGTAAAATAATAGAATATTGCATTTATTTACCGCAAACTTACCTCGAAACAAAATACGATCAACTATATCGATTTAGTCCACTATCTTTTTCTTTCCCCGATCTAACTCTAGATTTCTTTCTTCTTGATCTATAATAGCAAATTTAGCTTAATTAATACTCACATTTACTAAAACAGTCCTTAACTCTAACTTTGGAAAAATTACAATTTTGCCCCTAAACTTTTACATAATTACGATTTTGCCCCTAGGCTCGAAAATTAAACTTCAGCCCTTATTCTTATGTTTTCTAACATGCTGAACATTTTTCCCTTCTATAGTAACTTCAAATTCTTACTATAACACATACTCATGAACAATAACAACTTTTACCAATTAGCTCGTTTTACTCGTTTTTACCGAAAATCACTTAGTAAAAATCGTTCCTCTACTCATTAACATGCATAATCTACCATCAAACATCAAAATACACAAGCTTTCAACAATGGCATAATTCAAAATATTCACCAAGATCAAAAATTCAACATGGGTTTTGTAAATCTCATAGCAACGATCTCAAAAACGTAAAAATTATCAAAAACCGAACAAAGGACATACCCGAATTAAGCCTCCTAGATGTTGAAACTTAAAGCTTCAAAAATGGTGTTTTTCTTTCTGACATTCGGCTAAGAAGATGAACTTTTGCATCTTCTCTTTCTTTCCATTATGTTTTGTTATTATAAGATTATAATATTATTATAATATATTATAACATAGCCTATAATTTAAACATATAATTTCATTATGAAAAATGCATGCTGCTGTCCACTATCCCATTAAAAATGGACAATTTTCAACATAAGTCCTCCCTTATAAAAAGACACATTAATTTAACCACTCAATCAAGCTATAAGGCTACTTTAATTTAACCACTCAATCAAGCTATAAGGCTACTTTTACCACTTATGCGATTTAGTCCTTTTCTTTAAATTAAGCACACTAACAATAAAATTAATTCACGAAACTTTCACACATGTAAATTCACATATTATAAGCACTGAAAATAATATTAAAATATTTTACTGACTCGGATTTGTGGTTTCGCAACCACTATTCCGTTTAGGCCCTATTTCGGGATGTTACAATCATAACTCGTTAATGTCAATTGAACCATTTGGAATTAAAAAGGATACTCGGATAGTCAGAAGGCTCGTACAATGCCAACGTCCTAGACGTGGTCTTACATGTAATCACATATCGATGTCACTATCCCAAACAGGGTCTTACACGAATCAAATACGATGCCAATGTCCCAAACATGGTCTTACACGTAAACACAAGTCGATGCCAACGTCCCAAACATGGTCTTACTCGATCGAATTGATCTCGAAAACATTGCTCCCAAGCATATAGACATTCAGCAATCATTTAAAAACATTCATAAAATTCAATTCAGCATATAAATTTCATATATATTTAAAATTAATAGCATTTATTTGCTTATAAACTTGCCTCGGATATCGATAAACGGAAAATAACGACTATTCGTTTACTTTTGTTTTTCCCCGATCCAAACCTGTTTTCTTCGGTTCTTGATCTAAACATATTCAAATTAAACTTATTTAAACACCATTTTATTCAATTTAATCTAAAAACACATAAATGGGCAAATTACTATTTTGTCCCTGACATTTTACACTTTTTACAATTTAGTCCCTATTGCATAAAACACAAAATATACAAAATTTGCACACATCATGCTTAGGCCGAATGTTACCCATGCTCATACAAGTCCATACATTTCATTTATTTCACATTTTAGTCCCTTAATTTATTATTTTTATAATTTAGCCCTAATTGCTCAAAATCATCAAAATTTCCAATACAAAACATATTAATTCAAAACATATCTTTTATAATCTATCATCTAACATCACAAAATTCATGAATTCATCAATGACTTAACTTAAAATATTCATCAAAATCAAAAATTAAAGCATGGGCTTTGTAGTACACGAACCAACGATCACAAAAACGTAAAAATTATCAAAAACTGAACAAATTTCATTCATTAATTTAGCCAAGATCAAAGCCGAACCTAGTTGTTCTTCTTTTCTTTATTTTCTTTCGTATTTTCGGTGGAAGGATGGACATAATGCATGGCTTTCTAATTTTGTTTTATTATAATTACATTATAATATATTAATTACTATTTTAACCTTTATCATTTTATTCCATTTCTACTAACTCATGTCCAAAAGTGTCCATGCATAAATTAAATGGTCTAATTGCATCATAAATACCTCATGCTTTAAAGATAACAACAATTCGGCCCTTACATATTTAACTATCAACTTTTTTATCGTACGCGGTTAAGCCCTTTTTATTAAATCGGCACTCAAACAACAAAATTAAAACACAAAAATTTCATGGATATAAATTCACACATAATAAACATAGAAAATAATTTTTAATTATTTTTCTGACTCGAATTTATGGTCCCGAAACCACTGTTCCAATTAGGGTCAAAACTGGACTGTTACGTTAATTTAGTTGCTTATGCTTTAAATGTGGCTGAAGATATAGATGCAAACCAAGAGCCATCTAATTATTCTGATGCAGTTAGCTGTGAAGACTGAGAAAAGTGGATGTTTTCTATACAAGAGGAGATGGAATTACTCCACAAAAACAGAACATGAGATCTTGTGAAACTTCCTAAAGGGAAAAAGGTTGTTCGCTGTAAATGGGTGTTTAAAAAGAAAGAAGGGACTCCAGGAGTTGAAGAACCCAGATATAAAGCAAGGCTTGTTGCAAAGGGCTACAGTCAAATTCCAGGAGTGGACTTCACAGATGTGTTCTCCCCAATTGTGAAGCATAGTTCGATTCGAGCTTTGCTTGGTGTTGTGGCCATGCATGATTTGGAGCTTGAGCAGTTAGATGTAAAAAACTGCATTTTTGCATGGAGAACTTGAGGAGGATATTTACATGTAACAACCAGAGGGTTTTACAGTCTCAGAAAAAGTGGACTATGTTTGCTTGCTGAAAAATTCCCTTTACTATTTGAAACAGTCACCAAGACAGTAGTACAAGAGGTTTGATTCCTTTATGACTTCTCATGATTTCAAAAGAAGTAGTTTTGACAGTTGTGTTTACTTTAAGAAAAATAGTGATGGTTCTTTTGTGTATCTACTTCTTTATATTGATGACATGTTGATAGCAGCAAAAGATAAAGGAGAGATAAGAAAGGTCAAAGCCCAACTAAGTGAAGAATTTGAGATGAAAGATGTGGGAACAGCAAAGAAGATACTTAGTATGGAGATTCTCAAAGATAGAAAAGCAAGTAAATTGTACCTAAGTCAGAAGGGGTACATTGAGAAAGTTCTTTGTAGGTTCAATATGTAAAGTGCTAAGCCTGTTAGTACTCCTTTAGCAGCCCATTTCAGACTTTTATTGGCTTTGTCTCCACAATCAGATGATGAGATTGAGAACATGTCACATGCTCCATACTCTAGTGCAGTGGGATCTCTCATATATGCTATGGTTTTTTCACGTCCAGATTTATCATATGCAGTCAGTGTAGTTAGCAGATACATGGTGAATCCCGATAAAGTGTAACATTCTGGTTTAGGGCCTAGTCGGAATAGTGGTGCGAGACCACAAATCCGAGGTCTATGTATGAGTTTTTGAGGTTTATGCTATGTTTGCATGTTAGTGTGAAAGTTTTATGAAGCAATTTTGTGAAATTACAGTTGAATTGTCTAAAAGGACTAAATTGCAAAAGTTGCAAAATGTGAGATTCTAGAAGCTATTTGTGTGAAATAGCTTTAGAATATTAAATAGAGATCCTTAAATAGCAATTTTCCCAATTTTTATTTTTCGGACAAAATTGGGAATGGATGAGTTAAAATAGGAAGTTTATCAAAAAGGGCATTTTGGTCATTTGGCAATTAAATGATTAAAATGGGAGAAAAGATGAAAAAATTCATTCATCTTCTTCTCCAAGGCTGCCGAAATTTTCAAGAGCCATTGTTAGGGTTCTTCAAATTTTTCAAGCTTGCTAGTAAGTGCATCCAAGCCCCGTTTTTGATATTCTTCATATTTTTGAAGTCCTAGTAGCATGAGTAAGCTATTTTTAGCTATTTGATGAACTATAATGGATGTTCAAAAATATGCCTATGCATGACATGCAAGTATTTTAGTGTTTTATGGAAGAATATGAAAGCTTGATGTAGTAGAAACATCTTTTGCTAAGTGATTTTCCATGAAAATGCATGTAGGGACTAGTTTGTAAAAGTCTTGAGTTTAGTCATACATGTGTGATTTAGTGAGAATTGATGAATGCTTTAGTTGAGTAAGTGACTCGGCTAAGCATGTAAAAGATAGAAAGTTGAATAAAAATCACTTTACGAGCCTTGA
Source organism: Gossypium australe (assembly GCA_005393395.2). Classification (NCBI taxonomy): domain Eukaryota; kingdom Viridiplantae; phylum Streptophyta; class Magnoliopsida; order Malvales; family Malvaceae; genus Gossypium; species Gossypium australe. Next base: position 5,068,136 of record CM016624.1, on the reverse strand, counting down.
GGCAGAAGGGTAATTATGAGAAGGATTAAGGGCAAAAGAGTAATTTTACCAAAGTATGAGATAAGTGTCAATTTAGTCAATGTGTGTATTGAATAAGCTGATTTATTCATTATAGATCAAGAAAGACGAAGCTCGGATCTAAACCGAGGCAAGAATAAGGTGGTGGACTAGATTGCATATTTCTATACTTTTGAGTATCAAGATAAGTTTATGCTTAAACAATGCATTCATACTTACAATTTCTTAATGCTAGCTAGTGTGTAGCATGATTGAGAATGATTGAGAACCTATGTGGGATGAATGTGGTAGAATTTGTGAATGGATGTATGGTTAAGTAAGTAGATATGTGAATGTGTAGTGAGAATGCTAAATGGTGGGCTAAGTACGATACCATCTTAATGCATATTGACGATAAGCTGGCTATGTGTGATGCTATCGTTAGGTAATATTATCTAGTGGGCTATGTGCGAAACCACTATGAATACCTTTGTGGTAGGCTAAATGCGATACTACCTTATTAATTGATTGTGGTGGACTAAGTGCGAAACCACTGAGAAATTAGCTGTGTGGATTAGCTGTGTGGTTGTATTATAGAGTTAATTAGCTATGTGGATGAATTATGGAGAAATGATATTGTGTTGCATATTGTGTAAATGTGATATTGAATGCAGGGGTGCATTTCAATGGTTATGAGTATGTGACTCATGATGTGTTGGAATGTGGTAAGGGATAGAAAGAGTAAGTATAGTTGTACATTATATGTTAGTATGATGCTACTTGTTGTTTAGCTTATACTATGATGCTTAATTGTTTATGTGTAAACTTACTAAGCTCAAAGCTTACTCCCTTTCTTTTCCCTTGTCTTATAGAGTAAAAATGTTGAATCGAGATAAGAAGATCAATTGGAAGATCGTCCACATTATCAGCACACTCTGGTACACGAGACTCCACGTTTTGTATATGGCATGTATAGAGGCTAGACAAGTTAGTGAATTTTGTTGTAAATTGTAATGGCCTAAATTCAAGGTTATCGGAACAATGGTTTTGCAACCACAAATCTGATTTAAAGAGAAATTTATTTCAATATATTTGTATGAATATTTATATAATAGGAAATATTTTTTATAAATATTTATAAAATGTTAGTAATGTGGTATTAAAATTTCGTTAGAAAATTTTAACGTTTGGGTAGGTAATTAAATGAAAAAGACTAAATTGAAATAGAAGTAAAAGTTGAATTATAGATTAAAAGAAATTATAAAGGGCCAAAATGTCAATTAAGCCATTTTGTATAGTTGAGGCGGTGTAATGTATAAAATCTAAGATTTTTATGTTTAATATATATTATATTATATAATAAAGATATTTTATGTTTTAATTATAATATATTATATTGTATTGTTATTATTATATTTATATATGTGTGTGTATAAACTAAAGAGGCAAAAAAAAAAAGAGGAAAGAGAGAGCAAAGACGAAACAGAGAAGAAACAGGGGAGAAAGAAAAAAAAAAGAGGAAAGAGAGAGCAAAGACCAAACAGAGAAGAAACAGGGGAGAAAGAAAGAAAAAGGGAGAATAGAAGTTTTAAAGCTTGGATATTTAATAGGTAAGTTAATTTAGTCATTTTCTTTTAAATTTGATGCTTTATAAGTTTTAGAACAAAGTTTTGTTGAATTAAGTTGAAATTTTGAAAATTCTTAGATTTTTGAACATGAGTTATGTGGATCAAATTGATGAATTAGGGGTTTAATTGATGGAATATCTAGTTAGAAATTGATTTTTAGGAACTAAATTGTGAAAATGTTTGGAATTAAAGTCTATTACTGAAATTCTGATTCCTAAAGGTTATAAAGTAGTTTAAAGTGATAGAATAAAGTGTTAATTGAGAAAAATCAACTCAATTGAGAAGTTAATTGAGCAGGGACGAAATTATCGTTTATTGAAAGCTTAAGGGAAAAATGGTAATAAATAGTTTGCACTAAAACAGTTTGGACAGCAGCAGTAGTCTAATTTTGAAAAATCACCAAAACTCGTAGGAGTGGAATTAGAAGTTAAGTGAGATATGAAATTAAAGCTTATTTAGTCTAGTTTCTCATAGAAGAAACGTTGTAAGCAATAGATATGTAAATCATGAGATATAATGAATGTTTTGAGACAAAGTCAGAATGAATTTGGGTTCCCCTGTTCTAACTTTAGAAAATCATAAAAAATTGGATAAAAATAATTAGAGGCTTAAATTTATATGTTTAGAATCCTGAATGAGTCTATTTTCAATAGAAATAAACGGGAACATTATCTAAATCCTGCATGAAGAGATAATTAATTTTTAGTGAAGAAGGGTCAGAACTGCCAGACAGCAGAACAGGGGTGAATTTAATGAATAAACTGTACTAATTGTCTAAGCCAAAAATTCTGAAAATTTTATGGTATGAATATATGTGAGTCTAGTTTCAGAAAAAATTAACGGTTCTTCATTTGGAGTTCTGTAGCTCTGGAAATAAATAATTTAGTGACTATGACACAAATGGACAGCTTTGAATAAATTTATGAGTAAAAGATTAAATTGAAATGTGAGCAAAAATAAGAAAGGATGAATTTATTATATTATACATGTATATTTTATTAAATAGTACAGGAAATTTATTTGATTATTTTTTTAACATATAAATGTTATATGTTTATATGAAATTGAAGAAAAAGAAAAGAAATGAGAGGATCGAATTGAAGGAAAAGGAAAAGAGAAGGTTAAGGAGTGAAGGAAGAAGAACATATATCATCTCAACCTTTTTGTTGTAAGTACTACAAGAATTTTAAATTATTTTTATTTATCTTTTTTGAAATATTTATGTAAAGTATTTAAATGAATGAGATTCAGTTTTAATGCCCAAGTAGACGGAATTTAGAACTATTAGGATATTAGTGGCATGCCATTAAGGAACTTTAGCGCGCTATCTGATATTAGTACGTTGGTGCTCTCTGATCATTAGCACATCTGTGCTCTCCGTATAGCACTTTAGTGCTCTCTGTTCACTTGTGCATCATAATGCACCTCTGTATTTGTTCCGTATATCCGATGTGTTCTATAAAGTCTACTTTGGGCTAAGAATGTGAATTGAGAACAAAAGTGAATCACTGATGTGTTAAGGTAAGTTTTATACCTTACAAAAGATAAGTTAAATTTTATTTAAAGCAAGGCATAATTGAAGAAACTTATATGTGAGTACATATGTAATAATTGACTGAGTTTAAAACATTCTGTTATGATTACTTACTTAATTATTCTTGTAGTGCTTACTAAGCCTTCACCGGCTTAACGCGTTTATTTTAACGCGTAGGTACAATTAAACTAGAAAAGATAGAGTCCAACTAGAAGATCTCTCACCTCATCACATCCTCACGATTTTCAAAAGTAGGTATTGTATTTTGTATTAAAATGGCATGTACATATGTAGTTCAAAGGTGTTCCCATATGATAAGGACTAAAATGTAGATTCTTGAAATTCTATCTATTTTCAGTTACTTGAAGTATTTTTATATATGTATGGAATGAATTAATAAATAATAAGTATGTTAGTAAAAATGGTTGGTAAGTTAAAATATTATATACAAATGTTTTAATTAAAAAGTATCTAGCCATAATTATTTTGGCACCAAATGTAATAGTCTTATACCGGGTCTGCATGATTGAACCTGGTATAGGGGTATTACATAAATGGTTAAGATGTGTTGGCCTTTAAATGGATAGTCTATTTTGTATAATGCCATAGTGGTTGGCTACATTATTATATGATAAGATGTTGTTATCCATGTGAAATTGTGATTTCAATTGAGTTGATTATGGATGAGTTGAATGAGTGCATATTGTGTATGCTAGAAGGGTGAAAGGAACTTGGCACATAGCTTTGTTCTTGTCCATGTGGATGACACACGGGCGTTTGTCTAGACCATGTGTGACACTCGGTCAACCCACAGGCGTGTGACTGGGCCGTGCGTCCCCTGCACGTTAACACTTTAAGTCAGAATAGACCACGGACTAGCCACACGGGCGTGTGCATAGGCCGTGTGAGTTTAATCAGTGTTGGCCACGGACTAGCCACACGGGCGTGTGACTAGGCTTTGAGGCCGTGTGTATGTAGTCAGTATTCACCACGGTTGAGGAGCATGGGTGTGTGGGTCTATGCACGAGCATGTCTCTTCTTGCACGGGCGTGTTAGGCCTGTACAAAAGAGAAAATTTTTAAGATTGGAAAAAGTTCCGATATAATCTCGGGAGCCCTCGTGTGTATGAGTAAGGCCTCGTAAGTCGAGAAGAGGTTGTTGTGGTGACTTAATAGGGTAGTCACGATGAGCCTAAGTGGCAATAAAGTAGTTTTAGTACGGTAACGCCTCGGGCCCGGTTCTGGCGTAGAACCCGGGTAAGGGGTGTTACATAAAGAACATTGGAAAGCAGTTCAGTGGATTTTAAGATACTTACGAGGTACTACTGATGTTTGCTTATAGTTTAGAAGAACTAGAAATGGAGTCATTGGGTATGTTGATGCTGATTTTGCTGGAGATCTTGATAGAAAAAGATCACTCATTGGTTATTTCTTTACAATCGGAGGTTGTGCAATTAGTTGGAAAGCTACTTTGCAAACTACAGTCGCTTTGTCTACCACTGAAGCTGAGTACATGGCGATTACTGAGGCTTGTAGAGAAGCTATTTGGTTGAAGGGACTCTTTAGTGAAATCAATAAAGACCTTCAAATCAACACAGTATTTTGTGTCAGTCAAAGTGCCATCTTCCTTACAAAATATCAAATGTTTCATGAGAGAACAAAACATATTGATGTTCGATATCATTTTGTTCGTGATATTATTGCTCGTGGTGATATTGTCTCCATCTATTTTATATTAAATAGAATAATGTGTTTCAATCTTACTACACTCCTATTAGAATGTGGCTTTATAAGCCTATAAATAGACATAGTCTATTCCTCTTGTAATTAATTCGAATTCGACATAATGAATTTTCTTCTCCTCTGCCCGTGATTATTTCCCCGAAAGGGTTTCCACGTAAAATCTGTGTGTTCTTTATTTTTATTTCTCTTTTTTTTGCGATATATTTGCCATTACCGACATTCTATTTTATTTTCACATTAACAAAATGGAGAAATGACTAAGAGACGTGTTATTTAAATTTTAGTGTGAGTTCCAAATATAAATATATGTAATGTGAAAATAATTTTTTTTAAAAAAAGTTTCTATGAAATGAATAGCAGCCAACAGATGACAAAGGTCAACATTAAATGAATTAGACTATCTTCAAGTCCTCTATTAAAAGGGCAGTCAAATCTTTGTTAAATGAGGATAATGGACAGTGGGTTGTGTTTCAAGTGATATGAAATCACGAAAACAATGGTCCACGGGTGCAAGAATAAACTGAAGAGCTAGTGACGGAACCAAATCGAGGTTTCAAATGGGAGTCGAGCACGAGGCATTACTAAACTTAACTTACTAGTTCGGGGCATAAAAATTGAAACTGTCCGTCTGCGTCATGTTCACTAAATCAATTATAACTCGAGTTACGAAACTCGAAATCTAGATCTGTAAATTTTCCCTGAAACTAGACTCATATATCTTCTTACTATAATTTTTCCAGAATTTTTGGTGTGGCCAATTAGTACAGTTTATTAGTTAAAGTCTCCCCTGTTACACAGTTTGACAGTTTTGACCTCTCTTAACTAAAAATCAATTATCTCATATTATACAACTCTTTTTCCTACACCGTTTCTTTCATATAAAAATAGACTCGATAATATTTAATTATATATCTCATGCACAACCTAATTCAATTTCTACTATTTTTGGTGATTTTTCAAAATCACGTCACTGCTGCTGTCCAACTATTCCCCTGCATATAATTACATAATTTATTTAAAATAACTATCAACTAGGCATTTCATAACATCCAAAACATGTTCTTAATTAACCATTTTAATGGCTAATCATTACCAAACATTTACAAGTCCATAATAAGCCATATCATAAGGTCACACACATAAAATGGCTAAGTCCCTATACATGCCATAACTTAAAACGTTCAAGTCACAAAATACCAATATAATCCTTTGATAGTGTGTAACGATCTCCGACGTCCTTTCGATCCCCAAGTTGGCTTGTAATACTAAAAAAATAAAGAATAGGTGTAAGCATAAAGCTTAGTAAGTTTACATGTAAATAGATAACAATATTCTTAATGAATTATCTTATGTTTTTCTTATCAAGATCACTTAAGCTTTTAACTCAATATACTTAAAACTTGTATACTTGCCTTACCTTTTAACATGAATTTATCTTACCTTACCTTTTTAGCTTGAACTTGTCTTACCTTTACTTTGGAATACTCCTTGAATTTTCCCGTTGAACCACTTGGAATACTAAGGATACTCGGGTACCTTTCCTTATGAAACTTAACCATTGCCATGTCTTGACATGGTCTTACGTGGTATCCTTGCCTTATGAACTCACCAATGCCATGCCTTGGCATGGTCTTACATGGGACCTTTGCCTTATAGTAACATATCAATGCCATGTCTTGACATGGTCTTACATGATTTCCTTAAACCCTAATGTCATGACATTTGTATCCTACACATTCCTAGGGTTCAACCGGAACTTTCTGAGATAGTTTTTCCGTCAATTCATACTTGAGTCTTTAAATAGTAAATTTACAGAATAAATATGTAAATGCTGGAATTTAAAAATATTAAATGTAAAGTAATAGAATATTGCATTTATTTACTGCAAACTTATCTCGAAACAAAATACGATCAACTATATCGTTTTAATCCTCTATCTTTTTCTTTCCTCGATCTAACTCTGGATTTCGTTCTTCTTGATCTATAATAGCAAATTTAGCTTATTTAATACTCACATTCATCAAAACAGTCCTTAATTCTTAACTTTAGCAAAATTACAATTTTGCCCCTAAACTTTTACATATTTACACATTTGCCCCAAAGCTCGGAAATTAAACTTTATCCCTTATTCTTATGTTTTATGGCATGCTGATCATTTTTCCCTTCTATGGAAACATCAAATTCTCACTCTAACTTGTACTTATGAACATTAGGTATTTTTACCGATTAAGCCGTTTTACTCGTTTTCACTTAAAATCACTTAGCAAAAGTTGTTTAACATAATTTCAGACTTCATATTCTATCATAAAACATCAAAATAAACACATTTTACCTGTGGGTATTTTTCCAAATATGAACCCTAGCATGAATTATTAATAGAATAAGCTAAATCGAGCTACCGGGGTTTCAAAAACGTAAAGAACATTAAAAACGGGGCTTGGAATCACTTACTATGGAGCTTGGAAGCTTGAAACAAACCCTAGCTATGGTGAACACTTGAAAATTCGGCCTAATGAAGAAGATGAGCATATTTTGCCATCTTTTTCCCTTTTAATTTCATTTTTATTACCAAATGACTAAATTACCCTTCATTAAAAACTTTGGTTCTTTCTACCTATATATGTCCATTTTTGTCCATGAAAATATAATGGTCTAATTACCATTTAAAGATTCCTACTTCAAACCCCCATTTCAATCAAGTAATTTACAAATTAGACCCCCTATTTAGCAACTTTTGCAAACAAGTCCTAATAGGCAACTTAAGCATGAAATCAATAAAATTTCTTATCAATATTCTAACACATGTATTTAATCACTCAGTAAATCATAATAATTAATCGTAATAAATTTTTCTATCTCGGATTCATGGTTTCGTGACCACTATTCCGTTTAGGCCCTATTTCGGAATGTTACATGTTTAGTGGAAAGCGCCAAAGAATGTGTCTGAGGTACGTAGTTTTCTCGGTTTGGCTGGATATTATCGAAGATTTGTAAATGGATTCTCGAAGATAGCAATGCCAATGACTAAACTACTACAGAAGAATGTTCCTTTTATCTGGGATGATCAGTGCCAGAATAGTTTTGAGACTTTGAAGCAAATGTTGACAGAGGCACCGGTATTAACATTACCAGAGTCGGGGAAAAATTTTATTGTGTACAGTGATGCTTCCTTGAGTGGTTTGGGTTGTGTATTGATGCAAGATGGGAAGGTCATTGCATATGCATCTAGACAGTTGAAGTCGCATGAACGTAATTACCCGACGCATGATTTGGAGCTAGTTGCAGTAATTTTTGCTTTAAAGATTTGGAGGCATTATCTTTATGGCGAGAAATGCGACATTTACACAGATAAAAAAAGTCTCAAATATCTTCTGTCGCAGAAAGAGTTAAATTTAAGGCAAAGACAGTGGATCGAGCTTCTAAAAGATTATGATTGTGTTATAGACTATTATCCAGGAAAACAAATGTGGTAGCTGATGCATTGAGCAGGAAAGCTGCGATTGAATTACGAGCAATGTTTGCTCGGCTCAGTGTTAATGATGATGGAAGCTTGTTAGCTGAGTTAAGGGTTAAGCCGACAATGTTAGATCAGATTAGAGCAGCTCAGATGGAAGATGACAAATTATTAAAGAAAAGAGAAATGGTTCAGAATGGTACTTTCGAGAGTTTTAGTATTGATGAACACGATTGTTTGAGGATTCAAAATCAGATTTGTATTCCAACTATTTCTAAATTAAAGAAAATGATTCTTCAAGAAGCACACGATGGCACTTTTGCATTGCATCCGGGTGGAACAAAAATGTATCGTAATTTACGGGAGCTTTATTGGTGGCCAGGGATGAAGAAAGATATAGTTGAATATGTTAGTAAATGTTTGACTTGTCAACGAGTAAAGGCAGAACATCAGGTACCGACAGGGTTACTCCAGTCTATTAGGATTCCTGAATGGAAATGGGATAGTATTACTATGGATTTTGTGACGGGGTTGCCTCCGTCGGCGAACAAAAAGAATGCCATTTGGGTGATAGTTGATCGGCTTACTAAGTCTGCTCATTTCATAGCAGTCAGGACTGATTGGTCTCTACAGAAGCTTGCTGAAGTTTATATTCAAGAAATTGTGAGACTGCATGGTATTCTAGTGTCTATAATTTCTGACCGGGATCCACGATTTACATCTAGATTTCGGAAGCAGTTACATGATTCTTTGGGTACTCGGCTTAAATTTAGTACTGCATTTCATCCACAAACCGACGGACAATCAGAACGGGTAATTCAGATTTTAGAAGACATGCTCCGGGCTTGTATTATTGACTTTGAATTAGGTTAGGAACGATACTTGCCGTTAGCTGAATTTGTTTATAATAATAGTTTTCAATCTAGTATTCAGATGGCTCCATATGAAGCATTATATGGTCGAAGATGTCGATCACCGGTATGTTGGACAGAGTTGAATGAGAAAAAGATAGTTGGACCGGAATTAATTCAGGAAACTGAAGAAGTTGTTAAAAAGATTAGAGACAAGTTGAAAGTAGCTTTTGACAGACAAAAGTCTTATGCAGATCTGAAGCGACGGGATATAGAGTATTCTATAGGTAATAGAGTGTTTCTAAAGGTATCACCTTGGAAGAAAATTTTGAGATTTGGTCGCAAGGAAAATTAAGTCCTCGTTACATTGGGCCGTATAAAGTAATTGAAAGAATCAGACCGGTTGCCTATCGACTAGCTTTACCTTCGGAATTACAGAAAATTCATGATGTTTTTCATGTTTCCATGTTACGAAAGTATCGATCGGATCCATCTCATGTTATTTCTACTGAAGACATTGAGATTAGACCGGATTTGTCATATGATGAAGAACCAGTTCAAATACTAGCTCGAGAAGTGAAGGAATTAAGAAACAAACGAGTCCCTTTGGTAAAAGTATTGTGGAGAAGCCATAGTGTGGAAGAAGCAACTTGGGAACCAGAAGAAACTATGAGAGCACAGTATCCTCACCTATTCTCAGGTAAATTTCGGGGACAAAATTTATTAAGGGGGGAAGAAATGTAACGACCCAAAATCCGTGGGCACCGGAAAAAGTGTATTATCGGGCCTCCGTCTTAGTAAATCGAGTTAGTAAATAATTATTAGGAGTAATTATGAGTCTAATAGTGTGATTAATTATATTTTTTATTTAGTGAATTTAGCTTAATTTAAAGCAATTAGGAAAAAAGGATCAAATTGAATAAAGAGAAAGTTTAATTATAGATTGAAAGAAAGTAAAAGGGTTAAAATGGCAATTAAGCCATTTAGCATAAGTTGAGGCGGCAAATGATGATAAAAATCTAAGATTTTTATTGTTTTATTATATTAAATTATAATATGTTACTATTGTTATAAGTTAAAATAAAAGAAACAAAACAAAGAAACAGAAAAAGAAACAGAGAGCATTTCGAAACAAGCAAGAAAGAAAGAAGAAAAAGAAGGAAAGAGGAAAAACTAAGGATTCAAGGTTTTAAGCTTTAAAAGGTAAGTCAATCAAGTCCTATTCTTTTAATATTGATGTTTTAGAAGCTTTAATGCAAGATTTTGATGAAACTAAGCTGATATTTTGAGAGTTTATAGGTTTTCAAGTATAGTTGATGTTGAAGAAAAGATGAATTAGAGATTAAATTAAATGAAATTTAAGTTAGAATTAGTAAAAGGATTAAATTGTAAAGTAAGCTATAAGCTTTGTATTACAGTGATTAATTTGGAAGAAATTATAAATTAGGGTTTTATTATGAATATTAGGTAGTCAATTTGAATATGGAAGGAATTTAAGTAGAAACAAAGCATGAATTAAGTTAAGAAAATAAGTAAACTTAATTAGGATTTAATTGCAAAATAAGCTATAAGAAAACAGTTTTGGGACAGCAGCAGAAGAGTAACTTTGAAAAATCACCAAAAATGGTATAAATGGAAGTATAAGTTAATGGAGATATGCAATTAACGCTTATTGAGTCTATTTTCATATGAAAGAAACAGAGAAAGCAAAGGAATTCTGTATTTTGAGATATTTAGATTTTTGTGAGACTGGTTCAAAGTGATTTTGAGATCCCCTGTTCTGACTTGGAAAAATCATTAAAAATTATACAAAAATAATTGTGGGACATAATTTATATGGTTAGATTCTTTGTTGAGTCTGTTTTTAGAAGAAACAAACTAGAACATCATTTGAATTCTATACAAAAAGATAATTAAATTTTAGCAAAGAGTGGTCGAAACCGTCAGACAACAGAACAGGAGTGATTTCAAAGCATAAACTGTACTTATTGGCTAAATCAAAAATTCTGAAAATTTTATGGCAAGAAGATATATAAGTCTAGTTTCATATAAAATTTACGGATCTTAATTTGGAATTCTGTAACTAAAGATATAGATAATTTAGTGACAATGACTTAGGTAGACAGCTTTGAAAGAATTTATAAGTAAATAATAGAATTGTGTATAAAGAATGTGGAATGAAGAGCAAGAGTAGGAATTGAATAAAATTCAATTATTTGTTGTAATTTAATGCTGTAATTAATAATGTAAATTGTTATTATTATTTTCGTAGCTAACAAGGAAAACGAGGCATCGGTATCCAAGGGAAAAGAAAAGATCGTGGAGGAGTAAACTCGTATTTCGGGTTTGTATTACTATAATTCAAACTACTATTTAGTTAATGTTATATTTAAATTCATATGTATGGTAAGTAAATTATAAGGTAAGTATTATTATTGACATGAATGAAACTGAGATGAAGTGTGAATATGTTTGAGTATTTAAATTGTTTAGTAATTAGAAAGTGGAAAATGTATTAAAATGAAAGGTGTGTTTTGAATTGAATTAAAAATTGAATTGAGAAATGATTTGAATACCCTATTAACTTTTCGGACTAGATTTGATACAAATGGCATGCCATTGGATTGTGATGTGATGAGGAGATTTCTAGCTCGGCGGAGAAGATGATTCTGTTATTATATGCTTCGGTTTATCCGAAAAGGCATTTAATGCCTTATTGGTGTGTTTGGGAGGTTATGTTATACTGGTGTGCTATGGAGGATTTATATTATTCTGGGTGTGATTGGGTTGGATATTTTGGTGTGCTTGGGTGGAATCCACGTATCTGTCAGAGTCCGAGCATTGTTAATAGGGTAAATAATTGAAATGAAACTTTGAAAATGAGATTGATTGGTTTGACTCCATTGAAAGGTATGTGAAAGAATGTATGAGTTAATTTATGAATTGAATTAGTATGTGAAAAAATAAAAGAAATATGAATTTAAGATTTATGAAGTGATTTATAATTATGTATAATTAGTTTTAATGATTTATAAAACTTATGGTTGATGTTTGTAATTTATTAATGTTAAGTAGTTTGGTTTATAGTAATACCACTGAGCATGAAATACTCAGCGTACGGTTGTTTCCGTGCGCAGGTCATTAAAGTTACAGATCCGGCTCAGCATCCAGAATGTTCCCGACTCCAACAAGAAAATTTTGGTGATGTATTTCTTCTTTTTGTTTAAGTGGCATGTACTAGGTGATTGTACATGAATCATGTATGGATATATATATATATATATATATATATATATATTTAAAGTTATAAATTAGTAAATTTGGTATTAAATTTTGAAATGAAATGAAAATATAAATTAGTTCCTTATATGTTAACACTTTAAATTTAAGTAATAAATCAATGGATTAAGCATATTCTAGTAGTGATTAAGATATAAATTCTTTGGTTGAGACATTGGTATTGGTTGTTTGGTTTGAATTTGCAGGGGGTTTTAGGTAAAAATAAGCAGAAATGCTGTCAAAATTTTTGTAAAAAAAAAAAATTTAGAATATTCGAACAAGTCTCGTTCTACTTTTAATAAATGTTTTGGGCTTTGAAAATCTATTATAGGGACTTATTTAATAATTATACTATGAATGTTATTTTGTTTGTGAATTATTTGTGAGTAGTCTGATATGTCTGGTAATGCCTTGCAACCTTATTCTGGCGACGGTTTGAGGTTAAGGGGTGTTACACACACGGCCTAGGCACACGCCCGTGTGTCTAGCCCGTGGTGGACACTGACTTGCAACATTAACATGCAGGGGACACACAGCCTAGTCACACACCCATGGGACTAACCGTGTGTCACACACGGCCTAAACACACGCCCATGTGTCTACCCGTGTGGACCAATTCAAAGCTATTTTCCAAGCCATTTAGCCACCCTAACTTGCACACATTCACACCATCACATATCATTCTCAAACCATCAGTTATAATACTTAAATCTTCACATTTTAACCATGAAGACCAAACTATCTTCCTATATACGAGGGAGCGTTCTCTTTAGCATAAATACAAACAACATAAGTCATCATACGTGGCTATACTCAATTGATCCATCAATTGTTATAGGCCAACAAATTTGGCTACATTAACTATGACTTAGTTAAACAAAAGATAAGATCCCTATACATGTCATATCTCAAGAAAACTTGAAAACTTATACCCAAGTGACTGCTCGATAGTGTGAAAGCATCTCCAGCGATCTCCAACCCTAGCTAGTTAAATTAACCTATAAGAGATAGGAAAGGAAGAGAAGTAAGCAATAACGCTTAGTAAGTTCATATGCAAATATAAATCAACTGTAGACATTCATTTATTTTACCCCAACACAAATGTATTATAATGAGATTTACATCTAAGCTCATGGTTACTCATTCAATCTGTAATACCCCGAAAATTACTACAGTAAGAAAGTGAGATATTACCCTTGATATAGTTAAGTAAGGAAATAAAGTGACAAAAAGGGAAATTTTGGATTATGTCAACATTGGGAAGTATATTATGATATAGTACATTATTAATTCAAGAAAGGACTAAATTGGAAAAGTGAGAAAAGTTTAGTTGCCTAAGAGTAAATACTAAAAATTTAAAGGTTAAAGTGCAAATATCAAAAAGTTGAAGGACCAATACTATAAATATTTTAGGGGAGGAATAATCTAGAAACCAAAGAAAATGGATGAATTAGGACCAAATCGAATAGGTGAAGAATTATGAGGGACTAAATTGTAATTTTTCCAAATTAAGTGATGACTCAATGATGAAATTTTAAAAGATCATGAAGGGCAAAATGGTCAATTAGTAAGAGAGAGAGTTCTAGAATGTAATGATGATTTTGATGATATTTTGGTGATTTTTTTAATTAATTAGTTAAATATTATTTTATTACTATTTTACTTAGATATTTATTATTATTTTATTTAGTATATATATGTGTGTGGGGGGGGGGAACAACAACACACCATCCATCTTCTTTCCCATGCACCAACGTGAGAAGAAGAGAGAAAGAAAGAAAGTTTTGCTTTCTTTCTTTACAATTTGGTCCTTTCACCAAAAATCCACCATTTTCACTTAGAATTCAAAAGAATTTCCATAGCCATCAAGAGAGAAAGATGATAAGGAGACTATGGGGAGCAAGAATATCAAGTTAGATTCAAAGAAATAGAAGCTGGAGGAGAGAGAAAATAAAGTTAAAGATTGAAATCAACAAGATAAGGTAATAATATCAAGATTTCAATATATTTTTAAGTTTGATATTGTTCAAAAAGCTTGAAAATGATGTTATAGTAGAGTTTTATTATATATGGTCCTATTTTCTTGATATGTTAGGGAAGGAAAATAAGAGAAAGTGATCGGAAATATTGTAGAGAAAGTAAATAAAGGTGTTACAAATTCGGAAATCAACACTTTGCACTAGAACAGTTTTAGACAGCAGTAGTAGTCTAACTTTGAAAAATCACCAAAAATTGTAGAAATCGAATTAGAGGATGAATAAAATATATAATTAAATATTATTGAGTCTAGTTTCTTATAGAAGATACTGTGTAAGTAATGGAATTGTAAATCATGAGATATAATAAGCTTTGTGAGACAATGTCAGAATGATTTTGGGTTCCCCTGTTCTGACTTTGGAAAATCATAAAAAATTTAAGAAAAATAATTAGGGGCTTAAGTTTATATTTTTAAAATTATTAATGAGTCTATTTTCAAGAGAAACAAACAGGAACACAATTCGAATTCTTTATGAGGAGATAAATAATTTTTAGTGAAAAAGGGTCGGAACTATCAGACAGCAGAATATGGGTGATTTTAAAGAATAAACTGTACTTATTAGCTAAACCAAAAATTCTAAAAATTTTATGGTAAATATATATGTGAGTCTAGTTTCTAAAACATCAAGAGAAACTTAATTTGAAATTCTGTAGCTCAAGATATAAATAATTTAGTGAATATGATGCAAATGGACAGCTTTGAATAAATTTATAAGTAAATAGTGAAATCATAGATAATGTTACTTATAAGCATGTAATATAAAAAAAGGATGTGGAATGGAGAGGAGGAGGAGGAAAATATATATAAATATTTTGCTAGCATGGCTAATTTGCATGTTTTAGGCTCAGGGACTAAATTGAATAGAAGTAAAACTTTATGGGTAATTTTGTAAAAATGTTAGAAATGACTAAATTGCATGAAATGGATTATTTTATTATTTAAGTTACAAGATTGAATGAAATTATTAATTTAGATCAAGATCGGGTGAAAACATGTTTTAGGGATTAAATTGAAAAGTGTTGAAATTATGAAAAATTCTAATATTTGATAGAATTCATAGGCTATTATCAATATATATGAGAATAACTAGGCTTGAAACAAGGATTAAATGACGAGAATTTTATTTTTCTGAGCCTAAGGATGAAATCGTCATTAATTAAAAGCTTAGGGGCAAAATGGTAATTTTGCTTAGAGCATTAATTGAATGTATCAGAATATGAAATGAATGAAAATGATGATCAAATTTATAAAGATCCGGATGACTCAAATACGAGACTTGAACGTGGAAAAATAAAAGACATCGGATTAGTGAAATTATAAACACGAACAAGCAACGAGGTAAGTTCGTGTAACTTGAATTATATTCTTAAATGCTTGAAATATATTTTTATTGATGTGAATATGATTTGGATGTTTATTGTACGATAATTGATGAAGTATTAATATTCTTGATGAAAATAGAAAATAAATCTTGGTTGAATGAAAGAAAATTTTGATGGATCTCTGAAATGGAAATGTGCGCACATGAATATTAATTGACGGACCCGAATCTGTATCGCTATAATTCAAACTTTATCATTATTATGTGTTTAATTTACTAATTATGTGATATAAGGAAATACGAGTTGATGGTATATGAAATATTGATATTATGAATTAACTGACTTATGTTTAGGAAGAAACGGCAAGAGAATTATATTTATTATGACATGTAAATATGTGATTATATTTGATACGTTGATACAAGGAAATTAAGTATGTTGAGATGAGTAGTAAATTCAAGTAAGACATGTCGAGAAAAATAAATATGTTTAAGGGATAATATGTTTGATTTTGATTGGTCCCAAATATGAATGCTAGATGAAATATAATGTCTGATAAATAAATTTGTAACTCCGATAATACTCCGTAACTCTATTTCGGTGACGGATTCAGGTTTGGGGTGTTACACAATTATTGGTAATGCTTACTCATTCCAAACCTTCACATATCACAAATACATAATGTAAAACATTGATCACCTTTACTAGCATTTAAACCTTGCATTTATCACCACAAAGCCACATACAAAATTTCACTTAGTCAAGTTTCTCGAAATCACCTCGAAATAATAATAAATAAGGTGGCATCGCACATAGCCCATCGATAACAACAATAAGGTGGTATCGCACATAGCCCACCATTGATAATAAATACGATGGTATGACACATAACCCATCGTAAATAAATATTAAGGTGGTATCGCACACAACCCACCATTTAATTACACATTCACAGATATTAATCCACATTCTTTTTCCTATCTCGAATGCTCATCTACAATAATCATTCGCATTCACAAAATGCGTTAATTAAGTATAACATATGCAATCAAGAGGCTTCGTTTACTGATAAACCATAATTTTCACATATTTTAACCCCGTGCTTGGCTTAATTTTGGATGATTTTTCATCGAATTTGATGAATTCGATGCTCCTAATCTCTTAATTTCATGTTTTATACTCAGGAGAGCTTAGGGAGTCGAAAAGAACGAGAAACATGCCAAAAAAGGACAAAATGGGCCTACAGGGCCTGGAACACTACACACGGGCGGACCTCACGACCATGTGTAGCAAGCCGGATCGAACACGGCCTGGGCTATCGACCACGACAGTGTCACACGGGCCTATCCCTACCAAAATAAGGATGAATTCTATTCAGAATAGGATACTTGTGGGCCAAGAAAGGAATCTCGAAGCCTATATAAACACCCTAGGAGGCAACCCCAAAGGGGAGTTCGACAGGACGTCGAATAGACGCTGAGTAGAAGGAGAAAATACTCCAAGACAGTCGTCGGGAGCAGCTTAGGAGAAGGATCTCCATCAAGACTGAGGATTCCCCATCAAGTTCTTTAGGAGTTTTTGGGTTTTCTTATGTTTTGTTGTTTTTCCTCTTTTATAATGTTTCCCTCTTTTAGTATGAACTAAATCCCTCAAATAGCTGAGGGGATGAAACCTAAGACAGATCTTATTATTATTTGATTTATGAGATAAATACTTGTGCCTATTCTTAATTGTGAGTTCTTATTCTTGTTTTGATAATTCAGGTTATTGATTCAAGTCGAATGTGTTTATTCAGTGGAGCAAAAGTCCCTGTTCAAGAGTAGATCAACACAATTAAGCGGAGTTGATTGCAACCCTAGAGATAAGACGACGAAAATCTTCCGGATTAGGGTCAAACCTAATAAGGGAATCCATAGATCGAGTTAATACGACAATAGGGGTTTTAATTAGAAAGAGATTTCAGTTAATCAACCTAGAGCCAATTATTAGTAGCCTCGAGAGAGGTATTACTATAAATCAGGGATTTCTACGGATTAAGCCAAGTGAATAAATCGCATAGATCAAAAGTAATAAGTGAAGTCTAGGTGGATTCTTCCTTAGGTATTGCCTATCTCATATAAGTTGTCCAAAAGTATTTTCCCTAATTCGCTCTCTGTCACTTTCATAGTTAAATAAATTAGTTAGTTAATTTTAGATCAAAAACCAAATCCCCTTAATTATTAGGCTAGATAATGAAAAGATAGTTAATACTAGTACTCTTAGTCCTTGAGGATACAATATTCCGGACTCACCACAGCTATACTACTGTTCGATAAGTGAGCTTGCCTTTGTCGAAATAATAGTTAGTTTCGAGCTCCATCATTTACACATGAACTTACCATGGGTTCATCACATACCGAATTCACTTCAAATGAGTTATGGGCACATACCCGTACCACTCATGACATGTCCACATACTTTCTCATTTTCAACATAACTGTTGAATCATTCAAAATGCTAAAGGATACTCTCGAGTCTCATGCATTTAGTATTATATCAACATCATATTCCCGATAGGGTCTTCCATGAAATATCATATCGATGCCATGTCCCTGCATGGTCTTATATGAAATCTCACACCGAGGCCATATTACAAATATAGTATTACACGTGACCTTAATTATCGTAGTATTATGATATTTACCTTCCATTCTATGCTTAAGTTCCATTGGAGATTTTCATTTCTTGACATCTCGTTAAAATGTATTTAATATATATTCGTAAAAACAATATACAATTAATTCAACATTGAAATATTAAATACCTCACGTGAGATTGCATTATTTGCACACGAACTTACCTCGATACCAAAAAGGGTAAAAAGAGACCTATTTGTCCACGTTTCTATTTTCTCCAGTTCTAGGTCCGAATCTCGTTTGCTTTGACCTATAACAATAAAATTTACCCATTTAATCACCACACTAATCAATACATTTCAAAATTTCTACTTTGGAAAAATTACTATTTTATCCTTGAACTTTAGCAAAATTACGATTTTGCCCCTAGACTCGTATATCAATTTTCATCCAATTTCTTTGTTAACCAAGCCTAGTCGATTCATATTCCCTTCTATAGCAACTTAAGATTTCAACTATTACACAGATTTACCACTTATTTCACAAACTTATACAAAAAGGTCATTTTAGGTGTTTTCATGGTAACACCTTTCACAAAAGTTGTTCATCTAACAACTAAGACTCATTTTCTTCCATAAAAATGCAGCAAACAACATGAACTCTCTCATGGAAAGTCCCTAGACTCTTAACCATTTTGCAAAATAGTCCTCTCATTAGCTAGCTCAAGCTTTGGAGGTTCCAAAAGTACAAAAATCATCAAAAATAATCATCAAGATGACTTACGTGTAGAGGTGAAAAGTTGCTGAAAATTTTTAAGCTTCCATGGCTATTTTCCTTGAGAAATTTTGGTGGAGAGAAGGGAAAGAAAAGATGATATATTTTCTTCTCTTTATTTTATTTTATTCTAGACAATTTACCACCAAAACCTTACCTAATTCATTTAAAATTTACTTCTTTGTCCCCTATGATAAGCTATTAACCTTAGAAAGGTCTAATTGCACATTAGGGACCTCAAATTAATATTCCTTAGCTATTAGACACCTCTATCCAATAAAATAGAACTTTCGCACTTTATGCGATTTAGTCCTTTTTCGCGATTAAGCATCAAAACTCTAAAATTAAAGTACCAAAATTTTCATACACCCTTATAATCATGCCATAACCCATAAAATAAAATTAAAACAATTTTCTCCGACCCTGGATTAGTGGTCCCGAGACCACTGTTCCGACTAGCCCCTGTCGTAACCATTTTTTGTGAAACGGGAATCGACTTGGGTTTTGAAAATGAATAAAACAGGAGTCGCCACTGACCTTTCATTAGGTGTGATCGGATCACCTTTGTTTTAATAAAACATTTCGGTTTACTAAAACAGGGCTTTTGGTCTACGAATATTCGAGAAAATAGGTTCGGGAGTCGGTTACGTGCGAGGAAGGATTAGCACCCTCGCAACGCCCAAAATCGGTACCAAATTGATTAATCAATGTTCTGATGTCGAAAAGTTTGAAATGATTTTGAAATTTTGTTGTTTTTTTTATATGATTTTTGAACAACTTGATTGAATATTGAGTTTCCCTTATTTCGAAGGAATAGAGTCTCACATCCAGCACGATTGGATACAAAAATCTGGATCCTCGAATTTAAGATCATCCCCAAAATTCTCCCAGCACATGCGTTGAAATTTTGAAAGGATATTCGTTCATTTGGTCAAACAAAAAAAATCGCACCCAGCACGATTGAGCACGATCTCTTCGAATTTCCAAACACACCAATATTACCTTATTTAAAAATAAAAACAAAATTTGAAAGGATATCCATTTATTTGGTCAAACAAAGAATCACACTCAGCACGATTGGGCACAATTTCTTTGTATTTCCCAAATATACAGATATTGCCCTTGTGAAACAAACACACAAAAAATTATTGAGATGCGGTTCGAAATTGCCAATTCACACAAAATGATGAGAACGAGAATAAACATAACACAATAAAGAATGCAATAACGAAAACAAAATTAAAAGATAATATTAAAATAATAATAATGAAGAAATTTAAAATAAAACGATGCTAATAACAATAGAAATGATAATAAGGGGAAAAATAAATATAATAATAATAATACTAATATTAATACTACTAATAATAACAATAATGATAATGGTAATAATAAGTATATATATACAAGTGATAGTACAACAATAGCAATAATAGAAATAATAAAATAATGATGATGAAAAATAAAGTAGATAATAATAATAGTAATATAATAATAACAATAATCTAGTAGTAATAATAATAATAATAATAATAATAATAATAATAATATAACAATAATAATAATAATAATATGAAATATGTACAATATAAGAATATAAATATAGTAGTAAAAACAATAATAATAATAATAGTAGTAATAATAGTATAGTAATAGTAATAAAATATTAACAATAATGATACAAAATATATACAATATAATAATATAAATATAGTAATAATAATAATAATGATATGGAAAATAATAATACATAATGATAAAAAATAATAGTAATACTAAAATAATAATAATACAATTAAAAAAAAGGAAAAAATAGGACTAAATCGATATTAGAATGAAATTAAAGGGCTAAAATAGTAAGAATCTAAAATAAAAAAGGGGTTAGGGACTAAAACAGGACGCGGGCAACATATGAGGGACTAACCGCGCGATTTAGCCCTGCTTTTGAAACTCGCTATTTTAATATGGACTAAATTGAAAAATAAATAAAATATTCAGGAAAATTTAAAAGAAAAAAGAAAAAATGAAATTGGGATTTTATTGTGAATCTCCTTAAAAACGGAAGGACTGAGGGCGCAAATAGACCCTCAGTCAAAAACACGCGGATCCTGAGCGGTTCGGGTCGGGTCCGTCCGATCCATTATGAAACGGCGCCGTTTTGAGGTTTACAGACCCAAGCCAAAACGACGCTGTTTTAGCTCCTTTATAAAATCAGTTTTTTTCTTTATTTTTCATTTCTGCAATCCATTCAAAAAAAAAAAGACTTTCCTTCTCTCAACCTCTCTTTCTTTCAACTCCACTGGGGGAACCCAGATTCTGGCGAGGAGACCAACGCCGGTGCCGTCGCCGGCCACCGCGTGAAATTCGTAACAGGTAGGCCTTTTCTCTCCCCTTTTTTTTATTACTTTTTATCCTATATATATATATATATATATTCACAAAGAAAAAAGATTCTAAAAAAATAAAAAAAATACCTTCGAAAGTTGCGTTTGGATTTTTTTTGTTTGGTGTTTGGTGCTTCTTTTTGTATTTTTAGAAACTATTGCCTTTCTATTGATCGAAAATCAGCGGACCCACCTTTTACATTTTTTCTTCAGTTTTTATAACCGTTATTGAAGACAAAGTCAGAAAAAAAAAATAAAAAATACAATAGATTTGTCTTTTGTTGCCATTGTTGCTGTCATTTTGTCTTCTTCTCCCTGCAGGTGGATGAGCGGCGCAAGTGGTGCCGACAATGGTGGCTGAAAACAGGGCCTAGTGGAGGGGGCAGATGTAGTGGGGTTTGCGGCGCTGGTTATTTTAGGGTTTCAAAAACCCTAAAAATTTTCTGAAAAAACTTAAAGTTTCGGGCCTATTGGGCCTTTCAGATTTTTGGGTCATGTTATTTGGACATTTTTGGACTGTTTTTATTTGGGTTGTATTTTGTTTGAATTTTTGTTGGGCCCCGGGCAATAATTGGGCTGTACAGCTGCCCCTCTTTGCTCATTGTCGTGTAACGGGAATGGAGCAAAGACTTAAAGAAAAACCAATTTTGCCCGGTCTCACTGAGTCTTGACTTCTTTGGAGATAGCCTCATTCGAATCCATGGTTTCTTGTTGCTTTAATCCTCTTCATTGCAACTTTGAAAGATGATTATTGACTTTAATCTGCTTCTCTGTGACCTTGAAAGATGATTATTGACTTTAATCTACTTCTCTGTAACTTTGGGAATGCCAAGTTTGTTATCTTTAATCTGCTCAATCAGCTTCCTTACTATCTTTAGGAAGACTTCAACCTTCAATTCGCTCCACTATCACCTCTAGGGAACAAAATCTGGACTTTTCAATTTGCTTCCTTGCTATCTTCAGGAAAACTCCAATCTTCAATCTGCTCCGCTATCATCTCTCTGCGTGTGTCCTCAGCAAGCGACCCGAGGCTCAACTCACTTCCCACACTATGAGTTTTTTTTTTGAAAAATAAAAATTGAAAATACCTCAGCATGCGACCCGAGGCTCAACTCACTTCTCACAATATGAGTTGATTTTTTGAAAAACAGAAATTGAAAATACCTCCGCGTGCGACCCGAGGCTCAACTCACTTCTCACAATATGAGTTTATTTTTTGAAAAACAGAAATTGAAAATACCTCCACGTGCGACCCGAGGCTCAACTCGCTTCTCGTAATATGAGCTGATTTTTTTTTTTGAAAAACAGAAATTGAAAGATGGAAATTGAAAATACCTCAGCGAGCGACCCGAGGCTCAACTCACTTTTCACAATATGAGTTGATTTTTTTTTTGAAAAACGGAAATTGAAAATACCTCAGCGAGCGACCCGAGGCTCAACTCACTTTTCACAATATGAGTTGATTTTTTTTTAAAAACAGAAATTGAAAATACCTTAACGTGAGATCCGAGGCTCAACTCATTTCTCATAATATGAGTTGATTTTTTTGAAAAACAGAAATTGAAAATACATCAGCGTGCGACCTGAGGCTCAACTCACTTCTCTCAATATGAGTTGTTTTTAAAAAAAAAATAGAAATTTAAAATACCTCAGCGTGCGACCCGAGGCTCAACTCACTCCTCACAATATGGGTTGATTTTTTGAAAAAACAGAAATTGAAAATACCTCCGCGTGCGACCCGAGGCTCAACTCACTTCTTGTAATATGAGCTGATTTTTTTGAAAAACAGAAATTGAAAGATGGAAATTGAAAATACCTCAGCGAGCGACCCGAGGCTCAACTCACTTTTCACAATATGAGTAGATTTTTTTTTAAAAAACAGAAATTGAAAATACCTTAGCGTGCGATCCGAGGCTCAACTCATTTCTCATAATATGGGTTGATTTTTTTGAAAAACAGAAATTGAAAATACCTCAGCGTGCGACCCGAGGCTCAACTCACTCCTCACAGTATGAGTTGATTTTTTGAAAAAATAGAAATTGAAAATACCTCAGCGAGCGACCCGAGGTTCAACTCACTTCTCACAATATGAGTTGATTTTTTTTATTAAAAAAAATAGAAATTGAAAATACCTCAGCGTGCGACCTGAGGCTTAACTCACCTGAGTTGATTTTTTTTTAAACAAGCTGAAATTGAAAATCAGAAATTGAAAATACCTCAGCGTGCAACCTGAGGCTCAACTCACCTCTCGTAATATGAGTTGATAAACAAAGTTTCAAAACATATCATCTGGTGGGACTCGGGTGTCTTCTTTTCCTTGATTCTGTACAGCTATCATTAAAACTTCTTCTTTATTGGCCTACATGTATGTGTCATGCGTGATGTTATTATGATATGCACGTGCTTGTCTTAAATGCTTTTATGCCTACATGATTATATCGTGTGCCTTGGGCTTGTTTGTCATATCTTTTTTCGTTACGACTTTCATGATGACCTACATTCATTGCTTCGATTCTTGACTTTCCTTTCAGGTTTTGTACTCGTCCTCAAGCTTTACGAGTAATCTGTGTTTCTCGTGTATTGCCCTTTTGCCCCCTGTTGAACTTTGTCCTTGCTTTGAGACTCTTATACTTACCAAACTCTCATCCAGGTAATGCTCGATATTCCTTTTGCTTAGAGTATGTCATTTCACTATTTATGAACCAAACATGAGATGCATGAAAATGGGAAAGTAGATACTGAAGAAATACCTCACATTCATATTTATTTTGAAAGCCACAAGTAAAGAAAATTGACAAGGAATAGTTCAATAAAGAAAACATTATAAAGAAAGGACAGTGATTCAATTGTCACATATGCTCTAGGTATTCAACGCATGAACTTCTCCATGTTTCTTGATCCTGGATCCTTTCGAGCACAGCTTCTTGTATAGAAGATTTTGAGCCTCCGAGTCTGCTTCGAATATTAATATCTCGCCATTTGACTTCCTGTTCAAATCGCCCAAATCTGCTTCCTTAGGACGCCCTTTCGAGTTCTTCATCCTAAACCTTTTTTTTTTAAGCATAGTACTTCTTCACGGCATCTGACTTCACTGGATTTGGTACTTATTTCCCATCCATCTCAGTGAGAATCAAAGCTCCACCTGAGAAGGCCTTCTTTACGACATATGGTCCTTCCCAATTTGGCGCCCATTTTCCTCGAAAGTCTTTTTGTATTGGGAGAATCTTTCTCAGCACGAGTTCTCTCCTGCGAAATTCTCTTGGTCGCACCTTCTTGTCATGAGCTGTGATCATTCTCTTCAGGTACATCTGTCCATGACAGATTGCTTTCAAGCATTTTTCTTCGATCAGATTTAGTTGGTCATATCGAGCTTGAACCCATTCTGATTCTTCTAGTTTTGACTCCATTAAGACCCGTAAAGAGGGGATCTCAACTTCGATGGGCAGCACAGCTTCCATTCCATAGACCAGAGAGAAGGGATTTGCCCCCGTAGAGGTCCGCACACATGTGCGATATGCATATAGAGCAAATGGTAACTTCTCGTGCCAGTCTTTATATATCTCAGTCATTTTCCCAATAATCCTCTTAATATTCCTGTTAGCAGCTTCTACCGCTCAGTTCATCTTTGAACGATAGGGTGAGGAATTATGATGCTTTATTTGAAATTGCTCGCACACTTCTTTCATCATCTTGTTGTTTAGATTTAAAGCATTATCTGAAATAATTCTCTCAGGCAAACCGTATCGACATATGATCTCCCTTTTTAAAAACCTGCAAACTGCAGCCTTCGTCACATTAGCAAACGAAGCGGCTTCTACCCATTTTTGTGAAGTAATCTATGACCACAAAAATGAATCGATGTCCATTAGAAGCTTTTGGGGAAATTGGCCCTATAACACCCATGCCCCACATAGAAAAAGGCCACGGCGAAGTCATGACATGAAGGGATGAAGGTGCTGCATGAATTTTATCACCGTAAACTTGACATTTGTGGCACTTTCACGTGTAACTAATGCAGTCGCTTTCCATCATCAGCTAGTAATAACCGAGTCTCATAATCTGCCTAGCCATAGTGAAACCATTGGCATGCATTCCACAAATTCCTTCATGGACATCTTCAAGTATTTTTCTGACTTCAACAGCATCCACGCATCTCAATAGCACTTGATCTTTTCCTCTTTTGTACAGGATATCCCCATCAGGACAAACCCTACCGCATTCTTCTAATTGTTCTTTTGTCATTCTCAGTGGCCTGTTCGGGATACCTTTGATTCTTGACATATTCCAAGATATCGTGGAACCATGGCTTTCCATCTGCCTCTTTTTCGATGCTAAAAAAATGTGCAGGGGCCTCATATATGCTCATTTGGAGGGGCATTATTTCCGTTTCTCGGTTTGCTTTGAACATTGAAGCCAAAGTGGCTAGGGCATCAGCCAATTGGTTTTCTTCTCGTGGGAAGTAATTAAAGGTTACTTCTTCGAATTCTTTGATTAGCTCTGCCACGAGGTCGCGATATTTGACCAATTTTGAATCTCTTACTTCCCAATCTCCATGGATTTGGTAAATCACCAGCGCCGAGTCTCCGTACACCTCTAAGATTTCGATGTCTCGTTCAATAGCTGCATAAAGTCCCATGATACAAGCATCATATTCCACTATGTTGTTGGTACAGAAGAAATTTAATCTGGCAGTGAATGGGTAATGATTCCCTTCTGGTGGCACTAAGACTGCTCCAATCCCATGCCCCAATGCATTTGATGCACCATCAAAGCTCATCTTCCATGATTTCTCTTTTGACGACTCACATTCTTTTTCTGTAATGCACATCAGGTCTTCATTTGGGAAGTCAAATCTCAATGGCTCGTATTCCTCTGTCGTTCGAGTTGCTAAGAAGTCAGCTATTGCGCTCACTTTTATCGCCTTTTGATTCACGTAGATGATGTCGTACTCCGATAGTAGGATCTGCCATCGTGCCATTCTTCCTGAGAGTGCAGGTGATTCCATCATGTACTTTATTGGGTCCAGCTTTGAAATTAACCATGTCGTATGATACAACATGTATTGTCTGAGCCTTCGAGCTACCCAGACCAAAGCACAACCGAATTTCTCAATTGACGGGTACTTTACCTAATACTCTGTAAACTTCTTGCTGAGGTAGTAAGTCGCCCTTTCTCTTTTCCCAGACTCATCATGTTGCCCCAGTACGTAACCCATTGAGCTTTCAAACACAGTCAAATACAATATTAATGGTCTCCCGGGAGTTGGCGGTACTAGCACCGGGGGTTAGACAAATACTGTTTTATCTTGTCAAAAGCCACTTGACACTCCTCGTCCCATTCTCCAGGATTGTGTTTTCAAAGGAGTCGAAAAATTGGGTCACATGGTTGGTAAGCTGAGCAATAAATCGAGCGATGTAGTTCAACCTCCCTAGAAATCCTCTGACTTCTTTTTGTGTCCGTGGAGATGGTAGTTCTTGTATGGCTTTTATCTTATCTTGATCAACCTCAATACATCTCTCACTGAC
The DNA here is from genome assembly GCA_005393395.2 of Gossypium australe. NCBI lineage: Eukaryota > Viridiplantae > Streptophyta > Magnoliopsida > Malvales > Malvaceae > Gossypium > Gossypium australe. The sequence continues at coordinate 5,040,993 of CM016624.1, read as the reverse complement.
AATGAAGCCTAGTAATTTTCCCGAGGTAGCCCCAAATGTGCACTTGGCTGGGGTAAGCTTCAGCTGGAACTTTCTTAGTCTTTCGAACAATTTCCTGAGGTTCTCAATATGCTCTCTCTCCCCCCGAGATTTGGCAATCATATCATCGACATAAACTTCTATTTCTTTGTGCATCATGTCGTGGAACAACATCACCATTGCCCTCTGATATGTTGCCCCAGCATTCTTTAATCCGAATGGCATTACCTTATAGCAGAATGTTCCCCACATTGTTACGAAGGTAGTTTTCTCCATATCCTCAGGGGCCATCTTTATCTGATTATAACCCGAAAATCCATCCATGAAAGAAAATAAAGAATGTTTTGCTGTGTTATCTACCAATGTATCGATGTGTGGCAAGGGAAAATTATCTTTTGGGCTTGCTCGATTCAGATCACGATAATCCACGCACATTCGCACTTTGCTGTCTTTCTTCGGTACTGGGACTATATTAGCTACCCATTCTGAATATTTAGAGACTTGTAAGAAGCCGGCATCAAATTGTTTTTTTACTTCTTCTTTTATCTTTAACAGCATTTCAGGTCTCATTCGTCTTAGCTTCTGTTGAATGGGTTTGCACTCTGGTTTCAGTGGGAGTCTATGGACCACTATATCCTCGTTCAAACCTGGCATGTCCTGGTATGACCACGCGAATACATCTTTATACTCTTGAAGCAAGGCGATCAAGTCATGTTTGGTGTTCTCTGAAATGAAAGTCCCAATCTTCACTTCTTGCCTCTTTTCTTCATTTCCTAAGTTCACTGTCTCAACAGATTCTCGATGGGGTAGAATCTGTTTATCTTCTCGCTCTACCATTCTTAGTAAGTCAGGGGATGAGACATAATCTTCAGCATCTTCCTTAGCTTCGCATTCTCCTAAACAAACAGCTTTCTCGAAACCGATTTTAGGACTTGTAACGGGATAGTTCACGTCGCTGATATCTGAGTACCTGAAAGGTGAATGGAAAAGAAAACTATAGAGGAGCATCAAGGTATTGGAACCCACAAACATAATACTATGATACGAGATATATATAAAGACAGGCTATGAGAAGAGGGAATAAATATGAAGCCAATGAGAATGAAAAGACCATGACAAAATGCATCTCCATTAATGTTTATTTAAAAGATAAATAGCAAACATGATCACTCATAATAGATTCCCCTTATAACTTAGAGGCATACAAAAAGAGTTAACATTGAGCATTACTCTGGAGAAGATTTAGAAACTACAAGAAGATCCACGGTAGTCCAATTGTTCAAAGTGAATCCTGGAGGACAAGGGCGTATCATCGAAACATCTTCAATTGCATCATCTCCTTTGTTCGTAACATTTATACTGACGTCCTGAAGCCCCTTTTCAATCGATAATAACATGCTTGGCAAACTATCCCTCCCATGGTACATCATTCCTCCAGATGTAAATGTTTTCGACAACGGAGGATACACTATGGGCTCCCATTCCAATTCCCGACTTGAGATTCTTGCAATCCTCCTTACTTGATCTTTCTGCCATTGTTTTCTTCTTTGTCGGGCATTTGGCTTGAACCCTAAGCCATATCGAGCCTTGTAGTGTACTGGCTTTAGCGCTCTAACCATCCCTTGCTGATATTTTCCCAAACCTTTCCCCGCTCGGGCTCTTTTTCCCACAATCAGCTTGACCCCCATCTTGGTATTTCTTGACAGTTTGGGTGTGGGAATCTTGTTTCCTTCAACAACAAATGTAGCATTGATAAACTCGAAGGAACGGAAGGAACATTCCACTGCATCTTTGTTTACATCAATGTAGGGCGCGTCAGTAGAGATAGAGGCAACAATGTCTTCTTCACCAGCGACCATAATCAAGTGGTTATCCATGACAAACTTTACTTTTTGATGGAGAGATGAAGGAACTGCCCCAGCGGAATGGATCCAAGGCCTCCCTAAGAGGCAATTATACGAAGGCGAGATATCCATGACCTGGAATTCTATGTCATATGTACATGGGCCCACATTTAGAGGAATTTCAATCTTTCCCATCACCTCTCGTCGTGTCCCATCAAATGCTCTTACTGTGGAATGACAAGGCCTTAGATAAGACATATCAACTGGCATCCTGGAAAGTGTGGCCAAAGGCATGACGTTGAGTGCGGATCCATTGTCAATGAGTACATTCGGCACTATGTAACCCTTGCAATTGGTCGTAATATGCAATGCTTTCACGGAGCCCCTACCATTTGGCGGTATTTCATTATCACTGAAAGAGATGAAATTATCCGTATTCAAGTTGTTTACCCATCTATCGAGCTTTTCTATAGATACATTGCTTTCCACGTAAGCTTGATTTAACACTTTTAGCAAGGCATTCCGATGTGGCTCTGAGTTCAATAGTAAAGATAACACCGAGATTCTCGTTGGCTGCTTGTTTAATTGTTCCACGATGTTATATTCACTGTGCTTGATGAACTTCAAGAATTTATGTGCTTCATCCTCATTCACAGGTCTTTTAATTTCTTGCTCAGACTGTATTTCAACATCAACCTCGGCCTCATGCATTGGTGCCTTTCCTTTTTGACTCGAGTCAACGGTTCTTTTCTTTGGTTCCACCATTTCAGGAGAATAACACCTTCCGCTGCGGGTAAAGTGTCCTACTCTGCTAATATCTCCAATCACAGCTTTTGGCTTTTCACTCTCGGGTACAACAATGTTAGCATCATATTTCCATGGTACTGCCTTATCGTCCTTGTAAGGGAAAGGAGATGGCACTTTAATCACCAGCGTTGGCTTGACTTCCTTCTTCTTGGCCTCATAGTAAATCACCAGAGGTCGATCGGCACTATAAGGGATGGCTAGCGGCTGATTATCGGAGGCGCATATTTCTCTTTCCTCAGCCTCGTCCGTTTTGTCAAAGATCTTGATCTCCTTGTTGTTCATCATATCTTGGAGTAATTTTCTGAGTTCTTCACAAAACTGGATGTCATGTCCTTCGACGCCATGAAAATTACAAAAATATCGACTTTTTGTATTTCCTCCTTTGAAAGTCTTGTTGGGATGACGGCACGACCCGCTTTCAATCATTGCCTTCCAAACTTTTCGCAAAGGTGTTTTTATTTCAGACACGGAACTTTTAGCTTGCCGCACGTCTTCCTTCGTCACTGCACTCACGTTTCCTTCAGCATGGTTTGGGAGCGGATTTCCAGCCATGTTACCAGTACCATCAAATCGTAAGATCCCTGCATCAATAAGACCCTGAACCCTCCTTTTGAAGGCTATACAATTTTCTATGGAATGCCCCTGGTTTCCAGCATGATACATTCAACTAGCATTGGGATCGTACCATTTCAGGTATAGAGGCTTCAATGGTGCCATATAATGTGGGGATATTAATTGTTTTTCCAATAATTTTAGGCACAATTCTCCGTACGACACGGGAATAGGAGTGAATTGAGGTTTTTCAGGATTGGGTCCTATCGGTCTTTGTTCGTTCTTGGGTTGGTTCGGAGCAGGCATGGTATTTGGTGGGAACATGGTGGATGGTTTTTGGTTATTGGTGGCGTAGGCGGGGTAAGAAGGATGTGCTTGGTAATAAGGGTTTTGGGGAGGAAAGTAGAAATTTAGAGGTGGGCGATATCGGGGTCGTGATTGGGTTAGGTACGGATTAGAAGTATAGTGGCTCTCAGTCCCCACCATATGGGTTTCTACCTCTTTTTTCTATTAGGCACTGCCCTTTTCGAACTTTCGGGACCTTCCATCCTTCCGTTCTTGATGGCATTTTCTATGATTTCCCCGAAAATTACGATGTCGGCGAAGTCCTTTGTGACGTTTCCTACCAACCTATCATAAAATGGCGCTTTCAGAGTGTTGATAAAGAGGACTGTTATCTTAGTCTTAGTTAATGGGGGATCTACTTGGACCGAGATATCTCTCCATCTTTGCGCATATTGTCTAAAGGTCTCCGTTGGCTTCTTCTCCATCATTTACAGAGTTAGTCGATCAAGCACCATGTCGGAGACATGCTTGTACTATTCACAGAAGGCTGATGCTAGGTCCATCCATGATCGGATCCTTTCTCTACTAAGTTGATTATACCATCGAAGGGCGGACCCGACCAAGCTATCTTGGAAACAGTGTATTAGCAGTTTATCTTCATTCACATAACCCGCCATCTTCTGACAAAACATGATAAGATGTGCCTTTGGACATCTCGTCCCATCATATTTCTTAAAGTCTGGCGCTTTAAACTTCGGAGGCAGAACCAGATCGGGCACCAAACTAAGCTCTTTGGCACCAAGTGCAGAGAAAACTTCAGTACCTTCTATTGCCTTGAGCCTTTCTTCCAAGCTCCTGTACTTATCCTGGGCACTCTGATCGTTCATTCTCAGCCTGGCCATTTCTGCTGGATCATCCAAATCTGGAACAATCGGGTCGGCAGGATTAGCTCCGGGGTTCGATGTGAATATACCTTGCCCGAGATGGGCAGGTGGTGTAGGTCGTTATTCTAGGCCCGTAGATTCCTTTTTGAGGCCAACCTTCGTACATTGCATGGGCGTGAGGTGGAGTGAATCCTGGGGGATGGAATGGACTCTGATTAACCCTCGAATGGGGTTCTGTAATATCAGGATTCTGCACGGGTCCTTTTCCTTTGACCAGAGTTGTCATCATCTTCATCATTTTGGCCATTTGATCCTTTTGCTCGAGCATTCCTCTCGGGATCTTACCATCAAATCCCTTGCTTCTTGCTGCGACTTGGTCAACTGCTCCTGTAACTCTCTCTGGATTCTTTCCATTCTTTCGATTCTTTCATTGAGTTCGGCATCCATAGCTCTAGCTCTTAGACGTGTCCTATAAGGATGACGTGATTCCAAGTTCGTAGCGTCACAACTGTGGATTATACGATTTTAGCCTCAGTGAATGATTCGAGTGATATGATGCTACTGCATGCAATGCAATGCAAATGCATGGTATGAATGCAAAAAGGCGTCGATTCTCGTTCAATTTCTTATAGAAAGCTTATTTAAAAAACAAAATCCTTTACATAAAACAGAGTCACATATGCGACTTAGCCCTTACGCCCAGAGTTTTAACTTATTCGAGAAGCGAGGCTAACTCTCGACCCAGTCTGACTTTGATTTATACACTACACTTAATACATCAACTTGGACCGCTAAGGATTGTAGATGTTCGGCCACTTCTCGTATCTGTGTTACAGCTTCGCCCATGACATAATCCCTTTCTCTGACCTGATTCTGAGATTGTTGAATCCGAAACTCACTATTTTGCAGTGTCATTTCGAGCTCTACCATCTTCCCTTTTAACTCTTCAATCTGGTTTAGGCTTGATTCTAGCTTCGCCGTAGAGTCCCGTCTTCGGCCAAACGTCTTCTCTTGTTCTGTTAATCGAGCTTTCAGTATATCATTCTCTCTTTGGCTCTCACTTGCAGTCTTCCTCAGAGCATCCTTTTGTGTTTGAACCTCTTGGAACTTTTTCCTCCACTGATCAACCTTGGCTTTCTCTTCTCGAATTTCTTGATGCCATTGTTCTAAAGTTTTACCCAACCCGGCAGTCCTCATTGATAAACGCAGCTTTCTATAATCGGTCCTCAAGCTCTCCAAATCTTCTTCGGCCTTCCTTTTTCCTTTATTCAATTTCTCAGCCTCTGAGTTTTGGACATTAATATCTAACATCAAATGCATCTTTTCTTCTTCTAGTCGTCCTATCCTCTTTTCCAACTCTGAATTTTTACTTTCAAAGTCTTGCTTCATAATCTCCACATCATAAGGGACTACTTGTAAGTATTTCTCTATTGGTTGAGTACTATCTTGTATCGGTTTAGGGACATTATCGTTTATTCTCCTACTCCGCCAGGCATTATACTCAAGGGTTACCATCAGACCTACAGCAATTCTTTTCATTCGGTAAATTTGTTTTCAAGCATCAGCAATCTCCCGAACCTTCTTCTTAGAATTATTCCCTTTGTACGAAAATTCGAACTGAGCTATGCCGTAAGTCGTCAGTATAAACTGCCTTGAATTGTATTGCCTTAGCACAAGAAAAGGAGCATACCCAATGGCTCCCCAAATTCCTAGCAGGGGAACCCAATCATAACTCCCACAGCGGTAGAGAATTTCATTAGGAACAAACCAAGGAGCTCTCCATTCAATGTCCTTTTCTTGGAGATTTTGAAGGAGTGTGATCCAATTTTCTTCTTATATGTCATCTCTCTTGGGCATATCTGCCAACTCCTTTAATGGGGAATAATTTTCATAGTGAACTCGACAAGAAGCTCTATCTATCTTCCAGAAATGGTTGTGGAACCAAACTAGCAATAGTTGTGCACATCCCATGAATCTACCCTCACCTGCTCTCCGGCACGCATTCAAATATCTAAACGCTTCAGCAAGAATTGCTGGTATTGGCGTAGCTCCTTTGTCAAGACGATCAAATAAGTCAACAACTGCTTCATCCACATGCCTCAAAGCTCTTGGGAAAATTACCAGGCCGTGAAAACTTAAGGCGAAGATGTCAACCTTCCTCTTAGCATCTGGATGTGCCACTATCAAGTCCCTTAAGTTCACCCACGAAATGCATTTCCCTTCGCCTTTTTGCTGAATATGTGCCATGACCCATTGTTCACTCATTCCAGTGATGCTCATCAGTTTCTTTACAAAAGTTGGTGCATTGTCGGCCCTGAAGTAAACTTTATCAACCTGAGCCCTTCGATTACGAAGTAAAGCCGTGTATTCTTCTATGGTAGGTACCAAGTCCACTTTCCCGAATGTGAAGCAGCTATATGCGGGATTCCAATATTGAGTTATGGCCCGAAACAAGTGTTTGTCCACTATGATGTCAAGCAAATAGGGTAGATCGCCATAATTAAGGTAGAAAAGCTGCTTAGTCCCCTCATCCCAATGAGCCCACATATCTCTTAATTCTTGGAGCTCATTCTGTGTTATACTAATGCGAGTGAAGTCTCCCAACTCCGATGTATATTCCTCGGCTAGACTATCCCCTTTCTCGAGTTGTATCTTCTCTGACCATATACGCACGGCCGCGTTATCCTCTACTTTATCAAGGAATTCGTCCCCCATAACAAGCTTCTATCTTAGTAATCAAATAGAGATCGACACCTTTTAATGTAAAATGACATGCAAACATGGCCAAAATAAACAGGTTAGTATTGAATAATAGCAACCAAAATGAGTAAAAGGACGTCAAACCACTATATGGGTAACCACTAAGGTTTAGCATAGCTTTACTTAGGGTGGGCCCTTAAGGTTCACTATATGTGGCTTAGTTCTAAAGGAAAGGTACCCGAACCAGCAGATTCCTCAATCCTCACCCATTATAGGCTCATACGGATCGAGTTCAGTTCAGGGGAATACATTTCCCTATGGCCATGCGGAGGTGAAAACCTCACGAAACCATAGGTACGGATGTATTCCAGAAGCAATCCCCTAGCCCATGCGGAGGTGAAAACCTCACGAAGGCATAGCTTCTCGCTCCCACTTAAGGGTGTGACCACAACAGTCATGCAAATATGAATGCAGAGATATCCTATGAGACTCGACATTATTGCAATCATAGTACCAGCAAATGCATCAAAAGAAACATGATTTTTTCAAAATGATTTTCCAAATTTTTGACAAAAGGACAAAGAATAATCAATTTTACGGCCTGACTCTCTTATTAAGTCTCCAGTGGAGTCGCCAAGCTGTCGTAACCATTTTTTGTGAAACAGGAATCGACTTGGGTTTTGAAAATGAATAAAACAGGAGTCGCCACCGACCTTTCATTAGGTGTGATCGGATCACCTTTGTTTTAATAAAACATTTCGGTTTACTAAAACAGGGCTTTTGGTCTACGGATATTCGAGAAAATAAGTTCGGGAGTCGGTTACGTGCGAGGAAGGATTAGCACCCTCGCAACGCCCAAAATCGGTACCAAATTGATTAATCAATGTTCTGATGTCGAAAAGTTTGAAATGATTTTGAAATTTTGTTGTTTTTTTTATATGATTTTTGAACAACTTGATTGAAAATTGAGTTACCCTTATTTCGAAGGAATAGAGTCTCACATCCATCACGATTGGATACGAAAATCTGGATCCTCGAATTTAAGATCATCCCCAAAATTCTCCCAGCACATGCATTGAAATTTTGAAAGGATATTCGTTCATTTGGTCAAACAAAAAAAATCGCACCCAGCACGATTGAGCACGATCTCTTCAAATTTCCAAACACACCAATATTACCTTATTTAAAAATAAAAACAAAATTTGAAAGGATATCCATTTATTTGGTCAAACAAAGAATCACACTCAACACGATTGGGCACAATTTCTTTGTATTTCCCAAATATACGGATATTGCCCTTGTGAAACAAACACACAAAAAATTATTGAGATGCGGTTCGAAATTGCCAATTCACACAAAATGATGAGAACGAGAATAAACATAACACAATAAAGAATGCAATAACGAAAACAAAATTAAAAGATAATATTAAAATAATAATAATAAAGAAATTTAAAATAAAACGATGTTAATAACAATAGAAATGATAATAAGGGGAAAAATAAATATAATAATAATAATACTAATATTAATACTACTAATAATAACAATAATGATAATGGTAATAATAAGTATATATACAAGTGATAGTACAACAATAGCAATAATAGAAATAATAAAATAATGATGATGAAAAATAAAGTAGATAATAATAATATATAATAATAACAATAATCTAGTAGTAATAATAATAATAATAATAATATAACAATAATAATAATAATAATATGAAATATGTACAATATAAGAATATAAATATAGTAGTAAAAACAATAATAATAATAGTAGTAATAATAGTATAGTAATAGTAATAAAATATTAATAATAATGATACAAATATATACAATATAATATAAATATAGTAATAATAATAATAATGATATGGAAAATAATAATACATAATAAAAATAATAGTAATACTAAAATAATAATAATAATAATACAATTAAAAAAAGGAAAAAATAGGACTAAATCGATATTAGAATGAAATTAAAGGGCTAAAAAGTAAGAATCTAAAATAAAAAAAGGGGTTAGGGACTAAAACAGGACGCGCGCAACATATGAGGGACTAACCCCGTGATTTAGCCCTGCTTTTGAAACTCGCTATTTTAATATGGACTAAATTGAAAAATAAATAAAATATTCAGGAAAATTTAAAAGAAAAAAGAAAAAATGAAATTGGGATTCTATTGTGAATCTCCTTAAAAATGGAAGGACTGAGGGCGCAAATAGACCCTCAGTCAAAAACACGCGGATCCTGAGCGGTTCGGGTCGGGTTCGTCCAATCCATTATGAAACGGCGCCGTTTTGAGGTCTACAGACCCAAGCCAAAACGACGCCGTTTTAGCTCCTTTATAAAATCTGTTTTTTTCTTTATTTTTCATTTCTGCAATCCATTCAAAAAAAAAAAAAAAAAGACTCTCCTTCTCTCAACCTCTCTTTCTTTCAACTCCACTGGGGGAACCCAGATTCCGGCGAGGAGACCAACGCCGGCGCTGCCGCCGGCCACCCCACGCGGTGGCCGAAATTCGTAACAGGTAGGCCTTTTCTCTCCCCTTTTTTTATTACTTTTTATCCTATATATATATATATATTCACGAAGAAAAAAAATTCTAAAAAAATAAAAAAATACCTTCGAAAGTTGCGTTTGGATTTTTTTTTTGTTTGGTGTTTGGTGCTTCTTTTTGTATTTTTAGAAACTATTGCCTTTCTATTGATCGAAAATCAGCGGACCCACCTTTTACATTTTTTCTTCAGTTTTTATAACCGTTATTGAAGACAAAGTCAGAAAAAAATAAAAAAAATACAATAGGTTTGTCTTTTGTTGCCATTGTTGCTGTCATTTTGTCTTCTTCTCCCTGCAGGTGGATGAGCGGCGCAAGTGGTGCCGACAATGGTGGCTGAAAACAGGGCCTAGTGGAGGGGGCAGATGTAGTGGGGTTTGCGGCGCTGGTTATTTTAGGGTTTCAAAAACCCTAAAAATTTTCTAAAAAAACTTAAAGTTTCGGGCCTATTGGGCCTTTCAGATTTTTGGGTCATGTTATTTGGACATTTTTGGATTGTTTTTATTTAGGTTGTATTTTGTTTGAATTTTTGTTGGGCCCCGGGCAATAATTGGGCTGTACAGCCCCTAAATCAGGCTGTTACAAAATCTCGATCGGACTGGATTTGAATTAGAAAATTAGAAATAAATTTTACGACTTTGAAAATAATTTAATTGAGTCGATTTATTCGATTTGAAATTAAATTGGGTTGTCGTAAGAATTGTTCAAGTACATAATTTGATTAAAGAATTTTCTTAAAAAAATAATTTGAAAAATCTGTCATTTTTGGGAAAATTAATTTTATTAAAGTAAAATTAAATTAATTAAAATTAATATAATATTTTAGAAATTAATTTTCAAGTCAGACAATTGACCTAATAGGTAATTGAACTTGAAAAATGGATCTAAGATCTTAAATTAAGCCCAAATGCCTAAAAATTGAGAACAATACCCAAAAACTAGTCGAACCGAGCATGGTATGTGAAACCAGTCGGACTGTCCAACTGGTGGCTAGATCGGACTGAATCAACAAAAATCGTTCCAACTCAAGATGGCGGCGGTTGTGACGGCGGCATCCCAATGGCCGAAAAATAGTCGCAATGGTGAGTTTTCGATGGTTGACCAGTGGAAGAATTATACTCATATTAAGACTCTATTAGAAAATTTGATTTAAGATTAATTATTCCAAAAATAATATTATTTTAATAGATTTAATATTAAATTAAATTTAATATTTATGTTAATAGTATTATATTAATTTAATAATATTTAATATTAAAGTTATTAAATTTAATAATAGTTGAATTCTGTTTTTAGAGATATTTTTTATTTACAACTCAGTTTAAAAGTTTAGAGAAATTGTAAAATTATTCCAAGCGAATCCAATTCTGTAGACATGAACTTGAGGATAACAATAAAAGATTACTCGGTCGAAGCGTTCATTCCGAAAAGTTACAATTTTAATTAAGTGTGTATTTCCTTAGATATCACAATTAAATTTTTATTTTAAAAACAAAAAATTAAAACTCTAATTTTTTTCTAAATTTATTTTTTATTACATTTTCCAAACTCGATTTTTCTTAACGTCAAGACAAAAATAGCAGCCATGGGTGTACAAGGGAATCTAAAGGAGCCATTGAGGGCTAACCGGCTAGCTGATTGAAGTAGAGAATGTAGGACCCTTTTTCATGTGGAAGCCAGGGCAGCTATTTGTGCACTTTAAATAGTTAAAAAAAAAGATGGTTATTTTCTTTTTCAAGATTTGTCTTTTGAAGGTGACTGTTCAGGATCTTGTATTGTCCATCTCTTGATAAATGAAGCTAGACATAAGGTTATTACTACGCTGCTGCACACAGTTTAGATAAAACTCGGATTAGACCTTTATATGCAATTAGTTGGTACTTAGTATCCTTCATCATTCTTTAGAAAAGAACCCCCAAAAAATTAAAAAATCTTCAAATCAAGTACAAAAAATTGAGAATATTAAACATAATTACTTGGATTAACACAAAATAGATTTGAAATTTGATTTTTTATTCTTAAACAAAAAGGGTTCATTCATTCCACAATATAGCGTTGAAAAAAAGCAACTCTTTCATCTACTTTCATTGCCACATCCATAAAATCCAAAGCAGCCCCCTCTCTCTCATAATTCATTTCCATTTTTTCTTTTGGATTCTACAATCATCAAATTTCTCTCAGGCTTTTCATCGAGCAGGTTCGTCACAGTCTGATAAATCCAAAACACTATTTTTCACATTTCTATTAATCGATTTTCATCTGTTTGTTAAGTTTATTTACTTGAATCTGTTAAGTTGCTCTAATATTTTAAGATTTATTTATTTCCATTCAGCTTTATCTTGAAATACGATCTGTTTCAAATTAATTCAATTCTGAATCTGTTTTGCCCTTTCAAATTTATATTGCAAAGATGAAGAAAAAGGCTTTTTTTTTTTTTTTATATATAAAGTAGATTAGAAGTGGTCTTCTCGAATTCTATTGGGTGATACTGATTCCATTTCTGAAATCGATTAGAAGAGTGCTCTGTTTTGTTCCTTTTTGCATACAACAGTTGAAAAAGTATGAAATCAAATTATATAACAAAAACAGGGTTTTTCAATTAGGGTTTATTTTATATTTTGACTTGGTACTAATCAAAATTTTCAGTTAGGGTTTATGAAGAACAAGTATCTCGTTTTTTGTAGTGTATTTTAGATTTTGAAATGGTATTACTTTTAATGGGTTTGTTTTAAATTCTGCTATCGACTATTGAAATTAATGGGTTTGTTTTACAATTTTAAAATACTTCTGCAGGAGCTATGATACGGCTGTTCAAAGTAAAGGAAAAGCAGAGAGAACTTGCTGAAAACGCAAATGGCGGATCACATATCAAAAAGCAATCTGCAGGGGAGTTGCGTTTACACAAAGGTTTGCATGCCCTGTTTAATGAATTTGATTCAGTTTATAAATATGTATTGCTAGATGATTTACCTTTATGAAGGGGAGAGATCTTAAATGAGGTTAATGTAGTTTGCTCAAGCACTGAAATTTTACTGGGTTAAGAAGATCCGTGTTTGATCTAGGATTGAATTAGTACTTAGTAAATGTGAGCTTCATGTTACTTGCAGACATTTCTGAGCTGAACCTGCCTAAATCATGTTCCATATCATTTCCAAATGGAAAGGATGACCTGATGAATTTTGAGGTTTCAATTCGACCTGATGAGGGATATTATTTGTAAGGAACTTTGTTCATTCCAATTTACAGGGAAAGAGATGCTATTCTATATACATTCATTTCTCTTGTTAATAACACAAACAAGTATTCAACTGACTGGCTGCCATTTTTGTAGCGGTGGCACGTTTTTGTTCTCCTTCCAAGTTTCTCCCATCTATCCGCACGAGGCACCAAAAGTTAAATGCAAGACCAAGGTAGACTGGCTCATCTTATTCACTTCTAGTCCTCTTTTTCCTTTACCGCATTCATGTTATGGTCTTATTTGCTTTTTGGTTATAAACCAAGGTCTACCATCCAAATATTGACTTGGAAGGAAATGTTTGCTTAAACATCTTGCGTGAAGACTGGAAACCAGTGCTAAATATAAACACTGTAATCTACGGATTATACCATCTTTTCACGGTAATGCCTAGTGAATTTATGGCAACAATTCTATGCTTTCTCAGCTATCTGATACTCGAATCTTTCCATATTGTGTGCAGGAGCCAAATTATGAGGATCCCCTCAATCATGATGCTGCTGCAGTGTTGAGGGATAATCCAAAGATGTTTGAATCAAATGTGAAAAGGGCTATGTATGGTGGGTATGTGGGGCAAACCTATTTCCCACGGTGTATGTAGCTTTTACGAGGTAGCTGAAAGCTCAAACTCGCTATGTTATGGACAGTTGGGTTTCTGTGGGTTGTATAATTTGTCTGGAAATTACCCTTTGTCATCCCCTTTGATTTTCTCAGTGAATCTGAGGGAAATATTTTCTACAAGACCAAGCAGCTGAAATTCTAGTTGTGTTTTACGTTAGCTTTCGTAATGCTATATTGTATGTTGGTGTGGCATTTATCATCTTAAATGTGGAATTAGGATAGACTGAATTTTATGCACCGGCTTAGAATATGATATTCTTCCTTAATGCCTCTCAATCTGAAAATCAAGATGTTGTCTTTGTTTCTTGTACCTATTTTTTATTTATGATATGATATCCGATGTGCTTGTTGAACAGTGGATTGAGATTTTTTTTGAGTTCAGGTAATTTCATGTTTAAGTTTTTTCAGGATAATGTTATTTCTGGTTTGGGTTGGGCGATTTAAGGCTGAAGTGTTTTTTGGAAGTAAGGATGACAGAATTTTTTGAATCCGATGGGTTCAGCCTCAACTTAGGATCGGATTTTTTTTTTTTTTTGAAAAATCTAGTTCGGGGTGAATCGGGTTGGATGAAATTAGAAAAATAATTCGGTCGAGATCGGGTTTGAAGTAAATCTATCCCGTTTCGAGATATTTATAAAAATGCTCCTAATATGTATACATATATTAATTTTTTCTTTCAATTTCATATATAAATAAATATATTAAACTTTTAAAGTCTAAACTCAAAAAAATTGAACTCACTTGCTTCAAAATAAAAATAAAACAGTTAAAATAGATAATCTTATTTGCTTCAAAATTAAAAAAAAAAATAAAACAATGAAATTTGTGTTTGATCAGGTTGGGCGGAATTGGATCCTCTATAAAATTTCGAGTTTGAGTTCAAGATGAATTTTTTTCTTAAGAATCAAGGTTGGGTGGAGTTGGGGTGGATTGGTCGAGCTTCGGGTCGGAGTTGGGACAGGAAAAAATCCACCCCGTTGCCATTCCTATTTGAAAGTTTGATTTAAGAATTTATGTGTTTAGTCAAAAAATTAAGAAAATGCAAAAAAAAAAAAAAAAAAAGCTTTTGTATTAAATAAGCATCTAATTAAGCTCATGTAATTAGTTAAAATAATCAATTAAACCATTTCATTAATGGTTTCTGTCATTAACCACATTCACTGTTGAAATAAATTGATGAATCAATCATATGGTGACATGTGACTGATTAGCTTGAGATTGGCAAGGGTACAAGTCTGGTTGAACCGATTTTAAAAAAAATATATTTTTATCAAACCAAAATTCCATTATTCAACTATTAACATATATTAGAATGAAATGTTCTAACCAAGGTTTTCAAAACCAGTTCAGCTAATCCATTCTATTCAATTAAATAAAACATTAAAAATTAAAAAAGATCGGTTAAACCATCCGATTCCTAAGTCAATTGGTCTAATGGCTCTCTGGATCGATAGCCTTGCCAATTTCTATCTAATCGGTCCAACTGTTTATTTTATTAATTATATGTATTTTATAATTTATTAGATTTTATTTTATTTTTTAAGTTTGAATCAATTTTTCCTTTTTAGTATTTTTTAATATTTGATTTTTTTTTGTTTTTTAATGATTTTTCAAATTTTTTTAGGAAGAAAATATTTTATTAAACCATAAGCTACCACATGTCACCATCTAATTGGTTCCCCAATTTATTTTAATGGTGAACGTGGTCAATGACGAAAATCATTAACAGAGAGGTGTAATTGATTATTTTAATTAACGGCAGGACTTAATTGATTACAAATTTAATGTAAGAGCTTAATTGATTTTTTTTGTATTTTCTTAAGGTGTTTTTTTTTTTTTTGCATATAAGCTTGCTAAAGTAAAAATAAGATATTTTAAATGATTTTTAAATTCATTAATTATTATTTATATATGAAATATAAAATTTAAATACTTTTTAAGTAATTAATATAAATTATTTTTTGAATATAAATTATATTTTTGTTATTAAAATTACATATAAATTTTTTCATGTCATTATTATCGTGATGACATGTTATTCTTATTATTTTGATATTAATAAATATTTTTTTAAATATAAATAATAAAATAACTTACGATAATTTGTTAATATTATAATACATTAAACGCATTTAAGTTAATAATATAAACTATTTGTATAAATTAATTTTAATATACAAGTTATATTTAAAATTTATATAAATGAAGAGAAAATTTAAAAGTTGACATCTAAATTAATCATAGAAAAGTGAGAAGTTACAAATTTAAGTTAAAATCTTGGGTATTGTTCATCCGTACTTGAAAATTGAAATCATGATTTAGCTTGGAAAACACGTAAGTGTTAAATTGGGCTTGGCCCATGTTACAGGTAAAAGAATTTTGCTTCTTGAATTCTGGAGTGGGGCAGAGGAAAGTGAGGAATGGGCCTCCAAAACCATGTTGTTAGGAAAAATGATAAGACCTATAAGACAAATGGCCCCTATCATTTGCGTTAATACTGTCTGTCACAAGATTTTCCTTTCCTCAATCAAATATCCAAAGGATCAAATTATTTAGGTTAGGCGAGGTCATGGTTACTAACTTACTGTTTAAAAATATTTTTATAATAAAAAAACATCAATTGTATTATGGGTTGGATGAATTTAAGATTTTAAAACTTTGTCTAAGTTCAACTTAGATTGGATTGAATCTACTAAAGATAATTCGATAAAAAAAATTAATAGTTTAATATTTCAACAAGTTAAACAATTTTAATTGAATTGTGTAGATAATTTACTTTAACCACTGATTCTGTTGGTTCTAACATGTAAGCTATGGATATGGCATGTTTGTCGTTCTCATAGTTTCTTGTAACGAGACTACAGTTGGTCGTCCCATAAATAACATATATGAAATTGATTAAATCCATCAGAATATCATAATATAGTCATCACATAACAATCCAATTCATTAATCCACTAATCTCTTAGATTAGGCAAGAACCATATCCACATTTTGTGGCAACCTGTTAATCATTCATGTGCTAAACTCACTACACCAAAACAGACTTTTAGCGGCGTTTTTTTGGGCCTTTAGCGGCGTTTTTAAGCGCCACTAATATTACTTGCGGCGCTTTCAAAAGCGCCGCAAAAAACGCCGCTACAGAAACCGCCGCAAAAATTAGTGGCGTTTTTTGCGAAAAAACGCCGCTACAGGTAAGGACTTTTAGCGGCGCTTTTAAAAAAACGCCGCTAAAAGTACGGGCCTTTAGCGGCGCTTTTAAAAAAACGCCGCTAAAAGTACGGGCCTTTAGCGGCGCTTTAAAAAAAACGCCGCTAAAAGTACGGGCCTTTAGCGACGCTTTTAAAAAAACGCCGCTAAAAGTACGGGCCTTTAGCGGCGCTTTAAAAAAAACGCCGCTAAAAGTACGGGCCTTTAGCGGCGCTTTTTAAAAAACGCCGCTAAAAGTACGGGCCTTTAGCGGCGCTTTTTTAAAAAACGCCGCTAAAAGTACGGGCCTTTAGCGGCGCTTTTTTAAAAAACGCCGCTAAAAGTACGGGCCTTTAGCGGCGCTTTTTAAAAAAACGCCGCTAAAAGTACGGGCCTTTAGCGGCGCTTTTTAAAAAAACGCCGCTAAAGGTAGGGACTTTTAGCGGCGCTTTTAAAACAAACGCCGCTAAAAGTCATGAAAAATTAAAAAAAAATTATAATATTATAAAAACACCAAAAATTCAATTTAAAAATGTATAATTTAATTTAAAGACATTAAAATGAAAATTATAGAAGAATACATATTTCTATAATTGAATCTCAATATTTGAGACCCTTTCCACTATCCTTTTTAAGTGAAGGCTACAAAATTCATCAAAATGTGGTAGGCACAAGCAGCCAAACTACATAGTTCTAACAATTCACTTTCCCTTGAGCATCATCTCACCAACATCAAGAGTATTTTATTTATTTGTTTATTGACCAACTCTGACTAAAGATACTGTGGTAGATCAAGTGTGAAGCATAATTAAAGCAGCATCAAACATTACTTCAATTTTAATAATAAAAACAAATTGGTATTACATGGTTCCAAGTTGCATAATGCAATACACCCACTAATAAGTATATTAAACATGAATTAAAAAAAGGTAAACAAGATAACAGTAAACAAGCATATGCCAGGTAATGTTACTGCCTTGAAAAGAACAAAAATTATAGACAAAATTGCCAAAAAACTTTAACTGAGAAAACTCCCTATGAAACTTATAAACAAACAAATGACAGAAAACAAATATTCTCTTTCTCCACTTTCAAACTTGCATCAGAATCAATATTTTTATTTTAATTTAACTCCTAAATTTAAAAAAAAAAAAGAGTAAGAACTATAGATAAAATAAAGGTTTAAACTAGAGATAGCATCCAAAGCAATTACAGGTTTTGGGAGTGAAAGAACAGAAACCAAAGGGTCTGTTTGGAATGTTGCAATTGATAGCATAGCAACAAGGAGAAGGTAAGTAAGCACCTTTGGCTCCACCACAGCATGTACAAACAGCACATATCTGGAAACTCCCCAACTTTCTTCTGCTTTCATTGAATAACTTCTCTTCCACCAATGGGAACATTTCTGAAAACCCATTTACCTTCAAACAAACAAACCAACTATGAATCCACCAAAAAAAAAAGTTCAAAATCTTTGAGATGGAAAGGAAAAGGGATCTATGCATTCAAATGCAAGGTTTTTTGTAACTTACTTGGGCCATGCTTGTAGCTTCATTGTAATTGAAAACAAAAGCTGAAAAGAAGAGAAACAAGAGAAAAAGAGTGACCCCATAACCAGATTTCATGTTTGGGTCTTAAAATTTAAGTTTTAAGAAAAACCCCATAACCATAACTTGAGCATGGAGAAAGAATTTCCATTATGAATTCCACCTACAAAATTTAGGGTGATCAAGTCATCAATAAGTCATGAATATATTTTTTTATCATGTTAAATTATTTAAACAGGTTTATTTCTTTTCTTGAGATAAAGAGCAGCCAATAGAAGAAACATTCTAATAATTGAGCAGAAATAAATTCCTTACCAGTGCAGGAAAAGCACCAATGGCTTGTACTATGGTACGCATAAACAACAAAGGAAGAGGAATCTGCTCAACCTATTGGGAAAAACATTCATCATCTATATTCAGACAGAGACAGTAGCAAATTTGGTGATTAAAACATAAAGAAGTGGTATAGTACAGACCAACTGCTTTATTCAAGAAGAATCACAATAATATAAAATGTGTAGAATGTAAATAGTGAAAACTGGGATAGTAATTACAGCCCACCAATACGAGAGAGCACACATGAGGTAACAGATTACAGCATTAATAACTCCAGTGCCTAGGAATATATATGAGATCAAAAGACCTTCAATCTAGCCCACGTAAATCACATACAAGTTTGATCATCCTATCTGTCTCTACATGTGGACAACGATTGCCTAGGAATATATACGAGTTCAAAAGTCCTTCAATGAAGCTTTACTCTTTAGGATATGATAGTAGATAACAGGTCATAAACATTTTTTTTATATACTATGTAAAGGTAATCTTATCTGTCTAATATCTCGACAAAATTTACAAAGCTGTTCCTAAACTAATAACATGTTTAAGTAGACACTTATTTCATATTTGTAATAAACATCATCAGCAAAATCAATGATAATCCTATCAATATGACGTATAGAAGAGCTTGTAGGATGCTAATATGCTACATCACTTCAGATGGTGAGAAGGAAAAAATAACAGAAGTACAAGTTTATATTCCCAACATAAACACAATAAAAGGCACACCTGGTGAGCAATAAAAACACCTGTAATTTACTTATGCCCTTACTGTCAGAGCTTAAGTTATTTCCTTATATAAACATATATGTATATGAATCAGTTGGTATCTGAAAATACTGAATATGTAACAAAGCTTCATCAACAAAGACATGATGCATAGAAGGCATATTTTCCTGTGAATGACAGAACTTGGTACTACAAGCTAAAAGCAAAAAGGCAAACTCTGGTTTACTTATGATGATAACAAAACAAGGTATACTCACCCATTCACCAGGACAAAGAGAACGGTAATATTTGGCAAATTTGTCACATTGATTAGACTCTTCACCCTTTGCAGCCAAGCACCTGCAATTGCTTCTAAGATTGTTTAAAGAAAGACGGGGCAAAAAAACATTTGATAGTTCCATAACAAGCAGAATCTGAAATTTTACAAGCAGTGTACTTGGGTGAATTAAGAAGACATACTTTCGTAATCAGTCAATAGAAAAACTAAAAACCAAGAGGCATATCAACTTAATAAAATCATGTGACTGCAAAATTAGTAATAAAACCACAGTTGACATGGCACACATGGATATATTTAAGACAGTTTTTTTTTATGCATTTCCAAGGACACACTGCAACAGCGACACAGAAATCTGAAACAGGTAAGAAAAACAAAATTACCTGACAAACTTGAACTAATTGATAGTATGCAATAACACCAACGCTCATTTTAATCTTCCCAACTTCCTTAACTGCACGATATCTCTTTATGGTTGCTGCAATGTACATTCTCAAACCTCTCCAACCAAAATTTTATCAATATCCAACGACTCTAAGTTAAATGAACTGAATCCGTTTCCAATTCCAAATTCAATTGAAATTCACCTACAACAATATAATAATTCCTTATTAAATATGACATAAAAAGACAATGCATATTAGGATTTAAACTACATTTTTATTCAGCAAATTTATAACATAAGCAATTAATCGTCACCCCAACCGAATTATAACAAGTGAAATTAAAATTCATAGAAGTTCTAGATTCACAAAACTTACCCAAAATAAATTACAGTATGATAAGAAAGAAAACAACCATTCGAACACGATAAACCTAAGACCACGGCATTTTGTTTATCTTCAGTTCAACCCCCAAACTGATTAATTAATAAATTCTAGCCTGCAACCAAAAGAAAAAAAGAATTAGCACTAATTTAAAAATATCGAAATAGCATTTAAATCAAGGGATCTTCAATAAAATTAAATCAACTAAACAAAGGGCTCAATAATAATTCAAGCTCAATAATAACCTTTAAAAAAATTAATTTTTCATATTTTAAATAAAAACACAAAGTTTTAAAATTTATATATATTAAAAATAAATACTCTTTAAAATTAAAAAACAATTTTAAAAATAAAAAAAAATCAAATTCTAACATGACAAGTAATTGGGAACCCAAAATAATTTTGGAAAAAGGAAAACTAAAATTTAAATCCAAAAATAAATGTTAGCAATTTTTTTTATACATTAGCAAAAACAAAGAAAAACAAGCTTTTTCTTTCTTTCTAAAATCCTAATCAACTTTTTACAAACTAAAACTTGGTTTTGTCGATTGTCGGCCACGGTCTCTTCAATGGTTTTCTTTGATTTTTCTGTATTTGTTCTTAAAAAAATAATAATGGAAAAACTGGTCAGAATTTACAGAGATGGAGAGCAGCTGGATTCGCTCAAACTCTTTGAACGGTTGTTGCTGAGGTGCATGTTGTTAGATGAATTTCGTATTGTCTGTGTTTAAGGTTCCCAAAAATTTCATAGTAGATGCACATTAGAAAATAAGAGAAAATTTAAATAAGAGATGAATATAAGACTCATGAGTACAAGCATATTAGAAAATTTCATAGTAGATGCATACCGTATAAGCACTGGACTGGTCCCCTACTGCACTCTTGACTCCAGCTTCACCATATTGAAGAATAGAAAATATGTTGAACCTTCACTAGGAAGAACAAGGAGGCATTGGCTATAAACTATAGCATTACAAAAAATGAGAACTTAATGGATAAGGACAAAATGATGATGATAACATAAACTACCTAAAGTAAAATTTTTAATCTTTCTAGGGGAGCAACAGCACTACGTGACCTAAAATAGATATAACATACATTAAGTAAAGCAAGCTGGCAATGGAAATGGAAAGTCAAACATTATAATAATACAACATAGATACAAAAGTATTCCATGACCATAGCAACACTTTTCATTTTGGTATACCTACTTATGACACGACCACAATCAACTTTTTTTCTTTCTAAAATTTCATATATTTGGAGCATTATATTTATACCTGTATTCAATGTCCAAATATATGTCGGTAAAAAGAGACAAAGAATTTACACAAAAAAGTTAATAAAGGACAAGAAATATTCAGGTAACGTAGCTAAAACAAATAAATGGTGTATCATGGTTCAAGGAATGTTCATATGATAGTGCTATTAGGAAAAAGCACTGATGCACAAAAGTAAGTTTTTGAAAAGTAGACTACGCAGAATATATACAACTTTTACGGAACTCAATCTTCCAAGTAAATCTAAAGCAGCTTTCGAAATCTTGTAGTGCATGTTTGAATCATGTGATTAAAGGACGTTTATAAAGAATGATGTTATTAAAGGACCAAGTAAATATTATTGGTTTTTTATTAATTTAGCGGTAAAATTTACCTTAAAAACAGCCCACCAATCATAACCTTAGACAAATTACGAGAACTTTCTCCATCAGAGACACTGAACTGCAAGAACAGAACATCTTAACATAAAATTTGCTACATCCCAGCATGACATGACCCCATACTAACAGTCTTGTAAGTTCATGGAAGCAAATATCATGATGTTCATACCACTTTCAAATAAAATAAAGAAATAATGTTTGGTAAAGGATAGAAAGCTTATAGCTTGATGTACGACATGAGATTGTGACAAGGATCTTGGATTTTTGTAATCAAATTAACTAAGAAGCTATCACCCACAATAAGAATATTTTCTGAAAACAAGAAAATACTGCATAAGTTCAATTTTTCACATGAAACATGGTTGTTTTCTAATTTGGGCTTTCTAAAATACAGTTATATACTTTTATATTTTCTATATCCTAAAAATCTGACAAGTTATACAAGAATTTCCAGTAGAAAAACAAAATAAGTTATATCTATAAAGCCAGAATTTAATCAGAAAAATAAGCTGATGTTCAGTTATAAAGGTAAGGAATCATAGAAAAATACCCGAGAAAAGTGGAGTGACTGCATCAGAAATTCAAGCCGAAACTCTGCAGGCAAATTCAAACCTTTGAAAAATGTTCTAATGAGAGATGAAAGTGTGCTTGATGGAGGGGATGTAGAAGAGGTATACAGATGACTTTGTTTTCTCCCTTGTAAGGAACAAGTTGAGCTACACAAATAAAAATAACTAAAATTAACAAAGCGTAAAAAGGAACAGATCAGAGTAAATTGAAACTACATGATGCAAGAAAGAAACTTACGGGAACGTGGCTCAAGTCAAGAACTAACACACAAGGTCTCTTTCTTACCTTTTAACGTGATAATAAATAATTAACAATAAAAGAGGTATTGCAGATGATGGCATAAAACCCCATTTTATTAGAATATGGATGCCACTCTTTTTTCACTATCTGATATCTCATTGCTAAAATATATATGTTACTGGGGTTTGGATGGTACTGCACAAATCAAATATTATCAATATATATGAAGTACATGGACAGTAAAAAATAGCCGTAGTCAGAACCAAATATATATATATATATAAAGGAACTTGCCATTCTCTTCCTATAATCCATCAATAGAATAGCTCAAACTGATTCCATATTAGAGCATAAACTAAACCAGTCCATGATATCTGCAAAAATCTTTTTGAATAATCGCCCTCTGATAGTGCCTAAAACAGGATATCGATTTCTAATTGCTCTACTTGTTGACTAAATTATTCTCACTAACTCACTATAATTATCTTCAATTTTTCCCATTTTTTTTTTAAATTGATGGGAATAAATTATCTTACTGTACATTCAATCTCTCCTGGCTTGTGAATTCCACTTCTCCAACTAAGGCCATCCAATTTCTCTTCGTCCTCGCAGTCCATATTGTCACCGCTGGTACTCGACATTCCTTTAGCCAAAGCACTCACGGTGAGGGGACATTGTGGAGAACCAGACTGTGATTTCATGTTCTCACTGCACTAGTTTCGAGCTGAAGAAGGCGGAAGTTTTCGAATATGGAGTCTATATTTCTGCAAAATAAACCAAAATTCACGCATAAAATAAGTAATCAGAAAAAGGGCATAAGAGGATAGAAAGGAACCAACTTAAAATCTCAAATATTAAGTTCAAAAAATCTATAGCGGGATTGGAATTTTAGAAACGGGGATTCAAAAATCTCGAGAGAGAAAATGGTGGGCGAGAGAGGGAATGTGAAAATTTATAGGAGGGAGTGTTTTATTTTGGAGATTTGGGAATGGACGGTGAGGATGGGGTAGATGTGGATCACACGGAGGAAATGAAGAAGAAAGTTCTGGCGTTTTTAATAAAAACGTCACAAAAAACCATTTCCTTTTAAACAAAACTACCCCGTTTTGCTCTCTTTTATTTTGCCTTTTAGTTAAGTGATTTTATAAAATATTTTTTATTACTATTTTTTATAAATTGAATTTTTATAAAAAAAATAAGTACTCTTAAAATAAATATAGCATATTTTAATAAGATAACAAATGATTAAATGGCTTAATTAATTATTTAATTAGAATTATCCAATGTAAGCAATCAATCTCTTACATATCAGATTTCTATTAAAGATTGAGAAGTTAATCATAATTTTATATTAGTCTTTTTCGATCTAATCTTCATTTCATTATAGATATTTTTTCCTAACTAAAATTTAACTATTTTGCTAGATGTTCGATGTGGAATGATTTTAGTTTTTGTATTTCATTTTTATTTGTTATAATTTGGTCCTATCAAAATATAGATAGTTACCTATCCATATCATTCTGTTGCTTTTTTTTTAATCAATGTTTTTTTAATCTAATATTTAAATATATCAAATGGTTTAGATTAAATATTTTTAAATATAAACGTATTAATTGATTGTATAAAATTTCATCATTTAACAAATCTCGAGTAAACCTTAAAATATATAAAGTTTATCTATTATCTCTTAAATAATTTAAACTATAATCATAATTTTAATATATTAAAATTAATATTATCTCTTTTACAATTGTATAATAAATTATTTAATATATAAATTAAAATATACTAATTAATTTAAACCCTAAATCCTCAACCCCTAATTCTTAAACCTTAAATCATAAAACATAAACCCATAGCCCTTAATCCCTAAACCCCTAACCCCTAAACCTTAAACCACAAACCTTAATCCATAAACTTTAAAATAGTAACTCCTCAACCATATACCCTAAACCATAAATCATAAACCATAAACTCCTAATCTTCATTCCTTAAACCCTAAATCATAAAACGTGAATCCCTAACCCATAACATTTAATCCCTAAACCCCCAAACCCTTAATCTTTAAACCTTAAACCACAAACCACAATCCCTAAACTTTAAAATAGTAACTCCTCAACCATATACCATAAACCATAAACCCTAAACTACAATGATAATTAATTCAATATTTTAAAATTAATACTATTTCTTTTACTATTATATAAGAAATTATTTAATATATAAATTAAAAAACACTATTAATCTAAACCCTAAACTCTTAACCCTAATTCCAAACCCCTAAATCATAAAACATTGACCCATAACCTCCCTTAATCCATAAACCCATAAACCCTTAACCATTAAACCATAAACCATAAACATTAAACCATAAACCACAATCCCTAAACTTTAACATAGTAACTCATCAACCATATACCATAACTCCTAAACTGTAAACCCTAAACTATAATGATAATTAATTCAAAACTTTAAAATTAATATTATCACTTTTACAATTATATAAGAAATTATTTAATATATAAATTAAAAAACAATCAGTCATATATATACCCAAAAAACTTTAAAATTATTTTAAATAATAGTATTTTAATTATAACACTTATGAAAGTGTCGGCCCAAAACTGTAGGCATGGTGTTGCCTTAGGCATACATATTCCAACTCTTATACAATGAGTTGGCAAAAGTGTAGTCTATCCCAACACTTAGGAAAGTGTCGCCCCAAAACTGTCGTCTTAGGACTACACAAAAGCCAACTCTTACTCAAACGTTGCCTTAGGCATACATATCACAACCTTTGTACAAAGAGTTGGCTAAAGCATATGTTGGCAAGTCTATCCCAACACTTAGGAAAGTGTCGCCCCAAAACTGTCGTCTTAGGACTAGACAAAGCCAACTCTTATTTAAGCGTTGCCTTAGGCATGCATATCCCAACCCTTATAAAAGAGTTGGCTAAAGCGTATGTTGGCCAATCTATCCCAATACTTATGAAAGTGTCGCCCCATAAGTGTCGCTATAGGCCTTTTTTGTTGTAGTGATATTTTAAAATTAATACTATCTATTTTACAATTATATAAGAAATTATTTAATATATAAATTAAAATACACTAATTTAACCTAAATCCTCCTATCTCTATCCTATAAACCCTAAATCATAAACTATAAAACCCTAATCCCAAACCCCAAACCCTTAACCATTTACATTTAAACCCATTAACCCTAACTTTTAACCCATGAAACCCTAACACGTTCCCTTTAACCTTAAATCACAAATATTTTTAACAAATATTTTTCTCTTAAATAATTTAAACTAGAATCATAATTTTAATGTATTAAAATTAATGTTATCTCTTTTACAATTATATAAGAAATTATGTAATATATAAATTTAAAAATAATCATTCATATATATCCAAAAAAACTTTAAAATTATTTGCGGCGTTTTTCCAAAAGCGCCGCTAAAGCTCAGACTTTTAGCGGCGTTTCACCAAAAGCGCCGCTAAAGGTCAGACTTTTAGCGGCGTTTCTCCAAAAGCGCCGCTAAAGCCCAGACTTTTAGCGGCGTTTCTCCAAAAGCGCCGCTAAAGGTAAGACTTTTAGCGGCGTTTCTCTAAAAGCGCCGCTAAAGGTCAGACTTTTAGCGGCGTTTCTCCAAAAGCGCCGCTAAAGGTCAGACTTTTAGCGGCGTTTCTCCAAAAGCGCCGCTAAAGGTCAGACTTTTAGCGGCGTTTCTCTAAAAGCGCCGCTAAATCTCAGACCTTTAGCGGCGTTTCTCCAAAAGCGCCGCTAAAGCTCAGACTTTTAGCGGCGTTTCTCCAAAAAACGCCGCTATATATCATTTTTAGCGGCGTTTTACCAAAAAACGCCGCTATTGCTCATTATTTGGCGGCGTTTTCCCTCAAACGCCGCTAATGTATAATATTTGCGGCGTTTTTATTTAAAACGCCACTAAAAACGCCGCTAAAAGTCTATTTTGCTGTAGTGACTTATTGATTTTTTAAAGATTAATACTATAAAATGTCGTAAATTTTCTAGAACATGGGTCTATAAAATACACAAGTTTTGGTGCAATGCTCTCATAAAATAATGTCTTTCTTAGGACTGTCCACAAAATTCTTTACTTGATGTTTTGATCACCATCATATATATCAGTTTTGTAACCATAATTTTTTAATATTTTGTGGAATATGCTTCGTATTTCATGCTAAAATAGAGAGTGATGTCGCAACATCAGATAACACGACGTCGCGAAGAGTAGCCAACATCATGACGAGATATGAAAATATGCAACTGATTTCTTGGACGACAATTTTGGGATTATTTTCTAATTAGACCATAAACATTTAGTAGTATATTGTATCAATTAGTATCTAAGTGTATCTAAAATAAGTGGGCTCCAAATAACATGTAGCTAAGTCACCCTAGAACCATCGAGATTAGTGTGTGAGTTAGACCTAAATACAGAAAATAATGCGGTTAAAAGATAATTTTTTGTTTCAATTTGAAGGGATTTTTTTCGAGTTACGAGTTTTCTTTGTTTTGATTCTCTCCATATTATATTTTTTTCTTATTAGTTAATTTTCTTTTTACCTGTGATTTTTTATCCTATTTAGAAGAATTTTTTCAGTAAAATTTATATGTTTAATCTTTTTAATTTTCTTATTATTTTACTTGTTCGTTACTTATACAAATTTATCCCCTACACACTTCAATCCCAAGATCATACCAACTTTTCAACTTTGAGGTTTAAAAAAATTCCACAATATAAGGGACACGCTTCTTTTTTCTCCATAAATCAGAAACAAATAAATTTCTTATAAAGATAACAAGTAGGTGGCAATGCCATGGTGAAGGGCTTGCCAACAAAAAATGATGCTCCAAAATATCTGAAACAAAAAATGGTCGCCATATACCATTGTCTTCGGATCTAGGACCATCTGATAAGAGCAATCTAGGCAAGGCAGCCTTTTAGCTCTTACTATATACCCAGATTCCCTACCCTATCCCACACTACACACCTTGCCCAACACGTACTAACCAAACATAATCGAACTTAAAACCAGGAACACCATTCCTTACTATCACGATGAATATGAGAATATGATTTAAATATGTAAAATAATTTACCTTTATATTTGAGTCTAAGTGATAAATGGTTATCATGTGACCAAGCAAGAGAGAGGGGGAGGGGGGCATCCATTGATCAAGGGAAACAAAGACAGCTTGGGATTCGTAAAAGTTTGGGAACATAATATATATATTCACTAACATGGACCAAACGTTGCCACAAATCAACTTGTCCTCCATACACGTTTCATTTTTGTACGATTTTATTTTAAATGTTGGGTAATAAATTATGGGATTTAATTAAGGAGTGAATCGAGTAATGTGGAATCTTTTAATCATTATTAAATACCCCCTCCAAAAGATACAAACCTAGCTGTTTTTAAAGATTTGTTGCTTTTAAGCATGGGGAATATAATCCTTACTTTATCTAATGTTTTTTTGTGTAGACTTTAAAGAAAGCGAAAATGACAGGCCAAGGGTTTGCCTTAGCTTTCATTATATATGTGTATTTTGTGGGTTAGGTTTCTTTAATTAATGGGTTAATTATTTTCTTTCCTCTTTTTTTTTTTTTAACATGCCACACGATCTCTCGTCTTGACACCACGAACCCAATGAGGGACAAAGGCATTGTACTACGTTTTTACTATAAAATTACTATATTGTGCAAGTTTAAAAAAAAATTCATAACCTACTTAGATGATGGCTTAAATGTAGGCACGATTCAAGGGTTTGTTTGAAAACGTATGGTAAATTAAAAAGGAATCTAATGGCCTGAATTTTATTTAATTTGGTGCATTGAACTGAGACATGTGCAAGAGACCTTATAAGACAAGGCGTTAAGGGGATTTCTAGTATGGGAAGAGGGAAACATGGAAGTGTACTGTTTCTGTCATATACAACACAAACAAATTTGACTTTATTAAAACAAAAACAAAAGATGGACATTGATAAGCGCTCACACTAATCCGATGGCACCACGGTCTCTAAAAAATAATCCAAATTTGTCAATATACCAAAGGAAAGAGCGAGGAAGGAAATGTATAAATAAAACTATTTTACTATTAAATAATAGCTTAAAATATTGGATGGAAAGAAGGAAATCTATTATTTTTTCTAAACATTTGTTGAAAACAAAAGAGAATGTACAGTTGAAAACGTGTTAAGAGTAAAATATTGATGGAGCTGTAATACATTTAAGCCTGGAAAAGAAAGTAAAATATATACCTGTATGAAAACAAGAGACCAAAGGGAATGGACCACTGCATATTCTCTTCAAGTTTTGAAACTATAAGATCTAATTCTTTAGTGTTATTATAAACTAAGGTTGAATTAGTTAAGAAATGGAAAAAAAGATTGTAAAATCTAGTTGCCCATAGCTGGTTCGCATGTAATGAAAGTTGGAATATCGGGAAACAAGAGTTGGAAATGTCGGGAGAAACATGACAAGCACTAATGTAAACAGTTTTACTTCATTATTTAGGGTTTAAATGATTATTAAACAACTCAAAAAGCATACAATGGAATCCTTCCCATCCCATGCGCATCGTCCTTCATTACCCTAACCTTTCTTTTTTTCTTTTAAATATTTTAATTTTGTTTATTCAATATTTTTTCTTAAATAATCTATTTTCGTAGATAATAATAATAAGCTAATCCATTTGAAAAATATATTTTTATTTGATGTACTAGAAATTAATATAAATAAAATTATTAATATTTATCATAAATCCTATCACATACATATGTGTGCGAAAACCATCAATTTATAATATAAATGTGTGTTTAAAAATAACATCTAAATGGGTTCGATCCCAAGCAACCTCATTCCCCTCCCCCAATTTAAAAAAAAAATTCAAATAAAATGACACATATGGTTTGGAACTAATTAATAATGATACATGAAATACGTACGATATTAAAATGAGAAAAAATTAAGACACATAAATACATCAACTTAAGAATACTAAATGAATACAATTGTTTATCGCGGTGTTGTCATCAGTCTTGAGTCAGTGTCTAGTTAACTTAGGATATCAATTCAATCAACAACATTACTAATATATCCAGTTGTTAAGGTAATAAAGTGTGAGTAATAAAATTAAAATGTAGAAAACTATCAAGATAAAGTTTTATGGGATAAATCTCAAAATTATACATAAACTTTGATTTAATGAGAAATTGTATACATGAACTTTAATTTGGTGCAATTATACACATGAAACTCTAATTGTGGCTCAAATGTATACTTGAAACTTTAAGTTTAATTTAATCATACACATTTAAAGAAATAAATACATCAATTTATTTTTATATTAAATAAATATAATTATTTACGTATGCAATATATAAATATAAAATTATGTTATATCAATAATTGTGTTAGTTTTGGTATTCATCTCTAGTTTAGTGGTAAATTAAAGTTTTTACTAATACAATTGATGTGAGTTCAAATCCTATATATATATATATATATATATATTAAATAAAAATACTAAAGTACAACCAAATAATATAACTTATTTTAATTATTTCCTAATTAAGTTAATGTTCAATTAACTCGTGACACTAATTCAATTAAAAGTTTAAATAAAAATATAGATTTTTGAATTATTATTTAATGAGGCATGATCTGGTTGAATGTATAATTATATAGTTCCAGTGTATCAAATATATAAACTCTAGAAATAATGACCAAATTATCTTAAATTGATAATGTAATAGGTGTATAAGATATTGAGGGAACCAAATCATGCCACATAATTACAATTCTTTTAAAAATATATAATTTCTTTTACTTTTAAAAATATCACATGATCTACTTTTAGAATAATTTATAAATTCATAATCTAATAATATAAAATTTTAAATCCGTATGTAATCTCACCTTCTCTCTTATTATGACAATGTTTCATCCTTATCCTATTCTGACCATCTTTCGGCTTTGCTTAATCCAAGTTTAACCTTGGTTTACAAATTATATACATATTATATATATATATATATATATATATATATATTGCTTAAAATAATCACCAACTTGTTTTAAGATGAAGAAACCCTTTTTTTCACTTAACAAATAAGAAACCAATGTATATAGTAAAAATAAAAAACAAAAAGGGCTTTATCTGATCCAATGACTTAACCCGTTGTGAAAATCAAAATCCCCCAATCAATGCTTTCTCGACAGACAACCTTATCATTCATCGACATACCTTTCCAACATCCACAAATCTAATCCCATTTGCGCTCCAAAGGGACCCAATACTGACATATATATACATACACATACTTTATTTCGACAAACATTAGTAGTTGTGCATCAATGGTCGACACCTAAGTTGTTTCTGAATTTGCTTTAATGGATACAAAGCCGAAAGCATTTTCCTTATGAAATGTGTAAGGGGATTCGTTTAGATAAGGTGTAAAATGAAAAAAGATAAATGAGCAACATGCACCTAAAGTTATCTTCCTTTTTTCCCCCGAAAATTCCATTTATTGTAATGGCGTTTCTGGTTAATTACTCTCCATGGTTAAAGTGAGGTTTTAGAGAATCAAAATCAAGCTTCTGTTTTATAATGCATGAATGAGAGGAGGGCTATATTGATTAAATCGATAGCCATTGACAATTGAGCTATGGCTATGGCGGCTCGGGTGCATGGCGAAAATGAAAATGTAAAACAGATGGAAGTCCTCATTGGTGGCAGGTCAGAAAACTGTCTACGTCTGTATCTAATAAATAACTCATATCAATTCATCATTTTAAATATCTTTCGAATATTAGATAAATTAAATATAAATTTTTATATATGCATGTTTTTATTGTAAATAAGATAATATAAAAGAGAGGTGGTCCCTCTCCAAAAGAGGTGCTTTTGTTGGGGTGGTGACACACGAATTTTAATGTAAGAGAGGCACCCATGTGCGTTCCAAAGCCACGTAAAGCAGACTTTGTCACCCTCTGCCTCTCTCAAATACACTTTATCTTGGTTTGTCTGATATTGGGTCTTTTTCTTATTGACTTGAATGGCTACAGTTTGAGCGACCCATATTAGATTCCCACCACCACTCCTCTCTCATCTCCACACTCCACACTCCACACACCCCTTTGAATGGATATTCCTACATATCGTTTATGATACTTACCAATTAAAAGAACCATATTATTATTCTTTTCATCTTATTTATACAATTTCAAAGTAATTTATTAAGCAGTTTCCATCCCAATATTTATTGTAAATCTACCGTCAAATTTATCCAACATTATCGGATAAAATAAAATATTAAAATATTTTTCATTTCAAATTCTCAGCCCCATTAAAATAAAAAAGTGTTAGATATAATTTTTACTCGGAAATGTTAGATAAATTTGATGTTGGGTTTGTAGTGAATATAACGATGGAAAAAGTTTGATGGAGCTGTAAAGATGATGACTTAAGAAATTTTATCATGTATAAATGACGTGATAAGAAAAATGATAATGTGTATATTTTAATTGGTAAATATCATAAACGATGTTGTAGAAAAGGTTTATAAAATATTTTTTATATAAATATATTTAATAACTATTTCTTAAGAAATTTTAGTTTAATTCAATCATATATTAGCATTTTTGAACCTTTAATAATATATTTTTTTATATTAATTTTGGGTTTACTATTTATTTTAAGAAAATGAACTTTATTTTCAAATATATAAATAAAAATCAATAACTCTCATATTGTATTATTTTAAAAAATAATTTTCCATAATGTTTTTCTTTATTTAAAATATATACGCTTTATTTTACATCATATAAAATAAGATTAATTATAAATTAAATTTTAAAAAATCCAAATATTTCGATTTTAATAGATTTTCAACTTTTCTGATAGATTTTAGAAACGTGGCGTTATTTTTCGTTACAAAATTAAGTGTAATTAAGCTCAAAGTCAAATATAAAACAACAGGGATAACAAACATATTACATCTTTTAACTTGTGAAGTGGTCCTCAAACCATCAATATTTTTATTTTTTTTCCTAAATTGTCCAAAAACTCTTGCATGTAATGGTTTTCCATCTTTTTCATCATCCAAACTCTTCAAAATATGATTACATGCTCGAATACTACAACATTTATATTTATAAACATCTCAAATTTTATATAAATTAATAAAAAAAAAAAAAACAGAAGGTCACATGGAAATGCGTTGCAATAGTAATCACTTGAAGACGTCATCAGTGACGATATATGGAAACGTGATCGATGATAAATTAATAGAATTCATCAAAAATAATAATAATAATAATAAAGTATGAGAATATTTCACACACCAGATAGTTCATATATTTTATATATAATTTCTTGTATAGACACGATAAATCAGTTAATAATAAACCATAGTTAAGAGTATATTTGTTTATGGGTTGGATGATAATAAAAATATTCGTAATCTTTATATCAAATTTAATTTAATGTTAGTCAATAAATATACGTATTAATGAAAAATTTTCGTTAAACTTTTTATAAAATTTGTTTTTTTTTTTAGTTTGGGCTAATATATTATTTGATACTTGAGTTTGATATTCGATTTTTTTTGTCTCAATTTGATACTTGAATTTGTCTTTAATATTCATTTTGGTAACTAGGTTTTTTTTATTATCTCATTTGAGTACTTGAGTTTGGTTCTAATGTTTAATTTAGTATTCACGTTTTTTTTACCGCAATTAAGTATTTATGTTTTTTTATTAGAGCACACATGCCAAATATTTATTGCACCACATTATGTTGCATGGTTTCAATACTAAATTGAACATTGAAGCTAAACATAAATAACGGATTAAGACAAAAAAAACTCATATATCAAATTAAACATT
Organism: Gossypium australe; assembly: GCA_005393395.2. Lineage (NCBI taxonomy): Eukaryota > Viridiplantae > Streptophyta > Magnoliopsida > Malvales > Malvaceae > Gossypium > Gossypium australe. Next base: position 5,007,244 of record CM016624.1, on the reverse strand, counting down.
AAACCAAACTCAAGAATCAAAATGATATATCTTTTTGGGAAAATGTCTTATTCCAACTTTACAAAAAAATGTCATGGTAGTCCTCCATTTATTTTTTCGCTTTTTTTAGCCTTTGAACTTGTAGTATTTATTAAATCACCTCAAAATTGATGAAAAAATCAAAGTTTGTTAGCTTTGCTTATATGGCATCCATCTGATCCATGTGTATGCCACATTAGCAATTATTTATTTTTTCACAAATTAAAAATATTTAAAAAATGTTAATACTTTTTTTGCTAATTTTACTAATTTTTAATTTTTAAAATGATCTATTTTTTGAATTTTTTAAAATTTAAAAAGATTTATTATATAATTATGTGACATTCACATAACAATTCATGTATATATCATATCATAATATTTATTTGGAACATCTAGTGAATAACTATGGTTATTGGCTAAGGCAAGGAGAATATGGCTCGGCTGGTATAACAGACATGGACATAGATGAAAATACCCCCACCTAATTGGACAACGAAGGTGACTTGCATCAAAAAATCCAAGGCCATTAATTGTTTATTGACTTCAAGGTGGGTCAGGTTCTGATCCCTAAACACTTAAAAAAAAAAAAAATTCAATTTCCAACTCACCAGTCACCATCTACACCAGCATCATCAAGCTTCAACTTTTGTCTTAATTAATTAACTAGGAAACCCTACCCCCAAAACCTAGTTTCATCTGGGGGATCACAATCAATTAAAAGAATCTACTGGAATTTCAAAGAAGCAAAAATAGGGTTAGGTTACTGTCATTTAAAAAAAAAAATTTGTATGTTAATTTCGGTCTTTTTAATTTCATTCTATATATTTAAGTCAATAAAAAATATTATATTAAGTGAAAAAAGGCTCTTACAGTATAATTTGAAAATGACAAGGAGACACGTGCTTTAATAGTACTGCGAGATGTGTGCTGTAACAGTGTTGTGAGGTTTAAAAACTTTACTATTAAAATATCAAAAAGGAAGTCGAATATTTGAAGAAGATGGGTTAGTTGTATCATATAATTTAGATGTCACATTTCATTTTATTATATTTTGTCTCCCATTTCTTATACCAAATTGTAATACATGAAGGGCATTGATGTTATTTCATAGGACAAGTAAGTCCAATTTTTTATTAAAGGTCCTTTAAAAGTAAACTAAAACAAACTGCTTAACTCCTACTCAACCCTATAAATAAACAGGCTTACTTCCTTGCATTCACCACCCATTACTAAATTAAAAAAAAAAAAAAAAGAAAAAGAAAAAAAGAGATCAAATGAATAAGCTTGAAGATCAAATGGCTCTTATCTCCCAAATATATCTTGGTGGATACCCTCAAGTTGCACCACAACAAGGTATCTGTTTTGTTCTTTTGAAATATTTATATTTTATACTCAAATGCACGTAAAAATTTGGAAAATATTTGTGTAAGATACGTAATTGAAAGTTGTAGTTTAAGTTAACCGGAGTTTCTTTTGGTGATGAGCAGTAGAATCAAAGCCTCGACGGCGGCGGAAGAAGAACAAAGGAGGGGAAAACAACCTTTCAAAGACTAAAAAAAGGAAGCTCAGCCAAGAACAAGTTGATCTTCTTGAACATCATTTTTGTAATGAACATAAACTTGAGTCTGAAAGGAAAGACAGGCTTGCTTCCGAACTGGGACTGGATCCTCGTCAGGTTGCTGTTTGGTTCCAAAACAGACGAGCTCGTTGGAAGAACAAGAAGCTCGAGGAAGAGTTTAGCAAATTGAAGTCTGAACATGACGAAGTTGTTCTTGAGAAATGTCGCCTTGAATCCGAGGTATAAATCTCTCTCTCTTTTAGTTTCACTAAGGAAAATAATTCAAAGTCAACTAGAAATACCATGTTTAAGGTTACGTGATTAATTGATTAAGTTTAGTTGGATGTTTAAACTTGAAATACAAATTCATCATCCCTTTTTTTTTTTAAATTTTCTATTCTGGTTTCTCGGGAACCAAACAGAAGCTAATTATATTATCAGGGTGTTGTCTTCTGCACATTCTTTTCCTCAGGGTCTCATGGGGTCGACAAATCTGTTTTTCTATTTTATTTTTTTTTTCGAAATAATATGTTTTCGATTTTTATTGTTAGTATTGTTTCTTTTTACAGTAAAAAGTAATATTTTATTCAACATGGAACCGTTTTATTTTATTATAAAAAAATATACGGTGAGAGCTTTTTTTTTTTTTTTTAATCCCCACATGCTTCGGCTTACATTGTTTTAAGTTAAATTCACAGTGATGGAATCTCTATTAGATTTAAATTTAGGTTTTATTATTTATAATTCGATTTAACATAATTTCAATCTTGCACTTTTGTAATATTATCATTACTCTAAGTGGTAATGTTGGGCTGATTTTTTTTTAAATATCTATTCTAACTTATTCTTTTCTGTTAACAATATTTTTTAATAAAAATTCATGTTATCATTTTAATTAGACTAGTTAAAGATGAGTATTATTTAGACTATTCACTGCATTGTAAAAATAGATAATCAAATTATATTAAATTAAAATATAATGATTGAATCTTAAATGTAAACGTAACAAAGAGATTAAAACTTAAATTTGACCATTATTTTATCATGGTTAAAAAGAGAACAAAATAAAACTTAGAAAACTGTCATGTAGACCTTCCTTCCTTTTATATATGTAGATTCACTATTTTTTATAAGAGGTATAGATTAACATTTTTAAAGCTTAGTTAATTTTTTTAAATAAACTGATTAATTGTTTGTCTGAAAAAAATAAATTTAATGAAGCAAATGTCTGCTTCTTTTTAAACCTTCATCCATTTGAAAAAAAAAAAAAAAAAAAAGTGATCCATTTTAGAACGTGCATGAGCTCTGGGCTCGAAGAAAGCCATGCCATGTTGTTAGGCGTCAAAATCTTGACAATGAACAGTGAACAGAAAACTGCCACCTCGTAAGTCGACAAGGGTCCGTACGGCCAAGTTTGAGGTGGCTGAGGTTGGGCTTAGCCAAGGCCCGCTTGGAGACTCATTACGAGTTTTTAATAATTTTAATTTAATTCTATAGAATATAAATTCGTAATGTCACACATATATATATATAATTGTAGGTTACAAAGCTTACGGAGAAACTTTGTGAAGCAAAGAAGGAAATCCAACGGCTAGGGGAGCGAGTAGATAGGGGTTCGAGTAATAGTCCAAGCTCATCTCTGACAATGGAAGCCATGGATATACCTTTTTTAGGTGAATTTGGATTAGAAGGATATGATAATGTGTTCTACATAGCAGAGAACAGTTACAATAATATCCCTGGCATGGAGTGGATGAATCTGTATATGTAAATTAAGTAGCAGGTTCATCTTTAGTATTTGTACATAATTAAGGCATCCAGTGCAAATTTCTCCTTTTCTCTTTCTCAATTCATGCTTTATTGTTGACCCCAATTTTCTTTTTTAAATTGTTATCAATTACTGATCAGTAACTATTACGAGGGTTGAGTCAGGTAAATTAACTCAAACCTAAGACTTTCAATTTCTAAGACAATACCCGTTTTGGTCCCACAATTTCATAACTTTCCATAGTTATGCTTTTGTGTTTCATTATTTTTTTATATAATATCAGAGAAGGAGATGAGTTAACACAGTTTTAATTAATTTGTATCAAATATGTGTCTGATAATAAATTATTTTATTTTTTATATAATAGTTTAATATAGGCTACATTCTTCTTTCTCGGAAAAATAAATTTTTATTAAATAATATTGACTACATACAATAAATTATTCTATGGAACATCCATTTTAAATTTTTAAATGAATAATTTAAAATAAGGGTAAACTATCAAAATAGTCTGTTTTATTTAACTCAAATTATCTTTTAGTCACTTATGTTTAAAATGTTTCGTTTTAGTCACTTACGCTAACGTGTTATAATATTTTAGTCACTAAGCTATTAATTGCCGTTAATGGTGTAACGGTAAACTGATGTGATACGTTAAATTATCATTTCAAACAAAAATTTTAGGTTAAATTATACAATTGATCCCCATATTTTTTTCTTTTTGAGCAATTTAATTTTTTTTCTTTTATGTTTTTTAACTTTCTTTTTTTTTTCATTCTCTTCTACTTCTTCCTCTGTTTTCCTCCCTTCTGCATCTCTTTTAACGTAGTTTTTCTATGTTTTTCATTTGTTAAAACTAAAGGGGAAGAAGAAGAGGAAAATAAATAAATAAAAAGAAAAAAATTAAATTGTTCAAAAAAATAAAAGTACGGGGACTAGTTTTAACAAATGGAAAACATAAAAAAAATGTTAAAAGATATGGAGAAGGAAGGAAAACAAAAGAAAAAGCAAAAGGGAATGAAAAATAAATAAAGTAAAAAAAAAAGGTCAAAAGAACATAAAAGAAAAAAAAATTAAATTGCTCAAAACGAAAAAATATGGGGATCAATTGTATAATTTAACCTAAAATTTTTTTTGAAATGATGATTTAACGTACTACGTCAACTTACAGTTACACCGTTAACGGTAATTATCGGCTCAGTGACTAAAACGTAACATTTTAAATATGAGTGACTAAAATGTAATCTAAGGTAAACAAAAGTGACTATTTTGATAATTTACCCTTAAAATAATATATTGAGAGAGATTGTTAAGCAAGTTGGAGTTTAGATATGGAATGAACTCGAGAATAAACTTTGCAAGCTAATCGTGTATGGATACTAAATTAATTTGCAAATTAACATGTTGTTCAAACATTTTTATTTAAAAGAATTATTAATAACATTATATTCTAATAATTGTTAATTTAAATTTATAATAATTTTAAAAAATCCAATTATTATTATTTTTTTAGAGTGAGCTTGATGCAAATATTAAATTGATCATATGGATGAACTCCTTTAAATACATCATTTAATTTATTCATCGTGTTTCTTTTTATTTTTATGTTTCTAATATAATTTCCTAAGTATTTCTGCATGCTTGTTTTAGTATCGCAAAAATTAACAACATCTTAAAAACAAACAAAAATAGGTTGTGTGAGTAGGTGATTTAAATATATCATTCAAAATTAGGAGGATGCGAGTTCGAGTATCCTCCAATTTATGAGTTGAGAGAAACTATTGATAGTTCTAAGCATTGTATAAAAAAGAATAGATATGATCAAATGTGAATCTTAAAGCAATCCGTTAAAAGTTATTATTTGAACTCATCACTTTAAATATATTACTTAAAATTAAAATTAAGATAAATAATAAAAAAAATGAAATTGTCTTTTAATATAAATATAAAAAAAAAATAAGAATACAACTTTTGCTCCTTTTCCTCTTCTTTCCTTCTTTTTCTTTCCTGTTACATCCCATCCAATACGTATACATTAAAAAACCCTTCAACGTGTCGACAGTAGAAGAGATAACTTTTACAGTGATTTATTGTATTTTCTTTTTCTATGTTGTAATAGATTTAAGATTTATCTGTTCTTTTAAGAATCCAATTAATTTAGGGTTATATAAAGAAGATTCTGCAATGCCTAATTAGGAGGGTATGGGAAGAACCTTAAATTTTGGAACATTAATTCCCCTTTCCCATCATATAATCCCAAATCTTGATAACACCAAAACGAAAAAAAAGGACGATAAAATGAAACGTTTATAGAAAGATAATGAGGATGACAAAGTTAAGATCAGGATTTGTTTGGTGACAAAAGGAAAGAAAAGACCAAAGATATGATATTTAGGATGAAGCACAATATCAAATTAGAACAATCGATAAAGTTGGGTGAACGATCCAACTTTGTCCATGTAACCACGGAAGTGACGCAAATATTCATGTCGTAAAGGAATACGTGAACTCTGATTATGGACCTATGCTTTGTATTGCCCATAATGAAGTTACGTGGCACACCAGGATTTGCATGTTTAAGGTTGCTGGTCAGGCGCCGAGATGGCCTACAAACATGTGCTCCAGGGTGGAGCTACAGGATACATAGATACTTCCACCCAATAATATAAATTTGTGATTTTTTTAAAGAATTTATGAGATTATAAATTAATATAAAAATAATAATATAATTATTTGTTTTTAAATTTACAATTAGATTTGTTTTAATATTTTCACTTTTTTGGACTCCTCTTCACCGCTGTCCCAAACTTAAAAAATATAAAAGTTTGGTGTTTTTCAGATTATCCCACATCATTGATTGAAATATAAAAAAATTATAAAAATTTTCAGGTAATAATATAGTATAGTCTCCAATTGTCTTTTTTAATGTTTTAATAATCAGATTGATGGTTTAATCAGTTAGGCTATCAATTTGACCGCTAGACTCACAATAATTAATTAATTAAAAAATTATAAAAATCTAAAAATATATATATTAAATCGATTCAACAGCATATTTTTATCCTAATTTATGATTTTTATTATTTTCAAATAGTTTTTAGTTCAATCTCTTTGTTCGGATTGTTATATTGATCAATTCTTAGTCCAATTGGTCCAATCGACTAATTCAATCATATTCTAATAATACTGGTCATATTATCACATCTAAACAAAACCCAAGTTTAGTGATTAAAATGAATCTAATAACCAAGTTCATTCGTCAAAGTGAACCGAAAAAAACATAAACATTGAAATGAACCTAATTATTAAATTCAAGGCCAAATATTATATTATCTCTTACTATAATAATAATAATATTACACATTGACACTTTATAAATTTATAGTTGAATGTAATAATTTTGTGATGACAAGCACGGGGTTGCCATTTGCAGCAGGTCTAATAGTTTGAATGGTCCAAAGGCTTCGAGTCTCACCAACACTGGGTTGGAGTGATCTTGGGTCCGCTCCAGATTGTGCGATAGTTTCCTACACATGGGCTGATATTTTCTGCCGATGCTACACTGTTTGATCCATCCATTTCTTGTTTACTAGAAACTGGCTACTTCAGGCTCCATAAATAGATTGCACTTCAATTTGATTATTAATTGTACCGTAAATCAAAGGGATGAATTTTGTATCTATTCATTCTGAATGAGTGGGATGATTTTTCTCAAACAACGAAGGTAGTTCGTGATTCTACCGAAAGAAAAAGTTATTTTTATAGTTGGTATAATGGTCTATTTTACCTTTTAATTTTAAAAATAAGAAGTTATTTTATATTTTCATTTAATTTTTGTTTTTTTAACCCTTAAGCTTATTTTTTTTGTTAAATTATCCCTAAATGGATGGAAACGTTAATGTATTTTAATTTTGTTGATGTGTCATGTAACGACCCAATTTTACCCGGGTCTAAAAGACCCAATTACATTCAAAGCCCAAACCAAATTTACAACCCAAATTACCCAAACTCGGGGCCCATTAAGTCACTAAACCCCAAATCAAACCCAAACAATTCAGCCCAATCAGAAAAACCCTAACCCTAAGTGCGCCTTCTGACTACTGCCGCCAGTGCCACTTGCCTGTCACCAGTCTTGTCCACCGCCCACGTCACTGCTCTCCATCGCCAACCACTTGCGCCAAGTACCTGCAAAAGCATTGAAAACAAAATGACAGAATAATAGAAAAGGGGAGAAATCAATTGTAAAAAATGGCTATAAAAAGCCAATCAAAATCTATTGTAAAGGATCCTTTTTTTCGAAAAAAAAAGAGAGAGATTAAAACAATAGAGCAACAAATCAGAGAACCGCAACACAGATTGAACAAGAAGGCATAAAAACACTAAAAATCAAAGAATACAAAAGCCGAAATGAGGTAATATCTTCTTGTCATTTTCGAGAATTTTTGATTGTTTTACTCCTCTTGTTAACATACATATATATATAGATCTCTTTTAAACAAAAAAATATACATTTTTCCCTTTTCCGGCCACCGTGTACAGTGGCCGGAGTGACGGCTCTGGCGACGGCGACTCGCCGGAATCACCTCCTCCTTTTAGACCTGCAGAGAAAAAAAGGGAGAGAGGTTAGTTTTTTTTTAAAGCAAGCAGCAGAAATGAAAAAAGAAAGGGAAAATTTTGCTTTTATAAGGAGACTAAAACGACGCCGTTTAGGGCTTGTTTCAGTGGCCCCAAAACGACGTCGTCTGGCCAAGGATCCGCGCTTGCGACCCGACCCGACCTGAGGATCCGCGCGTTTTCGTTATATGGGCTAATTACCCATATGGTCCTTTGGCATTTCTATTTGATTTTTAGGTTTTCTTTTATTCTAAATTTTACACAGAACTCTCTCGCGCCTTTTCCAATTTCATCCCCGTTTAAACGCTGCGTTCAAAGAATCGGGCAAATTTCCTTCCTGGTCCCTCTACCTTTTTCGCGTATTACAATGAGGCCCCGTTTCTTTTGATTTATTTCAAAATTGGCCCTAAACCTGGTTTTATTTACAATTTGACCCCCCGAAGCCCGTTTTATTCACGAATTGACCCCCAAAACCCCGTTTTTAAGGCAATTTAACCCCTTGTTCGTTTTTTGTGCACTTTTACCCTATCTTACTATTGTTTTCTTTTATTTTTGTTTTATTTTATTATACCTAACTTGAAACACCCCACACCTGGCCCACGAGCCTGAACCAGATCTGGTATGTTCCTAAAGTAAACCGATTTCAAAGTTCTTTGTTACTTAGAGAAAATTTGTGTATTTTTAGAAAAAAAAATATCGTTTTGGGTTGGGCTTAAATTGGAAACCCATTTATTTTATTTGGAAATCCAATTTAATTAAGGTGACAAAACGATTTAGGTTTTATTTTAAAAGAAATAAATTTTCTATAACTTTAATCAAAAATAAATTGTAACATAATAATTAAAAGCAAACAGAAATAAAGAAAACCAACTTGGGCCTTATGGCCTTATTTCATCAAATAGTTCCCAAACTAAAAATTTAAAGTACTTAATAAAAGTAAAAAGTCCCAAATAATAAAATTTTTCCTTGCGATGCATGGCCACCTTTAGCTCCTGCCGACCCGGTCCATTATTGCTCATTACCTGAAAAAAATATTCTCAGAACGGGGTGAGTCAAACAGACTCAATGTGTACACGACACTAAATCATAATAGAATCAGGCATACAAATGTTACACATTCAGATCCATGAATACAAGTTATGATGCATTCCCAAACCCAAACCTAATTGTCCATCCGCTACACACCCCCGTACCTGCCAAACACACCGTGGGGACTACTAAGTCGACCCTCCTTCCGCTACACACCAAATTGCGGGCTTAAGTCACCGCATCTGTGGTTATAGATCACCACTTTTCAGATTACTATGGTTTTAAGTCACCACTTTTCAGATTACTGTGGTCTTAGGTCACCACTTTTCAGATTACTGTGGTTTTAAGTCACCACTTTTCACTTCCCTTTTCAATATACAACCATATGCCCCATATATTAACATACATAATATACCAAAGTTCACAACCTTATCATATTCCCATGTTACGAATAACATTTTTCATATTCCTAGTAGGAGTAGGAAACGTACCTGAGTACTTAGTACCTTAACATGGTACTTTAGCCACATTCATATTTTCATTAACACATATTTTAATGCATATAACCATAATTCATATTATAAAGTAGTGTGGGGTACACACCTGATTCGTTTAACGAAGTCCTTGAAATCCCGAAAATCGATCTACTGATTTAGATCTCAAATCCTACATAAATTCATCACTTTCTATTTAAAAGACCATTCGGCCATTATTCCAAATACTAATAGGATTAGTATTACTTACCTTGTTGCCGAATTGATTTCAAGAATCAAATGCCAGATCTTTGTATTCCTCCTTTGTGAATTCGGCTAAACACTATATTACTCCATAGGTTAGTTTTCGGCTTCTAATAATAAATCCAAACCTTTAAAATAAATCTTGACCGAATATCTTAAACGCATACCTTGTGATTCCAAATCCCGAAAAGTAACCCTTAGTTATGGAGGTATTGAAATCCCTACACACATATGTTAGATCTGATTTCCAAATCACTTAATAAACTTAATCAAATGGCCTAAACCATGTTTTTCTTACCTTAAATCCTTGAATCTCGAAACTCTCTTCTTGAATGGCCAAAATCCTTAGATCAGAAATCCCAAAATTCCTCCTTTAATATTCGGCCAAGAGACATCCAAAAAGATCAGTTCCTAAATCTTGATTGAAAAAGATTAAACAACAAGAATCCATTCTTACCTTAACACCACAGTCGACGTCACCCTTGTTTGAAGCCACAAAGATTCGGCTATGTAGACTTAGACTGATATCAAAGGGGTTTCGGCTTGACAGAAGAAAAGAAAAGAAGAAGAAAAGAGGAGTAGAAAATTCGGCAGAGAGAGTTTGCTAGGGAATTTTCGGCAACACTTAGAAAAGATGAGAGAAAAGCCTTTAATTCCCTTTTATAGCCGAAATTATCAGCTAAGGAGTCCCTTACTTGGCCACCACTCCTCTATCTGATAACTTTATCTTTTAATTATCATAAATAAAAGGGTTTAATCCAATTTAAATCCTTTATTATCCCTTGGAAATAATCCAATTAAAAATCCTTTATTATCCCTTGAAAATAATCCAATTAAAAATCCTTTATTATCCCTTGAAAATAATCCAATTAAAAAGCTTCTATTTATCACCTTATTAATCACATATTTATGAAAATAAAACACCTTCTTTTCTAGAAACATGTGCCGTCCACCTCAGCCTTCTGGAAGCCAAAATAAAACCTTACTTATTTGCTTCCCAAGTGACTCGAACCCAGGCCCATTCCTTTTGCATATGGCGCCATTTCCATAGGCCCTAAGTGGCATCTTCAGGCCACTTTTCCAAGCCTGTTTGTGTGCCAAATTTCACGAACTTTTTCTTTTAAGGCCACCTTGCTTTAATTTCCTATTTTAAACTTTAAAATTCGACATTTCTAGGTCATTTATAAGTTTCCTAAAATTTTCGATCGGCTCTGTAAACTTGGCATTTTCTTACATTTCCAAGTTTCCAAAAATGTTCACGTCCAATGCATTTCCAGGTTTCCAAAAATGTTCATTTCCAAATCATTTCCATTCATTTCCGGGTTTCCAGAAATGTTCGAAATTTATTCCTAGTACATAAAACATGTCACTTCGTACAATTAAACCGAAAATGCATAGGCCCTTTCCAGGATGTTACAGTTCTACCCCCCTTAAAATAATTTCGTCCTCGAAATTACTTACTAACGAACAATCGTACGGTCTAACTCACCCCGCTACGCTATTGCTGCGCACTCTGATTTTATAGAACTATCATACTTTCTAGGCACATTCTCTAGGTTCACATCCAAGGTTTCAGTCACTTCACTAGCAATACAAGAATAAGCTAACCCTATAACAAGCAAAGCAATTAAGGGTATTCCAGAAATAAGGAACGTACCCGTTGTCATATCTGGCACATCTTCCTCCTCGCGACGGCCAACTGCATAAACCAACCTTGGTTGCCTTGCGTCTGCACCTTCAGCATCTCTGCTTGGTGCTCCACATCCTCGGCCCAAACCATTTCCTCCATGGTTCGGTCCACGACTTTGCTGAGGCTGCTGTCCACCTCTACCAGCTTGATTAACGTTCTGAGTTGCTGGTCGACTTTCATCTAGGTTCTTAGGACAATGCTTGATCACATGATCCTTGGACCCACACCTAAAACATCCCCCTGTTTTCCTCCAGCACTCTCCTAAGTGCTTCTTTCCACACACATCACAAGGTCGATACCGCCCTTCTGAACCAACCTGCTGACCTCGCGGCCCATCAACTCTAGGCCTCTTATTCCCATATGATCCAGACGATCCAAAACCTCTTTCTGGCCTATTCCGATTAGTGTTCTGCCTTGCAGAATCTTTAATTCCTTCAGCCACTTTAGCTTTTTCCACTAACGCAGAAAATTCCCGCTCCTGATGCGGCGCTATCAACAATCTCAGATCATCCCTTAGTCCATCCTCAAAACGGACACAACGCTCATGCTCAGTTGCCACTACTCCTCGAGCATACCGGCTCAACCTCAGAAATTCTGCCTCATATTCTGCAACAGACTTGTTCCCTTGAACCAGCCCCAGAAAAGCCTTCCTTTGCTCATCAGTATACCTGGTTCCCACATATTTCTTCTGAAATGCTTCCTTAACATACTCCCAGGTCAGATCCTCAGCTGTGGCACCATCCCGAACAGTTAACCACCATTGATACGCCTCATCGCGTAACAGTGCCACCATTCCTTTCAACTTCTCCTCAGGGGTCAGATCATGCTCATCCATGATGCGCTCAATTGCTTCCAACCAGTACTCCGCTGTACTGGGTGCCACTCCAGATACTCCACAAAACATTTCAGCTCCATTTGCTCGAAGCCGTTCAGGCACAGACTTTCGATTTCCCGAATTTCCTCCTGCCCCAGCCACCAACTCCAGAACTCGCAACACAGCCTGTGACACAGCATCGTCACCCGTCTGAGCTTGCTGCTCCACACCAACAGCTGAGAGTGGTGGTGGCGGTGGTACCTCATTGTCAGACCCTTGTCCTGATCTAACGGGTTCTGACCTAGTCATCCTTCCTCTACCTCGTCCACGACCACGTCCTCTAGAGCTCATTTCTAACGTCGTGATCTGATTAAACAGTTTTATGAATTAGTACTTGTTTCACTTATTACCCGCGAAGAAGTTTTATGAGAAGAGTTTTAGGAGTGGTTCTTTCGTATTCATACATGCACACAGTCTTTTCATTCATTCATACATTCATCCATCAAACAATTATGAACTTCCGTTCATTCAGAGAAATGTTGTAGTTTTCATTGTTGTTTGTTTTCCACTACCCAGGGGTATTTTCGTAATTCGCCTTACAGGGGTATTTTTGTAATTTGCCACAATAAGGTTCCTTGTGGATTTTGTCAATAAGGGTATTTTGGTAATTTTACATTCCCGAGGTTTTTCTGGAAATTTTGAAATCCGAGGGTATTTCGATAATTAACCAGAGTAAATTTGTAAATCTTAATAAATCAAGGGTATTTCAAAATTTGCAAAACTTGAGGGTTTTTTTTTGAGAATTTGTTTTCCAAATCGGTGATGTTGTAAAAATTTTGAGAATTCAGGGTCATTTTGGTAATTGGGGTAAACCAGGAGTAATTTCGTAATTTTCCAAATCAGGGTATTTTGAACTTTCACAAAATAGAGGTTTGGGGTACTTTTACAAAATAAGAGAGTTTTATTGAAATCGGGGTAATATGGTAATTTTCAAATCTCAAGGGCAGTTTTGTAATTTTACAACTAGGGGTATTTTAGTAATTTTCACAAATCAAGAATATTTCAGAAAATTTTATAGAATCATGTTTGCAATTCAAAAGGATAATTTTAAGAGTTTTAAAACTAGGTTTTTTTATGAAAATACGGCTAGTTCCTTTTCGGGTTTTAGTTAGGAGTTTAGCCTATGAATAAGTCCTCTTGGTTAGGGTGAACCGAAGCTACGCACCAGGTAGGATTCGAGTGGAGAGGAGGTGAGTCACACGGACTGCTTAAATACCAAGCTCCCACCGAATACCAATCCTAGACATGCGCACAATGGTTGCCACACCCTAACTCGGCGACTTAGACACAGGTTTGTTTTATTAAGCATTTAAGTCTTATGTAACTGTTGGGGTAAGCTAGCCTTATAGTTCAAGTACCTATCATACTAATCTACGTTCCATTCTATTTCTACCCTTCTACAGATCACAATATAAATCACCCAAAGGTTAGGGGTACTTACCTGGTGGACTTCGGGTCGGAGACTTAGGTGCCATGCCAGAAAAACCTGCTTATCTTCAAAAACTCATTTGGGCTCGATTTGAAAACATTTTGGGCCTTAAACCCCAGGCCAAGGGTTTAAAACTGGGCTCTGATACCAAACTGAAACACCCCACACTCGGCCCACGAGCCTGAACCGGATCTGGTATGTTCCTAAAGTAAACCGATTTCAAAGTTCTTTGTTACTTAGAGAAAATTTGTGTATTTTTAGAAAAAAAAATATCGTTTTGGGTTGGGCTTAGATTGGAAACCCATTTATTTTATTTGGAAATCCAATTTAATTAAGGTGACAAAACGATTTAGGTTTTATTTTAAAAGAAATAAATTTTCTATAACTTTAATCAAAAATAAATTGTAACATAATAATTAAAAGCAAACAGAAATAAAGAAAACCAACTTGGGCCTTATGGCCTTATTTCATCAAATAATTCCCAAACTAAAAATTTAAAGTACTTAATAAAAGTAAAAAGTCCCAAATAATAAAATTTTTTCTTGCGATGCATGGCCACCTTTAGCTCCTGCCGACCCAGTCCATTATTGCTCATTACCTGAAAAAAATATTCCCACAACGGGGTGAGTCAAACAGACTCAATGTGTACACGACACTAAATCATAATAGAATCAGGCATACAAATGTTACACATTCAGATCCATGAATACAAGTTATGATGCATTCCCAAACCCAAACCTAATTGTCCATCCGCTACACACCCCCGTACCTGCCAAACACACCGTGGGGACTACTAAGTCGACCCTCCTTCTGCTACACACCAAATTGCGGGCTTAAGTCACCGCATCTGTGGTTATAGATCACCACTTTTCAGATTACTGTGGTTTTAAGTCACCACTTTTCAGATTACTGTGGTCTTAGGTCACCACTTTTCAGATTACTGTGGTTTTAAGTCACCACTTTTTACTTCCCCTTCCAGTATACAACCATATGCCCCATATATTAACATACATAATATACCAAAGTTCACAACCTTATCATATTCCCATGTTACGAATAACATTTTTCATATTCCTAGTAGGAGTAGGAAACGTACCTGAGTACTTAGTACCTTAACATGGTACTTTAGCCACATTCATATTTTCATTAACACATATTTTAATGCATATAACCATAATTCATATTATAAAGTAGTGTGGGGTACACACCTGATTCGTTTAACGAAGTCCTTGAAATCCCGAAAATCGATCTACTGATTTAGATCTCAAATCCTACATAAATTCATCACTTTCTATTTAAAAGACCATTCGGCCATTATTCCAAATACTAGTAGGATTAGTATTACTTACCTTGTTGCCGAATTGATTTCAAGAATCAAATGCCAGATCTTTGTATTTCTCCTTTGTGAATTCGGCTAAACACTATATTACTCCATAGGTTAGTTTTCGGCTTCTAATAATAAATCCAAACCTTTAAAATAAACCTTGACCGAATATCTTAAACGCATACCTTGTGATTCCAAATCCCGAAAAGTAACCCTTAGTTATGGAGGTATTGAAATCCCTACACACATATGTTAGATCTGATTTCCAAATCACTTAATAAACTTAATCAAATGGCCTAAACCATGTTTTTCTTACCTTAAATCCTTGAATCTCGAAACTCTCTTCTTGAATGGCCAAAATCCTTAGATCAGAAATCCCAAAATTCCTCCTTTAATATTCGGCCAAGAGACATCCAAAAAGATCAGTTCCTAAATCTTGATTGAAAAAGATTAAACAACAAGAATCCATTCTTACCTTAACACCACAGTCGACGTCACCCTTGTTTGAAGCCACAAAGATTCGGCTATGTAGACTTAGACTGATATCAAAGGGGTTTCGGCTTGACAGAAGAAAAGAAAAGAAGAAGAAAAGAGGAGTAGAAAATTCGGCAGAGAGAGTTTGCTAGGGAATTTTCGGCAACACTTAGAAAAGATGAGAGAAAAGCCTTTAATTCCCTTTTATAGCCGAAATTATCAGCTAAGGAGTCCCTTACTTGGCCACCACTCCTCTATCTGATAACCTTATCTTTTAATTATCATAAATAAAAGGGTTTAATCCAATTAAAAATCCTTTATTATCCCTTGAAAATAATTCAATTAAAAATCCTTTATTATCCCTTGAAAATAATCCAATTAAAAAGCTTCTATTTATCACCTTATTAATCACATATTTATGAAAATAAAACACCTCCTTTTCTAGAAACATGTGCCGTCCACCTCAGCCTTCTGGAAGCCAAAATAAAACCTTATTTATTTGCTTCCCAAGTGACTCGAACCCAGGCCCATTCCTCTTGCATATGGCGCCATTTCCATAGGCCCTAAGTGGCATCTTCAGGCCACTTTTCCAAGCCTGTTTGTGTGCCAAATTTCACGAACTTTTTCTTTTAAGGCCACCTTGCTTTAATTTCCTATTTTAAACTTTAAAATTCGACATTTCTAGGTCATTTATAAGTTTCCTAAAATTTTCAATCGGCTCTGTAAACTTGGCATTTTCTTACATTTCCAAGTTTCCAAAAATGTTCACGTCCAATGCATTTCCAGGTTTCCAAAAATGTTCATTTCCAAATCATTTCCATTCATTTCCGGGTTTCCAGAAATGTTCGAAATTTATTCCTAGTACATAAAACATGTCACTTCGTACAATTAAACCGAAAATGCATAGGCCCTTTCCAGGATGTTACATAACTATTTATTAGTATTGCTATTATGTTATTCCCATATCATATCATTGCGTTAGTATTACTACTATTATATTATTATCTTCTACGTATTTATATATTTTGTTTGCTTATATTATTTTATTTATTTATTTATTTTATTTGTATCACTATATTATTATTATTATACTACCATTATTACTATGTTATTATTATTACTATTATTTCCATACATATATTATTATTATTATTATTACTATGTTATTATTATTGTATTACCATTATTGCTAGGTTATTATTATTACTATTATATCTATGCATATATATATTATATTACTATATTATTACTATTATTATATTACTACTATTGTTGTCAATAATATTTTATTTATTGCTTGTTGTTTTCGTTATTATTATCTATTTCATCGTCGCATTATCATTATCGCTATTAATTTTATACTATTTTCATATATATGTAAATATTTCACTTATTTTATGTATATTGCCACCATTATTATTATTATCATTATTTTCTACCATCGTCAAAACATATATACTATTATCACAATATTTTCCTTCTACCACTACTTATATTCTCATCGTTCATCTCCTTGATTTTCCCGGCATCTCAATTTTCATAACAATCGATATTCCGTATTAGCAATTCGAGTGAATTAGCCCTAACTTACTGGGTTCTAATTTTTCTCGTTAAAGTTAAACAACGGAATATCCCTTTCAAAATCACAAATTCCAGTTTTAAATCGACATTCTGTATTAGCAATTCGAGTGAATCGAGCCCTAACTTACTGGGTTCCGATTTCTTCTCGTCTAAAGCTAAACAACGGGATATCCCTTTTGAAATCGCAATTTTAGATTTTAAACAAAACACTTAATCTCGGATATTCGAAATGTCGCGCCCTAACTTACTGGACTCGACATCTAGATACTTCGGATAAGTTTCTTTTCCTATTAAAATAGGGGCAATATCCTTAATTTGGACCTTCAAGAAAACGAGCCCTAACTTACTGGGTTCTAATTTCTCGTTTGTCAAATGACGGGAGATCCTCTTCAAATATAAAACTAAGTTTTAAAAGGCGAGCTTAGTTTCGGGAGTCTAAAGTATTGCGCCCTAACTTACTGGACATGATGCTTTATCTCCTCGAAACTAAGAGAGTCTTAACGTCCCTTCCAATTCCTTCAAGTTTTGGAAATAAAAGTACCTATTTTCAAATCATTTCAAAGTTTTCAACAATAGGACATCGATCAATCAGTTTGGTACCAATTTCGGGCGTGTCGAGGGTGCTAATCCTTCCTCGCACGTAATTGACTTCCGAACCCATTTTTCTCAAATATTCGTAGACCAAAAGCATCATTTTAATAAACCGAGACGTTTTATTAAAACAAAGGTGATCCGATCACACCCAAATAAAGATCGATGGCGGCTCCCTTCCTTTTCGTTTTCAAAAACCGAGTCGACCGCGTCGTTTCCTGTTCTTTTCAAAAAATGGTTACGACATGTCATACACGTAGATTGCCACGTAAATTACATGTCAACCTTTAATTAAAATTTTTAAAATATAAAAAAATATTTTTTAAATATTTTATAATTTTTTAAATTTAATTAAATAATGATGTGTCATCCACGTGACAATTCATGTATATGCCACGTCAAAAAAATAAAAAAAAAATATTATCTTTTCTATCCATTTTTGGGTGATTTGACAAAAAACACAGGTTTAAGAGATAAAAAAATATGAAAAATTAAATAAATAACTAAAATATATATTTTTTTATAAAATTAGAGAGCCAAATAAGTTATTCTGCCTTTATGATATATTGGCACTAACAAGAGGCATCATAATGTAACCGATATTAAAATTCTTTAATTAAGTTCTCAATCAAATAATCAAAATTTAAATAAGGTAAACGTATCATGGAGGCCTCCATACTAGAAGTTTAATTATATTTTTCTCATTCTACTAAAAAATAGTAAATTAAAAAAAGTGCAAATTGGTTCTTCTTTTAAAAATTTTATCAATTTGTGTTCTCAAGTAGTTATTTGGCTTTTTCAAAATTTTTAAATGGTAGTGACGTGGAGTTAAAGGATGAGTCAATCAGTTAAAAGTGCTATGGAGGCTCCTACAGTAGAAATCGCATTGTATTTTATATCCTCTACTTAAATAATTGATAAATTAGTCATTATACATTAGACCAAATAGCAATTTGATCATACGGTTAAATATTTCATCCATATCTACTGTTAAGTGATAATATGATTGACGGAGCAATTAAATACTGGTACAAAATGTGCTACAAGTATCTTTTATTGACATGGCAAATATCAATGTTAGTAAGTGTCCATGATAAACCTGGATTTGAATATCGACAAATAATTGTCCAAATTTAAATGATATTATCTTCCACACCATCATTTTTAACAGTGAAATTTTAATAGATTGATCAGTTTACAATTTTTTCCGACGTAGAGAAACTTTCGTGTTACCTTCACCAAAAAAGTTATCATATTGCAGGCTGGTATCGGAGTTGGTACTCATTTTACGCTACAAAACATTCAGAAGATCAGCTAAGATTGTGTCTGTAAAACTTATTGGCAAATATTGGCAAAATACGCTAAATCTTGCCCGTACTACTTGAATGTTGAAAGGTACAATTTACCATGTCTTTTTCGGATAAGTTTAGGTCTTTTGTTTGCCTACTTCGTACACTCATTTTGACCAACAAAAAAACAAACCGAAGTTGTGAATGTGACATATTTCTCACACCATATTGCTAGATCCTGTTTTGGTCTCAGATATTTTCATGCAATTTTAATTAAATTATCATCTAAAATAATGGTAGGAGAGATTGTGAAATACCAGTAGGTGTAGGTGTCTTATCGTTAATTACCTGATGTAAAGTAAGAAAGATGATGTAGTGGAACCAAACAAGCAAGTTGGCACATTGGAAAAACAGACAACGTAGATTGCTAATTGCTTTTAGATTTGGCCTAACGTCTACTATTTATCCCTCGGATCATATGAGAGGTGATATCAACTGAGAAACCTTAAAGCAAACAAAACCAGTAGTCCCATGAAAGAGTTGAAACCAGAAATATCATAAAGAAGACGAAATAATAATCATATTAAGGGGGCACTCGAGTTTTAAAATTAATTAATAAGGTCAAAATAGAGCTCATGTGTAATAAAACACTTTTATTAATTAATCATTCTCGAAGGTCCACAATAATCCCTGCCTGCTTCTTAATTTGTTTCACTCAGTGCCGCAGTATTTAAGTGAAAATGGGATGAAACTGACCCATTGAAATCCTTTACTTTGGCCTCAAATGACCCTTTCTCTATTAAAGAAAGTTATTGTGTTCTAAAAAATATATTTTGATATAAAAATTTGAAATATGTATTATAAAACTTAAAAAATCATAATTGATTTTTTTTTCAAAAGTCATAAGTACAGATACAATACAATTATAGTACAATCACAAATACTTATATGAGCAATTATAAGTAAAAAATCAAACCAATACTAACCACAAATAGATTAAAAATTAGGATAATCTATACTAAAACCGACCAATCAGACTAACACACACGACAACACCACTTGGTGGGAGTGTAGGTACTCAAATACGAATATGAAGGAGGTAGGTAGAGAACTTAGCCAATTCATTTCTCTTATAAATAAGAAAATTATAAAATAATATATAGTGAAATTGCACTTTAACCTCATAAAATTAATATAATTTATGTTTAGTCAATTAAAAAATGATGAAAACATAAATTAATATGTAATCTTTTTATTTTGAACTATAAAAAAATTTTATAATTAAATTCCGACATTTGTTAAAAAAAAAATTTGGATTCGCCCTTAGAAGTATTAATCTAGGACCAAAAACTTTGTTAGATCAACTATGATGAACTCAACAACTAGATTTACTTTGACTTACATAATTTAATAATAAAATCTCCTTAATATTTGAATTTAAATAGCGTAAAATTATGACGACGTAACACTTAAAATTAAAAACATATGATTTTTAAAATTTCATACGATGTTATGACATAATAAATATGTATACGTCAATTTAAATCCAAACCAAAACATAAATGTGAAAAACACGTAAAATTTACTTCTTCAATCCGGGAACTTTTGGCTTATGGTAGAAGGCCACACGACAAACTCACTTTCTAATAATGTAGAAAAAGATGCACCAAAATTTGGTCACGTCAACCAGCAGCCACAATAGTCCGCTGTGTCTGCGTCTAGTGAAGCTGTTTTTTTCTTTCTCTCCTCAATTCCAATACAAACACTATCCGATTTAAATGAAAACAATTTGGATTAATAAATTTTCAGCCATTCAAACCCACTAGAGGGGCATATGGGTTGGTAGGTTTTTGACTCCTGCTCGCATTGTATATTCTTATGTCATGACTGTCATACAAGTGGCATGGCCATGCCACCATGTAAAAGCGCAAAAGCAAAGACGATGTTGATCTTCGTTTTCATGTAAACAGTAAAATTTTAAATATATAAATGGTATATCACGAATTAATTAAGTACTAATTTAATTAAAAATATTATACAAAATTTATTATATATTTAAAATAAATAATATTATTTTATGATATTTTAGTCTTTTTATATTTTATAAAAATCAATAAATAAACATCGATAAAACTTTAAACTTTATCACTTAACTAATATTTTATTTTGAAATGTTAAATACATTTTAATTTTCTTGTGCATAATTTCTCACCTCCGTCAATTATATATATTGATAATAATTATTGATTGAGTTAGTGTTACAAGTTAACTTAACGTAAACTCAATATTGATGAAAATACTATAATAAATACTTGTAGTGTATTTAAATTATTTTTTTTTGGTATAACAATGATTTGAACCTAAGCTAATTTTTGGGAAGGTGATCACCTGACCAATAGGTCGCAACTTGATGCTCATAATATATTTAATATTATTAAAATTTAATTTCATGTATTTATGTGTTTAAGTTTTATTATACTCATAACTTGATCTAAATTTTTTTATTTTTAATATTATACATATTGTATACTTTATTATTAATAATTAATTTTAAATTATATATTTCATTATCTATTATATGTTAATTTTAAATATGTAATGTGATAAAATTTTTAATTTTTATTAAATTTATTGTGTTATTTTTATATTTAAAACTATCATGTGTTACCCCTGGCCCTTGGCTTTCATTTTCTTGAAAGTGAAACTCCATTGCTTCCAATGCGGCAAATCGCCTGTCTTAGTTGGCGACGTCCTTGTATATATGCAAATATAAATTTATTCTACTCTGAATGCCTAATTCATAAAAAGAAAATTGTACAGTGGAAGTCATGATTACCCTAACCACAAAGATGGAAGAAATTGGATTTGGAAATTAGCTGTATATACAACTTTATGTTAAAAAAGCAAAAAGCTAAATCCTCAAATGAGCTCCAATTCAATTTTTTTTAGTGTTGTTTAGGTAAAAGGTTAACGAAAAGACTTAAATAAAATTTTTTCATATATTTTAATTTAATTTATAGTAAAAATGAGATGAATATTTACGTGTTTCAAATAAAATATATAACAATTGAATCCAATATTACTTAAAAAGAAAAAGTAAAAACATAATTTAGAACTTAATATACAAGATTTTAAAATTTATTATTTCAACACTTTTGAAAAAGTTTAATTTTTATTTTACAATTTTAAAAGCTTTAATATTTATTTAAGCACTTTCATAAATAATGAGTTCTTATATATTTATTTTAAACAGTTTAATCTTTATGTTAATAATTTATAAAAAGTCTATCCAATTTAAACATTTAATCAATTATTATTTAGTAAATTGTTTCTAAAAATAAAAAAAATTCTCAAGCAAAGATTAGATAATAGCATTTTTAAAAAAAAAATATTATTAAAAATTTAAAAAACAAATAAACATCACGTACAATCACTTGTGATTATTTTTTTTCTCTAATAGTGTAATTAAAAATAATGGATAATGTAAAAGGTCCCAATTTGATACTGATTACTCTATTCATACCAGCATTATTCTAAGTATCAGTATAATATTTGGTATCCGAATTTGATACTTTTTCCTAATTTAGTATTTAAATTTTTAGTCTAATTTGGTATTTAAATTTGATATTATTTTTCTAATTTGGTACCTAAACTTTACATTTTCCTTAGGTTGGTACTTAACCTTTTTTTAGGTTCAATTTGGTACATAAACTTGACTCTTTTTCCTAATTTGGTACCTAATTATTTTTTATTCGATTTGGTACTTGAACTTGTCAAATGTTTTACAAATTACTTCAATATACTAACAATATTATTTTTATGAGTAGCAAAAATAATCAATGTATAAATGACATGTGATAGATGATATAATATTTTTTTGTACTTTATATGTTCAATTACTTTTAGTTTTATTTATTTCATAAATAAAAATAATGAATTTCTTTTAATTTGAGTTTTTAAAACTCTTTTTTTCTTATTTAATATTAATTCGTTAAGCATAGCTTAATACTTTTTTTAACATAAATTTCCTCTAATATTAGCAACATTGTTTTAGCATAACAAAAAAAAAAACACTGTTAGTGTTTTGTGTAATTTTTATAACATTTAATAAATTTAGATACCAAATTGGGTTAAAAAAAATTATGTATCAAAGTAAGAAAAAATATCAAATTTAGATACCAAATTAAAAAATATATATTTAAGTGTCAAATTAAAAAAAAAAATCCAAATTCAGGTACAAAATGTTATTCTAATAAAATAGAGATGGGGTAGTCAATGGGGAACGATTCTGTTGAAAATATAGGTGAGATTGCTTGGCGATCTTATCGCAATTAAATAAGGAAATTAATTATCGAAATGAAAGGCTAAAATCCATTAGATAATCACATTTCGATATCCTATATTTCAGACTATGGATATTAAGTTAGATGTCCTCCCAATTGCAAACTAATTTTTGGTTTTATTTTTAAAAAAAATGGTATTATTATTTTGGCAAAAATAAAATTAAGTTCTCCAATTTCCATAGAGAAGTAGAGATTATCTTATCGTCTAATTTTAATTATCTATCCATCTTTGAAAATTTCGCCGTAATTAAAACTTTCTATTTTTAAAAGAAATCACTTTTAATTAAAATTATCTTTTTATAAAATTATAAAAAAATAAAAATAAAAATAAAAAGAGATAGGATAATTAAATTAAAAGATAAATGTAAAAACAAGAACCAAAAAAAACCTCTATCCATAATGCTCCTCTAAATTCAACATTGACATCCACTTGTTAACTATTACAATTGGAACTTTTTATGTCATCTCATTTGTTTATATATATGGGAAATTGTTGTGTTCAGTAACAATTGAGAAACAAATTGTACGAAGAAGCACAGTGGGAGACTAGTAAGGTAGGCTTCAATGGCAGCAGAGAGTGGTGAAAACAAGAACAGCTTCAATAGATATGCTTGTTTATGTGCTATTATTGCATCTATCATCTCCATCATTTTTGGTTATGGTAATCCCTTATCCATCCTTCAACAAAAAACCTATATATGCATGCTGGTGTTATATATTTCACTGGGTAATTAAAGTACTTTTTCGATTTCCATTGCGATGCTTATTATAGATTAACATGCATATATAATAGCCACCACTTTTAATCTAATTACGAAATATAATATTGATTAAGTAAATCAAATTGTTGGATTGTTGATCAGATACCGGAGTAATGAGCGGGGCCATGATATTCATAAAGGAGGACCTGAAAATCAGTGACGTGCAAGTGGAAATACTGGCTGGAATTCTAAATATTTGTGCTCTGGTTGGTTCTTTAGCAGCAGGAAGAACGTCTGATTATATTGGACGCAGATATACAATCGTTTTAGCTTCAATAATTTTCTTGATTGGTGCAGTTTTAATGGGCTATGCTCCGAACTATGCCATTCTAATGACAGGAAGATGCACTGCCGGAGTGGGTGTTGGCTTCGCCCTTATGATCGCTCCAGTTTACTCGGCAGAGATTTCATCTCCTTCCACCCGTGGCTTCTTAACGTCCTTGCCAGAGCTTTGCATCAGTTTCGGCATTTTACTCGGTTACACTTCCAATTACTTGTTCGGAAAATTGACTTTGAGGCTTGGCTGGCGGATGATGCTGGGCGTCGCCGCCGTCCCTTCCCTCGCTTTAGCTTTCGGTATACTGAAAATGCCCGAGTCTCCCAGATGGTTAGTGTTAGAAGGTCGATTAAAAGAAGCCAAGAAAATCTTATTACTGATATCCAACAGCGAAGAAGAAGCCGAATCTCGGTTCCACGACATAAAAATAGCAGCAGGGATCGATCCGGATTGTGTTGAAGAAGTCGTCAAGCCACCTAACATCCACCATGGTCAAGGCGTGTGGAAAGATCTTTTTATAAGGCCGACACCGGCCGTTCGTCGGATTCTAATCGCCGCCATCGGAATCCATTTCTTCGAACACGCAACAGGGATCGAAGCAGTCGTTTTATACAGTCCAAGAATCTTTCACAAAGCTGGAGTCACCAGCAAGAACAAGCTTTTGCTCGCCACCGTCGGGGTCGGCCTTACAAAAACAACCTTCATTTTAATCGCCTCAGTTTTCCTCGACAAAGTCGGGAGACGACGGCTTTTATTAACCAGCACCGCAGGATTGGTCGTATCCTTGTCAGGGTTAGGCTTTGCTTTAACAATGGTGGAGCTGAACCCTGGTAAGCGGCTTGTATGGGCATTATGTTTAAGCATTATATTCACATACCTATATGTGGCTTTCTTCTCCATAGGACTTGGTCCCATCACATGGGTCTACAGTAGTGAAATATTTCCACTCAGGTTAAGGGCACAAGGGGCCAGCATTGGTGTGGCTGTTAATAGGCTGATGAATGCCATAGTTTCAATGAGCTTTATCTCAATCTATAAAGCCATTACCATTGGAGGTGCTTTCTTTATGTTTGCAGGAGTATCTCTAGTGGCCTGGTGGTTTTTCTTCTTCCTATTGCCTGAAACCAAGGGGAAATCCTTGGAAGAGATTGAGATACTCTTCACCAAGAACACAAGGCATGAAAACCAGGGCTTAGAAATCCAACCAACAACCAGTAATAGTGTTTAGTAGGGCTTAAATTAGTATGTTGAAAGTGATTCTTAAGCAAAAACTGGCAAATTTCGACTTGTATTCTATGTAAAATGAATACTAGTTTATATGCAAAATCACGTTGTACCGGTTTGGTTAAGTTCTTATGCAAACCCAAACCCGATGTGAGATATAGTTTCATACTTGCTTTCCAGTTGGTCTCTTTCTCTTCCACATCTTTTGTTAATGGGGTTTATTTTTCATTAAAACTTGAGTGGCATCCTTAATAGTACTTTATTGAGTGAATAAGTCATGATTGCGAAACCACTAAATTAGCCTGCTCTTCTGAGTTTTCCTTGATCGGATGAGTGATGTCTTTCGTTTCCAATCTCTGCCAAACGACCTTTGGTATTAAAAAATATGACAATTATTATGGAAACGGCTTTTACCCAAGTTTTTGTTCATAATCTCTCTCTTAAGATAAGATGAAAGAAAGCATGAAATTAATTTTATATATTTTTCGGTGCAATGGCCATTTGCGAAGGACTAAAATATAAATGCGATACTGGAATAGATGGAGTATTTATTATTATCAATAAAAGAAATATACCCATTTTTGTCAAGTGGCACAATTAAGGTCTCGGATACTTAATGCGTAAAGTCATAATTTGAACCATTGAGATTAACACTTTATACTAAAAATTTAATTTATAAATTAATTAATTTTGATACCAAATGATGAAGTTTATAACAATAAATCATAAGCAAAATCAACAAAATTTTAAATTTACCCAACCAAATCACAATAGAATCATAATAACCACAAAATCTTATTTTCAACATTTAAAGTCTGGACTTTCTTTCTCCCTTTCTTATTCTTCCCTTTCTCTTCTTGCATCTATTTTTTTTTTTTTCTCATTTTCCTTCTTTCGTTTGAATCTCTTGTTGGCTAAAAATAGGTAGGAGATATTTGACAAAACTTTGACCATTTGTACATATAAATCCCAAATTTATACTTTATATTCACATCATATTGCACATAATTTTATATTAATGACTTAATCATTAGTCGCTTATCTCATTTCGTGCTACTTAATCATACATACCTATACAAAAATGGTGAGAG
Source organism: Gossypium australe (assembly GCA_005393395.2). NCBI lineage: Eukaryota > Viridiplantae > Streptophyta > Magnoliopsida > Malvales > Malvaceae > Gossypium > Gossypium australe. The sequence continues at coordinate 4,980,569 of CM016624.1, read as the reverse complement.
TTACACCTTGCCTCTCTCAATAAATGCATGGGGTGATGGCCTGTTGAGGAAGCTAAGTGCTTGCTATTACATATGGCAAGCAGTGAATGGTTTTTAATTATTAGGTAGAGTTGCTATGTGATTAAATATTAAATTGGGTTAATATGTAAATTTGGCCGTAAAAATTGAAATTTGCTCTTATATTTTTGGACTAAAGGTAAATTTATTATTCTATTTTAACTCTATATTAAATTTTACTACACTTTTGCTTTATTAAAATTTGAAACGATTTTTGATTAAATTTTAATTTTAAACAACTTGAAGAAAATTTTAGTTAAAATATATTAAATATTTAATTTTAATAATTAACAATAATAAATTAAGTAATATAATGTTAAATATCAATAAAAACTCTTATTTATAAAAATAAAAATAATGTTATTTTTTATTTTAAATTTTCAAGTATTTTTTTCATTAAATGAAAAATTGAAGTCAATTTTTTATTTTTTAAATTAATTTATTGTTAACTAATAAAATAAATATTTCAACAATGTTTTTTCCCCTAATATTTTGTTTCCAGACCGTCAAAATCAATATCAAATGGTAAATTTTAATTAAAAATAAAAGTTCTTGGTAAATTTTAATAAACTTCAAAGTTTAATGATAAAGTTGATTAAGATAAAAGTTGAGTGGTAAAGATTTAGGCTGCCTTTGGTTGAGCTTTTAGCATCAGTGAGGTGCAGTTCGGGTACCAACCTCACTGTACTACTGTTTGGTTTAGCATTCCAATGCAGTGAAAATTGATTTCAACCTCATTGCTATGCTGAAACGGGGCTAGAGATTTCAGCAACATTTAAAGGCAATTGGGGCTGTAGGTATTTTTAACAGACAAAAATACTCATACTTTTATTTATTATTTTACCATTTTATCCTTGAAAGTTGAACTAATTTTAGATTTTACCATTGTATAGGGTGTTTGTGCAGGTTCATCTCTTTCATCTCTGCGATTTCTTTTTCTTTTTCTCTTTAGTTATCAGCCAGCACCGTGTCCACCGTTTTTTGATACTTCAAAATTCATTTGGATACTTCAAATTTTGATTGAAGTATAATGTTACTATTTGCGAAAATAATATTTATCATTGTTATAAAAGAATATTTAACTATAAAAAATTAAAAATAATTATCATTTTATCTAATAAATAATTTAAATTGATTATAAATTCATTAAAATATTTATAATAAAATATTAGATGATACATTTTAATATTTTATTAAATGAATTTATAAATTCACATACTTTAATAATTTTATATAAGTAAAATAATTTAAAAACTTCTATTATATATTAATTCTAATCTGATCTCTTTAATAGTCATTTTTTATTTTCACCTCACCGCTACAGTTGCGTTTAAATCCAAACACACACTCTACCATTGTTTCTAATCTCACTGCTACAGTATCCAATCTCACTGCTACAATAACTAATCTCACCGCCACCGCTGTTTTTAACCTCACCGGAGGTAAACATACTGCCCATCCAAACTAAGCCTTACTCATTCTTTTTTTTTTTATAGAATGCTTAAAACTACTTATAATTTATTCTCAACCCTTAAATAAGATGATAAAAGCGCTTGAATACGCTCAAACTCATATCTTCTTGTACCATCAATTGTTGATACCAACTGAGCTAATATCCTTACTCATATATTTTTAAAGTATAATGGAAAATATCACTAAAAATAAAGCATAGTGACAAATTCTAATGTTTACTAATTTGCACCGTAACCTTTATAAAATTTTATTTTATGAAGTATAAATTTATGGTGAAAAAATATAAACAAAATTCATACTTATAAAATTAAATAAAATTGACACAAACACATTTAGCCTTCCCCTTTTAAGTGAATGAATGATTTGATTAGCAAATGATGTTTTCTATTTGTCAAATGTTAATGTAAAGGAGAGAGAGGGGGGAAAGCTTGGGCTTTTCAATGCAAACCATAGCAAATAGTGGGTTTGTTGTTAAAAGGAATTTCGGGTTCACTGCGGCCTTCCTTTCCTGTTAATAGGCTTTGCCTTATGAATTCGGGTTCCGCGGATTTTATACACATCCCTTTTTCGTATCTAACTTCACCTGATTCATGGCCCGTTATCTAAAAATATACACATGACTTTGGTGAAAATACATTTCCATTCTCCATTTTTTTCAAATTTATATAATAGCTATAAACGTTATTAAATTGTCATTTGTTAAAATGGTTGACATGACAATTTGATCCCTGAAATATAAACAAAATATTATTTTGATATTTTTAATTATTTCTTAATAATTATTCTAATTTTTTTTTAAAATATCAAAACAAATTAAAATTACTAACATTATAAAATGTATTATAAATTATAATAATTATTTATAATACATTTTACATAGAAATTTTTGTAAAAATTATAAGTATTTACATCACATCTTTTAAACGTAAATATTGATTCTATTATAATTTAGATTTATTTTATTTTTTTAATAAATTTAAATTAATTAGAAGATTTATTTAATTTAATCCCAAGTAATTTAAATAAAAAAAAAATCTTTCTCAATGTTTCTAATTTGTCTATAGTTTTTATAGTTGGTGAAGGCGGTGAACATTTAAAAGAAAAAAAGAAAAATAGGTGGGAATTTGTCTTGTTGAACTCTCTTTCTGGGCCAAAAACAAACGAGGAAGTTCCAAAACCCAGCAAAAGACATAATAATGAAACTAAAAAGAAGAAAAGCCAAAGTTGGATTGAAGCTTGACGCAACTATGAAGCTTCATATGGCTTCCCCGTAAACCTTTAATATTTCGTACTAAAATGTTTGAAAACTTTATTATATGCTCTTACGAAGTTTCCTTCAAGCCTTACCAATTGCCGCCCCTTTACTCTTCAGTTTTACCTTCTATCCACAAAACTACTAGTTAATATTAAATTTAAATTTAATGTTCTTTTTTGGATATCAAAATCGATTGAGTTGAAAACTTTTGAATCACAATCTGGGTCATGATCATCATCGGATCAACTACTTTTCTTTTACGTTATTATATGGAAATGGATGTTTATGAAAGGAAGCTTGTTAGTGTAAAATATCATTAAAATTGGTATAGAGAAACATGGTTTGATTAACTAAACTCAAATTGGAAATACCCATGAAGCTTCCTATAGACATGGTAAGAAAAGGATTATCCAAGATATAGAAATCATTCAACGGGTGGAGAGATTTTGATTTATTTGATTCTTCGATTTTATAAAAAAAGTTTATTTTAACCTTTCATTTATTTTTTTTTCGCTTCTTTTAATCTTTAAATTTACGTTAACTTTACTGATGTGATATACATGTAAATTGTTACCTAAATATCACATTAGTAATTAATTAATTACTAATGTCGCATACACATGAACTTCCACGTGAATGCCATGTCAGTAAAATTAGTAGACGTTGATTTTTTTATTAATTTTTGAGCGATTTGATAAACAATGTAAGTTCAAGCCTAAAAGAAATAAAAAATTAAATGAAGGCTAAAATATTTTTTTTTTTTTAAAGTTATAGGGACAAATATCATTAAGCTTTTTGTTTATATAATTGTGGGTAGTGGGTAGGGAATGAGGATATATATTATGTTAGACATATATTCATATATATCAAAGAGCTAATATAACTTACAATAAAGAAAATTGCTAAAAAGAGTGATAATAACCTATGTTGCTCTTTATTTTGAGCATGAGTATGAAAATATTATCTTTCCAAGACCTTTTAAATCCATAACGAAAAAACACCCTGTGTTTTTACACGTTCAAACTAAAATCATCATAGACCATAATCGGTAGAAAACAGCAAAGTTTATCCATGCAAAGTTCATTTTTATTAACATCCTACATCAGGTCAAATATGGTAAAGTTGCTTAACAAAAGAGTATGGAATTGGAAACCTGATCATGTAATTTATTTACTATAAAGCATTTTATTATCTTCCTGCAAAAAAAATTCAAGACATGTAGGGAAAATGGGATACTAAAAAGACAAGGCAAATTTGTAGTAAATTACATAATATTCATAGCTGTTCTCTTCTGAAATTTTAAGTTACAAGTTTTTCGTTAGCTATATTCTAAAATGATGAAATGGTTAAAAGTTCACAATGGCATGTATGGTAGAGATTTATGTTATATTTAGATATAGATATAACATACGATCTTAAAATATTTTCTAAAAATAAAACATATACGTACTGAATACGTATCCGTATTCGATATTCATTATTCGAGACACTAGGAAAGGAGAGAGAGAGGGTTTTATAAATGTAGATACCTAAGAGGTACCGAAGGAGTGAACTCATTAAATTTCTTCAACTTTTCTTCCATTTGTATTATGCTACTGTATTGAGAGCAAAAAGGGATAAGAAGAGAATTAAGAAAACTTAAACCCAACTAAAGTTTCTCATTTGACTCCCTCCTTGCTAACAATTCAAGGCAGTAGCCAAAATGGGTCAATTTCATGTGAACCGGAGAGGCTTGGCAATGGTAGCATGGACAGTCTTTATGGTTCTTGTGATGATGACCAATGTGGGTATTGCAGAGAGATTATTGAAAGACGAAAGAAATCACCAAGTTTCCAAAGAAAACGAAAAAACACGAGGGCTTCTACTTAGGGTGGTCAGCTTCCTATGGCAAGGTGGCAAGTCTGCCTACGAACCAGTCTGGCCGGTGAGTTAGCCGCCGTTTAACCTTGTTGAACATCAACAAGATGAAACAGCCTTGAAAATTGAAATCCTTTTTCTTTCCAATAAATGCACTTATCTTTAATGCAAGTTAGTTTAGATTTGGTAACTGAATTTAAATTAATGGTTGAAACAGGAGATGGAGTTTGGTTGGAAAATAGTTGTGGGAACAATTGTTGGATTCCTTGGTGCAGCTTTGGGTAGCGTTGGAGGGGTTGGTGGTGGTGGGATTTTTGTTCCAATGCTCACTCTCATCATAGGTTTCGACCCCAAGTCTTCCACTGCCATTTCCAAGTGTGAGAGTTTCTTCTTAATTTGTTCAAATATTTCCATGTCAGTATTCATTTTGCATTAATGTCAGTATGTATGAATCCATGTCATAATATGAATACACACGTACTTGCTTATTAAGAGTATGGGTATTGCAGCAAGCATGGCCATAACATATTTTAACGTTGGTATATGCACTGATAACGCATGATAGGCTTATCATGTATACTGATAAGAAAGATACATGTATCTATATTTTGGAGATTGCAGGCATGATAATGGGTGCAGCTGGATCGACAGTATACTATAACCTGAGACTTAGGCATCCAACACTGGAAATGCCTCTCATAGATTATGACTTGGCGTTGCTCTTCCAGCCCATGCTTATGCTTGGAATCAGCATTGGAGTTACCCTCAATATCATGTTTGCTGATTGGATGGTCACAGTTTTGCTTATCCTACTCTTCATTGGTAACAATAATAACAAAATGTTGGGAATTCTATCTCATTTTCACCATTTCGGTCAGGAAGATAACTTTTTTTTTTTTAACTATTAATTATGATTGATTTCACATGCCATTGCCTGCAGGTACTTCGACTAAAGCCTTATTCAAAGGTGTAGATACATGGAAGAAAGAGACAGTGATGAAAAAGGTAGAGTTTCCAACTTGGTTTCTCTCTTCATGTTTTTCCATGGCAAGGATTATTTATGAGGATTTTGAGATTCTCTTTTCAGGAAGCAGCAAGGTTAGAAGCTGAGGTGTCCAAACTAGCTGGTGAGTGCCTTAATTGATCCACCAAATAGCTTTTTATATCCGTAAGTAAATTTCAGATGAGAAATAAAGATTAAACTAATGATTCTTACATAAACATGTAAATGTAATGACCGGGATCCACATGGATTTACACAAAGGACAATAAACTTGGATGTAATGTAATAGTATGAAGGAGATAGGTAATCAAGGTATATATTCAAGTATCAGGTTATCTGTTAATGTCTGAATGTTGGTTCGAAGAATATTCGAATAAAAATATTAAGTTTAAAAAATAAGTTTAAAAGGCGGGTTAAAATATTATGTTATTTTAATATATTATGTAATTTATAAAATATAAAATTAAAGTTGTAGTAATATATAATACTACAATGTAATATTCAAACAAAATATTTGTTAAGTTGTTTTTATATAAAATTTTAATAAATGAAAAATAATAAAATTTTAAATATTAAATTAAATATTATAAATATTTTTAAAAAATATAGATGGACTTAAAGTAGTTTGGATTGGTCGTTTGAAAAAATAGTTGAATTTAAACAAAATTTTAAGATAATATTTTGCAATTTAGATAAGCAAAAAAATCGCTATAATGAAATGTTTGAGCTAAACTTGACGGGTAAATCCCCTAATTAAGTGCTGAGTCATTTGCAGGCATAATTCATAAACGGTTTGTCCAATTTATTATTTTTGGCCACAAAATATCTTTTGAAGAAATAACTTCAAAAGAAATTCAAATAAGAAATGGGTTCAGATTCAAACGACAGTTTGTATGAAAAATAATATATGTGAAAAGCAGAAATATCTCTACATACATAATTAAAGAACATAGCAAATGGGTTGTACTAAACTTTGAGAGTTGCAGATGGAGCTGTTCAAGATTACAAAATGTTACCTAGTGGCCCAAGCACCATGCCAGATGATGATGTGAGTAATTAAGAACATTTTCAGTTTCCTTACGAAAACAGTCTTTCATCTCTAAATCACAATGTTGTTAACCATTGTTGTTAATCATTGAATTCAGATTTCTCTGATACATAACATATACTGGAAAGAGTTATCGCTGCTCGTTTATGTGTGGATTGGTTTTCTTATCGTTCAGATTATTAAGGTATGCTATTATTGTCCACATCTCAACAACCATTGATGTTTAATGATAAGTTTATATAAGGTAGTTTTTGAAACTGAGTTCGAGTTTTAAGGTGACCCACATGTTTGTTTATGCAGGAATATCTTCAAACTTGCTCGGTCATGTATTGGATTGTGAACTCTTTGCAGGTAGAAACTTTGAAATTCTAGATAATTAATAAAAAATTTGTAGAATCTGGAAAGCTTGAGATGCCCATTTTTGCAGAACAGAGAGTGTAGAGTTTTGTATGGCTGATATCTCTTCAAATTTTTTGTTGTTATTGTTGTTGTTTTTTCTATAGATACCCATTGCTGCCTCTGTAACAGTGTTTGAAGCCATATGCTTATACAAAGGGAGAAGGGTGATTGCATCAAAAGGAAAAGAAATCACAAACTGGAAGATATATCAGATTCTTATTTACTGTTCTTGTGGCATAATTGCTGGTATGGTTGGTGGTTTGCTTGGACTGGGAGGTGGCTTCATCTTGGGTCCTCTTTTCCTTGAACTTGGAATTCCTCCTCAGGTATTACTTAAACTAGTATTCACTAATTTTCGCGTATGCTTACATCAAAGGTATTTTCTCTATGGCTATTCACCGGTCTCTCAAAGATTTGCCACTTGCAAGGTGACTCTTTGGTTCGAACCAGAGACGCACCCTGCTTATGATAAATCTTTTAGGAATTGGTGGGTGATCAAAGAGGACAATACATTCGATGTAAGTACAGATAGGGACGAGTCATATCCCGATATGTAGGTGTCTTCAAGTAACCAGAAGCTAAAAAAAGATTCATGTCACTATGCAATATTGTCCAGGTAGCTAGTGCAACATCAACGTTTTCAATGGCATTCTCATCCTCAATGTCAGTTGTACAATATTATCTTCTCAATCGTTTCCCAATTCCATATGGTAAGCGAAATTAGAAGTGAAAAATACTCGGATTTGAGCATGAATGTCAAATACAAATATGTACCTAAGGCGTGTTCTCGACATAGACTTCATCGGCCTTAATAGTCTTGATGTTAAACTTTTTTGTTTACCCTGCAGCTGCTTATTTCGTTCTAGTCGCCACCATAGCAGCTTTCACCGGCCAGCATGTAGTCCGAAAAATTATCGCAGTCCTCGGACGAGCATCGATAATCATCTTCATACTGGCTTTAACCATCTTTATCAGTGCAATCAGTTTAGGTATAGAATGCTCTACTTAATTTACTTCAGTCGGAAAAGGTATTATAAGAAGCAGAGCTGAACCATACAATTTGGATGAATGTTTGCAGGTGGAGTTGGCATTGCTGATATGGTTGAAAAACTGGAAGATGAAGAGTACATGGGATTTGAAAACCTTTGCAAGCTCTCTTGAGTCCTTTCTCTCTCTCTCTCTCTCTTTTCCTTTTGTATTTTTTACTTTGACTTATTACAGATGGAATTTCTCAGCAGAGAACAAGCAATTGCATTGAACTTTGAGGACTTCAAAGTCAAAGTATTTGTCAATTATTTCCAATTAAAGATTTGGGTTTTGTTATATGTTGGTGGACGCTCATTTTCTTGTCCAGTCTATGCAAGAAACCTTCTGCAGTCAAATGTTTTATTTTCCATTTTTTCCCTTTAATGGTTTTTAGATTAAAAAATATATAAAGTTTTGTTTAAATGTAATTGGTCATCCAAAAATATTTGTTATTTTAATAAAATTATAATATAAATTAATATTTATTAAAACAACCATTGTGGTCTATTGAAATAAAATTTGGATTCGGGTGAGAAAAGCATTAATATCCATAAGGTACTTATTATTAAAACGGTACCAAGTTATCAAAAGCATTCTAGTGTATGCAGATTGCTCAGTCAGGTGGGCTCTGAACTCCAATCAACACTCTGAACTCCAATCAACACTTTAGCGCCAGAAGTGCCCATCACCCTTTTCCCTCAGTCAGGTGGGTTCTAAAGCTACACATGGATATTTTTGGCTTTTTTATTAAAATAACCCAAAAAAGTTAGTTAATTATCAAAATGACTCACCTTTTTAATTAAATACGAAAATGACCCAAAATCTACAGTAAAAGTTGTGGAGCCAAATTATATGGCGCCACCAACTTGCCATATCAGCAAGGGGCATAAAAAAATAATTTTTTGGTGGAGCCATGTTGAATGGCACCACCTGTATAAAATATAAGGAAAATACTGCAAAATTCAAAAAATTGGGGGGCTTTTAAAATAATTTTCCATTTTTGATAGAGCCATTTTAAATGGCTCTGCCCGTTTCACCTTTTTTTTAATTTTTTTAAATATTTTGTCTTTTTCTTTTTTTTATTACTTTTTTGAAGTTTTATATTTTTTCTTATTTTATTTTATTTTGTTTATTTATTTTATTTTATTTATTATTATTAATTTTAAAAAATTTGAAATGTATATTTGAAACGTTTATAATATATATTTTAAATTTTAAATATTATTTTTAAATTATTTTTTAAAATTTAGATATATATTTTGAAATTATTTTTTATAAATTTTAAAAATATATTTTTCAAAATAATTTTTTTAATTTTAAATATTTTTAAATATTAACCATATTTTTAATAATATAAAACATTTAAACATTAAAATTTTTAAATACAATTTTGTAAATACATTTAAAAAATCATAATTTAAAAAATTATAAAAAGATGAGGGACTTTTAAAATAATTTCTCATTTCTGGTGGAGCCATTTTAAATGGCACCACCACCTGCCACCCTCTGCCATTTTCTTCTTCTTTTTTTTAGTTTTTTTTAAATTTTGTTTTTTTCTTTAATTTTTTTTCTTTTTTGAAGTTTTATATTATTTTCTTATATTATTTTTGTTTAATTTATTTATTTTATATTATTAATTTTAAAAAATTTGTAATGTATTTAGAATGTTTTATATTATATTTTTTAAAATTTTAAATATTATTTTTAAATTATTTTTTTAACTTTAGATATATATTTTTGAAATTAGTTTTTATAAATTTAAATTATATTTTTCAAATTATTTTTGAAATTATTAGTTTTATAATATTTGAAATGTATGTTTAATATTTTATTATTTTACATTAAGATTTTTAAATTTATTTAAAGATATTTAAATATTTTTAAAATTTTATATAAAATTTTTATTTAAAAATATACATTAAAAAGTAAAAGTTTGAATTAAAAAATAAATAAATAATATATATATATATTATAACTAGTCAGATCATGTCAGTGACTATTAATAAATTTAAATAAATATAAAAAAATTGTGTTACATATATGGGTGGGGCTTGGTCCCCCTTGGATGGATGAATGAAGGAAAAACGTTATTTTAAGTGAGAGAAAAAGGTAAGTTTTATAAAATTTTATTTTGTATTTTTATATTTTATAGTTAATGTAATATAATAAATAATTGTATTGTATTTATGTTTTTTTATATATACAGATATCAAAATGTCTTCTGTAGCAAATACGGGCCACATTATACATCTATGAATGAAAACAATTAATACATAACATACCAAATTCACATACTTAGTATTCAAATCAAAATTCATATATGTATCCTGAATCATCCAAATAAATTATAGTTGTATAGATTTCTGTTACAACCGAATCATAATAATATACTCATGATTGAACATATAATCAGCTTATTCCTATCATGCAATAAGACATCCAATAATTCACTTTCATTTGCTAAATAAATACCAAACTCACCAAATGCTTAACCATTTTAATTCATCCCAAATCTCTACTCATAAAACTTTATTAATCCATACATGCCTAATTCACCTGCCATGGTATTGATTTAAACATTATTTCTATAACCTCTTAACTATAACATAAAGAACAAATCATTAGAAACTATTATATATATAAGTATACATCCGGTTTTAGTCCATTTCATAACTAAATCAATCCATCATCCAAAGCATAATAAGCATACATGTATTAATCACCCAACCAATTTCAATGTGTCCAAATTATAACCATCACAATTACTTACTTATTATAAACTTATGCCATACTAAATATGCATAATATCAACTCATCTTTAATGAACATTACCAACCATAAGCATAGATACCAAATTCACTCATACTCTTATCTATCCATATGTCACAACCGAATCAACCAAATGCACACAATAGATATCATGAATACCCTTCAATCAAGACATATAGCATAATAACCAAATGAATGTAAGCCGTAATCAACAAAACCGTAGTAAAGCATTGAAGTTAGGCCATTTTCGCATGGCTTAATTTATACAAAACCAAAATCCAACATTTCAAATTTCAATCTAGCCTATACATGCCATAGGTTCGGAAAATTCAGCTTATAAAATACCGAAGACAGTCGATAGGTGATAGACTTTGACGATGATCCCGAGCTCGTAACTTGACTCCAAAATCTAATAAACAATGCAAACAAACACATACAGTAAGCTATCGTAGCTTAGTAAGTTATAGGCAATTACATAACAACAATGCATTATATTATTATATTAATAGGGCCAATTTAATATGATCACAATCGAGGTTTAAAACCATAACTATAATTTATATTACCCTTCGTAAACTTTCACATTTCATAGCCTTAAGGTCGAACACTCACACATTCAATAATAGATTTCACATCGATCAATAAATCACTTTCCCATCTCAAAACAAATACATATATGCATTTATACAACTATACAGATATATCACATTTTCATAATTTCATATACATATATCACATACCAAATTTATACTTGCATTCCAAACCCATATAAATCACATATTATTATGTATAATACAAAATTTCATTTCAACAGTTAATACTTACTTTATTACCCAAAGGATGATCTATCAACACATACCTGATCATTTTATCTCGTTTAACACATTCATTAACCGATACTCTTAAAGAATCAGCAAACCCGCACCCTAAATGCCAAAACCTTGTAACATATCGCACACTTAGTGCCGTTACATTTAACATCTCGCACACTTAGTGCCAAATCCTTGTAACGTATCGCACACTTAGTGCCGTTACATTTAACATCTAGCACAATTAGTGCTATATTTCATACTATCATTTCCATACATCAATTTCGCATATTACAATTCAGCATATAAATTTCATGTTTATATATATAATTAACAATATATATATACCTATAAACTTATCAAATTCAATCTTTGAGATTAAAATTACTCGCACACTTAGTGCTCATTAATTGATTTTGCACACATAGTGTTCGGTATCAAATTTGCACATTAAGTGCATATCTCAAACTTGCTACTCATTCATATATATAAATATAAAGCTTAAACCTCAACCATATACATATACATATATATATATATATATATATACGTATTAGCTTGTTCATCACTCGAATTCTATCACGTTCGTGTATAGCTTTGACATATATGTATACATCACATTCGGCTATACTCATCTCTCAAATCAAAATCACATTCGGTTATATCAACAATAAACATATATACTTCCATTAGATTCATGTGCATCATTATAGATAAATCCAATCCAACATGATTGCTTAAAAAAAACTTACCTCGAATATCAACAGACATTATAATCCGCTATTCTAACATGGTTACCAAGCTTATTCACACTCGGCATAAGCACATATAAATTCATATTTTGCATACCAGCATATATATATAACATTTATCTACAATTAAACACGCCTATTTGCCTGTAAACTTACCTCAGACGATGTACGGAACGGGACGACTAGTCGACAACTTTCGTTTTTCCCTATCCAAGTCTGATTCCTTTTGTTCTTGATCTATATAATTTCAAATTAACCCCTCCAACAACACATAAATGGAAAAATTACCATTTTACCCCTAACATTTACAATTTTTACAATTTAGTCCCTATTGCACAAAACACAAAATACACCAAATTTCTCCATACCCAAGCTAGGCCTAATGTTACCCATGTATATACAAGCCCATATAATTCATTAATTTCACATTTTAGCCCCTCAAAAATTTTATTTTCACAATTTAGTCTAAATTACTCAGAAGTATCAAAAATCCAAAGATAAAACATGTTAATTCGAAACATATCTTTCATTTTCTATCACCAAACAACAAAAATCACAAATTATCATCAATGGCATAACACAAAATCATCATCAATTTCAAAAATTTAAGCATGGGACTTGTAGTATTCGAAGGAACTATTTCAAAAACGTAAAAATTATCAAAAACCGAAACAAAAACTAACCTTGAATCAAGCCAAAATAGGTGCCGAAATTTTGAAGAACATGAAAGCTTTCTTCTTTGCAATATTCGACTACTTAAAAGATGATAATGTCTTATTTTTTTTTTATGTTTTGTCTTATTATAATATCATTCATTTAACATATTACCAATTTAACATTTAATAATATTATTATATAAAACACATTAATATGATTATTAATGTCCTTATGCCGTGCACTATCTTTTTAAATGGGCTAATTGCCCTTTAAGGATCTCATATTTAAAAGCCACTATCAAATAAGCACTTTACACTTTAGTTTACAACTTTTATATTTTACGCGATTAAATCTTTTTATTTAATCGGACACCTAAACGACAAAATTAAGTCACAAAAATTTAACATAAACAAATTCACACATAATAAACACGGAAAATAATTTTAAAAATATTTTTCAGACTCGGATTTGTGGTCCTGAAATCACTATTCCGATTAGGGTCAAAATTGGGCTGTTACACGGGGAGTGCATTATCACATTAGAAGATGTCGCTATGCAACTTGGGTTACGAATTGACGGTGCTGTGGTCACGGGTCAAAGCAAAGTGTTGGAACCTTCAGTAGTGTGCCACAGACTGCTTGGACGGTCCCCTAGTGATGGGGGACAGAATTTCACATGCTTGATATTGGCATGATTGAGAGCAAATTTTAAGCAGTTATCAAGCACTGCCACTGAGCAGGAGGTGATGTGTGCTGCTCGAGCCTATATTATGCAGCTGATTAGGGGGTACTTATGTCGAACAACACGTCTAATAGAGTCCACTTAAAGTACTTGCCTCTATTGGAGGATTTTTCTCGTGCCGGTAGTTACAACTGGGGATCAACAGTGTTGGCCGTATTATACTATGAACTTTGTCGAGCAACAAAACATGGGGTTAGTAATATGGCTGGCTGTCTGGGTCTACTGCAGTCTGGGCTTTATACAAGATGCCGTTTCTAGCGGCTGTTAGGTACCAACCATATTCGTGGCCACTTATAAATAGGTAAAAAAAAATTATACTTAACATTTAACGACTCATAAGTGTGAATAATAATTTTCAAAGTTTAACTGCCAACGTGATTGTTTCAATTTCAGATGGGCGACGTCTCTGGGAATTGGTGCGAGCCAAACATTAATCATTTACTGTCAAATGATAGAGGCGTACGCTGGAGAGAAAGTAATATATATTAATATAGTTTAAGTAACATTTATTTAACTTATCCACTTATAGTATGTGATGTGAATTGACTCATTATGTTATATTGTGTAGTTCTTATGGATGCCGTATTCTGCACTGAACATTTCAACCCTTATTCCTCAGAGGGTTCACGCTGAAGCCCATATGTGGTACATTAACACGCCAGTGCTCAACTTCTCAACCGTTGAGTGGTACAACAGTGATCGAGTTATGCGACAATTTGGGTGTAGACAATTTGTGCCGGTCGAGCCACAACAATTTGCTGATGTCCACGGTAAGACCATGAAGGGGAGACATACATTAGATTGGAGCGTGGAACATCAATGTTATGTTGCACTATGGAATACCCGGTACGACAGGCGGCCTGAGATGCACTCCTGCATGTTTGACTTCAGTCCCTCGACTAAATATATGCAGTGGTACATGAATCGATGGCGCGTTTTTTTATATGGTGGACAACTTATAATAGTACCAGGTCACGGCTACATACGTGGAAATCAACCTATGGGGGAGGTAAAGGATCAACATATTGTGGAGCCCGACTCAGAGGACCAACTTTTCAACACATCGGACCAATGGGTTGACGCTTTTTGTGATGAGTCCCAGAGCAGTTCATATCACTCGAACATGAGTGGTTCGAGTTTATATCACCCGGATAAGGGTTGTTTGAGTTCATATCACCCGGACATAGGCGGTTCGAGTTCATACCACCCAGACATAGGCGGTTCGAGTTCATATCACCCAGACATAGGCGGTTCGAGTTCATATTGCTCGAATATAGGCGGTTCGAGTCCATTTCACCTAGAGCAACCACCGACATCATTTGATATGTTTGGTAATAACATGTACTCCACCCCGCCTCAGGCCACGATCGACCCAGCTGCCAATCCTCCTGATATGTACAATACACCTCAACTTCCACCCCGTCAACGAAGGCCCGTAAACCGTTATACCCCGAACGATGATACCACTCTTGGTTCTTTCCAATTTTAAGTTATGTAAATTTCAAGTGTTATGTCATGTTTGTTGTATTGGTTTAAGATTTCACAACTTATATATTAGTCTTTTTTTATATAATTTATTATAATATCTTTTAAAGTATTAAAAGTTGCAACTATTAATTTTAAATAAAATTTTAACACTAAATAATACAAACTTTATTTCTAAAAGATCATAAAATGCAATCGTGAAGATTGGCCAGTGTAGACGTTTCCATGGGGACATTTACTCAGATTGTGGCCAATTGTTCTACACATGGTGCAACGTTTTGGATCGACTTGTTCTCTTATATCTATGTCGTTTCAAATCCTCATTGTTGTCGTATATTTTTGAAATTATTTTTTTAAATTTTAAATATTATTATTTAAATATTAAATATATCTTTTAATATTATAAAGCATTTAAATATTTTAAAGATAGAGCTTTCAAATTTATTAATTTTATAATATTTTATTTAATTTTAAAAATATTTAACATTTTTTTAAATTTTGTATAAAAATCTTATTTAAAAATTTTAAATGTTTTTATATTATAAAAATAAAAACAAGTAATAAATTTGAAAGATCATATCTTTAAAAATATTTAAATGTTTATATTATTAAAAATATGGTTAATATTTAAAAGTAATATTTAAAATTTAAAAAATTAATTGAAAAATATACATTAAAATTTATAAAATAATTTCAAAAATATATCTAAAAAAAAATAATCTAAAATGATATTTAAAATTTTAAAAAGATATATTATAGAACATTTCAAATAATAAATAAATAAATTAAAAAAAAAAGAAAAAAAAAACTTCAAATAAAATAAGAAAAAATTTAAAAATATTAATTTAAAAAATTCTATGTAAAATTAATAAAATATTAAACATACATTTCAAATATTATAAAACTAATAATTTCAAAAATAATTTAAAAAATATACATTAAAATTATAAAAAATAATTTCAAAAAATATATCTAAACTTAAAAAAAATAATTTAAAAATAAAATTTAAAATTTTAAAAAATTATAAAACATTTTAAATATACATTACAAATTTTTTTAAATTAATAATATAAATTAAATAAACAAAATAAAAAAAATAATATAAAACTTCAAAAAAAATAAAGAAAAGACAAAATTAAGAAAAAAATTAAAAAAGGTAAATTGCATATGTAGCACTGGTGGCGACATTTGAAATGGCTCCACTAGAAATGAGAAATTATTTTTAAGGGCCTCCAAACTTTTCAGAAATTTAAAAAAAGTTAAAAAATTAAGTGGGGCAATTTAAAATGGCTCCATAAAAAATGAGAAATTGTTTTTAAAAGCCCCCTATCTTTTCATAATTTTTTAAATTATGATTTTTTAAATGTATTTAAAAAATTGTATTTAAAAATTTAAAAGTTTAAATGTTTTAATTATTAAAAATATGGTTAATATTTAAAAATTAATATTTAAAATTTAAAAAATTAATTTGAAAAATATTTTAAAATTATAAAATAATTTCAAAAATATTATCTAAATTTTAAAAAATAATTTAAAAATTATATTTAAAATTTTTAAAATATATTATAAACATTTCAAATTTTTTAAAATTAATAATAAAAAAAATAAACAAAATAAAATAAGAAAAAATATAGAACTTAAAAAAAGTAACAAAAAAAGAAAAAAGACAAAACTTTAAAAAAAGTTGAAAAAAACTAAACGGGCAGAGGGTGTCAGGTGATGGGGTCATTTAAAATGACTCCACTAAAAATGGAAAATTATTTTAAAAGTTCCTTAATTTTCCAGATTTTGTAATATTTTCTTTGTATTTTATACAAGAGGCGCCATTCAAAATGGTTCCACTAAAAAATTAATTTTTATGTCCCTTACTGACGTGGCAAGTTGGTAGCGCCATATAATTTGGCTCTACTAACTTTTACGGTAGATTTTAGGTTATTTTTCGTATTTAATTAAAAAATAAATATTTTGATAATTAATTAATGTTTTAGGTTATTTTAATAAAAAAGCCGATATTTTTTTTTAAATACAGTACAGATTCTGTTTAATATCTTCGTCCTTCTTGACGAAAAGAAGAGAAAACTTAAAGATTAAGAAAATAAAAATAAAAAACCTCAAAATGAAATTATGGTGAAAGTTGAAACAATTACCTAGGAAACGCATGTGATGCAGCTGTATACGTGTCTTTCGAGAGAACCAATGGCGTCGTTTTCAATCGCACTGAGAGAAGGACACCGCAACGAAGAACGGACGGTAAAGATGAGATGAGAACACATCCCCAATTTGCGTAATAACGACGCTATTTCATTTTATCAGAAAAAAATAAAAAAAAACATAACGCCAACTTCATTACAACCACATTCTTGACGTGGCGCACAACTATTGGATGGTGTCTGCCAAATTTCTTTTACTCTTTTTCCTCAATTAAAAAAGATGCCGACTTAATACACGTGGATTAACATTAACCATTCATCTTTCCAAACACTGACCGTCCATTCTTCAAAAGCCACCTATATATTTTAGGTTTTGTTGCAAAGGAAATCTCATTCTAAATTTCTCCTCTATTATTATTATCTTCTGTTTCTTCACGCTGTCTAGTTCTTGCAAAAGTTCAGATCTATCTTCTATGATTCCTTATCCGAGATTTGTTTCTTCAGATCCGGTACCACAGTTTCATGATCATCTCTTTGATATCAGATTTTTGACGAGGGTTAACGTTGTCTGATCTAATGTTTTAAAAAGTCCTTAGACGGCAAGATCCAAAGGTTTGCAGGAATCGTTATCTATTTGAAGATATATATCTTCCCAAGTATGTATTCTATATTCTTTCTCTTTTTCCGTAGTTTATTTTCAATAATTCCTTTGTTTATATATTGTTATTGTAATCTTGCAGGGATGGTGAAAGATTTGATCTCGCCAGAGGTGGTGGTTCTTGTTCTTGATCTTAGGATCTATCGTAGTAGAACAAGTGATGTTCTGAGATAGCGATGTTGGATCGAAAGGTGGTTTATGTTTGAAAGGATGTGTAAGATGTCAGGGAAGAGGTCCTAATTATCTTGAAAATAAGAATAGGGCTGAGTCCTGATCTATCTTTGTCATCCAAGACCTTTGCCATGTCGGGTGCGCTTGCATGGCAGGTCACCGAAACTTAATAAAAATTCTATTTTTTCGGTGTTTTCAGGGGGAGTTCGCACGGGGGTTGCCCGGGTTCTCCCCTCTGCTGTTGTGTCTCGTGCCTCTTTTACTTTTTTACCCTTTCTGCTTTCCATTATTTACTTCATATACGCTGCAACATACGGGATGGATGCATGATCCCACATCATCATCACCAACTCGGAATAAGCTGTCGAAGCAATTGATCTTCAACCACTTGCAAACCTGAAACCCAAGGTATTTTTTACGTATTCAAAACAAACTTTTAGTTTAAAAAATAGACGTCTGCTAGTTATAATGCCAGTCAATTTACCAATAACTTTGACAAATATGCACCTAACTATCCTTGGGTTACCCGGATAAGCCGGCTAAGGATTAGAATCGTATATATCTTAAACATATATTTAATTCATAATCAATTTCTAAAAGCTTTATCAATTCTAGATTTTTGGTACTTGTCTTTATTTTTAAAAACGGAGTTTATTATTTTCAAATAACGATTTTGATAACAACTATTAAATTAATTTGATTTTTCCTAACAGACCGTGTTCTTTCACTATATATTTTTGCGAGTTCAATTATATTACCAATAAGTTCTATAAAAATTGTTAAAATAAGCTATTCATTTTTTAAACTTTTCATGGTCTTAAAATTTTAATATGTTTGTTTTAATAGCTAATTGATCTAATAAGAAGAGTATAGTACTCGAGTGGTGATATGTCGGTTAGATTTTGTTTAAAAAATTCGGTACTTGTTTTCTTATGTGTCTTCACATATCCCAGCTTAAATAACCCAAAATATGCCATGGCTTAGGTAGAGCAATTAGGCAATAATTGTTTTTAAGTGTATTCAATGGTATGTCCATTTGAATCAGGTGAAAATTTCACCAATTCCCTTTGCAAAGTGCTTACTAAAATACTGGATTACATTTAGGCGGTCACGGTAAGGATTTCCCCGATAAAGTAGATATCTTAATACAATGATCAATTTACCGGTATCAATCCTGGTTCCATTTAATTGCCTATGCTAATTTTTCATTTTATCATTAATATTTTCCTTTAAATGTTTTATCCTCATATCTATTTTTCTCTGAGCTGCGTATTTTGAGAATATTTTTAGTACTTGTACATATCTTGTATTGCTCTGTAGTTGTTCAGGCTCTTGCATGGGCCTTTGTTATTCATTGCGTTGAAGGTTGTAGTTCATTTACTAGCTGTTGAGGATATTGACGGAAGTTGTATCAGCAGTGAGAAGGGGTATTTTGTGTATTGGGAGTTTGCATATGTCGGCTTTGATTAGCATTGGGAATCGATGTATTTGAGCTTTGGTCGATTTTCAAGATATATGGATTTGTAAAGAGGTGGAGCTTGGGACGCACCAGATGAAGAGCTCGATGCTTGTGCGGGTTCCTTTGTAGAAGGTCTTCCCATCATTTTCCTAGTTCTTGAAGCATTGAAGTCTTTGCATATATTGAATCCTTGATTTTTTACATGGTGCAGTTTTCTACTGGGACTAGTTTTGAAGAAGTGTTTGATACGAGAGGTACATATGTCAAATGTGTAACCAGTTCCATTTACATAGTAAAAATTTTCAGTGGACTTCGGTCCCGTGGTTTTTTCCCCTTTATGGGGTTTTCCACGTAAATTTGGTCTTTCTCTATATTCTTATGTTCATTCGTTTTCAAGCCGAAGTTGAATCGCTTCACACTATTGATTCCATACAATGGTATGAAAGAAATGGTATCCCCTTAATTCTTTCTACTAAAAGTTTTCAACGTTTTCAACTAAATTAATAACGCTATTCCTGTGTAATCTTTTTATTGTATTAAGAAAAAAACCATCGAGTTTCTTTGTGATTTTAATCCCGAGTTTATATTTCAGGTTCGGGAGCTATAGTTTTTGGGCTCTTAAGGCTTCGTTCTTTAAAGTTGTTCTCTATAATGGTTCTTAATAATTTTTTATAAAAATATTATTTCATTCCATTTTTAAAAAAAAAATTACGCATGTAAATTGTTGTTTATGATTCAGATTTTAGTTTCTGAGGAAGTTCTTTATATTCGAATTCAAAAAATTGGGTGCCCATTACGGGTTTTGATCTCCTGATTTGCTTTTTCCTTTGAAAATCTTTTCCTAAGATGGAACTTTTTTCTGGGAATTGTCTCAACTCTTAACTGTAGTCCACCCTAGATTTTGTTTACATTTTGTCAAAAGGAAAAGGAGATGGGATGTGTTGGATATCCATTTATGTCCTTTTATTTTGAAAGATCTGTAAGCTCAAAACGGCAGAGCGCTCAATCCCTTTGACGGGGGTCGAGAGGTTGGTGGTTCAAATCCATCCAGATCTGTTTTTTCTTTCTCCTTTTTTCAGTAATGAAAAAAATATGAATATACAGTCTCAACTTTATAATTCTGACAGAGATCAGTCTATTTTTATAGTTGTTCTTTAGAAGTACATTAATTTTTCAATAATTTAGTATATTAATTTTTCTATAATGTTAGAAAGCAATATCTATTGCTTGGACTATAACAATAAATATTGTTTTATTATAAAAATGAGACATAGCATTATTTCGATTTTAATTTATAAAATTAAAAAATTTCCTGTATATAGTACTAACTCAGAAAACAATGTTAATTGACTTGTTATAAGAGGGAGAAAAAATTAAGAAGGAATGATACTTATTTAATGCTAGCTTTTAAAACAATGAACTTGGTTCTTTACCTTAAGAAGGAAAAAAAAAAGAATTATTTTTATAAGAAAACAGTGACCACTTTTGAAAACCTAGAAAATCACAGCGGAAACTTCTCCTTATTTCTATATGGAAATTAAATTCTGTAGTTGAACAGAAAAAAAAAGAATATTAAATTCTGTTAGAACAAAAAAGTTGTTTTATAATTTTCTTTCATTGTACAATGAATTAGCTGTTTAACCTATAAAGTAGAAACCTTTTTTTTCTTTTAAAAAAGAACCACTAATATGTTTATTTTTTATTAAACCTTTTTTTTCTTTTAAAAAAGAACCACTAATATGTTTATTATTTATTAATCTTTTTTATTAGACCAATTATCTCGGATTAGCTTTTTCAATAAAAATTTTAAGACAATTTCTTTTCCGGAACACTGAATTTTATTAATTTCCATTTAATATAATGCTTTAAAAAATAAAAATATATAAATTAAATGAAAAACATACCATATTGGAGTTGAAACTGGTGCCATTGCGTGGAAAGTGGAAACGCAAACATAATGCGGTGGTCCAAGCTTTCGGCCTTTCTTTTTTCTGAGAATAGCTTTTAGCCATTCTTTCTGTTTTTTGAGACTAGATTTTAGGAGTAAATTACAATCAGGTCACTCGTTTATTTTGTTCATTATAATTTTTTTTTCAATTTAGTTACTTAATTAAAGTGATTATCTAAACTAGTCATTATTACTAAAAATTTCGTTAATTTATTCACGGATTAACACTCTCAAACTTATATTTTATTATATTGTCAATAATATTAATACTAATTAAGTTAAAACTCAATCAACAAGACTTAATTTTTTCTAGTAAATTATATAATTACATCGTATTATAGTAAAAAAATTTTGAAAAATAAAACAAGGCTATGAGGCCCACGCTTGGGTTCTAAAACATTAAAAAAATAAACTCAAGCTGACAATACTCCTGTATTCCCATCATTAATAAAGGAAGAAATCTGAAAGCTTTGATATTCTCACTGCCCCTGATAGTTTCGATATTCAACTGGTTTTTGCATAACCAGGTACATATAATTTAAAATTTTTCCTTCTTTTCTAATCTCGTTTTTGTTATTTCTAATATTTCAACAGTTACCGTGTTCTTGTGCTGTAAAGTAGATCTATCTGCATTGACTGTTTCATCCATATTATTAATTCTTGTGTTCATAATAAGATCTGAAGAAACTACTCCTTCCCCCTCGCCCCCTTTTTTGAGAGCTTGCGAAGAGATAGATCTGTTTTTAAATTGATGGATCTTTAAGAGTTCTGGACCTCTGTTTGACGTTCATTACAGCTGTTTAGTTTATGCTAATAATAATAATAATCAAATTTGTTCTGAACATCAGAACTTTAATTAATTAATTAATTAATTCCTTTTAAATTGAAAAGTTTAGCATGTTAAGATTGTGATTAACTTGATTTGCAGTGAAATGTTTCTTCGGAGAAGGCATACACAGAAGGATGATTCTGAGCAACGAGATGCAAAAGGTAATATTTATTTGTTTTATTCGAATATATTTGTATTTTGAGCAGACTAAATCTAATTAATTCGGTTCATAGCTTTATCGTTGTTGATCAAAGGATTGGAAATAATGAGAAATGCTTCAAAGTTTATGGACTTGATCTCTAGATGTTGTAAATACGGAAGGCGTCAAATTAAAGTCTAAAAAGTATTTTTGAATTCTTTGTTATTTCGACTCTTCATTTTTCCTACTTACAGCATCTGTGTTCTACATTTGAGTCCAAAGCATATCTAAATATAAAAAGTTGAATTATATACTTGGTTGATAAGCAGGTCATTGATCTCAGGACTGCAATAGGACCCCTGTCTGCTCGCTGTTCATTGTTCTGTACCGATGCATGCCTCATGAGATATTTAGAAGCTCGGAATTGGAATGTAGACAAGGCAAGGAAGATGTTAGAAGAGACATTAAAGTGGCGATCGACTTATAAGCCTGAAGAAATCCATTGGGTATGTTTGATAATTCCTGCCTCCTTATGGTAGTAATGTGTGGATAATTTAATAATCATTATGTAACTCTGGTTGCGAGTGTCAGACATGGATATATATTCGAGACTTGTATATTCATTCATTTCAAGATTTTCATGTATCTTCAAAGTATTTGGATGATTATACCCTTTTATCCGGATATATATAGGATATAGATATTCCCGGAAAAAAGAAAATGAATAGTCTTAGCAACATAGAGTTGTTAGTGCAGGATGAGATTCCAAAGCGTATTAGAATACTTGAAACTTTGTTTAATAAGTTCAAGTCAAAACTCGTTTAGATCAGTTTTGATATCTCTCTATAAATTTAAGATTTGGTGGTTATGAAACTGGATAATTGTTCTTTCCTTGTACCTGATCATGAATCACGGATCACATGTTTCATTCATGTTTTTGCGTATGATTATGAGTATATAACTAGTACAATTTATGGTGTTAAAAGGCTTATTTTTGGTTTCTGGAATTTACCTCATGACATGTTTTTCTCCAGCACGAAGTGGCACATGAAGGTGAGACCGGAAAGTATCCCGAGTGAGTTTCCATGACAGTCAAGGAAGAACAATGCTTATATTGAGGCCTGGAATGCAGGTTTGCAGTAGGTTTCATTCAGTTTGCTAAGCTTCGTCACCAAACATGCCCTATTAATTTTCCCACCTATATGTCTTGGCAGAATACTACATCAGCAGAAAATAATATTCGCCATTTGGTCTATCTCTTAGAAAATGCTTTCATAAATCTCTCTGAAGGCCAAGAGCAAATGTCATGGTTGATAGAATTCACAGGATTTTCCTTGAACACCAGTGTTCCCATCAGAACAGCCCGGGATACCATATACATCCTTCAGAGCCACTATCCAGAGAGGCTGGCAATCGCTTTCTTGTATAATCCACCAAGGTATTTTGAAGCCTTCTATAAGGTTTTCTCTCCAGCCTTTCCATTAATTTGGTTTCTCGTATTCTTTAAGCATTCTATAAGTCTGGCAGGAAGAGCATTGCCTAACCTAGTTATGTATATCTCCCTACGGATATCTGATTATATGTTTGACGCTAATATTGCAACATGTATTTAGGAACATAGGAACTAACATAAAACCAGTGTACTTGGCTCCTTGAAGTTGCAATATTTCATTTTATTGATGTGTTGCTATGTACAGTTTCCACAGGCTGTGAGGTATTTTCTGGATCCAAAAACAGCTCAGAAGGTGAAATTTGTTTACCCTAAAAACAAAGATAGTGTGGAGATGATGCATGTCGAAACCATTTTTGAAAAGAAAATCGGGAATCGACTTTGAGTTTTGAAAATGGATAAAACGGGAGTCGGCACCGACCTTTTATTAGGTGTGATCGGATCACCTTGTTTTAATAATACATTTGGTTTACTAAAACAGTGTTTTTTGGTCTACGAATATTCGAGAAAATAGGTTCCGGAGTCGGTTACGTGTGAGGAAGGATTAGCACCCTCACAACGCCCAAAATTGGTACCAAATTGATTAATCGAGGTCCTAATGTCGAAAAGTTTGAAAAGATTTGAAGTTCCATTCTATTTTTTTATTTTAAACAACTTGATCGAATATCGAGTTTCCCTTGTTTCGAGGGAATAGAGTCTCACATCCAGCACGATTGGACACGAGAACCTAAGTCCTTGAACTCAAGATCATCTCCAAAATTCTCCAAGCACACATTTTTGAAATCTTGGAAAAGGTATTTGCTCATCCGGTCGTACCAAAAAAAAACACCCAGCACGATTGGGCACGATCTTTTCGAACTTCCAAACGCGCAAATATCACCTTATTTGAAGGTAGAAACAAAATTTGAAAGGCTATTCACTTGTTTGGTCAAACCAAAAGTCGCACTCAGCACGATTGGGCACAAATTTTTGAATTCCCAAATTCATGAATATTACCTTTGTGAAGCCTCTTTTTTTTTGTAAAGAAATAAGAAGTTATTGAAATGCAATTCAAAAAATGGTAATTTACAAGGGATATGACATTAAGGTAACAACAATAAATAAAAGTTGGAAGATGTTAGTAATCATAGAGATAATGGTAAATATAATAATATTAATGACGTGAAATATGTACAATATAATAATATAATATCCTAATAATAATAATAAAGTGAGTATATACAGGCGATAATACAATAATAATAATAGTAAAAATAATAGTAATATAGAAAATATAACAATAATAATAATATGTATAATATAATAATAGTAAATATGATAATAATAAAATAGTAGTATAGTAATAATAATAATAATAATAATAGTAGTAGTAGTAGTAGTAAATAGTATAATAATATAGAAATAATAACAATATAATAATAATACGATAACGAGATAACACAAAGTATATACAATATAATAAAGACATAAATATAAGGATAATAATAATAATAAGGACAATAATAATAATAATAATAATAATAATAATAATAATAATAATAATAATAATAATAGTAATAATATACGATGTAATAATAATGACATAATAATAAATTAAAAGTAGCTAGAAGTGACTAAAATTGAACAAAACAGCATGTTTGGGGTAGATTTGAGATAAAACACTGAGGGAAGGATCAGATTAAAGCGCGCGAAGGAGGGTAGGGACCCCGCGCGCAATAAACCCTTTTGGCCGAAACGCATAACAGCGAGGGGGACCAAATTGAGAATCAAACTAAATGTTTGGGCCAGATTTTAAAACAATAAAAATCTAATTAAAAACTATAAAAAATACGGAGGGACCGAAAGGGCAATTAGCCCAATCAACAGAAACGCGCGGACCCTGGGGCGGATCCGGGTCAACACGCGGGTCCTTCCCTTTTGAAACGGCGTCGTTTAATTCAGTGGGTTTTAGACCCAAATTTCATTATATATTTTTTTTTTACTTTTCTATTTCTCCAAAAAAAAAAAAAAACAAAAAGGGCAGCAACATTCTCTCCCTCTCTTCTCTCGTGCCCGACGATAGGGCTTCCTCTGCCGATCATGGTATCACCACTACATCTAGTGGCCATGACCCTCGGAGACGAGTTTTCAGCCCCGTTCAAACCCCTAGTACGGAGGACGAGTCTTGGCGTTTCGAGCCCCGAGAGGAGAGGATTTTCCTTCCTTTCGGGTTTCGTTCGATCGTCGCACCACCGCCCCATCCGACGGCCAACGACCCACGAAAATGGGTTTTAGGTAAGTACTCCCCTTTTTCTTCTTGCTACTGCTTGGTTCGTTGAAGGTTTGAAAACAGATAAAATGAAAATAAAAGTGGAAAAGGACCGTGAGCAATGATAGGAAAATAAGAATGAAAAGGGGATTAACCTTGATTTTTGCTTATATTGCTAATTGTTCGTGAAAGGGGAGTCGTTACAAGCGTTCTCTTCACTTCTCTTTAATGTCTCCCCCCCTTTATACATGATTTCTTTTCGGTTTTTATAACCGAATATTGAAGGAGAAAAGAAAAAGAGGAAATAAAATACAATAGATTTCTCCTTGTTTTTTGTTGTTGTTTGTCTCGGTTCGCAGGTTATGCGGCGCCAGTGGAAGTGGAGTAGGTGGATGGCCGACAGAGGTAGGTGCGGTGACGGCGCAAAGTGACGCGCGTGGAGGCCAACATCCAGGGGAGTTGCGGCGGCATTTTAGGGTTTCAAAAACCCTAAAAAAACTTAAGGTTTCAGGCCTGTTAGGCCTTTTGTTATTGGGCCTTGTTTTTTATTCTTTGAGTTAGGCCCGGACATTTTGGGCCGTTTACAGCTGCCCCTCTTTGCTTATTGTCGTGTAACGAGAATAGAGCAAAGATATAAAAAAGGCCCAATTTTGTCGGGACCCACTGGGTCTTGACTTCTTAATACTCTTTTTCCTTTGGTAGTCTCGTTTTGACCTACCGCAACTGCTTCAATACAACTCAGTGAGATGAGTTTTGTTCTGATCTACTCTACTGAAACTTCAATCTGTTCCGTATTGCCAAACTTAATGTCTTCAATCTACTTCCTGCAAAGCTCAGGAATGCCAGATCTTCTGTCTTCAACCTGCTTCCTGCAAAGCTCAGGAATGCCAGATCTTATGTCTTCAACTTGCTTCCTGCAAAGCTCAGGAGTGCCAGATTTGCTGTCTCCAACCTGCTTCCTGCAAAGCTCAGGAATGCCAGATTTGCTGTCTCCAACCTGCTTCCTGCAAAGCTCAGGAAAGCCAGATTTGCTGTTTCCAACCTGTTTCCTGCAAAGCTCAGGAAAGCCAGATTTGCTGTCTTCAATCTGTTTCCTGCAAAGCTCAGGAATGCCAGATTTGCTGTCTTTTTAGAAATCAAGATTTTCTCATTTCGGAGGAAAAAATATCACATCCAATACTTTAGGATATGATGATTTAAATCCTCATCTCGTTCCAAAGGAATAAAATATCACATCCAATACTTTAGGACACGATAATTTAAATCCTCGAATCCGAGATCATCTCATAGCTTTCTCAAACTGAATACCAATACTTCTCTCATTCCAAAGAAATAAAATATCACATCCAATACTTTAGGACACGATAATTTAAATCCCCGAGAGTAAGCTTTTTGTTTAAAAATATATTTGTTTTAAACGATATTCGGTTATTTAGATTAAACGAAAAAAATTGCACCCAATACTTCAGGGCACGATCTCTCGAATTTCTAAATACAGAACATGGCCTTGATTTAGAAAATCTTATCTCGAAAAAACATCACATCCAATACTTTAGGACACGACATTTCGAATTCTCGAGAATAAGCTTTTTGTATTTGTATAAAGGTAATATTTCTTATTTAGAAAGTCTTCTATCTGCTCCTGAATCCCCAGGATCGCCAGCTTTGTCGTCTTCAATCTACTCCTGAAACACCAGGATGCCAGACTTGCTTTCTTCAATCGCTCCTGAAACACCAGAATGCCAGACTTGCTTTCTTCAATCTGCTCCTGAATCATCAAGATGCCAGACTTGCTTTCCTCTTTGCTTCCTTACTATCTTCAGGAAAACTTCAATCTTCAGTCCACTCCACTATCCTCTAGGGAACAAAATTTGTTCCTTTCAATTTGCTTCCTTACTATCTTCAGGAAGACTTTAATTATCTCTGGAGAGCAAAATCTGAACCTGCTACACCATTCTTTGAGTAACCTGTCTTGTAGAATGTGCTTATGCTTATGCAAATGATGAGGATGTTATGATCGGAATGACTCGAAGCCTCTTAACTACATGTGTTATATGCTTCTAACTAAATGTGTTTTGCGTGAATGTAAAATTTCGTGAGAATGATCCCTGCTTAAGGTGTCATCGTTCATAGTTCATTAGGGTAATATGCTACCCTTTTGCTCGGCTAGTATTCTTTGACTGAGAACCCGAGAAACACATATTTTGCTCAACAGATTTGCCCCACCGTAACCTTAAGGTTTATCTCATTGTGGCTTGGGGGTATAGGATCTGGATCCTTTCCTAACCATCCCGCCGTGATTTCGGAATGTGAGACTTGTTTCTTCTTCAATTCATCCCATCGCCATTCAAAGGTATAGGATCTGAATCAGCTTCCATCTATTGATCACTTTTTAAGTGACCCAACCAGATGTTCATGCACGATGTTCGCAGAGTATCATCTTCTCTCGAGAATGATTCCCGTTTTATATTTGGGTTAGCAATGCCCACTTTTGTCAGGATTGTACCACTGACGCAATACCTTGTCATTTCGTTCAAGTGCCATTTTTGACAAAAACCCAAAGAGACAACCTTAATTTGGACTCAAATGCTTCCAACCCTAAAGCTCGGTGAATCTTAAACAATAATACTGTTTCAGACTCCTGTATTGTTTAGATTTTTTCAGAGTAATATGCGAAACTCCTTTCACGAAAGTATTATTAGTCCAATAATTGTTATTTCAATGCAATATGCTTGAAACGGAAATTTATTGAGAGTGCAGTTCGAAGCAAATAAGTTAATTAAAGCTAGAAAATACAATGAAAAAGAAAGTTTATTTAGAGTTTTTTTTTTGGTTTTTTTTTTGTTTTTTTGTTGTTGTTGTTGTTTTTTTTATTTTTTTAAAAAAAAAAACAAAGATAGCAGACTCAAAATGGAAACTAGGTGCCCCAGATATCGCAGCTTGAGCTTCTTCGTTCCAACTTCTCGAGGATCATTTTAAGCTCAATATGTGTTTAGGGGACTTTGGCGATGCCCCAAGACACAACGTACTTCTTCATTGTTAATTCAAGTGTAGCAAGACTATTGTATGCTACTCTTTCGATCAAAATTTGAGCTGCCCTTTTCAGGTTTTCAACTCAAACCCACCTTTGGTCTCAAAGCGCCATTTGCGGGTTTTCGCCTTTGGTCTCCTTCTTTCTTTCTCATTTTCTCTTTTTTTTTTTTGAATCAACTCCTTTTAGGCCGAATCTGAATTCACTAAATTGGACAGGTCCCTGCCATCCATCTCCTTCTATATCTATGCTTCTATAGAGCAGGTCTTCTTTGCTGCATAAGGTCCTTCCTAGTTCGGTATTCACTTCCTTCTGAAGTCCCTTTTGTATGGGAGAATTTTCTTTTAAAGCCCTATCATGAAATTTTCTAAGGCGATCTTTTTTGTTGTAAACTCGCATCATCTGATCGTGACAGATAACCCTCAACATTTTCCCTTCAAATTCACTTGATCACATCGGGATTAGATCTTTTCCGCTTCATTCTATTTCCGCTCGGCCCGCGCCTTGGGAAGAGGATTTTGACTTCACTAGGCAAAACCTAATGAGGAATACGTTGCCTTAGCAGAGGTCTCAGCCGACACTTAATGAGCATAAAGGGTAAACGTAGCCAATCTTTACAAGTCTAGGTCATCTTCCTAGCAATCCTTTTTTTTTTTTGCACTATGACGTGGCACTTGATCTTTGAACAAATCGTAAACTTTTGACATTGTGCTTTTTTTTTTGGCTCTAACGACTACTGATCTTGTAATATTGGCCTAAGAAGCTACTTTCACCCTCTTAGTGAATTAATGTTCGTTAAAAGCTTCCGACGAGGTCGTCCCAATAAACTTTATGCCCTACACAGATAAGGTCTATGAAGAAATGGATGAGACGTATGAATCTTGTTTTTATAAATTTGGCAATCCCTTTTTATGATGGACCAGTAGAACTTGAATCTCGTAATTAGCTTGGCTATCGTATAATCATTAGCATGTGCTTTTTAAATACCCTGATGAACCTCTTCTAGGACTTCCTTGGTCTTAACAGCATACCCACATTTCAGTAGCCCAGGTGTGTCACGTGAAAACATCCTTGAATTGGGAATAAGTTGATGATGTCTTGCTTTGCCTTTGCGGTGAGCTAGGCTTTAATATTCACCTTTCTCTCTTCTCCTAAACTCACAACGACACTTTATAAGGTAGTATCTGTTTTTCATCTTGCTCTACCATCATTAACAAATCAAGATATAGGTTACAATCTCTATCGTCTCCAAAGCCTTGAGATCCCTCTAGACGCATATCTTACTTAGAAGCAGACTCTGAGTCAGTAACGGCGTCGCTCATGCCATTGATATCTGGGGACCCATGGCTGGCGTGAGGTAGAAAATCCAAGGAGCAACTGATTCTAAGGATGATTATATGTATGATATAGACATGAATGAAAAATGAAAAAAAAGTGCCAAGCATGCAAATATTTACTTAGAAAGATGCATTTTATTGAAATAACAATTCCGGACACAAGCCTAAAAAGATTTTTATTGCTCCTAGGCTTTAGAGCAACAAGCAAATTTTGGACATTACTCCGAGTTAGCTCTAAAAATACAGGGATCTTTTCCACAGTCTCATTATTAAAAGCACTCCCAAACATGCAAGGTCTTGGAAACTTTGATTCTTCGGTTCACTTTACAGATACATCGTTAGTGTCCTTGTTTCCCGATTCCGAGGACTTTCTTCAAGGAAATGCATTCTTCTGCCTCGTCTCGGTTTCTGTTACGGCTTCATCAGAATGATTAGGTCCTGAAAAATCATCAAACTCCACAATTCCTATCTTAATGAACTTTTCAACCAACTTCTTGAACGCAGTGCAGTTATCGATTGAGTGACCCTTTATTCCTGCATGGTAGTCGCATTGAACGTTCGGATCATACCATTTAAGGTATGGGGGCTGTAATGGCTTCAAATAGTAAGGAGACACCACATGTGCATCAAATAAATTTTGATAGAGCTCCTTGCATGTCATCGAGATGGGTGTGAAATGGAGCCTTCCAGTGTTAGGCTTTGGGTTGGAATCCTGCTTAAGAAGGCCTTGAGGGTTGGTAGTCACCATCCTTAACTGGTTTACTGAAATCAGCTCCGGACGGCCCTTGTCGCGCTTACTTGTACTACCCATTTCCTTTTCCTTCTTCTTCGGGGCCCTTGATGTCTGCTCTCTCCTTTCATTTGTCTCCGCTTGAACAATCGGTTTGGCTTGATAATCATTAGGGTTAAAACATGAGCCCATTGGGAGATTCAACAGTGCTGGGGTATTAATCTGACATTGGGGCTTAATAATGACGGGTCCCCTATGCGACTGTGTATCTGGTTGAGTCGGAATATTCATCGGGGAATAAACGATTTCTTCATCATCATCTGTACTGGTGACCACTGGACCACCCCTTTTACCAAGTCTTTCGACTAGTAGTTGGGTTAACTGGTGCATTATATTCATTTGATCTTGCATATCCTGTTGAATTTTGGGCAGCTGTTCTTGCATCAGCATTTGCCTTTGCTCTAATCTCTCCAACCTTCGGTCCATGTCTTTCGGGTCACTGAAATAACTTTCCTTAATTAGAGTCTTCTTACAAGTTTTAATGCATGTGATATGATGTAATGCAAATGCATGAAATGCAATGCAAATGCATGGAATGAATGCAAAAAGAAAGAGAGGCATTGATTATGAATTCCATTCCTACTAGAAGAACTTGTCTAGAAAATACGTTTCTTTACATAAAATGGCCCACGTATACGGCCTCCTCATCATGATCCAGATGAAAACACCAATCCTCTTCTTCGTATCCGGATATTATGGTCGTATCCCGCCTCTTTGATGCTCATAATCCTCTAATGGCTCCCGAACAATCCTTGTCGGCTTGAATCTTCAGACAAATCCTCTTCTTCGTATCCGGAGATTATGTCCTGTGAGCTTAATAGACGCTTCTTTTAGCTTTTTGTTGCTTGATCTAGGTCGTTCATCATCACTCACTTATCCTCTTTGATGTTCATAATCCTCTGATGACTCCCGAACAATCCTTGTCGGCTTGGATCTTCAGGCAATGTCTTGTCTTGTTGCTTACCTAGACTATGTTCGGACAACCGTATTATGATCCTCTTTATCAAGTGACACATTTTCTTATGACGAATTCTTCTATTTAGCAATCAAACGCGAATCAACACCTTCTTTCAGGATGATGCAATGCAATGCCAATGCATGGAATGAATGCAAAAAGAAAGAAAGGCGCCGATTATGAATTCAATTCCATTAGAAGAACTTTTCTAGAAAATAAAGCTCTTTACATAAAACGGATTGCATATACGGTTTTGTCATCATAGTCCAAGTAAAACACCAATCTTTCGTGACCGGATGTCATGGCCATGTCTTCTGGACTCTCTTCGTAGATACCTCTTCTAGCTCCTTGTAGCTTGGTTCAGGCCGTACCCCATTCACACTTGTCCTTCGTGATACTCATAAGCTTCTTTAAGAAAATCGAGACGTGATGACTCTTGAATAATCTGTGTTGGCCTGAATCATCGAGCAAGGTCTTGCACTCTTCTATGGACTATCGGCCTTCTCTCGTTGTTTACTTGGGCTATATTTGGGCAACCGTATTACAATCCACTTTATCAAGAAATTTATTTCCTTATGAAAAACTCCTCTATTTAGCAATCAAATATTAATCAACACCTTCTTTCTTTGATGATGCAATGCAATGCAATCAAAACAGAATAAAACATGTTAGCGCAGGACTAACAAATAAACACATAACAATTATCCAGGTGACCATTTTGGCATGGCTCTATCTAGGGTAGGCTCCTAGGTCTCTCTACATGTGGTTTGGTTCTAAAGTAAGGGTACCTGAACCAGCAGATTCCTCAATCCTCACCCATTATAGGCTCATACGGATCGAGTTCAGTTCAGGGGAACACATTTCTCTATGGCCATGCGGAGGTGAAAGCCTCACGAAACCATAGGTACGGATGTATTCCGGAAGCAGTCCCCTAGCCCATGCGGAGGTGAAAACCTCACGAAGGCATAGCTTATCGCTCCCACTTAAGGGTGTGACCACAACGATCATGCAAATATGAATGCAGAGACATCCTATGAGACTCGACGTTATTGCAATCACAGTATCAACAAATGCATCAAAAGAAACATTTTTTTTTTAAAAAAAAAAGATAATTTTCCAAATTTTCAACAAAAGGACAAAGAATAATCAATTTTATGGCCTGACTCTCTTATTAGGTCCCCAGTGAAGTCGCCATGCTGTCGAAACCATTTTTGAAAAGAAAATCGGGAATCGACTTTGAGTTTTGAAAATGGATAAAACGGGAGTCGGCACCGACCTTTTATTAGGTGTGATCGGATCACCTTGTTTTAATAATACATTTGGTTTACTAAAACAATGTTTTTAGGTCTACGAATATTCGAGAAAATAGGTTCGGGAGTCGGTTACGTGCGAGGAAGGATTAGCACCCTCACAACGCCCAAAATTGGTACCAAATTGATTAATCGAGGTCCTAATGTCGAAAAGTTTGAAAAGATTTGAAGTTCCATTCTATTTTTTTATTTTAAACAACTTGATCGAATATCGAGTTTCCCTTGTTTCGAGGGAATAGAGTCTCACATCCAGCACGATTGGACAAGAGAACCTAAGTCCTTGAACTCAAGATCATCTCCAAAATTCTCCAAGCACACATTTTTGAAATCTTGGAAAAGGTATTTGCTCATCTGGTCGTACCAAAAAAAAAACACCCAGCACGATTGGGCACGATCTTTTCGAACTTCCAAACGCGCAAATATCACCTTATTTGAAGGTAGAAACAAAATTTGAAAGGCTATTCACTTGTTTGGTCAAACCAAAAGTCGCACTCTGCACGATTGGGCACAAATTTTTGAATTCCCAAATTCATGAATATTACCTTTGTGAAGCCTCTTTTTTTTTTTTTATAAAGAAATAAGAAGATATTGAAATGCAATTCAAAAAATGGTAATTTACAAGGGATATGACATTAAGGTAACAACAATAAATAAAAGTTGGAAGATGTTAGTAATCATAGAAATAATGGTAAATATAATAATATTAATGACGCGAAATATGTACAATATAATAATATAATATCCTAATAATAATAATAAAGTGAGTATATACAGGCGATAATACAATAATAATAGTAAAAATAATAGTAATATAGAAAATATAACAATAATAATAATATGTATAATATAATAATAGTAAATACGATAATAATAAAATAGTAGTATAGTAATAATAATAATAATAATAATAATAATAATAATAATAATAATAATAATAGTAGTAAATAGTATAATAATATAGAAATAATAACAATATAATAATAATACGATAACGAGATAACACAAAGTATATACAATATAATAAAGACATAAATATAAGGATAATAATAATAATAAGGACAAGAATAATAATAATAATAATAATAATAATAATAATAATAATAATAATAATAATAATAATATACGATGTAATAATAATGACATAATAATAAATTAAAAGTAGCTAGAAGTGACTAAAATTGAACAAAACAGCATGTTTGGGGTAGATTTGAGATAAAACACTGAGGGAAGGATCAGATTAAAGCGCGCGAAGGAGGGTAGGGACCCCGCGCGCAATAAACCCTTTTGGCCGAAACGCATAACAGCGAGGGGGACCAAATTGAGAATCAAACTAAATGTTTGGGCCAGATTTTAAAACAATAAAAATCTAATTAAAAACTATAAAAAATACGGAGGGACCGAAAGGGCAATTAGCCCAATCAACAGAAACGCGCGGACCCTGGGGCGGATCCGGGTCAACACGCGGGTCCTTCCCTTTTGAAACGGCGTCGTTTAATTCAGTGGGTTTTAGACCCAAATTTCATTATATATATTTTTTTACTTTTCTATTTCTCCAAAAAAAACAAAAAGGGCAGCAACATTCTCTCCCTCTCTTCTCTCGTGCCCGACGATAGGGCTTCCTCTGCCGATCATGGTATCACCACTACATCTAGTGGCCATGACCCTCGGAGACGGGTTTTCAGCCCCGTTCGAACCCCTATTACGGAGGACGAGTCTTGGCGTTTCGAGCCCCGAGAGGAGAGGATTTTCCTTCCTTTCGGGTTTCGTTCGATCGTCGCGCCATCGCCCCGTCCGACGGCCAACGACCCATGAAAATGGGTTTTAGGTAAGTACTCCCCTTTTTCTTCTTGCTACTGCTTGGTTCGTTGAAGGTTTGAAAACAGATAAAATGAAAATAAAAGTGGAAAAGGACCGTGAGCAATGATAGGAAAATAAGAATGAAAAGGGGATTAACCTTGATTTTTCCTTATATTGCTAATTGTTCGTGAAAGGGGAGTCGTTACAAGCGTTCTCTTCACTTCTCTTTAATGTCTCCCCCCCTTATACATGATTTCTTTTCGGTTTTTATAACCGAATATTGAAGGAGAAAAGAAAAAGAGGAAATAAAATACAATAGATTTCTCCTTGTTTGTTGTTGTTGTTGTTTGTCTCGGTTCGCAGGTTATGGGGCGCCAGTGGAAGTGGAGTAGGTGGATGGCCGACAGAGGCAGGTGCGGTGACGGCGCAAAGTGACGCGCGTGGAGGCCAACATCCAGGGGAGTTGCGGTGACATTTTAGGGTTTCAAAAACCCTAAAAAAACTTAAGGTTTCAGGCCTGTTAGGCCTTTTGTTATTGGGCCTTGTTTTTTATTCTTTGGGTTGGGCCCGGACATTTTTGGCCGTTTACAATGCAATTATATTTTGATATTGAGAACCTCCCCAACGAATTTGGGGGAAACGCAACATTGAAGTATAACCACGAAGAGTTCTCACGATTGATGGCTCAAGATGATGTAAGAACTGCTAAATTCTGGGGAAGTGATGAGAAACCATACCATATTGGCAATGGACATTCAGTAGCGGAGCCAGCGCCCATTGCACAACAAGCGAGCTGAGACAACTTGCCTATTTTCTATAACTGGTATGTCTCTGAGGTTAAGTGATGTGCCTATTTAAATCAACATCCACATCAATCTGTCATTTCCTTTTTTACCCCCCTTCACTTCTAACTATTAAGACCAAAAAAGGGAGCATGTTTTCTGCTGACATAAATGCTAGTACAGATTATTTTTAGAGGATATGGCTATATTCTGTATGACACATGTTTATGCATCTTCTCCTTTGGCTATTTAGCTCACCCTGTGTTTGTGTATTTCTTGTTATAAAAGCAAAGAAATGAAAATTTTAAGGAAAATCAACCAGATTATAAAGGTGATGAAATTGGATGAGTAGAGGTACGTTGGACATCTCGCTTGAGGAACTTGGAGATTACGGAATGATTAAGGTCGTTATAAAATAAGGACATAAATTGACGAAAGATATCTTTATATACATATGCGGTCTCTATCTTTATTATAAGTATGTACAGGCATATCTTTATATACAAATGACGACTGGTATTTCGCCATTTTAGTATATCTTCTGAATCTGCTACACAACGGTACTATGTAAACAAACACTAAATTATTGCACTGCGCTTTTCAGTTTACTAGTGCTGAGTTCGATTCGATTCGAGAAAATTGAAAAAATATTCAAATAAGTAATTCGAGTTTTAAATTCAAATCAAGTTGAATTTTATAGTTTGAATAACTTGAATAATAGATTAGTGTAAATAACCCTTTGGTCCCTATCAATTTTAAAAATGAACAAATTGGTCTCTCAATAAAAATTACAAAAAGTTTCAAAAAAATTTTAAAATTCAAAGTATTTATAAAAATTTCAAAATATTTATAAAAATTTCAAAATTTATATTTTATAAAAATTTATAAATAATCTAAATTATTTTAAAACAATACTTTTGGGCCTAAATAAGTTAATTAATAATTAAAGTTTATAATACTAAAGTATTTTTAAATTATTTTGCTTTGAAAAAGTTTTTAAATATATATAGTTTTAAATTTTTGTGCTTTAACATAGAATTAATTATATTCTAACAAATTTTAATTTGACATGTTTAATTTTAAAATTTAACTCGAACAATTTCATTTGATTCAATTCAACTCGAATCAATTTAAAAATATTTCAAATCGAGTTAAGATGATAAAGTAAGACTCGTCAATTTAATTAACTCAAAATTTTTTTACTCGATTCGACTCAATCTAATCGAAAGCTCACCCATAATAAAAATTATAGTGATTTTGTTATTAGGTACTTTCTTTTATTGGTTGCCACTTTTAAATGAACTATTAAAATTTCTTTTGAAACCAATTATTTTATGGGACATGGCATCTTCTTTTAAAGAAATTAAATAAAAACCTTAAGTAACAATTTCTTGATTAATTAAAAATATGGTATTATCAACAAACTTATACTATTATTTTAGCACCTAATTGAGTTGGTGTTATGAATTGGTGCATCACCAATTCGATTAGAAAAATAATAGAAATATTTTTTTATAATTAAAATAAGTTATATTATTTAAGAATATTTTAATTTTTTATTTAAAAACAAAACTGTGCAAAAGATAATATTTGGACTCAAGCTATTTGCATTAGTAAACCTTAAATTTACCATTTAATCAAAGCTTTAATTTAATTTATATATATATATATTTATTTATTTTAATATGTACGTTTTATACCTCTATCAATTGTATATTTATTTTTATACAGTTTAATCTATTTTTTTCCATTTTAATATCATACATATATCATGTGTTATTATTAATTAGTTTCAAACTATATATTTCAATATTTATTATATGTTATTTTCAAACACACGTTTATATTCTAAATTCATGATTTTCACACTCATAATACGTGTGATAGAATTTCTAGTAATAATACCGTGCATCTTTATCCATATATTCATTACATGTGTTGAAACAAATTTAGTGAGAGATTGAGGGAGATGAATGCATAATATGAAAAAGTCAAAAGATTTGGATGTACAAATATGCAACTTCCTATCTGAAGGAGGATTGAATTTCCTCTAGACTTCTTCCTTTTGTTTCCGGAACGCAACGTGCCACAAATATAATGGTGAAAGCAGCCAAACCAGCATAAATTGTGAATGTCCCTGAAACCAAACCATGTAAGCTTTATTTTCTTTTATTTTACAGATAAATTTAAATTTAAACTGTATTTTAAAAATTTTAAATAATAATTTGAGCCCGACCAACTCAAATGGATAATTTATTTATTTATTATTTTTAAATCCAAAACTTGCTTGAAATAATTATTAAAATTAATGCCTGTCACTTGGGTGAAACGAATTGAAATTCTGCCATTAAATGTTGTACATACCTCCACCACTCCAAGAGAGAAGCAAGTTTGCAGTCATGGTAACTGCCCAAGCCGTCATCCAGTTGAACAACGTCGCTACACTGCCGGCTAGACCCTTAATATTTACTGGAAGTATCTGAATGATGATTTTTTTTTTCTATGTTAAAAGAACATTTTAATAAGAAAATTACTGACAATGCACAACCTAAACTGCCAACTCTATACTTGTATTCCATAAATATTAAATAATGTTTTCTAAATATTATAAATAATTTTAATATATATAATCAACCTGTAATATTTCAGTTTGATAAAATTATCTTTTGAATCTAAAAATTACAAATTAATTCCGACTTTTTAATATAAATTTTGCATTGTATGTAAGATGAACATATGAGAAGAATTTGACTACCTCGGACATTATAACCCATGGAATTGCTCCTACACCCAAACAGAAGGAAATTGCAAAAGCCTAGATGGAAAAGAAAAAAAGTCAATAAGATTGATCAAATAACTCATTCAACCATTTTCTTAGATGTAATTTGGATAAATTGTGGTACTTGCAATTAATAGAAAGAATCATAATTGAAATGAATCCAACAACATGATGTATGGAGGAAATCTTAATTACCACAAGGCCCACCAATGACATTATTCCCATTACGCTATGTATGACGGAATCTTCTAAGATGTATCCCTGCTCTCCATCACAATACAAGAGGAAAATGGATAAGAACGTTATCTTACTGGGATTCCAGTTTGAATGTAGGACATTTGTGTACGTCGAATTTCTCATATTTGAATATGCATTGAAAACTGGTTGCTTAATTGTTGAAATTTGCATTAGAAGATAAAATGAGTACATTATCACTAACCTCAACGTAAAATGCCGTGGCAACAAGGAGCAGACTCAAAGTCATTCCAGACGAGGATATCTGCAAAATCATTTGTAAATTATTCATTTTATTCTCGCATAAGGTAAATAATTATGTTATATATTCAAATTCGGATGCAAGTATCTGATATTCGTATATATTTGACATGAGTATATTCAAATTTTACAATTTTTTATGTATTTTAAAAATAATAAAAGAGAGAAAACATGCCATAAGGAGCACCCTGCGACCGGCTTTGTCTACCAACCACGTGGTCACACCAGATGCAATGACCTGCGACACACAATACAAATTTATTCTTTCTCCACAAAAAAAAAAAAAAAAAAAAATTACTGAACAACTTAGAGATGCTACCTGAATAAGACCAAGCCCAAACGTGGCCACATTGCTAGATTTAACCCCTAGGCAACCAAAAGGCAAAGTTACATACAGATGTAGCACATAAGCTTTTATAGAATGAGAGCAGTACTCAGACGAAGATGGGAAATTCATTGTTTTAAACTTGCGTATATATATCCTTTTACTAGGGCTTGTGTTAAACATCAAAGAAACGTTGTTGTAATTACCAGCTCTTTCGAAGATATTACTGGAATAGAATAAAACAGCATTGATGCCACTGAGTTGCTGAAGCACCAATAATCCAATCCCTACCTGCGGCATACCAATTAGCACTAAAACAAAAGACGGTTCCCTCAAAGGACAAGACATGAAATAAAAAGATTCAAATTCTACCGTCAAAGGATACCAATATCTTCTTCGCCTAAGATCTGCAAATCGAATTGTTGTTGTCTTCCTTGATGATGCTACGGCTCTCTGCAGGGAACAACAAAAATTCTCGTATATAGGATGTGTAAAATATAAATATGAGCAGTCTATCGGTTGTATCCATAAGTCAGTACTTGTATACCTTGATATCATTAACTTCAACAGAGATATCCGTATCAAAACCACGCAAAACTTGCAAAGAGGCTTCAAATTCTTCCGTCATTCCCATTTGTGCCTGGTATGCAACCCAGTCCCAAAACAACAACATATATACAAAAGGGATTATAAGAGGTCCAATCCAATATGAATGATAGCAATAGCAAGTTTACCAGCCATCGAGGAGATTCGGGTATGAAGAAGAGCCCAGGTATCAATATTAGACATGGCAATATTCCTACAAAGAAGAAAGATTATGTCAATCTGTTAATCATAACACTGAGCATCCGTCCACCCATGGTAGCTTCTTGACCCATGTTCGAGTTCTATCACGCGTATGCATGCAAGATATGATACTTTCAAAATTCTCGAATCTGTTCAATTATTAAGAAAACCTTTTACATATTGTTGGCCACGTACCTAAAACTGCAAGCACTCTCCAATTTGTAAACAATCCCAACAGATAAGCCAGCATTATTCCAATAGTGACTGATAGCTATCCAGTAAACAAGTTAACTCCACCAATCAGTTAATAAAAGTATTAAGTATGGGATACTAATATGGATATAAATGTGGAACGAACCTGGTTTACTGATCCAAGGCTTCCTCTCATGTTTTGGGGTGCTATCTCTGCTATATATACAGGTACCTACACACACAATTAACAGCATGATGCCACTGCTATTTTAACCTTTTAATTAAAAATACATATATGCTTATAAAATCGGATTTGATATTTTGTTCTTTTGTCAACCCTGCCTACTTAAAAGGAGAAGAGGAGGAGTTGAAGTTACCGTGTAAGAAATAATACCGACACCGAAGCCTTCTAACAACCTTCCCATGAATAAAAATGAGGAATGCTACAAATAGCAAAAGGCATAATAAAATTAATTAGCAACAAGCTTTGCATGGGAGACACAGCAACAATAACAAAAGTGGCGAAAGTGGCTCACATTGGCAAAAGATATGGCCAGCCATCCTATTATGTTTGGAATCGCTGCAATCAGTAACGACTGCAAATTCAACACACACAACATGCAGTATATTCAATGTTAAAAGAAGCATGCATTATAGTTTAAATATAAATACAAAAATGAGGAATATTAATTAATTGATTTATAAGTTTTTAGTTCTAAGCTGAAACATTGCATCAATCAGACAGTAAATAAGAGAAGCCAAGAACTAATGAAATGATAAGATTCAGGATAAATTTTAAAAGATATTTTTATTTTATTTTAACGTATTTATAATTTATCTGACACCATTTTATGTTTATTCAAAGGTTGGATTTATCTGTTATCTTCGTAAGCTAAATATATATGATAATGTTTTAGTCCATTTAGTATAAATGAATTTTTAAAAAAATTAATATCGTTCTTTAATTTATTTAATTATTTAAATTTATGAAATATTTTCTCATGAAAATTAATTATTTCGATGTTTCTGTTTGATTTTTTTAATAATGTTATTTTCAGAGTTTTTTATAATCTACATTTTTTTTTCTTTTTAAATTTGGTATAAAATTGAAGTCTCATTTCAAAATTTTAGAATCACCATATATATTTTTTTGAAAAATTCACATTATATATATTTTAAAGTATTTACACAATAATGGGTAATATTGAGGATTTTGGGATTTATACGTGAGATTCAAAATATTAATCGATGAAAATCAATTTGTACCCCTTTTCGGCCAATGTATTCAGCAATTTGACCGCTAGCAATCGCACCAACCATTGCGCCCACATTTGACAACGAACCAAAAATAGAATACTGCATCACAATTTATTTTTTTTTTTTTGAGAAAATAAAATCGATTTAAATTGAAAAAAAAATGAAATGGGAATTTAAGTGATTCAAATTTAGACCTCTGAAACCGAAAGCTTGAGATCTTCAACGATTTGATCTTGCGTAGGTGAAGAAAATCCACACTGCATTTTCAAATTTGAAAAATCATTTAAGAAAAACCTAAATTTCACAGTTGAACACTTAAATCAGAAACAGAAAAAGAGAGAGATGAAGAAATTTTGTACGGTGAAGCCAAATTGTATCGGGCCCAAGGCGACGATGAGAACACAGAGGACGACGGAGATTGATCCATCGCGAATGACTTGAGCGGAGGAGCTCATAATACTGGACTGCCTCATCCGATACCAACTTCCGGTATGTAGAAACGGCTTCTTGAGATCGCGGCCATCTTCAGTATCGTCACGGAAACTCATCGAAGCAAAACAATGGCGTATTTGAACGATAGAATTTGGAGGAAAACTTGAAGCTCAATCTTTTGATTGAAACAGACAAACAAAAAGGAATGCTGAAAATGAAGAAGACGACTGTTGGGTTGGTTAATATTCTTAAGTGGAGGAAAGAACACGTGGCGCCATTTTGGGGGGAATTAACGGTATAATTGTAATTAAAGATATATTTTTAGTTTAATTTGTTAATTAAAGATCTTGGTCGGGGTCTTGTCCGTGGTTTCAAAGACTAGATCCTATTACAATGGCAACTTTATTACTATTTTTGGATGACTTGCTCGAGTTTTTCAAGCTTTGGAGGGACTGAGTTTGAGACATCAAATTAACTAAACATTTATGAAATCTCCACCGCAAGCCACCGTTATCACCACTAGAAGCACCGTCAAGTAGCTTGCCTCCAAACGGAGGTTGACGGCGCCACCGAATCCCCGCAAAGTTTCCTCACCATTTCTTTGTCCAGCGCCGCCCTCATTTCCGCCCATTCCCCACCAAAACTCCTCTCTCCGAATCCCGTTACCTTCCAAGAACCTTCATTTCCCTTTGAGAAAATAAATCCAACAGACCCGTTCCGTTAAAAACAGTTCTCTCTTTCTTCCCCGGAAAAGCTAAGAAAGATTGGCGTCTCAGCTCACAAAGATTGCTACCTCTCTCCACCATCTTTCAGATAAGTTTCCAACTGGTTTGTCGGTCCAAAAGTTTGTGATATTTTTCGCTTGGATCAAAAGCTCACTTAACTTGCTTGGGTCCAACTGATAATAACCGAATCTTAGAATTATTTGGACACAACAAAATATCGAAATACATTCTGTGATTAATGATTGTGTATTTCTTAGGCAAACCCAAATATAGTAAGCAGTCCATGCTTGATTCTCACTCTACAAAATCAAAACCCTAATATGGGCCGCCGGAGA
This sequence comes from Gossypium australe, assembly GCA_005393395.2. Taxonomy (NCBI): domain Eukaryota; kingdom Viridiplantae; phylum Streptophyta; class Magnoliopsida; order Malvales; family Malvaceae; genus Gossypium; species Gossypium australe. The sequence continues at coordinate 4,936,858 of CM016624.1, read as the reverse complement.
TAATGGTCAAGCATTAATCCTTTTGATCCATCGTATCAAAATGGATCATCTTTGAGTTCAACTAGTGTTGCATTTTTCCATAAATAAACTTTCGAGTAGAAATATATAAGATCCCATCAAATTAATAAACTTAAAAGGAGTCGATCTAAGATTTAAAGTATTAGAAATTAATATAAATGGTTTATAAAATTTAATTTGAATATATAAAATATATTTTAAATGTTAAAACCACTTTTATAAATTAATAAAATTTCTATAATTAATAGACTCGTATGTAAGGTATTGTTCTTTCAACAGATTACGTCAAGTTAGTATTATTTTGATATTAATAAATATTCAACATAGACAATAATCAAAGTATAAAAAAAATTATGATAATCCCATTAATGAATTTTAATTTGAATATATAAATTATATTTATAATTAATAATTAAAATAAATGAATAACAATATTATAAATTGGAACGAAATGGGCTTTTTTTTTTAAATGTACTCTAAATGTTATTTTGAAAAAAAAAAAACCCGACTTGTTTTGGTGAAAATATTAGTTTGAGTTGAAAAGCTAGAATAAGATTAATTTCTTGTTTTGAAATTCTAGAATGAGATTAAGACATAAAACTGTATAGGATGTTTTGGGGGAGGGTGTGATCTCTATTACGACAAAAAGAGGAAGTGGGTTGAAGGAGAACATTGAAATGGACCACTTCATTAATCCATTTCACTTTGTTTGGATTTATATGAAATTGTAGGTTGTACTGGGAGATAAGTATGTCCTACAAATGAACTCTTTAATTAGGAAACTTAGACGAGGGTAGTGCAGTAGTGCTCATACTCTTTTGCAAAATCGAGTAGTGAGTTGACTGTTGCCTCTCCACACAGCTAACCATTTGATTTCCTCTCCTACTTGGATTGATGATTAAAGAGGGAAGAAAACCCAGGCTTTTTCCTCTCACTTTACAATGTAGATTAATGCCTTTTTATTTAAAACCGGTGTTATGAATATTGAGTGAAACAAAAAGGGGTTTAATGGCCGAAATGAGAATGGGAAAAAGCTCATCTAATGTAATGTTTGATGGATGGCAAGAGAAGCAAAGCGTGGACCTAAAAGGAGGTGGGAGAATGAGTCAAAACACTACAGTGCTGTGTTGTGCAGATCCTTTAAAAGCTACTCCATCTCTTTATATTGGCCAACGTGTCAACACTTTTTCTTTTTTTTATTTTTGGGGGTACAAAACGTGTCCACGCTCTTACCACCAAGACTAATAGGAAAAACTCAAAGTAGACATTGAAAAGCGCAACAAAATATGTAACCCAAAAATAACCCCGCAACTAATCGATGTTCGATTCAGAAACTAGAGAAAATGTATTATATTTAGGGTGGGTTTGGAAATGTAATTGAGCGTAAGTTTAGTATATTTTTTATAATATTTAATTTTATTATTATTATTTTTAAATTAATTACGAATAAATGTATCGTCCATTTAAATTCATTTTTATCGAGTTAAATTTTGATAAGGAAGATATTTTTGAAGGTTGGGAGGTTGTTGTTTTTATTTATGTTTTAAAATATCTTTAATCTTCAGATTAATGTTTTAAGAATTCATAATTAATTCTCTTATACTACATTAAATTTAAGACTAATTAATTTCAATAAATGCGTTTGTATCTCTACTAGAGCAAAAAGTTAATAGTGGAATTGTAGAGAAAAATAAAATTGTTGCCTGCACCTAAAAAGTAAAACAGGGTTCAAGTAGAGAGAGAAAGAGAATCTGACACACACATACACACACTAAAAGGACAAGTGCAGTGTTAGCTATGGATCACCATTCCCGCACTTCAACTGCCGCTGAACATAAAAGATAAAGGTCAGGATGGGGTCCTCTCTCTCTTTTAGATCATCCATCCATCTTTACCTTAACTACCTTTGTTTAACAGATTCTGTAATAATTATAAAGGTTTCATTGTCTGGTGATGTACAAAATCCCCAACCACTGTTCAAAACCTGTCCTAATGTGGGTTCTTGAGGTTGCAGGCAGATTTTCAGGCAAACAACCCAACGTTCATCACATACTAGCTAAATATTATTTACATGTCTTTAAGTATCAAATTTATGGGTTTGTTTGGAGTTGCAGATAGATTAGAGAGAGAAGAGAGAATTAAAGAATGGTCTTTAAAAATAAAAATAAGATGTTAAGGAGGCAATAATTAGGAGCTGGACCAGTATTGCAGGTTCTGAGAGGAACTAACGTGCCCTTGTCGGTTGTTCTGTAAGAGTACTAGGTCTCTCAATGGTACCAGTCGTTAATACTAATCACTAGTTTTTAGTACAAAACAACCCACCTGTTCCTTTGTTTATATGGATTTTATTTGGATCTGATGGGTAAGTAGGAAACAAATGCTCCCTCACATATCTCTATCCTTTTTCTTTTAACCTCTTCGTCCGGGATTTAAACTCCTTTTACTTTTCAGTTTTTTAAGATTCAAAGTTAAGTTTTTTGCCTTCCTTAATCTATGCTAAAAAACAAGTTTCCTTCCATTTCCATCTGCTGCCTCATGCAACTGCTGACTTTCTTACATCAAACAACACACCAGTTCTTATCAGTTTAATTCATCAAAGGTAAGTTCTTTTGCAACTTTTAGCATATTTTACCAGTAAGGCCCCTTATTATTTATTCCCATTTCCTGTTTGAGTTTTCATGCCAAATTTATGGTTTTTTTTTATATAATTAATCCCTTTTAGTCCTTCAAAAAATCTTCATTTGTCTGATCAAACACAATTCCAGGAAAAAGGTTTTGGGTATTATTGCTTATTCCTTTAATTAAGTGAATAAATGATGGTGAATTAGGGTTTAAAAGATATTAGTAAATGTTTTACTATTATATATTAGTTTAATAAAAGGTCAGGGTGTCTGAGATCAAGAGTTTCTTATACATTAGAAATCATAGTTTTAATGGAAGTGAAAGGTCAAGATAAGGAAATGGGGATGCCGAGCTCTTTAAGCTGTAATAATAAGCTGAACCAAGCTGATTCTTCCTTAAAAGTCTCACCTTCTTCTGCACCTATAAACCAATCAAGAACCCTAGATCAATACAATGAATCAAACCCATCACAACATCAAATAGACAATCCCAGAAGCAATCCAGATCATGACCAAAATCCAGTTTCAGCTCCGATTCCAACAGTTGCTGCTCCAACATCAACAACTATAAGCTCGACTCCTTTGATAAGATATAGAGAATGTTTGAAGAACCACGATGCCAGCATGGGCGGTCATGTCGTCGATGGCTGCGGAGAATTCATGCCCAGCGGCGAAGACGGCACCCAAGAAGCCTTGAAATGTGCAGCCTGTGAATGCCATAGGAATTTCCACAGAAAAGAAATCGACGGCGAAACACAATATCCCGCCACAAGGTGTTGTTTTACCTACAAAAACAACGCGAGAAGAGGACCCGTTCATCCTCTACAACCAACACCTCTTCGTCAACAAAGATTCTCCCTTGGATTGTCTAACAGTCCGTGTTTGCCAATTGCACCGGCTGCGATGATGAACTTCGGTGGCGGCCCGCCGGAATCATCTAGTGAAGAACTGAACATGTTTCATTCTAATGAAGCAGGAGGTCGACAACCATCATATCCACAGTCATCAAAGAAGAGGTTTCGAACAAAGTTCAGCCGAGATCAAAAGGATATGATGATGGAATTTGCTGAGAAATTGGGTTGGAGAATCCAGAAACAAGATGGACCAGAAGTGCAGCAATTTTGTGCTGAAGTGGGAGTTAAGAGACAGGTTTTTAAAGTTTGGATGCACAACAGTAAACAAGCTATGAAGAAAAAGCAAATGTAAGGAAGATTTTTGTACCAAACCCTTTAAAATTAGTAGCAAGTCCTTGGAGAAGGTATACATTGAGAGAATAAATTTAGGTCAGAAATGTCCGTAAAGAAATAGATTAGAACTCTTACTATAATCCCTGATTTTTTTTCAGAAAGTAATGTTTGTTTAATTAACATCATTTAAATCTGGCATTCTTCTTCTTAATGTTTGTTTATTGTATTTCAGATTCGGACATATTACAGTTCTTACAAACTTCCGAAACACATAAAGATTGTACTTCTTTTTCACTAAAACATCTAGGATTTTTGTGTGCAATATATTTTCTTCTTTAAGGTGAGTAAATAAATTAGAGTTTAAATAAAATCAATAATTTAACTTAATAGTCAACACATTCCGCTAAGAACATATATAAGAGTGTGACCCATAACCCATTATTATTTTTTTCCCCCACTCCGTGGCTTCAGCTCTTTCACTAGTTTGTAAATAAATGGTGTTGTTTACTTTTATGCATGCAGATATTTTCAACCTTTTTTCCACCACTTCCATTTGACTTTCACTCCTTAATCATGGTATCTTTGGTTGCTTCAAACCCTACCATAAAAGCCGGGGCAACCGGAATTTGATGGGTTTTTTACGATATCAACATGATTATATAGGCATCATACATAGATCCCATTTCCATGGTTAAGAATTTTTTGAATGGAATCGAGTTTTTGTTGTTTTGGAGCTACAAATTGGGCCATGTTTTTACATGGCAATCCTGATTTTACTCTCTATGTTTCAAGTGTTAATGTATATTGGCCCCATCTTTGAAGGGGACTTATCATAATAAAGAAATTCTTTCGTGGTAAAGAGTGATGGAAATATGGAAAATGCTAGACAATCACTTGGATATATATATATACACACACATTTATCTAGTAGATTAATTGACAAGTCTAATTTAGTCAGATTAATGTCAGCCGTGATATATATCAAAGATGTATAGTAAATGAATTGGAAGAATGGACATTTTAGATAGTTCAAGAAAGGGTACAAGAGTTTTTAATTCTTAAACTTGATAATTTTTTTCAATTTGATCCTTCAATTCTTTTATTGAATCACATGGAATTTGACAACTTCTCTCGACTTTTAGCTCATATTAATCTATAAATTCAGGGACTAAATATTAGCTTATACCTTTGAGAAACACACTATTTATACAAAGCCCAACTATTGAAGGAACCATAAGAATACTAATATCTTATAGCCAGTGATTTATTTGTATGAAATTGTTTCAATCGTATGGTGTTTGGCGTTGCACCGGAGACTCCTCACCGGTCATTCAAATGAAACATTAAGTAATGGCAACTAGGGATTGGGTTAAATATTAAGTGATAGTTAAGGAACACTGTTCAGCAATGTAAATTATGGAGGGACAAGTAGGTGAAGGAAGAAAATAAAAACAGAAAAAAACAAAAGGAAAGCATTAATTAAGTCCATCTGAAGGGAGAACAGCTGCCAAGAGTCGCACATAATCAATAGGGGAAGGTTACTTAAATCTAGTATCAATAACTTCAAATTTCTAACATTTGCAATTTATTTCTTACCTTTAACCTAAGTTAATTTTGTAAATAAAAAAAACTCAGCTAAGATTTCTATGTTCTAAACTACAAAACATATTTCGTATTTTCTTAAGAGTAGGTTCAAATGCTGCCGCATCCTTTTTCTTTAATTCTTAAATTTTTAATGGACATTGTCATTTTCAAAATCTAAAAATTCTTACTGTCTGTCAAATATTTTTCTCTAATTAATATGTACTTGACAAATTGATGGGTTTGTGTTGGATTTGGGAAGAAATGGAATCAAGTTCATGTTAATTTTGGGCTTTTAGGTCAACCCAATTAAGTTTGGTTTTATGGTACATCTTTTTTTTGTTAACTATTAAAATAGTCATTTTTATTTCTCATGTTACATTTTAGTCACTTATGTTTGAAATGTTACGTTTTAGTTATTTGCATTATCGTGTTGCAACATTTTAGTCACTAAATGTTAATCTCCGTTAACGGTAAGCTGATGTGGTATGTTAAATCATCATTTAGGTTAAATTATACAATTGGTCCCTATGTTTTTTTTATATTTTGAGCAATTTAATTTTTTTCCTTTTACATTAAAAGAGATGGAGAAGGGAGAAAAATAGAGGGAGAAGCAAAAAAGAATAGAAAATAAAGAAAAAAAAATTAAATTGCTCCAAATGAAAAAATATGGGGACCAATTGTATAATTTAACCTAAAATTTTTGTTTGAAATGATAATTTAATATGTCACGTTAGCTTACCGTTACACCGTTAACGCCATTAACGGCTCAATGACTAAAATGTTACATCACGTTAAAGTAAGTGACTAAAATGTAACATTTCAAACATAAGTGACTAAAATATAACATGAGGGAAACAAAAGTGACTATCTTGATAATTTACCTTTATTTTTCCTGATAAATTTTTATGGTACATCTTAGCTAAATTCATTTATGGTTGATTTTACTTAGATGCTTGATATATAATGTACTAATATGGTTCAAACACAAAACACACTACAGCAAAACAGACTTTTAGCGACGTTTATAAGTGCCACTAATAGTATTTGCGGCGCTTCTAAAAGCACCACAAAAAACGCCGCTAAAACAAACGCTGCAAACTTTAACGGCGTTTATGAGAATAAAATGCCGCTAAAGGTCATGACTTTTAGCGGTGCTTTTCTCACAAACGCCGCTAAAGGTCACGACATTTAGCGGCGTTTTTCCCACAAACGCCGCTAAAGGTCATGACTTTTAGCGGCGCTTTTCTCACAAACACCGCTAAAGGTCAGGACTTTTAGCGGCGCTTTTTCCACAAACGCTGCTAATTTGTACAAATTTGCAATACACAATTTTTCCAATATCATACCCTTCCTGCATTAAACCCAACCAAAAAAAGCAAATGTAGCATATAATTCCAACCAAAAAACAGCAAATGTAGCATAAAAATCTCACCAAAAGCAATTAATTCTAAATGATACTTCAAATTCAATAAAAGATATATGATATAAATTAATAAATGAATTCTTACAATAATGTTAAATGTAACAATGTTAAAAATGATCTTAGAACGAGAAAATAAATGTCTAAGATGGCGGCCTCTGCGACTGCTGGAACATCTTCATCATAGTCTGAAGCTGTAGCTGGAGTTCATCATACTTTCTGTTCTGCTCTGCCTCCCTCGTTGCTGCCTCCGCCTTGAGTTGAGAAATTTGCTCAACCGTGCTTGCTTGCATCTCAACTATCTGGTCTTTCAACCTCTGAACTTCAGCTCGAGATTGGGTCGGAGTAACACCAAATCCTTGAAATCGAACCCAACCATACCTTTCAGGACCCAAAACATCAGTAATAAAAAACAGCAAATGTAGCATATAATTCCAGCCAAAAAACAACAAATGTAGCATAAAAATTCTGGCCATACCTTTCAGGACCCAAAACATCAGTAATAATTCTGTTATCGATATCCTCAAGATTAACAGAACTATCAGTCGAAGCAGCCGCTTCATACTCTGCCTTCTTCTCTTTTAGTTTCTCCTAATAAATCAATTAAACAGTTAGAAACGAAATATACAATAAGAAAGAATGCAACATAACTTAACATTATTAATTTAAAATTACTAACGAAGAATTAAAATATTATAATTAAACATTATAAATATTTATAATAAATCAAATTTTATTAAGTAAATATACCATAATCTCTCCAGCTTCGGATGTCATCGGAGACCCATCTTTCTTCCTATGCGTAATGCCAAAAAACTGAACGCGTCCAACTTTTTGACCAGATGAGACTTCCTACAGTGTAGTAGTAAAAATATAATTTAATAGTATGAAGTTATTAATATTTGACAGAATTAATAAATTTAAGTACCTCGGCCTCAGCTACAGAAGCAAAACTTCTCAACCCTACCGTGTGCGTGAATTTTTATTTCTGCCTGCTGCTCGTTCCAACACGCTCACGGTCCTACATAATGAAATTATTATTACGTATATAGTAAATACGATAAATCGAAAAATTCATAAGAGTTTAGAACTAGGTAATACCTCTCCTTTCTTTAAGTTCCAAAATCTAACCGCATCTTCCCATTGATACCTCAACATTCCCGGCGGGACATTTCGCAATTTATCCTCGAGTCTTATTTCTTTTTTAAAATATTCTTTTTTCAATGTGTTTTTATGGTCTCTCCATTTTTTTCCCAATGTCTTCTTTATATAGTCATCGGAGACCTCCAAAGAAAATCTCTCCTAAAAAAACATAAGTTTAGAAAGTAAATATGAATGAAACTTCAACCAAAGTTTTATAAATTACATTCACGTTTTATTACCTTAATGTTATCGAGAGCTTGATTTTTGTTTCTATCAGGCATGTGATGCCATGACTCGTAATTGATAGGCAACATATTGGCATTTCGTGCAATAATGCCCAAATAGCCTGCTAGAAGTTGAGCTTCAGGGCCAACAGGCTGGCCATGACTGTTTCTCCTTACTTCACACGCTCGACAAGATTTAATTCGTCTAAATCTATAAGCAGCGTACGCCCGCGACCTTTGCGCGTCCCACCACTCTCAACTGAACAATGATATATTATTATATTAAAATTGAAAAATGAATCAATAATAAAAGTCAACATGCATGTAAAATAAACTTAACATTACTTTGTAATTCTGCAGGCTCATCATCTATGTCAGGCACACTCGAGGATCCAAGAACTGTTTGCTGTTCACTATTGCCCTCTTCTGAATTTACAATATTTAAATCTCGTACAATATTTAAATCTCGTAATCTTCTTCTACTCATTTTTCCTGCAATACACATAAAATAGTTGAAATTTTAGTAACAAATAACAACAATAATGGTACATATAAAATAGTTAAATTATATAAAATGACCAAAATTAAAATTATAATATTACATATAAATAAAAAATCGTAAAATTTTACTACATCATAATTCGTAAATACCTTCGTCCATGTCCTCACGAACCCATTGAAATTGTGTACTACTACTAGGGATATTTTCATTTAAGTTTTGTTCTAGAAAAGACAAAGTTTCTGATCTTTCGACGATGTCATCTCTACTTCCATTGCCCATGTCGAACAAGTCTCTATGGGTTTTTCGAAGTACAACGTACCAACCCTCATCAGTTGGATCTTTCAAGTAAAAAACTTGTTTCACTTGAGAAGAAAATACATACGGCTCGTCTATCAGTTGCTCTCCAGTGTGAATCAATCGAGAGAAATTCACCATTGTAAAACCATATTGATCGTTTTTAATTCCGCGAGTCGTATTCACATCAGCCCAATCACCTCGAAATAAGACAACTTTCCATTTGTCGTAATAATCCAACTCAATTATGTCAGTAAGAAGTCCGTAATACTCCAGATTTCCCTCGACAGGATTACTGTCCCTAGCACTAGCATAACTTGTAATTGAAGAATTAACAACAATTCCACATTTTTGGGTTCTCCTCAATCTCTCGCGATACCTTGTATGAAATCTGTATCTATTGATGAGGAAGGCACTATATCTTTTCACTATTCTGTTTGGACCTTGTGAAAGCCATTTAACTTCGTCATTTACTTCATTCCGACTCCAAACCTATTGATATAAACTTATCCTTAATGTTTCTCCACTCACGCCATGGATAAACAGACAAGAAATATAAGTATGTAACATAACTAGTTATGTAAAACGAAACTAAAGTTACAAAGAAAAGCACCGATTACAAACTACAATGCTAATTAAACAACTGAAGAAAAAAAAAGATAAAGACAATAATATACCTCTATTATGTTCATCACAATCAGTTGAATCATTGCCAAATTCTCCATCTCCATTCATATCATATCTCCATTTCAACTTTATTACAAAAGCTGAAAATTAAAATATCTTATAAGATTATTAGAAGACTTTACAATAAAAAACTTTATATAGCATAATGAATTGATTAAAAAAGAAGAAGAAAGAAACACATGAAAAGGCTTACGCGAAGGCGGATAGCTTCCAGCTGATTCGAACCAGAGTTCGGCTTCTTTAGCCTCACAATCAGTTTCTAGGTGATTGAAATCTCAGAATAAAGAGTGTTTTGGATAGGGTTGGATAACTCAGGTCGATTGTTGGCAGTGAATTCGTCTTTTGGTCGACAACTATTAAGTGGTAGTTAAAAAAAAACTCAGTATGGAAACCAAAAGTAAGAAAATAGGCATACTTCCTTGAAGATAAGCTATCGGCCAAAAGGGAATGGCATTCGGCAATGGTTAAAATAAAATGTTAGTTCGATAATCTATGAAAATGAAAATGAAGCTGTTTCATAAAACCAAAAGGAGATTAAGTTTATATATATACATTTATAAAATGCAGTACTCGTCAAACAATACTTTGTAAACTATACATGTTTAATCTTCAAGTAGTAATAATTGAAAATTGATAAAATATATATCAGTATATAGTAACTATAGTTGATGGAATATTTGTACTCATTGTGTAAATTGAAAGAAAATATATGGCTTGAAATAAAGAAAAAATAGAAGCATAGAATCTTAAATATGCCTTTTGGTATGTTACCTTCTTCCTAAGACGGGCAGCTTCTCTGTTTTGAGCTAAACGCCTCAATTGTTTTCACGTTCAGACTTAACGAACTAATCTGGAAAAAAAAGTTACAATCCCAAAAACTATAACCAAATTAAGGATAAAAAATATCTCATTTGAAAAACACTTCACAGCATCACTCGTTTGAAAAACACTTCACAACTACTAATCTACTAATCAATTTACTGCAGTTTATAAAATTTAATTTTAAAACCTGATGAAATAGCAAATGAACAAATATAGGTAAGGGAAAAAAACAAACTTTTATAAATAACATAAGAGGATTAGTATTAGATATGAAACCTGAGTTATATATTGGCTAAAAATCAATTTGAGTAATACCCAAACCTACAAACAATCTTCTTGAAATATTGAAGTTGTCAATACTCAATTTTAAGAGACGTTACCTGAAAAGAACTCCACCAACAGTGTAACCTGCATCAAATCATGTAGCAACTTGTTAAAGATGTCACAACTCTTCAATTCTTCTCCTTCTTTGCAGTTTCATTAAAACCAAATTTCACCATAAATAACTCATACTTTATTGACCTGACCTCTAAACCTTTATATTACTACTACTAAAGTGTTCAAGTATATATAGTGGCCATTTGTAGGTGACTTGAATGAAGGATATGCAAGCAAGTAACAAACAGATACGGCATTTGGTAAATTTCTGGATTTGAAATATTTTTTTCTTGAGAATGTTTCAAGCTAATTAAATCAATTTTGTTTGGTGTTATCCAACAAGAAATAGATCAACAAAAACGTGATCATCCATAAACATCATGCTAAAGACCCTGTAAAATCCTAAAAGCCGAGAAAGACCTTTTTCTACTGTCAAGACTGAAGAAAATAAAAAAAGTCTCAAAAATAATCAATTTTTCTACGGTCAATGGCGACGGCGACGAGGCAGATGAAGGTGGACTCGATGCGGCAGAATGGACAATCGACGGCGAAGCAGGAGATGGTCGGATTGGATTTGAGGATTCTGATTTTTTGGGAAATTAGGTGAAGACTTAGGGATTTCGGGAATAAAACTGAATAAAACCCAACACAAAGAAACGACGCCGTTTTGCTAAAAAAGTTTGAAACTTTGCGGCATTTTTTACATAGCGCCACTATTGCTTACTTATAGCGGCGCTTTTACCCTAGGGCCACTAATACTTGAACCTAATATAAAATGAGTTTTTGCAGATTTTAATTACAATATTTTCTTACAATACTTCACTTTTTTACAAATTTTTTAAATTTTATTATACATAAAGTTTACCTACTATCTCCTAAATAATTTAAAACATACTGATAATTTTAATATATTAAAATTAAAATTATCTCTTTTACCATTATATAATAACTTATTTAATATATAATTTAAAAAATAATAAGTCATATACCCAAAAAAAACTCTAAAAGTATTTTAAATAATAGTATTTTAATTTTTTTCATTTTTAACATATATTTTTTTAATGTTAGTAGTTCTAAAATTTTCTACGTGTCATTAGTTTTTTTGAATTTTTTAAAATTAAATTACAAATAAATTTTATTTTAATTAATATAAAGAAATTAGCTAAATAATAGATCGAATATGATGAAAGAGTGCATGAGTTTTCAAAAATAATACATGATGGCCACTTGGATGATGGATCAGAATGCAATGAGCAATACAACATTAGTTTTTTTAAATTCAGACCCTAAGTTGGCCCCTAAAACCCTAAACCCTAAACCCCAAACCCCAAACCTCAAACCTCAACCCCTAAACTATAAAGCCTAACCCCTAAACTCTAAACTCTTAACCCTAAACACTTAACCCTAAAATCTAAGCTGTAACCCATCATAAACCTGATACCCTAAACTATAAAACCCTACAATTCTATACCCTAAACACTGAACACTAAACCCTAATCCCTAAAGCCCATAAACCCTACAACCTACCTTACCCCCTACACTCTAAACCCCTAAAACCTAAAACCCTAAACACATAACACTGAACTTTAAACACTACACCACCATAAACACTAAAACCTTAAACCATAAACCATTATAAACCTATAAACACTAAACCTTAAACCATAAACTCCAAACCATTAATACCCTAAACTATAAACATTAAACCCTAAACCCTACGACCTACACCTTACACCCTAGATCGTAAACGCTAAACCCTTAACACTAGGGCAAAAAACCTCCCTTAACACTAGGGCAAAAAACCTTAAACACTAAACGTAAATTAAAATTGAATTATTATACAAAGATCAAAACAACGCTTTTTTTTGTTTTGAAATAAGGTTTTAATAAAAGTAACCCTTAGTGGTGTTTTTGAAAAAAATGCCGCTAATGCTTACCTTTAGCGGCGTTTTCTTAAAAAAACGCCACAATTGTTCTATTTTCAGCGGCGTTTTTATAAAAAACGCCACCAAATTTTTACAATTTTTATATTGACAAGAAAACGACGTCGTTTCATGTTGAAAAGAAAAATATTTTTGTGGCGTTTTTAAGACGCCGCTATTGCTTGACTTTTAGCAGCGTTTTTGAATAAAAAGCCGCTATAACTTCATCTTTATTAAAAACGCCACTAAATTTTTACAATTTTTATACTGTAATTAAAACAAGGACGTTTTGTTTTGAAATAAAAAATATTTTGCGCCGCTATAACTTCATCTTTCGCGGCGTTTTTAATAAAAACGCCACTAACTTTTTACAATTTTTATACTGCAATTAAAACGAGGACGTTTTGTTTTGAAAAAAATATATTTTGTGGCGTTTTACTTCGAAACGCCACTATTGCTTACTTTTAGCGGCATGTTATTCAAAAACACCGCTATAACTTTATCTTTAGCGGCAACGCCGCAAATTTTTTACAATTTTTATATTGTAATTAAAACTACGTCGTTTTGTTTTGGAAATTAAAATTTTTTTGCGGCGTTTATGGCATAGGCGCCGCCATTGCTTACCTTTAGCGGCGTTAAACGCCGCTATAGCTCAATCTTTTGCGGCGTTTTCTTGTTAGTGCCGCTGAAGTCTAAATTTTGCGGCATTTTTATTCAAAACGCCACTAAAAACGCCGCTAAAAGTCTATTTTGCTGTAGTGACAGAATGACCTCTCGAAAAGGATTAGTAAGTTAAAACAATATTATGATTATATATGATGAAATGGAATCAAACAACTTAGATGTCATGAATTTATAATTTTATTTTCTGACTTTTGTTTACAATGTGTTACCATTCTAAGTCACTTTAAGGGGTGGTGACATTTAAAATTTTATTCATCTATGTGATAAAATGAGAATGACGAGTCCCTAAAATAACATAAAATTAACATTATAAAAAGGAAAAAGAAAAATGAACATTCGATGTTTATTTTAGAACTGCCGAGTAATGAAATAACGTAAACTAGAAGTGTTTAAGTTGACTTAGGTTTTTATTTATTTGCCTTTTTAGAAGGCTTTCATTTGGAATCTACATCCGATTTACTTTCATTTTTACTATTTTTTAAATTAAAGATTGAGTTGACTGTAACTACTTACTTGGGCTAATTAAACATATAAAAGGGTGAAAAAAATATTAGTTTTGAGTAACGAAATTTTTATCAAACTTAGAGTTTGTTGCAATAATAAATAGAACGAAAATAAAACGCAAAATAAAAATAAGATAAGAAAAGAAGAAATGATAAAACCAATCTTTATTTACTAAGTTCGGACATAATAATTTTACGTCTACAAAGCCTCATTTAAAATATATAAAATTCATAACCGCAGCAATCCATCTCTATCAAATAAAGTCCATAACCCCTTTACTAACTATTCACTCAAGAGAGTTTATCAATTAACCACCAAAAAACGAAACACACAATACAAAAAAAAAAATAAACAAAAGTTGGTTACAAAGTATTGTAGATTTCCAACCCTCAAAATGGTGCTATTTATAGGCTGAAATAGTAACAAAATAATCTTCTTAAATTAGCAGATAAACCCTTTGAAAAAATTCATATGAGAAAATCAGATAATTATCTCTAAATTAATTTCTTGGTCACCAAAAGAGATAATGATAAGAATTCAATACTTATCCAATAATATCAAGCACATCAAGAAGCAGTTGGGAGTCATTATGTCATAGTTGAACTATGCTACTTGTTTTGTCAAACATGCCACACTCAAGTGAATCAAATCTGGCTGGCCGAAAATTTTTTCAAAGCTTATTTTATCAATCCAAGGAAAAAAATTCTCATTCTAACATAACATGAAAGGAGTAGGTCAAACTCGAAAATAGGTAGGTTTGTTTATAAAAAATAAGAATTGTATTATATATTCAGAGTTTAATCTTACCTCAACTCAATTTGGTTTTTAATTATATATATTATGTATTAAGTCTATAATTAAATTGGTGTTATAAATCAATTGGGCATAAACTCTATTGAAAAACGATTAAAATATCATTACATTAGGAAATAAATTATATTATTTTGGAGGTGTTTTTACCTTTTATATTAAAAAATAGAAAAATACATACATCTAAGGTAATTTAAACTTAAAGCATTAATGCTTTGTTTGGTTTCTGAAAATATTTTCTATTTTTATTATCTATATTTAAAAATTGAAAAAGCATGTTTCATAAATAGAAATTGATTTTTTTTTTCAATAACGAAAAAATGAACATTTTTTGTAACTATTTTCTCTAATTGAAAAAAAAAACCACTTGGATTCGAATCAATGTATCAAATTTAATATTTGAAAAATGGTTGGAAAAAGTAGAAGAGAGGGAGAGGGAGAAAAATAGAGGGAGAAGCAGAAGAGAATGGAAAAAAAAGGAAAAAAAAGATATTAAAAGAACATAACAGAAATAAATTAAGTTGCTCAAATTGAAAAATATGGGGATCAATTGTATAATTTAACCTAAAATTTTCATTTGAAATGATGATTAAACGTGCCATATCAGCTTACCGTTACACCATTAACATCAATTAACGCTCCGTGACTAAAATATTACAACACGATAACATAAGTGATTAAAATGTAACATTTCAAATATAAGTGACTAAAATGTAACTTGAGATAAACAAAAATAACTATTTTAATAGTTTATCTTCCTAATAAATTTTTACTGTACATCTTAGTTAAATTCATTTATGCTTGAATTTACTAAGATTCTTTGATATATAATGTGCTAATATGGTTGAAACACAAAACAGAATGACCTCTTGAAAAGGATTAGTAAGTTAAAACAATATTATAATTATATGATAAAATGGAATCAAATAACTTAGATCACTTTAAGGGGTGGTGACACGTAAAATTTTATTCATCTATGTGATAAAATGAGAATGATGAGTCCCTATAATAACATAAAATTTAACAGGCAATTAACATTATAAAAAGGAACACAGAAAAATGAACATTCGATGTTTATTTAAGTACTCCCAAGTAATGAAATAACGTAAATTAGAAGTGTTTAAGTTGACTTGGGTTTTTATTTATATGCCTTTTTAGTAGGCATTGATTTGGAATCTACATCTGATTTACTTTCATTTTCACTATTTTTTTTAAATTAAAGATTGACTTGAGAGTACAAGTTAATTTACCGTAATTATTTATTTGATTAATTAAACATAAAAAAGGGTGAAAAAGAAATATTAGTTTTCAGTAACGAAAACTTTACTAATTATAACAAAAATAAAACGTAAAAAAAATAAGGTAAGGAAAGAAAAAAACAATAAAACTAATTTTTATTTACTAAGTCTGACACAATAATTTTACATCTATGAAACTTTGTTATCATTAAATTAGACAACCGTAACAATTCATCTCTATCAGATAAAACCTAAAAGTGTCCATGACTTCTAGATCTCTAAAAGTATGGTAGATTTTCAACTCTCAAAATTGTGTAGCATAAAGGGAAAGTAACACCTATTTATAGGCTGAAATGGTAGCAAAAATAATCTTCTTAAATCAACAGATAAACCCTGGAAAAAAATCCCTATGAAAAAATCAGATAGTTATCTCTAAATTAATTCATTAATCACCAAAGAAATAATGATAAGAATTTAATACTTATCCAATAACCTCAAGAGCATTAAGAAGCAGTTGAGAGTCTTTGTATTATGGCTTAATCTTGCTACTTGTTTTGTCAAACATGCCCCAATTGGCTGAAATTTTTTTCAATGCTCATTTTATCAGTCCAAGTAAAAAAATACTCATTCTAACATAACATGAAAGGAGTGGGTCAAACTTGAAATTAGGTGGGTTTGTTTATAAAAAAAAAACGAATTGGGTTTTATACCCAGAGTTTAATCTTACCTCAACCTAATTTGTTTTTTAATTATGTATATTATGTATTAAGTTTTTAATTAAGTTGGTGTTATAAGCCAATTGAGCATAAACTCATTTGAATAACGATTAAAATATTGTTACTTTATGAAGTAATGATTCGTTTGTTTACATGTAAAAAGTTTTACGAAACATGTTTTTTGCATTTTCTTGTGTTCGTTTCATAGAAAACAACTTGGTCAACGAAAAATAATTTACATGTCAACCTAAAATAAGCCATTTTTCCTGTAAATGACTTACTCTTTTAAAATGTTATATTTTTCAATGTTATTGAACATACATATTTAATTACTTACATTCAATCATATAATAAATTATTAATATACTGTATTATTTTAATAATTTTTTTTAATATTTCAATTTTATTTTAATAATAAGTATATTAATAATAAATATTTTGTAGTAGAAAGGTTAAAATATGTCATAAGTCTATGTAATCTTCACAAATTTGCAATTTGATATTTGTATTTTTATTTTCAATAATTAAATCCCTCTACTTTTCAAATTTGAAAATCAAGTCCAATTGTTGACGTTGTTAAATATTTTTGTCAATATTTTTTATGTCACATTTTTAAAATAAAAAATACTCACTTAGTAGTTATGTAACTAAAAAATGACTTATTTGAATTTTACAAAATTTTTTTAATATATGAAAAAATAATGTAAAATATAAATTTATAGATATAAAATAAACTCAATTAAGTAATGAAAAGAAAAAAAAAATCTCAAATGTATAGTTGTTTCATTGAAAACAACTTTTATGAAATATTTTTAAGAAATATGTCAAACAATAGAAAATAATTTAGACAGATTCATCCAAACACAAAAAAATTTAACTTTTTTTAGAAAAGTAAATAATTTTCCAGAAATAATTTTCCGAAAGCCATTTTTAATGAAACAAACTTACCCTGAAATATATTATTTTAAAAGTATTTTTACCTTTTTATATTAAAAAATAGAAAAAATACATACATATAACGTAATTTAATCTTAAAACATTAAAGCTTTGTTTGGTTTGGTTTGGTTTCATTTTTTATTTTTATTATCTATATTTAGAAATTGAAAAAACATGTTTGATAAATAGGAATTGAATTTTATTTTCAATAACGGAAAAAAATGAAAACATTTTTTTGTAACTATTTTCTCTAGTTGAAATAAAAAACCACCTTTATATGGATTCGAATCAATGTATCAGATGTAATATTTAAAAAACGGTTGCAAAAGAAGAATATTTTTACATTTATATGGGTTTGAACAAGAGTTAATTAATTTAAATTAAAAAATAATTATTCTCATCATTCTCATTTTTACAAAACATTTTTAGTCAATTTTTTTTTAACCTCACTTATTTTCATTTTCATTTCTCAAAAATCATTTTAACATTTTCAATCAAATTCATTTTTACCCATATAGTGAGTTGTCATAATCTAGTATAACATGAAATATTTATATTGATTTGTTATATGATTTATATCATAAACATGAATAATATTATTGAAATAAACTAGGCATAATCTCTTTTTACCTTTAAATAAATAAATAAATAAATAAATAAAAACGTATTTCAGCGCATTCAAATCAATATCTTCTTTACTCTTGCAATAATATGGACTCTAGATGCTTTTTAGAAATATAATAAAAAAAATAAACAAAATGACATGCTATTATTTTCATTAAACAATAATATAAGCATAATTGAAGAATTCAGTTACTAATAGAATTGAAACTCAACTTAATGGATGGAATCAATCTTAAAGAAATATATATTGCATAATCTATAAAAAGGAATCAATGTTTGTTTCATTTAATTTGATTTCTTATTAAGCAGGAAAACGTGTGGGAAAACAAGTTCCCGCCTTAAAACCATGCGTTTATTTTAAATGCAAATTTACGTTTACACAAACAATTTCATTTCATTTGAATTTGGATTCCTCTTTCGACTTTTGTCCTCCTTTTTCCCTAGAAATTCATCATAACGATACACCAGATTCCTTCTATGTGATGGAAAATGAGAATCGGATCGCTTTACGAATCGTCGAAAAATCCCCGATATTCTATAACGATCAGATCGGTATTCCACACTTTATTTGTAGATTTCAAAACCCAACGT
Source organism: Gossypium australe (assembly GCA_005393395.2). NCBI lineage: Eukaryota > Viridiplantae > Streptophyta > Magnoliopsida > Malvales > Malvaceae > Gossypium > Gossypium australe. Next base: position 4,917,953 of record CM016624.1, on the reverse strand, counting down.
TTTGAATTTTCATTTATAACAATTTTATGTTTGATACTGAAATGTATACAAATAATTCTCAAGTGTTACCATCTTTTTCGTAGTAATTTTGTTCTTGAATTCTTCAGGTTATTATCTTATTTGCTAGATCTACAGGATTCTTCGATTGGATTGATTTTCCAGAAATTAAGCAGGTTCGTTTCTCTTCAACGGTTTCGTAGCCTGCTTTGTTTATAATTTAGTATAAACTGATTCGTCGGCACTGCTTTTGTGTTTGGAAAGACAAGGTAAATTACTATATAAATATTTAACATTTTAATTTAACTAGACAAGGTCAAAGGAAAATACAAAGGATAATACAGAAAATAGTAATAGCAGCATATACTATTACAGTAGGGATTTTCTTTTTTTCTGGGGGAATATCATACAATGCTAGATTGCTAGTCTTTCTGCGACTGTGCGACTGAGGTCTCTGGTTTTGTGAGTATCATGTTCATTTTCATTTTAGTATTTGACTCTTTGGGAACCTGAAAGACAAGGAGAATATAGGTTAGAATATGGGAAAAAGGAATTTTTTTGATTTTTCATAGCTCACTGAAAACCTTGAAAACGAATCCAAAACGATCCAGAAAAGGGAAAAAGAAACATTATCAGTTTAGGCAATAATACAGTCAATGTTTCCAAATAAGTTGGAAAGCTATTGGTTTGGTCCTGAGTAAAGACAAAATGCATAAAATTTTAATAAAAGAATGTTCCAAGTGACTGAGAAAGCGAGAATAAAGATGGTGAACTATTGAGTTGTGTGCTTTTTGAGTGGCCCTTTATTAAAATCAAACAAAAGAAGGTGGTCCTTTTTTTATCATACATGGGAATCTTCTGAACTGGTATAAAGTAAAGGACCAATCTCATTTTGAGTTCCTTTTGGCTTGTAGACAGGATAAGTTTGTTCCAAAGAGTTTTGTCCTAAAAAGAACATCAAACATAAATGATAATTTGAGAAGCAGCTAGTTGAACTGGATGGTTGGAATGCCAGGGAAAAGGAAAATCTGATTTTATATCCACTATTTCAAGATTATTTTATATCCACTAGGGACTCCAGTTATCAATGTTTAAGGACTTCGGGAATGGCGGTATATGTCTAAGAGTTTCTGTGGGTGTGTGGTGCTAGAAGGATAAGGATATACTTCATGGATCCCTCATTGGTAGTTCTTAGAAGTCACTGTTTTATCGAATGAACTCCGTAGAATTCGGCTATTTCTTACAATAAAGAAAGAAAACTGCATTTAGGATGTGAAACTCATGCATATGACAGGGTTCTTCACTTAATTAACTGAAGAGATTTAAGTGTTTGTGGATAACTTGCAAATACGAAGTAGAGCACATTACCGTTGTTTATACTCACCGCTTTAGCTGTTGCTTCCACTTGGATATGGATAAGGGTAGCGGCCAGACTCAATGTCTTTGAGATCCCTGACTAGGGCATCATAGTGCAGCTTGACTTCCTCAGCAGACTTTCCACCCACAGCCTTGGCAACATTGTGCCAGCGGTCAGGAGTGTCCTGGTCATATTTAGCCAGAGCCTTCTCGAACGTTTTGTTTTGTTTAGGTGTCCAGGAAGAGCCAGAGCAACGTGAATTAGTGAAAAAATTGGATGACATAAGTGAAAATAAGTACAACAACTGAAAACAGAGGGTCTTTTTAACAAGCTTCGGATCAGAATGACAGGCTAAAAAATTAGAGAACTATGTCAGTTCCTGAATTTGAAAGCGTGAATAAACTGAAACTTGTATAAAGGGAAAAGATGGGGTTATTTCTCTCAAAGAAAATTACTTTAACTTGAAGGAGTTGTATGGGAGAAATGAAAGGAGCTGCTTATAAGCAGGAGGAAAAGTGTGGTGGGGTTGAGCCAGTTGGGCGAATATATCCTCCAAAACGGCAGAGTATAAAGTGACCCGTCTCCATAGGAACCACAAGATGGAGTAGTACAAGGAACAATAACTAAAAAGAGAAGGATTGGTATCAAAAGACAATCTCTATAATTTTAAAACCAGACCGTATTCCTTGATTAGCAGTGGCAAGTGGGATTTGCCTTGCTAGTTATTGCTTGCTAGTCAGTGAAAAGAAATATCATATATACATACCATTAGCTGGAGCAAACTCATCCTCTGTTGTGTGTTATGAAGCATCAATTAGCAAAGCAGTAGTTGCATTAGTTAATCATAATTAATACATTTCCTTTTAGCATGAAAGTGGACATCAGAGGGGTATAAGCCATGATAGTTAAAACTTGTTACGCTTTACCCTTATGTTGCTGTTGTCGCAAGTTTTTCTTTATTGCTTTGGATTTTGGAATAAAATATTAATTATAGCTAGAAAGGAAAAAAAAGAAGGGATAATCAGAATAATTGACATAAGGTCAATAAAACCGAAGTTGATCAGTTTAAGAATTTTTGGTAAGTGCAAGTGATTTACTTCGTCATGGTCGCTTTTTCCTTTTATTCTTGGGTTACAAGCATGTGAAGAAAAATTTCACTCTTAGTTAACCTTTGGTAATGGTTCTAATCTTCTAACTGGGTTTTAGAGACATTAACAGCTCGTCAGTATTGATTTTGACATGTTTCTAACGAAGTGTTATAAAATAATACGTGTTTCACTTTTTCCCAAATGAAAATTCAAAACCTTGAAGTAGCTGCCAAAGTTGTGATGAATTTCATGTGAAAGAAAGATGATGATGTGCCTTGCTTATTAAACTGAAGAAGACGGGTGAAGTTTAAGTTAATGATATGGAGTTTTGAAACAAAACTAAAGGAGCATATTGATTCGTAAGGTTTCGTTTTGGTGTTCCAAGTTGTACATACAAAGCCATAATTGTTTATTGTGTAAATTAACGGTTTCAGTTAAGTGCAATGGTTGGTTCCAACTGAACCATGATAGGTAGACGAAAGATATAAAAACTTTTTTGTTATTCTTTCTTAATTAATCGTTTCTGATTCACCGGCTTTTATCTCTGCAACTCCTGATAATTAGAGAATAAATAAAACCAAAGGGCCATTTAGTCCAGCTGAATAAAGGCTTCCAGGGAAGCAGAAGAAAAAAGCTTCAAAAGTCTAATTCATTGTATTTGTTGTAATGTATACCATGAATAAGAGTTGCTTCTCAACTTCCAAACAACCATGGTTATTTACTTTGATCAACTATGCAATCACCTCTTGAGCATGTATAAATCATAAATTGCAGTGTTTAAGTCAGATCAACCTTCTAAAAGCTTTTGACAATGATCCTGTATCTTTCCAGCATGTACTTAGGTTCTCAGTGTTCTTAAGATCTATCTATTTTGTATTGTTGCCAAAATGAACCATTCATGTACGGGACAACAAGGCGATTATTTGATGTTCTTGGAGGGTAAAAAATGCAAACCAGCATAACTTTACTACCTTAAAGCTAGGGCTAGGCTAATAGTAGGGATTAGAGGTGAACAAAATTCGATTTGATTTGAAAAAATTGAAAAAAAAATAAATTGAATTTTGAGTTAATCGAGTTATTCAAGTCAACTCGAATTAGAGTTCGAATCAAATTGAATTTTACAATTAGAATAACTAGAATAATTCAAATAATAGATTGATATAAATACCTTTTAGTCATTGTCAAGTTTGAAAATTAGCAAATTAGTCTTTCTTAACAAAAATTATAAATTTATTTAAAATAATTTTAAAAATTCAAAATATTTATAAAAATTCTAAAATTTATATTTTTAAAAAAAATTAAAAAATTTAAAAAAATTATAAAAATATATAAAGAAAGTTAAAAAGTTTAAAAATTTCTAGAATAATAATTTTTGAATCTAAATAAGTTAATTAATGATTCAAGTTTATTATACTAAAATAACTTTTGTTATTTTACTTTGAAAAAAAATTTTAAATATATATTGTTTCAAATTTATGTGCTCTAATATGGAATTAGTATTTTTTAATTTAACTTGAACAATTTCACTCGACTCGATTTGAAAAAAATTTAAATCGAGTTAAGATTATAAAATTTGACTTATCAACTCAAAAAAAATTTCACTTAGATTCGATCCAACCATCATTATCAACAGATAAACTTAGATTTCAATTCCATTATTTTCTCTTAACCTGAGCAGATTGTGACTCGGCATGCCTCGTGTAATACATTAAATAATCAAGGTCAATAGTACTGGGAATTTGTGTAATTTGTCAATGGCACCCTACTGGACCGCTACCAAATCTTGAAAGATCTTGATGATGAATCTTATCATTTGCGGCTTTTAATCTTTTTACTCCGTGGCACACAGATTATGACCATTGATTCTTCCACTTGCTATTATTCCCAACAAGACATGGACTGAATTCTCACTAAAATCTATACATATATAAATATAAATTACCGTTTGAAAAGTGAGGCATATGGATTCTCAACCGAAGATAATATCTCGGCATATACCTAGAACCTTGCCAGCCGACTGTGCAAGTGGTAGGATGAACAGACCTGTTGCGAGTGGAACTGTGATCATGTGTATGTATCGCAGTTAAAATCTAGAAACTGCTTTCTGACAATCGGACCAAAGGAGGAAGGTACGGAAATTTTATCCTGTTTTCATCCTTTTATAGCTAACTAGCTATAAGCATATATGTGCTGATTGTCTTTACTACGTTCATATTATAGACTCTCCCTCTAGTTACTCAGTTGCATCTTCTCACTCACTTGACCAATATTTCCTTTTTGTACAATGGTTAAGTGGCAACAAGGTTCTGGAAGCTATGGCAGTCAGAACCTACATTATTCCAACATTTCATTTTTCTTGAAATATCGGTCTTGACACGTATTTAGACATGGTACGGGGACCTCTAAGTTTGGGAAAGAAAAACATATATGTGTTGAGCACATACTATTTGACACTTCCACCCAAATCCAAATAACATTAAGTTAGAACTAAGAATTAGGGTTTTTTTTCTTCTTGTTACACAGTATGAGTAGTTGTTGCTATTGGCTAGTTGGCGTCAAAGAATAATAGAAGGGTAGTTTTGGGGGCTAACCGTTGGGTGATAGTGGCTTGGGGTTAAATGTAGAGCGAATATGCACCATCATTTTACCTCATCTAAGATTTTGGAATCATATCTCCGCTTTCCTTCCAAAGTAACACGGATGGATTCCCATTATTTACCTTGATAGAATTGTTCTCATTTGGTGGCTGCTGCTTTGTATTTACCTAAAGAAGTGACTGAAATTGTCAAAAGAAGATGCCTAGGTAGCCTTCCTGTTCCTTTGTGGTTAGATTCCATATCACAGAACAGAAGATGTCTGCAATAGACCCATATAGAAATTCAAGATGTAAGTTCATTAGTGGCTGAATATTAGGATTCTAATCCAACTTGTTAATAATGAGTCAATCAAGCAGTAACGCTTAACCTTTTGGTTCGAAGCTAATGAAAGTAAATCCACTAATTTTGTCTTGTCTACATCTGCTAGCATAAGCATGGAACATTTTTCTTAGGGAATTTTTGAACAAAAGAACAGATGGCTCAGGCAAAATGTTAATAACAAGTGAATCTGATTGAGGGAGCAAAAGAGATCTTTCAATGTTCTTTCTTTGCTTCAAACTTTGGGGTTCATTCGCATGCATGCTAGTCTATGATAGAAAGTTAATAGCCAATTTTAATATATTTTAGAGATGTCAATAGAGCAGGACAAGGGCAAACGTTGTCAAATTCACAGTCTCTTCAAATGTTATATGATGGGTGGGACAGGGCGACAAGTAATTAACATAATTGTTCTTTTTCAAAAAAAATTCACCCACCCCATCCTGCTTCGCATTACATCTACTGTTCAAAAACAAAAATTTGCCCCATATGGTATGGATCTGTTCAAAATCCATTCAACAGATCAAGTTTTACCATCCTATCTAACCGCATATCATAATGGATCGTTTGGATAATATAATGAATCAATTATTGAAGGGAGGTTAAGAAACAGTAATACTTTTGTATCGTTATCAAGACCATGATGAACCCAACTGGATGCACTGTTTTTCCGCCTCTTATTTGCATGTTTGTATACTTTCTTCTCTTACGGCCTCTGCTCTCTGGGTTATATGTTAGGTTCTGAGCCTGCGGGTAGGTCTAATTCATGGATATCGCCTTGTCACCCACTAGCCATAAACTTGGATAGGGCGTGGGACACAATACTTTATGTTTTTTTATAATACTTCTATAACCTCAAAGCTGGAGGTTTATGAAAGAGCCAAAATCATTGAGGGGAATTATCATCAAGTTTGAGACAAACTTATATGGAGTATGATTAGTACACAGTCAATAAGATCTATGGACCAACAAGCAGAGTTGTTTACAAAAGCTTTACCTGGTTCTAAAATAAGAAGTATTTGTAACCAACTGGGTACACATAAAGTATATTTTTCAGTTCACCAATACAGAGAAGATTACTATATTGGTGATGGGTTTAATAAACCTCATCACGTAAGTGGAGACAAAAAAGGTGGCGTCATCCCATATTCAACTTAGGTTTTATACATATAACCAAATAATTTCAAGTTGGATGCTTAATAACTCTTTCATCATAATTAGGGTCAAATGTGCATTACCACATATAACATTTCCTTCATAGAGGGGTTGTTTTCCTCCTAAACTTACTTTCAGATAAATTTAATTTAGTTAGTGTGGTTAGACTTGGATTTTATTCTCTTTATTAACGTTGGGGTTAACAAGTATTATGCCTGGTAATATTGTTTCTCCTTGCCTGGGAAGGGTTCACTTACCGGAATGTGGCTACAACATCCTCATACTGTAACTAAATATAGTTAGTTGGTAAATGATTTTTTCCGGCTCCAACACTAATTTTGATGGTTTAGTTTCTTAGATTTGAATATGTGTATGATGCATCTGATATAAATTTTTTGGTTCTATAACTCTTGAGAATTTACAGCTGTTGGCAACTTCTGAAGTTCTTCGTGTAATTCTTTTTATCTATGATCAGATTCTGGTAAGTAGTCAAATTGGTCGAGAGATCACAATTCACAAATAGAACACGTTTATATACAGGGATTGCCGAGGTAAACATCATTGCCTTCCACATTTTTTTCATATAAATGCCCGGTTTGCTTCCTGCAAATGCAGGGAATTGTTTTTACTAGAAAACGATCTCAAACCTCAGAATATTTCATGACTTCGACTTATTTTGTTCTGTGGCTGATGTATAGCTAATAGGTAATTGAAGTTTTCCGTAATAGAGATGATAAGCTCATATGCTATGCTTTCTTCGCTTTGAAGTTCTTTAAAATTGATGGGCCCTTTTAGTTGTTAGGCAAGTTTTGGATAATTGGTAGGTTCGATGAGTAGTTGGCAAGGGACAATAGCCAGTGGCTGGGTTGGAACTCAGATTAGTCTGATCAGCTTAAGTTGTTAAGGACCGAGGAGCCTTCATGACGAAATCTTGTGGAGATATAACCATATGAAATTGGTGAAGACCCTCCCAACAGGCCTTTGACGTACGTTACAACTCTTCCCTTCGCTGCATCATTGTAATTATTTCCACCTATGGTTTTAAGCCTTCATGTTGAACGCTTTGATTTATGGCCTTTTGTTATGTGTTATATCCCTCTGAATCATATTTCTGCAACTGCAACCATTTTCATCTTGGAACAAGGACTCTTAAAGCCTTACATTCCGTATACTGTGGAGTACTGCCATTGAAGACGTAGTATGGGCCAAAAACAGAGATGTACCGGAATTTCATATGCCTGTATCTTAAGTTTCATGAAAATAATTGTGTTCGATTTATGTTGCTAGGCACTTTTGGTTAATATAAACAGTTTATAACCCGGAGAACACAAGTGAATATAACGATGAATTATAGAGGAAAATTACACTTGGCATAATGTCTGAACTTATAAATACATTTATACTGCAAATCGTGGCTTTGTCGAATCACTTGATTGGTAGGGATAATCATGTCCGCCAGATCGAAGTTTACGGACCTCAACCGTGATTTACCACAGATTCTTACTTTTTTCGGTGCATCAGTTCTTTGATCACCAATATTCTAGATTTAAACCCTTTTTTTTTTAAATGATGTATTGCAGGAATCCTATTCCATCCCACCATTCCAATTTACCTCTAGGGAATTCATTACATGCCCCACTCTGAGATGGTAAAATGTGATCTAATAGCTTGCTTTTCGGTCAAAACTGACGTCGAATATGATTTCTGGAATCTTGTTCTAAACTGAAGAAAACTAATGCTGTGCAAGCCATTATTTTGAAGCATCCAAGTCCAACACATTCGGCCATGAATATATAGAGATATGATCATCCAACGACATTCTCAACACAAGAAATTGAGAGAACATTTATGTACTTGTGCTAAACATATACCCAAGTTAAGAGTAGCTTAGACGAGAACTATGGGTGTTGCTCAAGAAAACCAATATTTTTTCAGAACTAAGAAGAGGTGGTTTTCTTAGGAAAGTAAATATAAAACATGCTGATGGCTTTATATCTATCATTAGTGATTGAAGAAGAAAATGAGTAGGTACTGTCGTATAAATTAGATTAAAACTAACTTAGATAGACTCCCCTTTTAGGTTCTTTCCTGATTCTCTTTTTCCACAATGTCTTTAGACAAGGTGACATTCCATTATTCAAGAAAAAGGCTATAGATATTTGGATACCTTGTATCTGCTCGATATGCTTGTGTTTGATACATTCGGACATGGTATGAAGATATAAACCTTCAAATTCATGAAAGAACTTACAAATTTTGAACATACTGATGTCAGACGACACTATGTTCAAATTTAAGTAACATAGCCCTGTATATCTATTGTTGAAGTTTACCAAGGATATATGCATGCCTGCTAAATAAGATTAACTATAAGACTAGATATAGGCATTTGCGGTTAATTTAGTTTTGATTCAAAGATACCGACTCAAACAGAATACAAATTAGATTGCATGATCCGAAATGCCATGCACCGAACAGCTAAGCATTAGCCAGCAATGGCTGTTCAAGAAAAGCTTCCATTAGGAACATAAATGACGATAGTAATAAAATAAGGAAGCATTCCAAAGGAGAGATGCACGTATCTTCTTACCAACATGCTATATCATTCACAGGCGGATTTGGAAGAAAGCGGCTCTGGTAGATCGCAAAGGCTTGAAAGCATGGGAGAGTTAATCCATGGCAACACCAATTCACTGATCATTCGCAAGCTGGTTTGGTGTCAAAGCTGCTTAGGCAGATTGCAAAGGCTTGGAAAGCAGATAGAGGGTATCGATAATCCATGGTGAAGATGTCTTTGCCGATTTTTCCAAACTGTAAGATTACCTTCTCTTGCTCTTCAGGTAATACATTATGTGACGGCTCAACAGCAGCAACAAGCTGGAAATTCTTAACAGAGGCCACTGTCACACGCCCCTTGAAGTTAAGGCACCAGCACTGTAACTGTTCATGCCATCTAGGAGCCTTGTTCTTTAGGGTTAGTGGCTCTCCTGAGCCCAAGGGGTGCAATGGAGTGGCTGGGAGGGTAGGGGAGCTGGGGTTTGTCACCGGTTCCTTTCCTTTTGAACTGATTAAGGGAGAAAGTTGTTCATCAAAGGATTGGCGGAATGCTAATGGTGTTGGTGCAGTGCCTCCTTCCTGAACCGAAGACATGGGAATCGAGTGCAAAACGCAATGCATTCTCCTTGGTCCTCGTGTTCGCAGAACATTGAGCTCATAGGCAATGGTACCAATATTGTAGTTGGATGAAGATAGTTTTGGGAACACCTGCTTCGAGTGGAATCTTCGACTCGATCGGGTACTTGATGGGATTATTGAGTCACACGGAGGTTGACTGTCATGTATTGTGAACTTAGTACCAAAAAAATTAGACCTGAAAAGAAATTTCAACATGTCATCACAAATATTATAAAGAGGGAACGATCAGAAAAACATAAGAAATCTAATAGCGAGACTTGCCTTAGTTTACCGACATATGTATAACTGGCCCTAGAAAAATCATCAGCAACCAAAGATATAACAAAATCCGTGCAGGTAGCCCTTCTGACCTTCCTTGCTGCTAACAGTAATTTATCACTCTCCCCCTCAGCTGTAAATGAAAGAAGCAACACAAGTTTATACTTCTCAAAATGTATAGAAGCTTCATAAAAGTGGCACCCCAAACAAATCTTTATTAATTGGCTAAAAAAAATGAGAACAAAATACGATAACCACAAAGCTAAGTAACCCTGATTACTCAAAGCCAAATTCAATGAGTATAAGTCAGCCATGGGAAAAGGAAAACCAAAATGTAATGTTATACCGTGTTTGAAAGCCTTCACATCAAAACAGAGAGATTAGCATCTTAATTTATTTAAAAACCCAAGATATCAAACTTATTTTTTGACTCCCCTAGCACAAAATCTTCAATGAATCCAATTTGATGAATAGAAGCATAAAGGCACAACTGACAAGAGGACTTACAAGGCACCAGACCATAGAACAAAAGATATGTCGAAGTGGCTCTGTCTCTTCTAATATAGCATTGAATCGGGGACTCATGGGGACCAGGCTGTTCACAAACATAAACAGAATATATAAACAACCTTTTAAACGGAAGAGTGAGATAAAAAACAGTCACTTCCATTATTTACGTACACAGACATCGGAGCTATTGTTGAATGTATATAGCAGACACAAAGAAAACTTTAGACCTAGCTTATAAGCATGCGTTTGGAAGTTCATAATACGAAGATGAAACCTTCCATTATAAGCCAGTATCTATTTCATGATTGAAAAAGCAACAACATAGAAATATAGGCAATTTTGTTCTTGACAAAGATGCAACAACAAATATATCAGTGCAAAGATTTTGGCCTAAGTAAATTAGACTAACATCGAAATAACCAGTAGTTTCGTCCACAAAATCAAATGACATATTTTCCAATAGAGAAAAAAGTACAACCTGCTTCAACGAAATGGGAAATGTGAGCCTTCCACATTGCTCAGGAGTCTGCACAATCTCCTTTGTAATCTCTCTCCAAGACCTACAAACTGCAGCACAAAATACTACAACGGCTCGAGCAGGCCAAGCTGTCTCGCTCTCTTCAACCCTCTGGATGATATCCAAGAGCAATTCAGGCGGTAGGTTCGCCCAAGGGCTTTGTTCTACGGATTCAGATTCAGTCGGTGCTCGATCAGGAGCAACATGGGATCGAGTCCTACTACGCCAAACCTTGCTTTCCCCTGCTCTCTTTGATATGCTCCCAATCCCCTCCTTCATTTCCTTTAACTCTCGCATAATACTCTTCAATGACATCTTTTATAAGCATGCCAAATCCAATCTCTCAATATTCAACTACAAATATAAACACCAAAAAAGAATAAAAATAGACATTTCTCTACTATTCAAATCTCAGGTTCCCAGTTCCACTAAAACAATTTTTTTATCAAATCAAACTCCATAAATAAAAATATTGAAACTTGAGTCATAATTAACACCCGAAACCAAAAAAGAAAGAAAGCCCAAAGATCAACAACCAATAAACGAAATAAAATAAAACGTACAAAAAAATGAATTTCCTTTTTTACCTGAATCACCAACCCAGAAAAGCTGAAAGCAGGATTGCGAGAAAAGGAGGAAACCAGCTCTAAGCCAAACCGGTTCAAATCAACCCAGAACTGAACCAGCTCAGATGCACTCCCCCCACACACTCTTAGGGACCCACAGTTCAATCAACACCACAAACCAAAAACAAAGATCAGATCAGAACGAAATAAATAATTAAGAAGTTTTTCAGTATTAGAAAAAGAAAGTGCCAACTTTTCTTTTTATTGGCTGGAATCTTAAGATGGCCACGTCATTGGTAACGCCGGTGCGACCGATACAGTCAGCGTTAACGCCGACGTTCAATCCTCCCGGCCACCGCCGCAGCCATCAACACCGTTTTTCTCCGCAGATCAGAAGCCAAAACTAACTCCCTCCTGCCCTTTTTAAGACCAGAGCTCTCTTTCACTTAAGGGGGATCCAAAGTTTTTTATATATAATATTTTTAAAAAACTAATATCTGGTTTTAGAATAAATTAATAAAATAAATATAATTTATTTGTTTGATATTTCTTTTAATTAAGTTCCGTTAAAAAGTGATTTTTATTAATTATTAATTATTAATTTAAGGATTAATTATTATTTCACATTTTTGTCACTTGGACTGAGTGAAAAAAGCGTGTAGATGAAGACACACGGCAATCAATCAGGTATTTACGGAGATACGTCTTTTTCTACCCACACGATTAGTATTTGACAACCGACCTTTTTAATGTTTTAAAATGAAAATTCTATTTTCCCACATATACATACTATTTTACAAATAATAAATTGACATAGAATATAAATTAAAAAATATTATGTTACATAATAAAAATATATTAAAATTTATATAAAATATAACATTTTAAATATAATTATAACACAATTCTTTCCCATTTTCTACCTAATGTGCTTCATAACCGTCCATTCCCCATTAGGAATGTTCAAACTTCGGTTAAAATCAAATTGATTGATTGAATTGGCCTAATTTGGTTGATCAATCGGTTAATTGATCTAGTTCGATATGAGGTCTGTTAAAAGTTTTTTAAAATGTTAATTAACGGTTAATTCGATTTGAAATTAAGTAATTAACCGAATTAACCAAACTTAATAAATAATATTATATATTATAGGTATTAGGTTATTAATAGTTCAGTTAATTTGACTAATCCGGTTAAATGAATATTATAAATTTATGTTTTTATATGTTTTATACTTGTTTTAACAAAAAAAAAGTATATAAATTTCGGTTAATTTGGTTAACTGATCGAATGAACTGAAATATTTTGGTTCAGTTAATTTTTTTTTTTTTAAAAATTCGGTTCAGTCAATGGTTAAAGAATTGAAAAGTTCAATTAATTCGGTTAGCACTAATTTGGTTCAGTGAACCGATCGGTTAACCTTTGAACACCCCTACCCATATATGATCCTTTCTAGCTAGTTTTGTGTAAACAAGGTAAAAACACCACTCTCGTCCCTTTTAATTTTAATTTTAAACAAATTAATCACTTTTAAGAAAATCACAACAATTTAATTAATGTGGATTTTAAAAGTGAGTGAAGGATAATTAATGATGACAATGTTATGTTTTTGACAATTGTAAATACTTTTTATTGGTATCATAATAAATTTAGTCGATATTTCGTCAATTTGATCTTTGATTTAATAAATTCAACCCACAACATTTACATATTTTGTTATTTTGCTTTTTTAATTTAGTAAATTTAACCCGCAACAATATTTACGCATTATGTTAATATTTACAATATATAAACATCGAAAAAATATTATTATTATAGTAATAAAAATATGCACAATCAATGAAAAATATTAACATTGTGATTAATTATTTCTTAGTTACTCGAAATTGATAAGGATTAAATTGCTCTATTTTCTTTAAGAGGGATCAATTAGCTCAATATCTAAATTAAAAGGGACTAGAATGACATTTTTACCAGTTGATGTCTCTTCCAAACAATCGTAAAAAATCTTCAAGTGCATTTAACCAAAAAAAAAAAAAAACAGAATCCAAATGAAATATTTAAAATGCCGAAACCCACCAAAAAAAACCAATTGTGATGTCCCATTAATGTTAGACAATGGGATCAAAAAGTTCATATCACTCGCTTTATGAAACATTAAAAAAGAACTATCGCTTAATCTTGTGCTTCTCAAGAAGCTAACATCGAAATGACGCAAACCACAAGTATGATAACAATAACACCCCAAACCCAAAAAACCCATGCTTTCTTCTTCTTCATTTGATTTGCATAATAAAGGTTATTGGTTCCACCACTGATGAAATTACCTGCATTGGCCACGTTTTCTTCAATATCATCCATTTTCTCCCCTTGTGTCTCCACCAGAACAGCCATGTCCAAGAACACTTGATGCAGCCTTTGCAAGCTTCGTTGAATGTCCATCACTGCTTCATGCCTTTCCTTGTTCTTCAAATCCATTTCGACTGTCTCCTTCAACGAAAACCGATCGTTTTCGCTGCCAGAAACCGCCTTTTCGAGCATGTCTTCGGTCGGGAACTCTCCGGTAGCAGTATAGTATCTTCTCTTGAGGTCTTCTTTATGGTCTGATAAAATCTTCTCTCTCAAGGCTTGAAAATCATTCATCATTTGCTTAAGGTTAGCCCTTAAGCCATTGGTTACAGATATCCTGGTTCGATCAAGATATGTCCCTTCTTTATATGCCTCCGATAATCTCCTGTTGTTTGCATTGGATTTGTCGAGTGATTCAAGCCTTGCCTTGACGATCTTTGCTTTTCTGAGAATGGAAACCGTGTCGGATTCCATCCTGTCTCTTAACCCTCGAACAACTTTAGCGCTGTGAGTGGACTTAGTGTCTTCGTTAAGGGTTTGAAGATCAAACACGAGATTGTTAATCTCTTCCATTGTTATCTTGATCGATGCCACTTCTTGGAAGAACTTAGATAGGTTCATTTCATCAGTAGGGTTGAGTCGCCCAACGCCTTTCTCGACATCAAGCTCCGATTCCAAGTCTTTCTCTGCTTGTTTCTTCAGTTCCACATAACTTAAGAAAGACTTTGTCATTAGATCATTCATCTTTGCAAGAACTTTGCAATATAACCCTCCTGAAAAAGAAAAAACAATCAAGAAATAGGAAATGAAAATCTTTTGTTCCCCGGGAAAAAGAAAATAAACATCAGAAAGGAAGAGAAATTAGAAAGAAAAGAAAAAACCTTGTTTGGATGAACTCGTACAGATTTCTCAGTGTTTTCCTTTTAAAATGATTCTTCTGCAATCTAAATTCACCATGTTAGCCAAGACAGTCAGAAAAAAAGTTGCAACTTGCAAGGATAAAGTAACTAAAAAAACCCATGAAAAATATAATAGTAATGACAGTAAAGAAGAAAACCTGAAAGTGGGATTCCAAGAAAACTAAGGAGAATTCTTAAGCATGCTTTGTTGAGTGCCAAAGCCTTCTTTCTTCTTCTTCTTTGTGTAAGATTTTAGGGTTTGTTTGAAAGGGGGAGTTTTTGAAATGAATCCGGGAATGTGATTGTGCGGTTACGGAATTTAAAGGTTCGTTTCACATACAATAGCCGTTGGATTTTTTTTTTTTTCCTTTTTAAAAAGGTAATCTAAGTCCGCCACAACAGGTTAAACATGTAACGCAGCCGTTTCGTATAATTCATCCACTGGATTTATTTTTTATTTTTATTTTTGATATTTTAGTGGATTTATTATTGATCACACAGTAGGGAATAGAAAATTAGCATTTCACATGATTTGTTAATATTAATGGTTTCTGCTTTACTACGACTTATTTTCTTAACATTTAATTAAAATTTACAAAATTTTTAGATATACTTTTTATAATCTTTTTGAGTTTTTAAATTTTAAAAAATTAATTAAATAATGATATATTATTCACGTGACAAGTAAAGTTAAAAATATTAATTTTTTATTTTTATTTTAAAAAATTATAAACTTAAGTGCTAATAAAATGAAAATTAAATGTTGATTAAATTTATAAAATTAGAAGGTTATGTTTCCAACTGTCATTAATCTTACTTTCATATTATTAACGTGTCCGTCACATATTTTGCGGTATTGAAGCTGTGCCCCTATCATATCTGCTGATAGAAAAGACTGCGCTCCATAGCAGGACATAAATGTTAGGCATGAAAATGAAGTAAATTAGCAGGCATGAGACAAGACAACTGTCTTTGTCGTAGAATTGGTAGCAAATATGGAAAATATGTTGGTCAGTGACAAACCTTACAATGATGGCCTGCATCAATATTGTATTTAATGCATTTACAAGTATACACGTTCACACTGGACTTCATGAATTTATATAATATTGTATAGAGGTGAATAAAATTTAATTTATTTAGAAAGTTAAAAAAAATTGAGTTAATTGAATTAAATTATTCGACTTATTTGAATTATTCGAGTCAATTCAAATAAGTATTTCGAGTTTTGAGTTTGAATATAATTGAATTTTATAATTCTAATAATTTAAATAATAGATTAGTATACATATTATTTTGGTAATTGTTAAATTTAAAAATGAGTAAATTGGTCTTTCTCAATAAAAAATTACAAAAAAATTAAAAAATAATTTTTAAAATTCAAAATATTTATAAAAAATTCAAAAAAATCAAAAAATATATAAAGAAAGTTAAAAATTAAAAATTTTCTAGAATAATAATTTTGGGAAACTAAATAATTATTTTTTCAAATATATATGGTGTCAATTTTATGTTTGAATTAGTTATACTGTAACAAAATTTTTATTTGACATGTTTAATTTTTTAATTTAACTCAAATAACTTCACTCGATTCAAATTTTATTTCACTCAACTTGATTCAAAAAAATTCATCGAGTTAGGATAATAAAATAAGACTCTTCAATTTGATTAACTCAAAATTTTTTTACTCGATTCGATCGAACGCTTACCCTAAATTATTGTAGGTCTTAATTCTTTTAATAACAACTTCTTTCTGACAGAGAAACTTAGCCAACTGTAAGCTTATTATTATCTTTAAATAAAGGAAAATTCAATCATAAATTTTTAGATATATTTGAGAAATTCATATTTACGAATGTGGCAATGTAAGATGATTGTGAGTCATTAGAACTACAATTGTTGGATTGAGTTTTAGCTTTGGATCATATATGTGCGGCTTCAATATTGAGTTCAGCCTGGGCTTGACTTCGACTTCGATTTTAGTGAACTCACCAACTTCATCATAATGATGTTTTGGTTGGGAGAATACCTCAGGTTTCAGTATATATTTATCCAGTATCTTTTAAAAGACATGCACATTGCTTTCCCAACAATGAAACAACCATCATCTTTTCCTGCAATTCACGAATATTTGGCATTGTCGACTCTTATAGCTACCAAAAAAATTGGCATTAGGAGAATCTCCCAATAATCTTTTGGCACCAGGATAGTTGATGACTCAAATTGTATGTGCCAATTAATGTATCACTCAAGTAATACAATGATAAGACAAACACCAATTTCTAAGTTGGTTAGTACCAATAATTACACATTTATCTAATCCAAATCAGTAAACTTAATTCTAATTATTATTAAAATATTAAACTAAGTAAATTATAAAGATTTTATCAAGACAATGTCTCAATCAATTTTATGAACTTAGAAACTTCACTTAAAATAATTAATCAACTATCTCTCATTCAATTATTCAATGTATGTAATTACTGATCTAATATTTAATGGCATTAATTAGTCCTTTCAAGCATCTAGCTAAGTCAATCTCTTTCCCCCCACTAGTTATATTCTTATGTTAGGCTAGTCATTAAGAACAAACCTATCGAGTTAATTAAGGTATGAGATATATTCCTACTTTAGCCGCAGATTAATTCGTTCATTAGTGCAACTAGAGTTAATACTAATCTGTTTAATCTAAATCTCAACCTTAATCTTCTTTTTCAAGATAAATTAAGAATATCAAATTAATACATATTGCCACTTACCATACAAGCAGATTAAATATGCTTAAACTGAATAAGTAATTATCATTTCAAGAAATATAGTTTAATTAATCTTAAGTTGAGAAAACATCACAAAAGATATTCAAGACAATTTTGCACCAATAAAAAAAAGAAATAATCTATAAAGAAAATAGATGAAGAATTAATCTATAAAGAAAATAGATGAAGAATTTGGATGGAGTTATTTTAATATAATTTTCTTCTTGTCTTTTCAAAATTGAAGGAGGGGAGAAGTTAGAATTTTTTATACTTGTTGAAACTAAGTTATATATTTTTATAATAACTAAAATGTAATTTCATCATTATATTAGCTAAATTAATCTTTATAATTTTTAGAATGATGAAATTAAAATTTTATCATTTTTGGGGCTAAACTATAATTTTACCATATGTTATTTATAAATTTTAAATTTTAAATTTTAAAAAGACCTAAACGAAAATTTTCAATTTTAAAAGGGACTGGAGCCCCTGCCTTGAAGTTTCTCTTGGTGAGAGTATTTTTTTTTTTTTTTGCGTCCATATAAATTCTTATGCTTACCTTTATCCAAAAAAACTTTTTATCTCGAACCCTTAAATGTTGAGTTTTTATTGTAGCGCTCCGTCAAATAAAAAAAATTATAGTTTTGAACTTAAAATATGTTCTATCACTAATATGGTCCAATGGAGTGAAATACTTATTTTTACAGTCTCTTGTTTTATGCTCTAATTCTTTCGTTCTTATTTTGAACCTACAAGGGAAAAAAAAATAAATCTAAATTAACTCTAAAAATAATAAAAATAAATAAAAGGCAAATGAAATATAATTAATTCGAAAAACTATAAAATATAATAAAAAAACCTAAAAAACTAGAAATTACTCCTCCAAAAAGTATACTAAAATACTTTAAATAAGAGAGTTTTTAATATTCAATATGCTTGCATAATCTAAAATCTTGAAACTTGTATCGGTAATATATAGAAGCTCTATTAATAGCTTTATTGTACCATCACTACTTACATAGTGTCCAAGACTATCGTCTCGACAACTTTATCATCATTAAAATCTATTGTTATTACTTACAACTTTTGCTAAACCTAAAATTTATACACTTCATATTGAATATCCGCCTTTTAGTATCTCTAATTTGAATTTTTCTAAGAATACTCTTTTTTATGTTATTGTAACATCATTCTTAAAATTCATGTTAAAAAAAAGTGTTTTCGAATTAAAATACAACTTTATCCTCATTCAAATAAATTTTGATCATAAATTTATTCGTCATCTTCTCAATTGAGGTTTAGATGTTACAAACAATATTAATGATCTCAACAATTCATAATAACAAAAAAGTCTAACAAAATTAATATCAACTCGCTACAGCAAGACAAACAAAAATAATAACAAAACTTTCTTATAACATACATATAACATCTTCAAGATCTAGTGACAACAATAGTAATATAAATTTATATGAGAAAAATTGTTTACTAAATTAATAAATATAAGTACTAGATATAATTATGTTGTTTGATAAAAGTAAATATTTAATTTTAAAAGATTATTTATTTTTAATTTCAATAGTTTTGGATGAAAAATAAATATGATATTTTGAATATATATTTTTTAAATAATTTATTTTAATATTTAATAAAATAAAATTAATTTAATATTTTATACATTAATAAATAGCTACTTACTTATTTATCTTATTCAATATTAAAAAAACTAAATATAAAATTAAAATAATTTAAAAATATTTAAAATATTAAATATTCAAAACTTTCGATATTTATCAAACAAAAAAGGTTATTTAGCTCTCACATTCATGAGCAAGTATCAACTCATCTTCATCTTTTCCACTTTACTCCGAAAAATCAACTCTTAATTTTTTTTTTCGATTCCTTTTCACTGATTTTTTTTGGTTAATTATAATAACAGACAAAAATTTAAACAACAAATGCGATTAACGTAATTCGAACCTAAATCATACTTGAAATAATAAATATAATTGACCATCAAACCATCATATGATATTCACTAGTTATTTTTCAAAGATTTAAACATAGAATAATACTTCTAAACACAGGTTTCAACACGTGTGTAACAACTCGATTTTTCAGTGGTGTCGGAAATAATGACTCGAGGTCATCAAGTCCGACGAGTAAACTCGTAAATTTTATTATTTAATATTTACGAGTCAAATGTATTTTTAAAAAGATTTTTTGAATTGATAATTTATGTTTTATAATGAATTATTAGGTTCAAGTGATAAAACCTTAAGTCAAGTGATTTTAGAAAATGAGGTATCGAGACCTCGTTTCTACAAACTGAGCCAAAAATATTTTTATAAATATTTAGGGAGTCTTATTAAGGTAGTATTAAAGTTTCATTGAAAAATTTTAATGTTTTTCGAAAAATTCATTGAATACCCAATTTAGTCCCAATTTATTTCTAAAGTGTATTTTAGGTCTCGAGGGCTCGCATAAGGGATAATATATTTGTTTTTAATTGGTTTCCGATATGAATGTTATTTTATATGAAATATAGGATTATTTGATCTATAAATTCTAATAATGTTCTGTAACCCTGTTTCGGTAATAAATACGGGTTAGAGATATTACAACGTGTATAGTTCTCCTTTCAAATTCGTGCCAATATCATCCAAAAGGACGTGAACGTATATTTATAGATTACAAATCAGAAATAAATTTCAGAATCCAATATAAAATTTCCCAAAATGTTTTATTTTTACTAATTTTTTTAGAAGGATTTATCTATTAAAAATGCAATTTTCCACAAAAGTGCATGTTATTGTGTCTTTTTTCTTTCTTAAGAACAAGTCGTGAGAAATTGTTGTTGGTTGGGCAAAGGCAGGAGCATGGGTATTAGAAGTATTTATGGATTGGACTAAATCTGATGAGTTTAAGTTAGATCTAAATATAATATTGATATTTTTATATTTGCTTAAGCTTGACCCGGTTTAAAATATGAGTCTAAAATTTTGTCCAAATCTGTCTATATCTATAAAAGATTAACTTAAACCTATTTTAGCTTTGCTCATATTATTTTTTAAAAATTTTAAAAATATATTATATTATTTTTTAACATTTAATAATTTTATATAATTTTCTATTTATTGTAAATTTTTATATAATTATTTTAATATTATTTTAATGTTTACATTAGAATAATATTATATATTTAGTATATGTTTATTTTTTTAATGTGTTATGAATTATATAATACATAAACTTAAAAACGAATAAAAAGCGAACTCAGGCCTTGAACGTTTAAAACTGAACCCAATTCATATTTTAAAGAGACTTTAATTTTTGTTATCTAAACTCATTTTTTAAATTTAATAAATTTATTCAAATATTTTTCAAATTTTAAACAAACCTTCCTTCAAAAATAACTCAACCATCAACATGTCTAATACAGATAATTTTGATAACATTCTCATATGATTCCAAATACGTGTTTTCTAACTTTTCATATCACATGTAAGGCTGAATTCTTTGAAATTTCCAACACAGTCAGTTTTGTTGTAAGGTTGTTCATGAAATCTTCTTGATTTAGAAGCTTTTGTCGTTTCTAATGATTTTAACTTATTTTATTTTATTAATATATTTTTTTAAAATTATTCTAAAATTGATTGAAAAAAAATCAATATTTTTTAAGTTTGTGATATACAAATGAATTATCACATGAATTCTATATTATCATTTAATTTATTTTTAAAAATTAAAATTATTAAAAATATATTTATTAATATTTCAAAAAAATTTAAAATTAATTAAATATTGACACGTCATCCGTATCAATCCACATGTATATCAAATCAATAAAGTTAATAAGTGCCAACTTTTAGATTAAAAAAATAAGAAAAATAAAATTAAAGACTAAAATGATTTGTGATTTTATATATATATATATATATATATCGGAATAATTTTAACTTGTTGAAGGCTTGATGAATGGATTTTACATTGAGAAAATGAGGAAAAAGTATCATCAATTTTCTTATTAAAGAAACCGGACTCTGAGATTAAATTAACATTGGTATTAATGCTTGCACCTAACCCATGCTCAAAATCGTTTCTATTTCTTTATATTAAATAGATGGAGTAGCCTAGATCTTGGACAGGTCTGAAGTTCAAAGCATCGCATTCTAAGAACAAAATACATTCAAAATAAGAGATCTTTTTGCAGCTTTAGCATGCAAGACGGGCAGTTTATTAGTGTTCGGCAGTGATCTCTTCCTTGATAAACAGTACAACTTCATGCCCAGGAAAAGGTTTATTTCCAAAGGAATATCCGCATACAACAACAACAATAAAGTGATTGAAGTACTTGGAGGGTTCATTTTTGTTTAGAAAGAGGGAAACATTCTTTCAAGAAAGTATGAAGCTCTGATGAGTACAAGTTGGGGAAATTCCGGTAGTGGTCGACATGAGGAGATGTGCCGAAGTTGAAGGACGATACCTTTATCCCTTTCTTGCTCATCTCCTCGATACAACACTCAACTGACTTATACGGAACGACCTTATCAGCTGTGCTATAAAGATATAGCTGCGGACAGTGCGGATGGGCCTCCAAAGCTGCATCAACCACCGCTCTAAACTTTCTGCAGTAGGAACCACAAGTTGTTTATCACAAGCACAAGATTTGATTGCATTCGGAGAGAGCAAATAGCATGGCATGTATGTGTTCATTTAACATTTATGTGGGAAGCAAAATCGGATCATAAAGGGAAAACCTACCTTTCCACTTCCGGCATATTTAGAACGGATTTAAAGAACTTTTCCAGGGAAGCTAGCACTACAGCTTCAACCATTTGAGGTTCCGCTTTCTGTAATGTGGAATCGGTCCCTCCGTTTTCGGATCCATTCTTTGAGTTGAGTTTCTTCAGTATAGCAACAGCAAAACCAGCTGCCCAAACCTGCAAAGGATGAGCCCTTTTAACCTTGTTGGAAAGCATACGTAAGACAATGTGCACAAAACTGATAAAACATGACATCCAAGCTCATAATCAAAGAAAACTTCAGGAGAGTTTTATGAAAATCAAAATAGTATGAATAAAGTTATTTAGAAGTTGAATTTGAACATCCAGACTACAGAGACTTCATCTGCTTCACAAATCAATACATATAATGCGCATTCTAAAGTCTTTTCTACAGCCAATAAAACAAAGCATAACACAAGTATTTCAACTTTGATCATACAATTAGAGTAGTGCTACTGAAGTGAGAGAAATTTCCAAATGTTTTGTCCAGAACCTGGACTCGTACTCAATTCCTTTTTATCAAAGGCCAAGATTAGTATCTTATTGATTCCACTGTGTTCTATTCAAGAGCAGACCTTTAGTGATATAAGCTAAAGAACTCTGTTCATAATTTGATATAAAACATTCATTTCAAAACTCAAAAGCTTACTGTGAACTGTAATCAATCGTCTAGGAACATTAAGAACATCATAAATAATAACCTTAGGATTTAAAGGGTCAGCTGATCCTGAATCAAAAATTACTCCTTTTATCATCTCTTTCAACCCCTCTCTTCTCTGAAAACGCTCAATCACTGAACCGTATCTGCCAAATAATGCCAGAATTTACTTTTCCATGTGCAAAATTCCAAAATCAAAGACCTTTAGTTATACCAGAAAGAAAAAAAAGGAACTTACACGAGCCAGCCAGTGTTGCTAAAAGTATGGAAAATGAAGCACCTTTCGCGACCATCGTCCTCTTTCTCCGAACCCCAGGTGGCCAACCCATTAGCCAATTCAGCTATCCGCCGGTCAAGCATTGAAACCGGATCCAAGCATAGTAAATCCTTAAGTTCTACAAGAAAAGTAACAGCATGGATTCCCCTAGATTTATACCATTCCACATATCTATTTAAGTGTTTGCTTGTAGCCCCAAGCCATCCCAAAAGAACCACGGTTATGACTTTGTCTTTGTTCCCCAGAGCCTTAGCTTGTCCACCACCATCGATCTCAATCTCCGGAGCTTTGTTCCAACCCAAATACGTGCCGTTGGCAGTTGACTCGATGAATGCGTTGGAAGAAGAAGAAACGGAGGAAAAAGAAGAAGCAAAGGAATTAGCCGACGGTCTAAAAAAGGGATTGTTTTGGAAGCTCTGAGGGAGTTTAAGAAAAAGGGTTCTTGCGAATCGAGTTGGACATGGCTGTGCTGATGTTCTTTTTGTGATGATGGACGGAAAATGGGGAGTGTTGAAGGAAGCAGCTTTCATGGCGGAAACTTCGAGATGAGGATTTAAAACAGGGAGAGGTTCATGTAATGGCTTCTTCAACATTGAAAATAGATCTGGGCGCTACTAAAATGGCTTCGGTTCTCCCTTGTTGAAAGTTCTTCAGTACATACACTACTCACCTACTTCCTTTCCTGATCTAAGCTTTGACTTTCCTCTGAATGCGTCAATAAAAATTCCATTTAAATCCTTCGGTTTTCGCATTAATTCGACTTGGGGGGATCGACCATTACTAACTTGTCCCAGAAAATGACAAACACTGTTAAGAAGCTACATGATTGTCTGAGCAGTGAAATATGAACACTTATTATTCGTGTTAGTCTTCAGAAAAAAAAAAAAAAAAACTGAAATCTGTGATTCTTTCTTGATAACTTCAAAAAAGAGTGAGAAATGGTTTAATTCAAGCTTTGGAATTAGACATTTTTGAATCAAAAATCAAATTACAATACATGGATTTCATCACAAGTGATCATTTTCACTGTGGTAAATGTTTCATTGTCAAAATACAATCGTTGCATGCTTTCATTATGTCCCATTTGTTGTTTTTTATCCTTTCATATTTTTCCTACATCGTAAAATTCTGTCAAAAAAATAAAGGGTATAATGGTCTCACATGTTTACTGTAACTTAACGACGTTATTGGAATTAAATCAAGAAAACCAAAGCACACGTAGTTTTAATGGCCGGCCCAAGATTTTCACAAAATATTGTAAGTTTCTTGTCTTTATTTATATTTCTCGTGGAAAGCAAAGGATAGTGGTAATTTCTTTTTTTTTTTTTATATTTTTAGTATATTAATATTTAAGTTCTTCACTTTTATTTTAATAAATTTAAATTTATTCTTTTAAATTTAAAAATTAAGTTCAATTGTTAATATTATCAAAATTTTTTATTAAAATAAAATTTATAATAATATCATTTTTATTACATGCCAAGTAAGTTTTATTGATTTATAATATCGCAGCTATGAATTTTAAAAATTTTCTAATAATATTAAATTTAAACTTGAATTTTAAAATTAAAAAAAATAGAAGAATTAAAGTTGAAATCAATAAAGAATATATGTTTAAACATTCTTCGGAATTCAAGTTTTTTATGCTTTAATAATTTTATGATTTAATATATATATTTTAATAATTTCATTATAAATTTTGAGAATATCTATTTTTTTAAGATAATGTCTAAAATTAGGCATAATCCCTCACCAATCTATTAATAGGAGGATAATACATTTCAGTATACTCAAATTCACATCTTCCTAAATTAATAATAGTACTCATGTCAATCGAATTAAAACCGTATAATTAACAAACATAAAAATTCTCAAATATATATGATCACATCACCCTATTAAATAACTAATGCAATTGTGGACCCTAATGCAAATATTTTGTATTAAAGAAATAATGGGCAACAGTCTGGTAACATTAATGAAGCTGTGGGTCCTCTTCAACTGCAACCAACATGTCATAAATGTAGTAAACTTCCAAAATTTATGATTACAAGAATAAAAAATTTCAAAATTGGATTATAATTAAATCAGTTAAATTATTAATTTTTATTTATTTATTTTAATTAATTTATCTGTAATGATTAAATAAATTATTAAAAGATTAGAATAAAAGATATTAAAAATTCGGTGTAATCATTCAATTCAATTAATTTTTATTCGGTTCAATTAATTCGTATCGATGAATCAATTTAAAAAAAATTTAAATTTCAAATATACAAAAATATAAAATCTTAAAATCATATTTTAACTTTATAGAAATATTATTTTTTTTAAAAACAATAAAAAATCAAATCACAGAACGTGTGGTCATATTACTCGAATTCTTACATGCATATCTTTGTCAAAATTATAGGTGTGTAAATTTCGGATAAAATTGATTTAACCGACTAAACTAAATTAATTCATTTAATCGGTAGGTTAACCAAACTAATTCGGTCAGGGTCAATTAATAATTTTTTAAAATTTCGGTTAACAGTTAAATTAGTTCGAAATTAGTTGATTAACCAAAAATTTAAATTTTTTATATACATTTTACATATATTAAATTCGGTTATTTTTTATATATTTTATACTTATTTTAACAATGAGGTTAATTCAATTAGTTAACCGAATTAATCAAAAAAGTTCGGTTCGGTTGT
Source organism: Gossypium australe (assembly GCA_005393395.2). Lineage (NCBI taxonomy): Eukaryota > Viridiplantae > Streptophyta > Magnoliopsida > Malvales > Malvaceae > Gossypium > Gossypium australe. The sequence continues at coordinate 4,891,970 of CM016624.1, read as the reverse complement.
TTTTTTTGAAAAAATTTCGATTCAGTTAACAGTTAAGGGTTTAAAAAGTTCAGTTAATGCTAGTTCAAGTTGATTAACCAATTGAACACCCCTAATCAAAACTAACAGATTCTATTTATATTACTCGAATTCGATCATATATTAATATTGGTATAATAATTTATTTTAATTTTTTTATATACTTGAAGTATTTTATTAGTATTATATTTTCGCACCTATTTTTGAATATTATATAAAAAAAATGAGTATCAAACATAAAAATAAAATAAAATAAAAGTTGAAAAAGGGGATTAGAAGAAATCTATCAAATTGCAGGGATCAACAAGTGATGATCTGGTTTTGGGTTATTAATTTTCCAAATAAAAATGGGCAACGTTGTTCAACTTGTTGAGGAAATAATCACGGCTTCTTCTTTGTCTCTGGGCTTTTTGCCGTTTCCTACGTTGTCCCAAGGTTCATGCAGAAGCCCAAAGCAAAATACCAGGTTCAATTTCTTCACAGACCTTGCACTCAAACAATGCATGTCAACTTCGCCTTCTTATTTTTTTCAAGTGTTACACAGTGCTTTCCCTCAATGGGTTAACACGATTTGTGTTTGTGCAAATTATACACGTCAAGACACGTAAAAGATATTATATATTTATGTTATTGTTACATAAAATATTACATGTGAAGAATGCAAATAGGTGAGCGACTGAGCATTAGGTTAAGTTGATGGTAACACTTAGCACACCGACATTAAAAATGAATGACCAAAGTTGTGACAAATAAGCAAAATCACCAAATCATAAACACATCAATCTAATCTTAAATTGATGTCAAAGTCTTTTGCTTTTTTTTACGCTTTAGTCCACCAACCTCCATAACTTTAAAGAATTTAAACAGTCCATCTCATGTCATGTGCAAACTAATCTATTCAATTATTTGATAAGATCAATCGTAATAAACTTCACCCACAAGCCACTATTTAAGATATGGTTGGTCACTCTTTAACCTTTTCAAATCCTCCTTTTCCACTCATATTATCTTGCTTTTTTGACTTTTCATAACATACAGAATCATTAGTTTCATAATTACTTACCCGTTTATATTATTTATGAAAGAATACGCGAATATCTTTTAATTTTTCGAGAGATATTGACGTGTTTTGTCATAAATAATATCTTTTACTCTTTAAAAGAAGGTACTGATATATTTTTTCATAAATAATATAAATTAAAAAAATACGTGAATATCTTTCAACTTTTTAAATTCATATTGACTTAATCATGGAATTGAGGATTAAAGGGAAAGCAAAGGCAAAGGGTAGAAAGTGTTGAAAAGAAGAAGAATCTGTTCTACCTTTCCATCAATGAAAAGCCCAACTTTAGCCATTGGGATGGGAAGCTGAAATGCTATTGGCTCCAAAACAATCAAAATTATTACTGCAAAATATTAAGTCTATCAAATTTCTTCCCATGCAATTAAAATCTCCTCAATAATTTACTATTTTAAATTTATATCATATACAAAATTATCAATAATTAAACTAGTACCAAGTAGAAGAAAAACTTGTAGAAAATCAAGTTGGAAAAGAAATTAAAATGAGTGGTTATGGCGAACAGTCATATATCAATATACTTTTTCGAACATAACAACATAGTTCCAAAGATCGTCCAAAAAGAAAAACATAGTTTCAAAGAAAATAACCAAAAAAGTTGGATAAAAAAATAAAACAAATTAAAAAAAAAAACAGAGAAAAAAGATCAGCTACTTACAATCTATATGTTATTTTATGTTCTGTTTTCAACAAAAGTAACTAGTTAGAATAATAAATAGGTGACACATAAGTCTACAAAAGAATGATCTCAATATACTAAAAAAAAAAAAAAAACTATTAGAAGTTTGTTATTTCCCCAATTTAGGGGAAAGTGGAGAGACGAAGAGGGTTCAAAGTTTGTGCGTGGCAAAGCCTTCCAGTAAGCCAAGCCAAGCTGCAAATTATCTGAAAAAAAGAAGATATTTTTCCATGTTTAAGATTGTTTTTATTTTATTTTATATATATATGGGGAGAAAAGATTTGATATTTCGTAAAAGCTGAAACCCCCCGAGGTCTAAAACAGTATGTAGATGTCGTTTTTGCCTCAAGGGAAATGCCGTGTGGGCATCACGTCCCTGCCCTTATCTTTACATCCTATCTTCTCTTCTCTCTCTTTTGTCTCTTTGGTCTGATCAGTAATTCGGAATCAGAGTAGGCCATTTCTCTTTGTTTTGGATTAGAGTTTTGCTTAAGTCCCAACTTTTGTTTTGGAATTGGTTTAGAGGTTGAAGAAAAGGGTAAGAACAAAGTTGGGTCTTTTTTATGGAAAAAATGAAGGTGGAAATTTTAAATTTTACAGGAATTATTTGAAAGCTAGTGAATTTGGAGTTTGCTGATAGATTGAAGGAAAGGTCAGCAAAAAGAGTTGGTTTTTTTTTTTCTTTCTGTTATTTGTTTTAGGAAAAAAAGTGAAGAAACAGATCAAATCAAAAAGGTAGAAGCAACATGTAAGATTGATTCCAAACCCTTTTTTTCTTTTTATTTTCTCTGGGTTAAATTTAAGGGTGTTTTTTTTTTAATTTTATTTTTTTTATTTGGTGATCCTTTGTTCTTGGGAATTTCAGAGAGGAATGGCGATGCTTGTAGAGCCACCAAATGGGGTGAAGCCAAGAGGGAAGCACTACTATTCAATGTGGCAGACCCTTTTCGAGATTGACACAAAGTACGTTCCAATCAAGCCAATAGGGAGAGGAGCATACGGGGTCGTTTGCTCATCCATCAACAAGGAAACCAACGAAAAAGTGGCTATAAAGAAGATCAACAATGTGTTCGACAATCGTGTTGATGCGTTGAGAACTTTGAGGGAGTTGAAACTTCTCAGACACATTCGACATGACAATGTGATTGCTTTGAAGGATGTCATGATGCCAACTCACAGAACCAGTTTTAAGGATGTTTATTTGGTTTATGAGCTTATGGACACGGATTTGCATCAGATTATCAAATCTTCTCAGCCACTTTCTAATGATCATTGCAAATATTTTATTTTTCAGGTACTTGGAAAGTAACCCTTTTCTTCTCAACTCTTATTATGATTTGCTTATGATTATTGCTTTTCTAATGTTAAAATGTTGAAATATTTTTCTGCATTATTAGATTTAACAGGTAAATTTTTATGTCCTGTATGATCAGAAATGATATTAACCAAGTCTAGATGGTGCTTTTGGTAATGCATATTAACTATTGAGTTCAAGTAACAAAGCTAGAAGTAATCGGACTTGTTATGATCTTGTTGTTTGATTTCCACATTTTGCAAGGCCTTCCGCAGTTCACAATGTATGGTGTCTAGTTAGCATTAATAGCCGTCCTTTGATGCTAAATTTTATGCCTTTTTGGGTTTGGGACTTTTATGAGTTCCATGCTGATCTGGTCCCAAATTGAATTTAGTTTGGCAAACTATGGGGCATTGAGTTATTAGGCTTAATACAACTTGTGTTGTACTGCTGGAAACTTATTACTAAATTGATTATGGTACAAGATGATGATGATAATAGATCAACAGTTCAAGGAATCCAGTTGCATATTTATTGAAGGAGAGTTATTTGGTAGTTGTTTGTAATCATAAAGGTATGAATAGTATGCGGTGTTATTTTGATTCAGCAAGGGTTCTTTCAAATTTGATTTGTTATGCTTCCCTTCCTCTTCCCTTTCGTTGTATTCTCTTACATTTTCGATTTTTTGGTTTGCTTTCTTTGCAAGGTGGTAAATAATAGTTTACGTATCTTCTCGTCAGTTTTTTTTTTCCTAGTAGCTATCATAATTACTTCATTAAATACTTGTAGATTGGTTCCTATACCAGGCAAAGGTAATAATAATGTAAACTTAGAAAATTATGTGCTTCGACATTTCCATATGCTACAATGAACTTAATTGCGATCTCATGTCAAATATTATGTGTAAATTTAGTCTTTTTTTCATTCCCTGTCGTTCATGTCTCATAAGTATTGTCTGCTTGTGACTAACCTTTAGTGCATATTTTAGTTACTACGAGGGCTGAAGTACCTTCACTTGGAAAATATCCTTCACCGAGACTTGAAACCTGGGAACCTCCTTGTCAACGCTAACTGTGACCTAAAGATATGTGATTTTGGGCTTGCCCGTACTAGCAGAGGTAATGAACAATTCATGACAGAGTATGTTGTCACCCGTTGGTACCGTGCACCTGAGCTCCTACTATGCTGTGACAATTATGGGACTTCCATTGATGTTTGGTCGGTAGGATGCATCTTTGCAGAGATTCTTGGTCGGAAACCAATCTTTCCTGGAACAGAGTGCCTCAGCCAGCTTAAGCTAATAATCGATGTCCTTGGAAGCCAGCAAGAGGCTGATCTTCAGTTTATCGATAATCCCAAAGCCCGAAGGTATATCAAGTCACTTCCTTCTTCTAGGGGCACCCATCTTTCCCATTTATATCCTCAAGCCGATCCGTTAGCCATAGATTTGTTGCAAAGGATGCTTGTTTTTGACCCATCTAAGAGAATTACCGTCACAGAAGCTCTCCTACACCCATACATGTCAGGGCTATATGATCCCAGGTGCAATCCACCTGCCCAAGTCCCGATTGATCTCGACATAGACGAGAACATGAGAGAAGAGATGATTAGGGAGATGATGTGGGCTGAGATGCTTCATTACCACCCAGAGGCTGCATCTGCAAATGCTTAGATGACATTGTTTTAAGCTATGCTGGGTTCTGTTACTTTGTTATAATGTTTGTTTCGTAACCAGTATTATTATTTAACCTAGAAGAACACCATTGAAACTTCTGCATGCCATGGAACTTTGCATTGAGATTTTTAGTTTTGATTGGCTCGTGTTAACCTGTAAATGCTATTATTTTTAGCCCGGATATCTTCTCACTCTGTTGATGGGCCGACATCACATCCAATTGTTACCCGAAATTAATTCACAGATTAGCAGACAGAAGAACATTTAACTAATAAAGTTGATAATTTTAGAAATTAATTCAGTCTGAAAATAAAGAAAAAGTTGCAAATATTAGAATTTGAGGCACCTAAAAGTGGATACATGAGTTAATTTATATGAACCAAAATTGCTGTTCTTTGAGATTATTAAGCTAGTTGCCGATAAAACTACGGCTAGAATGACAGATTTATTGTTTGTTGGCATCATAAACCAGGTTCAAGTCTTGTGTCACTCAAACCCTTTTCCTATATAGCGCTAAAAGAACAGTTAGAACAAAATATTTTTGACAGGCAGAAGGGACGACCTCTGCGCCTATATATAGTATCAGCAACATAAATGTCGTTTCTATTTAATGGTATTTGAGAAAGGACTTCTTGACATGAATAATGTTTGTGATAGTTTTCTTGGTCTCATAGGGTAGAAGAAGGTGATGTTTGAAATTACTTAACAAAGTACAGAGGCGATTCTAGCGGGGTGGCCTGGGTCCCGACTCCCTAGAATAAAAAATTACTATTTAGGCTATCTAAATTTTTTTAAAATTTTAAATTAATAAATGTAAAATTACACTTTGGTCCCCTAAAATTATAAAAATTCAATTTAATCCTTTAAAAATTATAAATATATAGACTATAAAAAATTAAAATTTCATTCGGCTCTCCTAAAAAATTGTTTTGGCTTCGCCCCTGACAAAATATATTCAATTGTTTGTATGGTCTTAAGGTCTCGAATTCAAATTCCACTAAGAGCAAATATTGATATTTCTTTGGTGGATGGGGATGCTCCCTTGTGAACTTCTTGAGACTCTTGGCAGAGGTTGAAGATAAACCTAGGATGGAATCAAAAACTCCAGGTCCAATATCGATCTATTGGGAATCCTTCGGCTTTCAACGGATGACCCATTAACAAGCTTTAACTAAATTGGATTACAATTAAAGTTTAATGGTATAAAAATCTTGAAGCATTTTAAAACAAAAAAATGAGTCTCTTCAAACTTTTTGGACTTAATCAAGCCCTTCAATTGATAAAATTGGTCAAATAAATTCTTAAACCGATGTTCACCATTAAATCTATTCTATTGATGTAGTAATTCATAGATGGTAAATTATAACCTTTATACATATGGTAGCTAATGTGGATGATTTTATTAATGTGTCCCTATTTTATTTTATAAATCATGTCACCAAATAATTTAAAAATTATAAACATGTTAAAAAAATTAAAATTTAAAATTTATAAAAATAAAAAAATTAAATTTAAGAAAAATAATTTTTTTAAAAGATTCAATTGATAAGTTACTTTGACAGCTAATACTTTTCTCATGCAAATTATAGAGGAAGTTTTCCTAATTGCGACGTATACAAGCAATCATAACATTATTATATATTAAAAAAAAAGGGTAAATAAAATGGTTTGAAAATAATAACATAGGATACGCTTCTTCCTTTTATTATCCTCTTTTGTTAAAGGCTATAAGGGTAAAGAAGATGCCACCCTAAAACCAACTTTATAATCTTATTGGATTAGGAACATTAATCCAATATTATAAAACCCAAAAGCTTCTTCCTTTTTATTTTTTAAATATATGAAATATTCTTTTTATTCAGATTTAGATTAATTTTGTCAGATTCCGACAATGTAAATCAGACGAACTAAGTTGGAAATTTCCGTTCACACCCATTTTGTTTAATTTCAAAGTCAAAAGTTTAAATATTTTTAATGTGTAAATCTCTCAAACATGTCTTTAATCTATTTGTTACAATCCAACTTAATTATTTTTATTTAATATTTCTTGTTTAAATATTTAAATATCTACTTTAATTTTAAATAATTGTTGAATGTGGGGCAAGACAAAATTGTATTCTCAATATCAAAACTCAAGTTTAATTATTACAAGAAACAATCATTAAGACTTAAAATACTCATAAATGTCAAATTTTTTAAAAGATTACGTGAGTAGGCCGATTTCACTAAAACGTGTTTTCGTAAATAATCCCACATTGTCTAGGAATAAGTTGCAAATTAATTATGAGTTTATATATACCATATCTCATATCCCACGTCGCTTAAGAAAATAAGGGAAATGAGACTTTGAGTCTATATAAAGACTTATGTTGTAAGTTTTATTTCCACATTAATAGGTGACACTAGGAAATAAGAAAAAATATTGGTGTTGCTATTTTTAGCGTTGATGTGGCAGAAATCATTTCTAGTTTGTAGCATTTTTCTGTCAATATGCTGAAAATGCGTTCAGTTGGAAGCATTTTTTTTTTTACATTTCATCTGAAAACGCTTTTAGTTGGATATGTTTTTGTAAAATCAGCCTATTCCCGTAATTTTTTTCAAAAATCAACATTTATGAATATTTAAGTCCAACCATAAAGCCGGAATATTATCCCATCACACAAATAATTATTTCACAAACCAAACTTTTATTTATTTTGGGTTAAAAATTTTATTAGATCCATCCATGTATTCTTACCTCTTTCTAGCTAGTTTTGAAGAAAATCATTTTTGTTTGCTTTCTTGTGTTTTCAATGTTTTGCTTATACGTATTAGTCTCTCTTCTCTACATTATGAGCATAAAAAATAATTATTCATTTTTTAAATATTTAAAAATTTATATTTATATTCAAATTTAAATATTTAAAAAATTATGAATAATATAAAATTTGAATCGTAGAAGAATTAACAGTCGTTTTACTTGCACATTCTTTATAATTTGCTTGTTCAAGTGAAAGTTTGTGTAAAAGAATTTCTACAAAAAGAACTCAATGGACATAATCGTTGCTTTGAAACAAAGGATTATACAAACCTACAAAAACACTATCAATGATTGTACGCCGTGTTTTGTTAATGTATGAAGATATATACAACTTTTCAAAAAACCACCTAATAATGCTCATGTTAGTATACATTTTTCAAGTACATGGATAATAGATTAACAGGAAATTTTAATGTTTGATGATGGTACATACCTCCATAAACATTTTTCATGTAAAGCTTATGAAATTTACAATTTCCAGTTAGCATTCATATATTGGTTTTTGTCAATGGAGCAGGCTTACCTGCTCCCGTCTTAAAACTTTACAGTATGGCTAGAACCGTGTCTCAATCAACTTTAGACCATTAGGTATTGACCAGGTCCTATTTTATTCCACGAGTTGTTGATCGAATGAATGTTTGGATTTATGCATACACGGATATGGTCAACTTTTCTGTAAATATTTTGATATGAGCTCTTAGTATTATGTATATAAAAAAAATCATGGCTAGAGTAGAGACCCAGATTTAAATAAATTTGGCAACGCGACATATTATAGAAACATTATTTTTAATTTATTCGTTGTAATTAAATGTCATAACTTGAGTAATTATGTTAAACACGATTATTACTAAAATCACAATCTTAGATAATTATCCTGGGCAAGCAAATGTGGGCATTTTAGTACCAACTCCAACCTTTCTGCATCTTTTTCCTGCTTTTGATTGATGCAAAGCTAGTTACCTAATATTACATTTGATTGTCATTTCAAACAAAGTCTCCCTTATAAATACCCATTCCCCTCTTTGAAAGCTCTCATCATAACAACGTTTTCTCTTCATATTTCAGCTGTTTCCACTTCAACTATACATCTTTTTGTCTAGAAAGTAAAAAAGATAAACACTATGGTTCATTATATCATAGTTATTACTCTTCTAGCCCTTGGCCTTGCCCCCCATTGTTTGTCTTCCAAGACAGTTGGAGGAGGATACCTTTACCCTCAGTTTTACGATCATTCATGTCCCAAAGCTCAAGAGATTGTGAGAAACGTTGTTGCCAAAGCTGTTGCAAAGGAACCACGTATGGCTGCGTCATTGCTTAGGCTACACTTCCACGACTGCTTTGTTAAGGTAACTTCTTCATCCTCCCCAAATCAATGGCAAAGTGTTTACTACTCGACTGTCAGTGTCGAATACAAGACTAGTGTTTCTGATATGGATATATTCAATCTTTTCCAAGTTTTTCTTTGAAGGATTATATCATTATATATGGTTATATAGCAGCAAAGTTTAACAATTCATTGTTTCCAGGGCTGTGATGCATCGATTTTGTTAGACAGCAGTGGGAGCATTATCAGCGAAAAGAGGTCGAATCCAAACAGGAACTCAGCTAGAGGATTCGAAGTGATAGATGAGATCAAAGCTGTAATGGAGAAAGAGTGCCCTCATACAGTGTCATGTGCTGATATTATGGCTTTGGCTGCTAGAGATTCTACCGTTCTCGTATGTTCTTTTGGTTATAGTCCTGTCTTGTCATTGAAATTGACCCCATGGTAACATGTTTTTTTGGATTTGCAGACAGGTGGGCCTAGCTGGGAAGTCCCTCTTGGAAGAAGGGATGCCAGAGGTGCAAGCTTGAGTGGCTCTAACAACAACATACCTGCTCCAAACAACACAATCCAAACAATTCTCACCAAGTTTAAGCTACAAGGCCTAGACATTGTTGATCTTGTTGCACTTTCTGGTAAGCAATATGGTTCTTTCACATTCTGCAAATAACCAAGAAAGGCAAAACTCTGAAAATATATGACCAAGTTGTACATATATATATCATGCAGGGAGCCACACAATAGGAAATGCCCGATGCACCAGTTTCAGGCAGAGACTATACAACCAATCAGGCAATGGACAACCAGACAACACACTTGACCAATCCTATGCTTCTCAACTGCGCAGGAACTGTCCAAGATCAGGCGGCGACCAGAACCTGTTTTTCTTAGATTTTGTTAGCCCCATAAAGTTCGACAACAGCTACTTCAAGAACTTATTGGCTAACAAGGGCCTGTTGAACTCTGACCAAGTTTTGTTCACAAAGAATGGTGAATCAAGGGAGTTAGTGAAGACATATGCTTATAACCAGGAACTCTTCTTTCTGCAATTCGCTAAGTCCATGATTAAGATGGGGAATATTTCACCGTTGACAGGGTATAGGGGTGAGATCAGACAGAATTGCAGGAAAATTAATGCTTAAAATCGTCAAGTGATAATTATATGAATAAAGTTTGTATTCCTGTTTGTCTTGTTATTTTGGTTTCCTTGTATTGAATTAATTAATAAAAGAATTTCATTTGTGTGTATTGCTGGGCCAACGATTGTCCCTTTCTTTGGTCCCTGTTTGAAATAAATGGGCTCCGTGAGACTTGTTTTTTAAATCTTTTGCCATATTGGATTTGGGTTTTGTTGATGTTAATGGAAGGTCCATGAGGAACAAGATTTTTCCCAACGAATTCCCCTCCTCCAACTCATTCGGATCTTTGAGACGCATTCCAACTTAGAATGTTTCTTCGCTCTTATTACATCTATTCCACAAACAAAGCTTTTAATCTTCTCCATTGTCTTTTTTAATCTCCATTCTATCACTTTCACTTCATTTCGTTTCCTCTCAAACTCCATAAAAAACGATAATGGCGATCGGGGGAAAGTCTCGTGTTGCTAAGCGTTCCTCTTCCGTTTCGTATGCATCCACTGTAACCACTGTGGTCTTCGTAACCTTATGTGTTTTGGGTGTTTGGATGCTCACTTCCAACTCCGTTTCCTCCCCTCAAACCACCACCACCACTCGCACCGTCACTGACACCAATAGTGACATTGCATTTTCTGGTTCCAATGAAGAACAACCCTCCAAAATTAACGAAGATCAGAAAGATAAAGCGGTGTTCGAAGATAACCCTGGCCAACTTCCCGATGAGGCCGTCAAGCCTGACGATGATAAGGTGTCGGAGTCCGATGATCTAGATAAAGAGAAAGAAGGTGCGGCTGTTGAAGAAACCCGACATGGTTTACAAGGAAAAGAATCAGCAGAAGAACAGGAGAAGCAAAAAATGAGTGAAACTCAGATATCCGAAGAAAGTGTGTTGACTCAAAACCAACAATCGAAGCAAAATGGTCTCAAGGAAGTTGAAGATAATAAGCAAATGAGTAATGAAGAACCCATCAAGGTTCATCAAGAGGAAACCATCAACAATCAGGACCCGTCGGAAGGTCAAGATCAATTTCGGGTTGTGGAAAAGAAACAAATACACGAGAAACCCAAGGAACGGCGTGCCGAAAAGAAGAAGAAACACGCTGAAAGCATTGAGAGACCGCTGGAGACGACGATGATCGGGAAATCAAAGAAGGATGATATGGCGGAAATGGAAGATGAACCGAGGGTAAACAAACCAAAAATTCAAGACCAACTAGAGGAGGATGAACCCAAGGGAACCAAACAACTGAACCAAGACCAACTAGAGGAAGATGAATCGAAGGGGACCAAACAACTAAATCAAGATCAACTAGAGCAAGATGAACCCAAGGGAAACAAACTACAGAATCATGAGCAACAAGAGTCGCAGGTGCAAGGGATGGACAACGCCACATTCAATGACGAAACCAAGGACAAACCGGAGATTCTAAACACCACCCAAACTGATACGTTCCAGAGTTTATTGAAGACAAAGACGAACAAGGAAACAACGGAGAAAGACACCCAGATTGAAGCTCAACAACAGCATGAGTCCACCTCGGAGGAAACGTTTGGAAGTACCATTCCGAAAGAGTCCACCGAATCGAAGAACGCCTGGAAGTCACAAAAGGCACAATCAGAGAACGAGAAGGAGAGACGGAGGGGCGAATCGAGCGGCAAAGAGGGCCTCTATGGTTACACTTGGCATTTGTGCAACGTAACTGCTGGCCCTGATTACATACCCTGTTTGGATAACGAGAAAGCTTTGAAGAAATTACGCAGTACCAGGCACTTCGAGCATCGGGAGAGGCATTGCCCTGAGGAAGGACCAACGTGTTTGGTCCCTCTTCCAAAGGGATACAAACGGCCCATCTCTTGGCCCAAAAGCAGAGACAAGGTAAAGATTGAATTGAATTGAATTGAATTGAATTGAATTGAAACCTGTTGGATTGATAACGATTTTTGTAACTGGCAGATATGGTACAATAATGTACCACATACGAAACTGGCTGAGTTTAAAGGGCACCAAAACTGGGTTAAAGTGAGCGGCGACTTCTTGACTTTCCCCGGTGGAGGTACCCAATTCATCCATGGCGCCCTCCACTACATCGACTTTCTCCAACAGGCAAGTTCCACAAGCCTCATCAACTAAACCGTTATTTGCTTATGAATCTGCAATGATGATGTTTCAAGAAAGAATATTATGTTGGCTTAATTATGGTTGCAGTCAGTACCCAACCTTAAATGGGGTAAACGCACCAGAGTGATCTTGGATGTTGGATGTGGAGTTGCAAGCTTTGGAGGGTATCTTTTCGATAGAGATGTTTTAACAATGTCTTTTGCCCCCAAAGATGAGCATGAAGCTCAAGTTCAATTCGCCCTCGAAAGAGGAATCCCTGCTATATCAGCTGTGATGGGTTCTCAGAGGCTACCGTTTCCTTGTAGAGTCTTTGATGTGGTTCACTGTGCACGTTGTAGAGTGCCGTGGCATGCTGAAAATGGTATGCTTCTGCTAGAACTGAACCGTGTACTGAGACCTGGAGGATATTTTATCTGGTCAGCCACCCCTGTCTATCAGAAACTTCCAGAGGATGTTGAAATATGGAATGGTAGAACACAAACACAATACAATCAATTTAGTTCAAACATGGTTTTAAGCGTTTCCATGGGGCTGACATGTCAAGTTTGTTTTGCAGCCATGTCGTCCCTGACAAAAGCCATGTGTTGGGACCTTGTGACCATCAAAAGGGATAAATTGAACTCCGTTAGTGCTGCCATCTATCGAAAACCTATCACAAACGAATGTTATGACAAAAGGCCGGATAATAATCCACCAATGTGTAAAGAAAACGATGATGCGAACGCTGTCTGGTATGTTTCTTCACGCACTTTATCATGTTTTATGCACCATAAAGGCGATTGATTCATTATTGCTGGTTTCATTTCAGGCATGTACCCCTGCGGGCATGCATGCATCGCGTGCCGATAAATCCAGCTGAAAGAGGAACACGATGGCCTGCACATTGGCCTAATCGGCTGCAGAAAGCTCCTTATTGGTTGAACCGAACCCAGATGGGGATTTATGGGAAACCGGCTCCTCAAGATTTTGTAAAAGACTATGAACACTGGACTCGAGTAGTTAGCAAGTTGTATATGAGCGGATTGGGAATCAGTTGGTCTAATGTTAGAAATGTGATGGACATGAGAGCTGTTTATGGAGGGTAATGGTCGTTTCTCTTCTGTTTTCAAATTTGACTCTGCCACTAACACACATCAAAGTTCTCTCATATATTTTCACCTTGGATGCCTGCAGGTTTGCAGCAGCTTTGAAGGACATTAAAGTCTGGGTGATGAATGTGGTGAACCTTGATTCTCCGGATACACTTCCGATCATCTACGAACGCGGTCTTTTCGGAATGTACCATGATTGGTGCGAGTCGTTTAGCACATATCCGAGATCGTATGATCTCCTGCATGCCGATCACCTTTTCTCGAAGCTGGAAAAGAGGTAGAATTAGAAATTAGAACATGATCTCCCCATTCATAATCTTCTTTTGCTTGTTAAATGACTTGCACGTTGGGTGTCCATAGGTGCAAACTTCAACCAGTGTTGGCAGAGGTTGATAGAATCGTGAGACCAGGTGGAAAATTGATTGTTCGTGATGAATCAGATGCCATTGGTGAAGTTGAGAACTTGTTGAAATCACTGCACTGGGAAGTTCATTTAACTTTCTCCAAAGATCAAGAAGGAATACTGAGTGCTCAGAAAGGTGATTGGCGGCCTACAGCATATCAAGCTTCCATCTGATGACATCCCCTTATCTGTATTTTGATCATTATTTTATTATTTGTTGGAGCATTCATGGATATGCCTAGTGTTTTTGGGTGTCTATAGGTCTTTTTGATTGTTGGGTTTTTAGTTCACATCCTCTTTCATTTCGTTTTATCTGCCCCTAAACTTTTTGTAAACATTTTCTTGGATTCAGATCAACATGAAAAGAAAAAAGATATTTAGAAAGAACATCGAAATATAATTTATAATTATAGTTTTCAAATTTATTAATTTAATTTTTTTGGTTGGGAGAACATAAAATTACTAATTCAAGATGATGAACACTTGTCCTTTTTTTTTTCAAAGTATAAATACAATCAAAATACAATATAAATACATGTCCAAGGTATTAAATTATTAAAGTACAAATAAGTTATTCGAGTACTTATAAAATAGAATTAAACTATTACAACACAAACTATTACAATTAGATTAAAGTGAGACGAATTGAATTAACAAGGCGAACAATTGTCTTTTTTTTTTTAATATGTAAACCACAACTATCAATAATTAAAATACGAAAGAACCCCAAATTGTGGCCTATTGACCAAGTGTTCATCTACTCTAGAAATAACTAGATCTGCTCATGAGCCAGGTTTGAGTCGGACTTAAGTATCATACAATATACTTTATGTTTGTTCAAACCTAGTCTGAAATATGAGTTTAAAAATTTGTTCAAAGTCATCCATATTTGCAAAAGGCAAATTCAAGCCCATTTTAACCCGGCCATATTTTTTAATTTTTTTAAAAATATTTATATTATATTATACATTTTTTATTTATTGAATATTTTTATACAGTCATCTTAACATTATTTTAATGTTTACATTATAGTATTATATATTTAGTATAAGATTTTTTTTAATGTGTTCTAAATTACATAATATAAAGTATTATAAACTTAAAAAGGGATCGGGTCAGGTCGGGTTGGGCTGAATTTGGGCCTTGAATGTTGAAGTCCGAGCTATATTTTAAACGGGCCTATTTTTTGATCGAGCTCATTTTTCGAGTCTAATATTTTTACCCAAATCCTTTCAAATTTCGATCGGGCCTTCGATTCTGGACGGATAACCCAGTCCATGAACAAGACTAGAAATAACTTATACAAATCATTGTAGTACCAAAACAAATTGAGAAAGTGTGAAAAATAACACATGAATGAAAAAAATTGTGAAAATCTATAATAATTAAAAATTACAAACGACATGACACTATTAAAGTTATTGAATATTTTCAATTGAACTTTGACATTTTTCAGCATAATTTAATTAGGATTATTATCAAGTATACTATCAATGGAAAGTAAAAATTCAACTAGTATAATTAAAATGGTGAAAAATGTTTTATTTATTTTTAAATTTTTAATAATATTTTTTAGATTTTTTAATGCACTTGAAAGAATGTAATTATAGCTTTCTTTTACTTTTCATTTATAGTGTATTAACCACATCCGTCTCGATCGTCGGATTCAAATACGAGACGCCACATTCGTTGTGGAAGCAACTTCGATCTCAATTCAACATTCAACAAGAAACATTTCAACAATTCAGGCTACTCAATACATTCATTAAGATATCTGAGTTTAAAAGAACATCCAAAAGTACTTGATGAACTATATTCGAATTCTAACTAAACTTACGAAAGCTTTCGTTAACAAATCACAACCAATAGGTAAAAATGATTAAAACAGGAATAGTGTCGCAGCATGCATTCTTCAGTTTGCTCAAGATTTGCAATGTTTCTTATAAGACTACCAAGCATCAATCCCCTTTGATCTAAAATGACCTACTTAATAAAGTTATAACTCTTAACCCTCAAAAACCATGTTCAAAACATCATATATATATATATATATATATACCTCTTTCAACCTATTTCAACACATACATTCAGCCTAATCACTGACATGCTCGATAAGTACTTACCTTTCCCACCAAACTAGTTAACGTTGCTAGTAAGAAACTAATCATTCAATTAACTAATTGCCACATTTTTAATTCATATCACATCATATAAACCCTAAGCATAAGAGAATAATAAAGCTTATAGTTATAATAGCAGAGGAATTTGATCAACAGCACATAATAAAGAGCTAGACATTTTCTAGTTCCATCATAACAAAATTAAGCTTAAGCTTAGCACTTTTATACATGAGCTTGGCCATAATTAGATGCAAAAGACACCTCGTACATGCTCCAACATCTAGTACAAAATAAGCATACTTTTAGCGCTTTATGGATAGTGTGACGTTCATTCCAAATAGACTTTGAGAATCCAATAATTGAAGATCTATGCGCAAAAAAATAATAGCACGTAAGCATACAATGCTTAGTAAGTTCAAATGGAATTCACTACACTTACCTTGTTCATAAGTGAGCATATTAAATGTCAAAGTGCACTAAGCACAAATCTAGCTAAAACAAAGCACATAACATTACAAGGCAAAGCAAGCATTGGTAAGCATGTATACTCATATGTCAAATAACATAACCACAAACAAAAGCATCATGGAACCATATCGTTTCTTGTGTGATCATATATCTGTCAATTCCTTTCAATGAACTACTCATCTATACCACAATAACCATATTTACAAAAGTTTATAACATAGCATATCAAATCCATTTTTCATTACTCAATTTTATGTTCAATTTTAATGTTTTGCCCAATATAACCTTATAGTATAATCAGACTCAGACTTGGACACGCGAGTGAATTACACCACACAAAGATAGTTCAAAGGAGCATGAACTACACAACAAGGCATTTAAGTGTAAAGCTCGCAAGCAACAAATACATATACATATTCAAACACATCTCTCCACCACACTAAAGTCTCCTTAGAATCTACAATAAATGTTGAATCATCCTTTGACATAACATAGTCTCCATATCATTGCTAAAACCCATACAAAAATATGTATGCGACCCTATTGACATGCCAACTATATCTTAATCTTTCTCCCAAATTTGCATTAACATTTACCATTTCGAACATATAATAGTTTTGACATTTACGTGTCTCATTCCATTGTACATAGTTTACAAGACATAGGTTAATACCAAATACATAGCTCCCGCGTAATACATAAGAAAATCATTAACTATTCTTTTGACCCCATTTCAATAAGCATGTCAGTTTGCATATAGACATGATTTTCATTTCACTGATCAAATAATATTCATTCCACTTATTCACAAACTTAAGCTTCATATGTTAATGTTTCCTTCCTACATATGTTAAATTCATTCAACATTACATTTTAAACACAACGATACATACAAGCATACATAGCTAACAAGGATGGATAATAAAATTTTATGAGAACATTTCAAAACATAAAATGAGTAAGATTCTTTCAAGAATTAATTAACCACTTTATCCTTCCCTTTGCTTGCTCCAACATCTTTCAATACATGCACTTGATAATGTCATGAAATACAACATCTCTTTATAACCCTTTGAACCCTATTGATCTAAATTTTCATATGTAATTTTCAATTTTCTTATCGAATTGAAATTTGATTATTTTATAATTTTTTTCTATGGACCTCATATTATCATTTTTTTCTGCAAAATCTTGATGTTTACTTTTCTTACAGTTTGGTCCCTAAGAATTCAATAATGGTTATAAATTCTAATTCAATTCAATCTACCCAAGTCAATCCACTTCATCATCTACTTGAATCTCATATTAACTAAACTTAGCAACTACTCATTTATGGTTCTAGCTTCCAATTGCTTTTTATTCAATAATGATAATTCACACTAACCTTCAAGATTACAAAAATTAACAAATGGATCTGTTACTCCATGAAAATTCTAATCACCTTTGAATTTTGATCGGCAATGGAAGATAAATTTTTGTTCTTATGTTATTTTCTACAGTCGGTTATGGGAGGAAGATAGAAATGTTATCGATCAGATAACATATAATATAATAATAAAAATAATCAATGGTCGTTATCTTATGATTCTTAAGATAGTGGAAAATGATTTTGATTTATTAAACCATCAACCATATTTAAATATGAGCAAATTGCCCTTTTGATCCTTGGTTTAATTGCATGCTAAGGGCTTATTAAATTCCCAATTTAATTTTACTAGTTTAGGTCACTTGCAGCTTAATCCATGTACTATACTAAGTAATGTATTTAATTAATTACTAAATAATTATATTCTTAATTATTCAATAAAAAATTTCTGGACCAGCTTGATTTAAGTTGTGTGGTCTCTAAACTGAATTTTCTTACACCACCAAATAACAATTCATATAATTATAACCAGAAAAAACCAACGAAAAAAGTATAAACTTAAAGAATAATAAATAAAATAACAATAAAGATGTCACAGAGCCTGAATTCAATTGGTACGATTGCTATTACACTAATAAAGAAAGCCTGAATTTAACTTCAATTTAAAACAAAATTAATTCTAGATTTAAAGAATTTATCAAATCTAAATTCATTTTTTATTTGATATCCAAACAAAAGAAAATAATTTTGCAAATCCATTTTTTATTAACATTAGCCTTTAATTATTTTGGTAGAATGAAACTGAGATGGTACTGCCAGAAACAGGGTCACAGCTCCAACAGCTTTGCTAAAATTTTCCCTGATCCTTTTTTTCGTTTATTTTCCTGGAATAATCTGTATTTCAAATATTAGGCAAGGAAGATAAAAGTTCCTCAATACATACTAATTTACTCAGATAATCTCATCAAAATCAAACCTAAATATTTAGTCTTTTTATATGCATGCCTGAATAGCTCTCTTTTTTTTCTAATTCATCATGCCTGCACACTTTAGAAAAGTAAGAATAATGGTATGTACTTTTATATGTTCTTCAGTTAGGAAATATTATTCCATCTGCTGGATTGAAAATTCCAAGTCCTGACCTTTCCCACCCAATACAAGAATTAGCAGGTAGATCAAAGCACTACTCAACTTGTTTTAGTTTTATGTTGGTATTTGTATCTTGGTGTATGTTCAGATAGGCGTATAAGAATACAACTCTTTTAAGCTACCTTTTGAGTACATAAAAAATTTAAAAAAGTATGCATATTAAACATATACTCATATCCAACACTTATTCAAGTTTGAGGAACATAGTTTTAACATGTTACTTGTTAGAGCTTTTCTATGCAAAATTCAAGTGTTTACAAAGGTGAAGTCAGGAATTTGGTATCGAGGAATCAAAATAAAACTATAAAATTTTGGGTTAAAAATTATATTGGAAAATAGTTTAAATTAAATGCTTAACAAATGAAAGGGACTAGAACTAACAATATCTCATTAATTAAGGCGCCAAGATGACTGCCTTTCGGAGTGCTTAGCATGCTTATTTGGACCTTTCTTTTTGGTTGATCAAAATCATGATGGATCTAGAGCATATGTACCATTAATTAATCTTGTCATAATGTTGGGAGACAGTCCATAATCAGGGTGTTTTTTGTGTGATTATAATGATGTATAATCTGAATATCCTTATCCATAGCATTCTCCAAAGTGAAGAAGGGATAGGCCATTTCTCAACAAACATCGGGAATTTATCTTACAATACTCCCAACTGATCAAATATGTTGCAGGGTTTTGCAACTCGCTGACAGGAAAATTAGTTAATGTTACAACCCATTTCATCTGTTTCATAATACTATGGTGCTGAACAGAAACTAACACTCATCGTCTTCACTGCTGAGAGGCCGCATTTTTATATTTTATGAGATTTTTGTGAACTGTAATGCAAGACTATCAAATACAATGTGCCTTTTGGGTTGATGGGGACAGTGACGGATGAGGAATACATGTCGGAGGCGGGGTGTTTTTGGTTCGTCACTCTTGATTAGGGTTTTATTCTGGACAGCAAAGGGAGGCGGTTGTTTCATAATACTTGCGTTTAAGTAACATATTGTTCAAATTCTCCTGTTTTTCAACTGAATCCAGAATGTTCTAGACTTCGTACTAATTAGCATGCAATTCAAAATTCAAGCTAAGTCCTCACAAACTTTGTTGTTTGTTTTTAGGTTTCCTTCATTTAAATAGATATTTTTGTTTAAGAGGTTGAGATAAAGTTATAAAATTTTAAGGTCAAAAGCAAAAAAGTTTATATTAAAATGTTTAAATTAAATTATTAATTTCTCAGAACAACTAAAAATATAATTTTTTTTTTTCATTTAATCAAAAGTTAAAAGAAAAAAATTAAATCAAAATTTTTAATTTTAAAAAAGGGCTATAAAATAATTTTCCCTTGAGAAGGGGCTAAAGCCCCTGCACTTTGGCTACGCCCCTGAAACCAACTAACAAAACTAATACAACTATCACACCAAACAATGTTACAATAATTTAAGATCCAAAACATAGACAACATGAAACCTCCTTTTTCTTTGTTGTTTTTTTTTTTTAATTAAGGTAGTCGGCTTATTAATATTCAAAATTCATTATTATTTTTTAATAATATTAACTTTCAATTTTCGAATTTAAATTATTTTTCTTAAAACTATATTTTCTATATAGCATTTTTCTTATAAATTTTTAAAATTTGTACGATCTTTCAAAAAATTTATTTACTTCTGTACTTTTTTTATTATATATTTTTTTTACGTGAAACTCATTATAAAGGGATAATATGATTTTTGCCTCTTGAATTATGCAATTAAGTTCATTTTGGTATCTGTATTTTTTTTTGTCCACTTTAGTACCTAAACTTAGCAACTAGATACAGTTTGGTCTCTGAACTTGAATTCTATCAAGATTTGATAGTGTGACCGGTGTTACTGGAATAGAACTGGATCGATTACTTGGACCAATAGAACCAAAATTGATTAGTATAACGGTCTAAACAAATAGGTTGAATCGAAAACTACTTGAAATTGGTCAAAAGAATTAAGACAAAAATCGATAGTTGAATTGATTTAATAAATTTTGTAAATAATTTTCTAGATTTTTATGAATTTTAATTAATTAATTAATTATTATTAGTCTACTGGTGGGAACCAATCGAATCAATCTAATTGGTTTAAGCATTGCTCTGATTATTAAAACACTAAATGAGACATTCTAATATTGTACTTCGTCATCACTAGAAAATCTATGTAATTTTTTAAAATTTTCAAGTGATGGCTAATCACCAAACTTTTATATATTTGAAGTTCAGAAATTAAAATAAATCTAGTTATTAAATTTAAATACTAAAATAAACTTATATATCAAGGGCTAATAATTATATTATCCCAAAATATTAGAGTGGTTAGTTGGATATAAATTGTTTAGTTCCAGGGTGTAGTTCCGTGCAGAATAATTGATTTTGTAAAAAAAGTTGGATAGCTTTTTAATGCGTTTAAAATTGATGTAGTAGCACAATAAATATCCCGTCGCGTTTCTAAATATAGTGGTCGAAAGGGAAAGTAGTAGTAGAAAACTTAGTTTCGAAACAAATATAATGGAAAAACAAAGAAAAGAGGAACCCTCGAAAACGCAGATTTGATTGGCGGACTCGCGTCACCCTTCGGTGTTGCATCCAATAAATACACAACACCTAAGTAATGAATACATTTGGGACAAAAGCTGGCCCAACCTTCTTTTTAATTTGTCTTTGCTTACAAAGCATGTTCTGTCCCTAACTTTTACCATAATTATCAATGGGTTACTTTTCTACTATTTGTTTTTATAGCTTTTTTATTACAGCTAGGTTTAATTGTAGTACACTTTTAACACTAATCCAAATTCTAAATGTTATCCTTTACAAAATAAATATATATATTTTTAAATAATCTCTATTTATAAGTTTTTTTTATATAATGCTTAAAATTACTCATAGTTTCTTCCAAATTCATAAATAAAAGAATAATGCGCTTCAATGCACTCGAACCCACATACTCTTACATTGACAACAATTTCTATACTAATCGAGTTAAGACTCAATTAACTACAAAATAAATATTTTATTTAGATTTTTTTATTTTGAAGAGAATATTTTTATTATTATTTTATTTTATAAAATGAGGATAACTGATAATATATTTTAACTCCAATAATAACTACTATTGGTTTGGTAATACAAGTATAATTACCTATATACGAACACCAATAAAAATGAAAAAAAAAATATTCATATAATATTAATATATAAAATTTTTCGATAACGTTAGTATATTTTATGTTTATTTAAATTCAGTTTAATTCAAATATGAATATTTGAATTTATTTAAGTTTATTAATATTTGTAAATAACATATCTAAACCTATTTTAAGCTCGTTTTTTTATTTTCTTAATTTTACAATTTTTTCCTTTTATTAAAATTGTAAACATATACAACTGAATATATTTTTAATATTTATATTATAATATTTATATTTTATTTATATAAATTAATAATATATCAAAAATAAAATAAATACATTATAAAATAAAATAAAAACGAGTTAAATTGGTCAAGCTCAAACCTTAAATGTTAAAATCTAAGCTTGATTTTTTTTTTAAAACAATCATTTTTAAAATTTTATATTATTGTTCGAAATTGTATATATATTCTTTGGTGATAAACAAAAGAGAAATTTACATAAAATTAAATTGAACGAAAGCACCGCTAACTTTGTCTTGTTAAAGGAACCCCAAAACTTCGTTAAGTGCGATATCAATAACCTGTAGGCTTAACCTCCATGCTAAATGCAATTTAGCTAAAGAGTTAACAATTAGATTACATTATCTGGGAATATATCTTATTCCTCACTTACATTCAACTCTCATAATTTGTTGAACTCTCTTAAGCACTGTGATTCTTGAATCAGCTATCACATTGTCTTATAAAACTCTAATCACCTCAAAATTATTTATCTAAATTATGGACACCTTTACTGAGTAGAATGAAAAAAAAAATCTAAAATGCCTCATAATTTTTTATATTTTGAACAGACATCCTCATAATTTTTTATATTTTGAACAGACATTCTGATTTCAAGTTTTGAACATGTAACTGAACGTTGAATAGATATATTGATATATTAAAAAAAATTTGTGTAATTCGAATGAATAGTAATAAGGTTTGTATAATAAAATAATTTATCCTATAATGGGCGGGAAATAAATAAAAGAAGGGAGGAGTAGCTGTGAACAACCAAGAGGAGCGGCAGGCAATTAACGCGGTGGCGAAATAAAACGTGAAATTAATTAGTCAAAATAGACGACGGGCCAAATTCTTACCGCTGAAGAAAACGAAAAAAAAAAAAAACAACATAGAAAAAGGTTGGGGTTTCCTAGGTCTTCACGACCTTGGGTTTTTTGTTTGTAAAAAATGAAAAAAGGAAACAAAGAATTCGAGAATCTGATGATTTGGTCCGACCTGACCTGATCTTAATTCTGCCAAAACCCAGACACTAAAATGTCCCCAAAGGGTAGTCTTCGTAAATTCAGTCAGCTTTTTTCTTTTTCGTAATTTATGAGAGTACTACTGTTATAAATACATAAATTTCCAACGTATAATAAAGGTGAGAAATTTAATACAGTGTCCATAAATTAATCTTTTTTTTTATCCCCTAGAAAAGTGAGAAAAGTAAAAAGAAAAAAAATCAAAGAGATAGAGAGATAAAACAAGGAATCAAAGGAACCATGGATGCTTTCTATCATCATTCAATGCTTTACCAAACTCACCACCATCCTTTCTTCTTCAAATTTCCTCCTCTAGCTTCTACCACCCCTTTGCTATTATCCTCTTCTCTTCAGGTATTCAGTTTTGTAAAGATATTAGCTTGTGGTTTTTTGTGGTGGGTTGTTTTTAGATTCTGAGTTTTTATCTTTTTTACGTGTTTGTTTTAGGAAATGGAATGCGTTGAAGCAGCTTTGAAGACCAGTTTTAGGAAGGAGATGGCTTTGAAATCAAGTCCCCAAGCGTTTCTTGAGGATATTTGGGTTGTTAATAATGGACAAAATGGAGTCTCTTGTGATGATTTTTCTGTAGACGACCTGTTTGACTTCACTCACGAAGAGGGTTTCCTTGAACAACAACATGAAGATGAAGAAGAAGAAGAAGAAGAACAAGTACCAGTTTCTTCTTCGCATAAGAGACAAAAGCTAAGCCAAGAGCACCATTTTTCTAACGATACTATCAATTTTGATTACAGTTCCTTATCCACCGACGAGCTCGCAGTTCCGGTACTTTTAAAAAGAACCTTTTTTCTTTTTTAAAAAAAAAATTGCTTTTGCTATTTTGAGTTCGGGGAATAGTTGTTAATGGTGAGAAAGGTGCCATTTTTACAGGCGGATGACGTCGCTAACCTTGAATGGTTGTCTCATTTCGTTGAGGATTCCTTCTCGGAACACTCTGCGGCAGCGTATCCCGCCGGAACGTTAACGGAAAAGCCCAAGTTACCAGAGAACAAATTGCCTAAACCCGAGAAACCAGTTACGACATGTTTCAAAACTCGTGTTCCAAGCAAAGCCAGAAGCAAGCGCAGTCGAACTGGTGGTCGAGTTTGGTGCCTTGTTGCTTCCCCTCCTTTTATAGAATCATCTTCAAGCTCCTCATCGTCATCTTCCTCTAGCCCTTCAGCTTCAAGCCCTTGGTTCCTTTGTTCAAACAGCGGTTCAGGTTCAACCTTTGAACTATCCGAATCGCTTTCAATGGAGAAGAAGCATAAGAAGAGACCGGCAACCGAGTCAACCATTGGAAATGGGACCCAGCCAACGCGTAGGTGCAGTCATTGTGGAGTTACAAAGACGCCACAATGGAGAGCTGGTCCAATGGGAGTTAAGACTTTGTGCAACGCTTGCGGGGTGAGGTTCAAATCGGGTCGGCTTTTACCCGAGTACAGACCAGCTTGTAGCCCGACATTTTCAAGCGAGTTACACTCGAACCATCATCGGAAAGTGCTTGAGATGCGACGTCAGAAAGAAGCTTTGGGTGAGACGGAACCCGGTTCAGTTCCTACTTCTGTTCCCAGTTTTGGATAATATTAAACCCGAGTTAGTTTTGGTTGGACTTGTAAACATTATTAGTTTGGGTAGGAAGAATTCTAGGAATGTAACTCATTTAGGTAGGATTTTAATTGTCTCTGTTTGATTTATATAAATATTTTTCCGATTCTTTTACCCTCAAATCATTTTAATTTTCTACTACTTTGCTATTGCTTGATATAAGATACATATAACGTCTATTTTGCATTGAGGAGTTTTGAATAGCTGATGTGTATTTTTAGGTATTTGGAGTGGTTGTACCCGAAGCAGTTTCGTGTTTGATGTTGAATCGTTGGAGGGAATATGGGCTTTGCTGTTGGTTTTGGACAGTTCTTAGTTGTCCTTTGCAAATTGAACATAAACAAAAATGGTTCCATCCGAATTGAGGTTATCGATAATCTTGAAAAGGGCTCTGCCCTGGCCCTGTTTCATTTGGTTGGATGAATTAAAAATGTGAAACAAGGGTGGGGACCGACAAGGATTGGGAGACTCCAATCTAACCCATTTATCTGCACTTGTGTCCATCATCATCGAGTGTGGTGAAAATGATTTTAGACACTAAACCAAATGGCTTTGCACTGTTTGATACCCAGAAAAGCTATAAAACTATAACGGGCTCTGCTAAACATTGACATTGTTTGATAAGCCCCCAACCTCATATACAATTTAAACAAGTTGTACAGCTTATTTAGCATTTGGGCCGCACTTCTTGGGTTTCCATGTATAATTGTTGTGTGGCATTGGCAATCACCACTTCCAATCTGCACGACAGCAATTATAAAGTATGGCAGTCAATGTCATGTCAAGCTAATGTTTTTGAAAGCTCCCATAACGGAACATGGTCATCATTTTCTGGTGCAAAAAAGGATAACTTTAATATTAAGTTATAGATATGCAAAATTGCTGGTTTTGATAAGAATGTGTATCATAATAATGTGATACAGATCATTGAATTAAAATGAAACGACTGCTGGTTTTTCATCGGAATGGTAAGAGAAGAGAGAGGAAGTGGAGAGTGGGCTGTATGATTAAGTGGTGATATGAATTCTGTACTCTTATTTGATTTGGTAAGGATAAGGTAGGATATTTAGGTTGCAAATAAAGGAGGGAAATCATATACTTCACTTGGTTGGGGTCATGTGTGGGACTATAATATCTAGTAGTGGGGGTAAATCAAATCCTGTTGTTGTGATTGATTTCTTGTTGGCAAATTCTCTTCTAACAAATGGTATCAATTATTTGAATTTAAGGTCGGGATAAATATTAAATTTATATATGAATTTTATTTTAATGTGTAATTTTAATAGATGAGTTTTGATTTCGTCTAATTATACATATGAAACTTGAATTGTGGTTCATATATGTACGTGAAACTTTGATTTTGATTTAATTATGTACATTTAAATAAATGAATACATACATTTATTTTCATATTCAATTAATATAATTATTTGTGTGTGCAATATATAAACGTAAAATGGTGTTAATTTGATAATGTTATCAGTAATTTATGAAAATTGAATAAAGATAAAATTTCATATATAAAATCGCACAAAATCAAAATTTATGTATAACATTACACATCTGATCAAAGTTAATGTATAGTTTTGATATTTATCCGTTTAAAGTTTGAGAATAAATCAAATTAATATCATCCTTAAAAAAAATAATTTTTAGACACCAATAAAATTGTCACATCATCAAATTTTAAAGACGTACAAATAGTACTATACACTCATCTATATATGGCATTTTCTCTAACTTAATTTAACTTTAATTATTAATTAAGTTATATAAAAATTAATTAAAAATAAAAATAAGAGATAAAAGAAAAAAACTATAGCCATCACTAATTGTATTATCATTGTGCAAAAAAAAAAACAGGTATGACCAGAACAATTGTTTAAAAATAAAATAAAAATTAAAAATAAAAATTGTTATTTTATTTTTATAAATTAAATTTTTTTGGGGGGGGGGTCACCACTGAAATGATTCCACCCGTCCACTTCCTCCACCTCCGGCATTATCATTACCACCGCTTCCTCCTACTTTCCCATCATTGTTGCTATATTACTACTGGTTTGGACTAAATTTTCTTCAGAAGAATGTGTGCCTTTCCATATATATTCCATCAACCCAACAATGACTGATCAAACCCACCCCAACTCTAATACCAGAGTCCAACTTCTCTCACTGTTTTCTTTTGTCTCAACTCGAAAATACACCAATGCCCACAACCAGTCCTTTTCTATACGTAGTTGAAACCAAACAGTCCCCACAAACTTCGAGCTCTCAATATCAAACATCTTTCGAAAGGCTGCAAGAGTGAGAAAAAGAGAAACAAAATATCAAATATGTCCCCACCCTCCTCCATTTCCACTGCCTAATGCTGCCTTCAACATTTAACGCTCTACTCTCCGTCATACTCTTGTTTAAATGCTATATGGTTCAGTATTTTTAAGCATACAAGACCAGGAATGATTTAAGTTAGCTGCGGATCTCGAGGTTAGTCGATTGTTGACATAGTGAACTGTAGTGGTAAATTGCACTATTATTAAGATCATGGCTACCCAATGAAATGGAGTTTAGTCCCAAATTAGAACCAATTGTAGAGATGCAGACTAGACATGATGGGCCCAGCAAATATTCCAGTTCTGAATCATTTTAAGGACCATTTAATTTGGTTTAGACACTAACTAAGTGGGCCTTATTTCATTATAAACAATACTATGAATTGTTTTAAGACTCTTAGCACCATGGGATCCATCAAAGATTTGTTAAAAATAATCATTTGACTTCGCCGCATCAAAAGTATAACGTCAATTGTGCTCATAATGTTATATTTATTTAGTTTTAACACGAAGCAAAACAAAACATGTATAAGTTGGAAAACAAAGTTTTTTCTACTAACAAAAATAATTTTCATACATTAAATGAAAAAGTAAACTGATTTTCTTTAAAGTTCATTCATTTTTACCGTTAAAAATTAATTCATGTCTAGTTCTTTTGTCAACCAAGCTAGTTTTTAAGAGTAGAAATTGATGAATTGTTTAACAAAAAGGACCAGTTTACTTTTTTTTTTTTTATCTAAGTACAGAATTAATATACCTATTTATTGAATAAATGGGATAAAATGCAATCTAACTCCGAACACAAAAACTTCCATGATAACTTTACCCTATATTTGATTTTGTTAAGAAATAAATATTTAATAAACGTATAATACAATACTTGGTTTTGCGGCACCATCACTTTGATGTAAAACATAAAAAGGTTATAGTTTTGCCCCCTTACCAAAAATAAAAAAAAATTTACATGATAAAAACATTCAAACATAGAATCATCTAATCAAGATTACATGGTGTTTAAACGTAAACTTTTACAATAGTCACGTAAAATAGGCAAAAGAGATGGTAGAGGGGATGAACAAATACAAAATAAACCATCAACAAAATCACTCTCCTCCACTTGGTAGAAAGAAAAGGGTTATTAGGTAAACTTTACTTAGATACATGTTTTCGGTCTACAGGAAAAAATGACGATTTTTAATTACAAATGCAAAGTTACTGATTTGATTATGGGTTCGATTCTTATAATATGTTATAAGTGAAAAATAATTTTTTAAAATAAAAATATATAAACTAAATTCTAAATTTATAAAAAGTAAAAACTTATAATATACTTTAACCATTTCAATATAATATTGTTATATAATTATAATAAAAACAACTCGACATGAAATCGACTCGAGGTCCGACCTTGTATAATAAAGGGGGACAAACATCCCAAAAGAAGGATGATCTTCTTCTCGTCCAAAATTCTCACATTTTGATTTCTACATCTATTCATCCAATGTATCAACAAATAGATTATCAACAAACTAGCGGTTGAGGTAATACCAGTCTCACTCTCGAGAACACATATTCCACATGTTATGAAATTAATAAAAAAAATTAATTTCATGTCCAATATAGCTTTATGACACTTTGGATTTACACCAAAAAGGTGACCGAAGTGGAATACTAGATTTGGTAATGGAAGCCCAAACTTTCATGTAAAAGATCAGATAAAGAAAGGGTTGAGGAAACTGAGTATTATTTTTTGGATAAAGTTGCAGAAAAAAGAGAGAGAGCTTTTTTGGTGCAAAGCACGCGTATGGTTTTAGTGGAGGATTAAAGAATAAAAGAAAATCTGAAACACCCTTGATTGTCTTTTTCTTGTATACCCGAACAAGTTGGATGTCGGATCCCAGATTAGTTTTTAGCTTTTCATCATTTTTATTGGAATATGGATATACAAAATAGTAGTGAAATACTCCATGATTGTAGCTAGGTGCACATAAGCGTCTTTG
Organism: Gossypium australe; assembly: GCA_005393395.2. Taxonomy (NCBI): domain Eukaryota; kingdom Viridiplantae; phylum Streptophyta; class Magnoliopsida; order Malvales; family Malvaceae; genus Gossypium; species Gossypium australe. Next base: position 4,862,850 of record CM016624.1, on the reverse strand, counting down.
ATTCTATCACATGAAAGCACTCAGTTGAGTAACTTTTTGTTGTGTCTTATTAGAATGGACAATCGAATATTTATATACAATTTACTTTCTTAGAAGACTCTATGCATGCTAGACATATATATTGCTCTGGGTTGCTTGCTGGACACTCTTTAGGCATATGCCAGTCGAGACCGTGAGCTCCTCTTGCGAGCTTCGTATTGTAAGGCTTACACATATCCATCTGGTGAGTCCTGCGACCCAGATCTTATCTGGTTTTCGGGTTGATGATCATAAGTACATAACAAACATGCATATGTATTGGTCTAGAAAAAAAAATATTAGATTAAGATTACATGTAATAGTAAAAATTGTATAAAATTAAAAAAAATACTAAATAAACGAAATTTAAGGGATGGGATGAATAATACATGGATTTATATATAAAGGAATGTTTATTCATGAATCTGCCCCAAAAACAGTTATTTCTGTTAATGAATGTTTATACATACAAACAGGTTTTCGATTCATGAATGTGGAGAATATAAATATAAATGTCTCAAAATATATTGATAAATAAAGTTAGATAAATTAAGTTGACAGTGTTTTTTTAAATGTAAATTTTATCAGAACAGATTAATTTATAGATATTTTATTTGTAATAATTAAGAGAGGTGAATGAGATTATTAGAATAGAGATGGAATCTAAATTCTCATTCTTTTTGTGACGGCAACTAATTTATGGATATTAATAGAGTAGAAATAATTTCCTAAAAATGTTGTTTTTTTTTTTTTGTACTTATCTTTGCTAAACATAAACCCTTTTTCGGTATTTGAATATTCGAAAACCTTTATTTTGTCATGATGCTTGAAAATTAAACATATAACTATCAATAAAAATTAGACTTTTAAGCTATACAAGTTCAGTATATTTTCTTATTATTATTATTATTAAAGATATCAAATTGAATATTTTTTATTTTTTAAACTAAAAAAATACAACAACAAAATGAAGGCCACATTTTTTTATTGTTTGTTTATTTATTTTGATTTTTGGATATTTTTAAATATTTTTTTATGGATTAATATTTAGTACACGGTTTGTGTTATAGATTTTATGCATCAGCAATTAATAATAAAATAATACATTATTACTGGTGCAAAATTAAAAAATTAAATGACTTGAAAATAAATACTATTAATTTTATTAAACATCATTAATTTTTGTTTTTTTTTTTTTTTTGGTTTTGGTTGAGTTTCGAATTAGAGATTTGAGTTTGGGTTTGATTTTTCTTTGTATTTATTTATGTTTAAAAATATAATTAAGATTTTCATTATTTTTTGTTTTACACAAATGATGATGTGTCATCTTATTATTAATTAATAGTGTATAAAAATACAGGATATATATTTATAATTACTGCTAAGCAATACTATTCCATTTATGGGTGAGGTCAGATATCGTGCGAATGAAGTAAGAGCTATAAAACTCTATATATAATATAGACAGATGTGAACCCTAATACAAATAAACCCTCTAGAATTTAATTAAAATGGGATTTATATATTTTTTCGAGTACCCATTTAAAGTCTTTATTTATTGAATTTTCTTACAACCAATTTGGTTGTGATCTGCCTGTCAGGTAATGTAGGCCTACAGATGAATACTTTGAGCGTCAAAAACCTGTCGTTATCGAGGAATAGTAAGCATTTCAAGATCAACACAAACGATGATGTCTCCTTCAAGCATGATAATATTCTTAAAATGAGTTAATAGTATTTGACATTGCTGATGTTAATGGCTTACCAATCTCAATAATTTTCACTTTTTTTTCTTCTTATAAAATTAATATATATTTTATTTGTTGGACTTAGTTGGTGGAATCCCTGCGGGGTAAATGTAGCCAATTCGATCAAGCAAGCTAAAGAGAAACCATAGATTGGTCATTGGTTTCATCAGTCCCTGAAAATTGGCAATTTTGATGTCTACATTAGGGTTTTAAATAACTCAATGAGGGATGCTTTACACTTGAAGCTGTTGGTTTTTTTTTTTTTATCACAATCATTATCCGTTTGTATGATTTATGGTTCTTTTCTCCTCCAAATGGCACTATAATTCTTGCCGTGCCACTAGCGTTATTATCCAAAGAATTGGTCGTCCACTCCCATAGTTTCAATCCAGTTTAATGATTCTTGATCAAAAGTCACAGACGAAAATCTTGAATAGTATTGGTTTCACATAAAATTTACTGATAAATTAGTTTTCATTTTTTTCAAAAGTCGGGTAAACTATGTTGTTAATCGTCGAATTTTTAAGATATTTTTATTTTGATTACCTAAAAAAATCCTTATAATTTCATCACTAGTTTTAAAGAAGTTTATCATTTTAGCCAACATCATCACCATCATATGCTCATCTTCATCATTAAGGGTGACTAAAATGATAAAATTTTCTAACAGTAGTGACGAAATTGCAATAATTTTTTTCATAATTGACCGAAATGAAAATATTTTAAAAAGATATAAATAAACAAACTACTAAAAAAGAAGAAAGAACATATATTTATGGTTAATTCACACTTTTTTTTAGAAGTGTTATTATTTGGTACATAAACATGCAACCCAATGGTAAATTGTATTAGAAACAAAGATTGTTTATTCTCTTACTTCCTCATCTTCATTTTTACAACAAACTTGCTACACGTAGCTCACCCTTTTTCTTGTTTTGGCTATGTGGAAAGTCAAATTTCAAAGGAATATATATATATATATATATATATATATATTTGGAAGGCTTATCTGAACCCAGTTTTAATGTATTAGTTCAACGTGATTCCATTGATTCATAAAAATATATAAATACTTTTTCAAGATATGACATCTAATACATATCATAAATCAGAATTTTCTTTTACGAAGAGGTATTAATTATATTGAAAAAAAATAGAATTCACCTAACCCGTTTGCACCAGGGCCTGATCGGATAAAAACAAATAAACACAAAGTCCCAGTTGTGTTTCCTCGGGGAGGAAGACAAATAGAGAAGCTAGATATGTCTTGCTAGAGAAAACTTAATTAAGTATTAACATATACTTCACTCACCTAACCCCAGTTCCCAACTAACACCAACTTCATCATTTATCTCTAATTCTGCTGACATGGCTTTCATGTATCACCAAATATTAATTAGCCACGCCTCCCTTACCCTTACTCCAGTATTAGTCAAAGGGTCGATATTTCACCCATAACTTACATCTTTTTCCTATATTAAAACTTACATTATCAGCATAAGATCCAGATTTCGACAATTAATATACTTGGAAATTTAATTTTAATATGTTTTATTGCGTTTTCCAAGTTGTTGAGCCATGTTAATTAAGGAGTTTATTTATAAGAAAAAATATATACTGTATATAGCTGGCCAAAAATCTGTTAATGATCTCTCGATGTACACTACTCTCTCTCTATATAAAAAGAAATAGCAAATTTGACTTGATGAACTGTTAGGCTATGAATAGGTACACAATCAGTCTATGGATCACGTCAAGTTGACAGGGAGTTAATATTAAAGAAAATGTTTGACTTTGTCTCATTTATTATTATTATTACTTCCCTATATATTTAGGGGATTCCATTATCTGTATTGATGAGATTTTTATTTGATATATATTGTGGTAGTTGAGAGGAGAAAATGGGAACCATATTCCTGAATATTTCTCAATCTTTAGCCCTTAAATGAATAAATCAACACCGACCCGCTGTTGATTATTTTAACTAGTTTGTTTCACCTCGTGTCAACATATTCGAGTTAATTTGGCCGAGGGAATCCTTTCTCTTAGACGTGGGGAGCCTACTTTTATTAGGGTAGTTGCCTTAATATTCTATTTTTCTTTTATAATTATAGAAATTCTAAAAGTTTTGACTCTTACAACATTAACATATTCTTGTAATAATATTATTTTCTACTACCAAATCTTAATTAATTAGTTTTTGTAATATAATAATTGTTCCAGGGTCACTTAGGACGTGGGGAACCTGCTATTATTAGGGTAGTTGCCTTACGATTCTAATTCTTTTTTGAGGAAATTCTATTTTTTTATAATTATAGAAATTCTAAAAGTTTTGACTTTTATAATATTAATATATATTTGTATTAGTAAATGTTAATTCATTAATTTTTTGTAATATAATAATTGTCCCAGGTCACTTATCTAAAATTACGAAAAGTGGGTATCCCAGTTACTTAACACATCATCACTTTTAATATTAAAAATTAAATAAAACCCACCATTAATCACTCAATTAAACTCTACTGTTTTTTTTTTTCCTTTTTAGTTGACCATCATTCTATTTTAATCTACTTGAGATTTTTACTATGCACTCCCTCCTCCCTTCAATTAATATTTTCTTCATTTCATAATTTTGCTGCTAAATTGTAATAATCTTTGCGTCCAAGTATCACCAATTTTCTTCTTTTCCATCCATATTGGGGTGATTTGATAAAAATTACAATTTCAAGGGCTAACCGAGGAGAAAAATTAAATGAATGGCTAAAATAATTTTTTTTTAAAGATGGAGTGTCAAAAAAATCATTATGCCTTTTGTAAATGAATAATCAAAATCATTCAAGCTCAACCATATGATTATTTTAAATTTTTTAAAGAGTATATTGTTTTTATTTAATATTTAGCAAATTTATATATACATTTTTTAGTATATATAATATTTATTTATTAAATCTTAAAAATATATTTTTAATAGTCTTCATATAATATAAAAATTAATTTTAACATATTTTGTAAAATAAAAATGCACTTAATTTTTTTCTTCCATCATTTAATATTTCATTGCTTTCAACTGTCAAAGTTTGTAGTAATCTCTTTTCACATTCAGACATTCAAATCTCCTGTTTTTATGTTTAATAACCCAATCATTTTCCTTACTTTATTTAGTAGTAATTGTTTTCAACGCTAAAAGAAATTTGAGTTTTCAGTTTCTGACCTTATTTAGCAAAGCAATGGGGAGTTGACCAATTCACGTGGACATCAATTGAGTTTGACATTTGATGACAAATCTTTCTTTCAAAATTATAAATCTGTCAATTTCTAAAATTCATTGTTATTTGTAAACATGGTTAGTGTAATAATACGGAATAAAATAAAATAAAATAAATTAAAAATATAAAATGAGTGATCAAAATGAAAACATATAATAACATTGAATTACTGACAAGTGATCGAAATGAAAACAATTCATAGCTACACCTAAAATGCAAAAAAAAAAAAAAAAGAGGAAAGAAAGAAAGAAAGAAAAATGATGACCAAAATGAAAATTTATGAAAATTAAGTGACTGACTGAATGGTTTACCAAAAGCAAATCTAAGAAGCTAACTGCTAAAAAAAAGATTAATTAATGTTTTTTTAATAAAGTTGATATTTACTTAATTAATTATTTGTTATTCATATATTTATCCCCGAAATTTGAGAAGAAATATTTATATTAACATGTAACAGGTATATATCCTTTTCCATTTTACGTCTGCAAGCCAAAAATAATTAATGAGCATAAAGAAAAAAAAAGGTTCACAAAACTGTTTCCTATTATAACCATTTGTTCTTGGCTGGGGAGTGTTATTATTGTTTTTTTACGTACGATTTCAAATTTCTTCCTTATTTAAATCTCTGGCACAGAATTTGCTACATTCATGAGCCACCAAGGAAGTAGGTGAAAATTTGAGGATTTCAAATCAGATCTTTTTATGGTCGGTATGTTTATCTATAATTAGTGTAAAAATAATAGTGTTGATGAGATTAAATACTGTAGCATGAGACAAAAAAGAAGCTAACCACGCAACATGCAATATTCATAAATTACAATTTCTATCACTTATTTGTCAAAATTTTAGATGTTGTAAAGAGATGATTGTTATACATTGTAAAAGTATTTGAGATATTTATAACACCTTATATTATACTTGAATTTTTTTAAATGTTAAATTAAAAAAATATAACATAATAATATTATTAATTTGTGATATTTAGATTGTATTTTTAATAAATTTTACAAATGTAATTTAATTTATTAGATATTATTTTTATTTAATAGAACACGATTAATTTATTTTTATATAAATTTTAATATTTTAAATTTAAACTAAGAGACGGTTATAAAGAACTAATCTAATAAATAGTGTACTTCATGCTTTATGACCATTGTTGTTATAAATGAAAAACAATTATAAAGCGTAAAAATAAAAGATAAGAAATTGGTCCTACAACAAATTTGACTATTATAATAAGATGTCATGGAACGTGACTATTATAAAAAGAATTGACTATATAGTAAACTTTTTATTTTAGATAAAAGAAGCAAACTTATTTCATACATTACTAGTAAATTTAGAATGTAACAAATATTTTATAAAAAAATCCAGAATTCCAAAGAAGATTCTCATATGAAGTGAAAGGTTAGTAGTTGAGGGATTTTGACTGCCAAAAAATTGATTAATCTCTACTTTCGATTGTTTCAATTATATGGCAGGTGGACCATAGTTACACTTGAACCTCCTTGCTGTTTCCTGATAGGGCGGCTTGGGGAAAGGTGGAAGCATTCTATTCATGTTCCAGTCCCTGGTGGTACCCCATGTTTTCTCAGTTTTCAGGGTTAAGTGAGGTAAATGATAAGTGAAAATAATGTAATATTTTGTCTACAAGATAATGATGCTGCTTTCCTGATTGTAGTTTTTGTTTTTTTTTTTTTTGGGTAAATCATGCTTATTGCCCTTCGAAAATGACCTTCAATTTGACTTGTTCATCCCATAAAACCAATTAAAAAAGATTTAAAACAAAGTGCTTATTGATTCCCAGAAAAGAAAACTATATGTACAGTGTGAAAATCATGGGCCAGAAACAGAAAAGCTAAAACAATGACGTTTAAGTGATGCTTAAAACACGCAATCTCTTCACCATTATCTTAGATTTTAAGTATAATTATTTTGAGTGAATTATAAAAATCAATTTTTTTTATCAATTACAAATTTATTTCGTTTATCATGTGAAAAAGATATTTATTATATTGAAAAATAAAATAAAATTGGTGAGATGAAACATTCAAAGGGTTCCAATGTCTAAGGCAAGAAGATAGGGACGTTAATTGCTTAATTACAAGTAAGGTCTGGCATCAAATCTCTCACCTTTCTTTCATAAATAATGAAATTCAACACCTCACTGTTCTTCAATTGAACCCTCACTCAACATATTGCGCCTTGATTTTTGATTTGCAAGTGTATAACTAGGCCGTGAAGAGTGGGTGCTACAAAAGGTGCAATCTTGTTCTCTTACTACCAACTATCTTCATCAAATTATTTGTGACCTTGTTCTCTTCTTGAGAGATATGTTGAATACTCCAATGAAGAATTTTTGGTAAAAGCTTATGTATTCTCCTAATCAGAGTTGACTTGGGACCTTCTGTAGGTGCTTTCTGAATGGCATTAACAACTTCATGTCTATCCGTTTGAATTAATATATAGTGACAAATTTAACCCATCCAAAATGCCCCATAATTCAGCCTCCAACACACTACAGCTACCCAAATATTTGTAGAAACTGAAAATCCATTCACCTTTGTAGTCTCGAACTAAGCCTCCAGATGTTGAAAAGTCCTCCTCAATCCTGACAAACCCATCTGTGTTTAAACGCATCCAATTTTATGCATGATAAGTCTCAAATCTGAACAACCTAGATTAAAATAGACTAATCGAACTAAAACTTATTTATGGCAACAATACATAATAAGATTTAGAGATTGACACGTATAATTGTGGATGATAAATTTCAAATCTGAATATTCAAAATCCTAAACCTCAACAAGTTTTCATGAACTTAAGTAAGCTTCATTAATGTTATTTCTTTTTATCTTAGTTTTAGATATTTTTGTTTGAGATTCCTTGTATGAACTAAATTGGCTCAGATTCATATTTTCTTCTATAGACCAACCAAAAGAAATGAGAAGAAAGAAAAATATATAATATTGATTTTTTTTTGGATTTAATTAAATGAAAATTACATATTCCTTTGCTTAGTATGCAACAAAAAATAAAGCTCCAAACTGTTACCAATTGACAAATAAATTAAAAGAGTCTTGAAGATATAAATGTATATTCAAATGAAACTGTTTTGAACCAAGGAAGTTAAGCAGTCCCCTTTCATTCAATCATCAATCATTGGTGTCTTCATTTCTAAAATAAAATTTTTTTTCTCACTTTAAAATGTGCCCTTCGACGGCATAACGAATAATTTCTGCAATTTTTTTAAAAACTTACCATTTATAAACATTAATAATCTCATAAAAAATTAATTTTATTTACATAATTAATGTTATTTGTAGAAAAGTTGGCTTTGCAGTTTTCTGTTGAATCATTCTCAATATATATCTTTATTATTATTTGCCAAGCCAAACTATGGGCATGAAAGCAATTAAGGTGGATTTACTCTTTGTATCGTAGCAATAAGTATTATATATGTATTGCATACTGTATTTTAATTATTTTTCATATGGTATTCCTATTACACAATTAGTGGCGGGGTAGCGGAGACTCAGGCCCTTTATAATTTATAAAGTTTTAAATTAATAATGATAAAATTGCGCTTTGATCCCTTAAACATGATAAAGATATAGACTATTAAAATAATAAATTATATTTTTATTATCGTAAAAATATACAATTTAATTCCGGTCCCCACAAATATTTCAAATTCCCTCATTGTATATAATAATGATATAATCCGATAAAAAGATTAAATTGGCACATCACAAATTGAGTAAAAACATGAACCAAAAAATTGAAGCAATGAGAAATTGAATTGACATGTGGAAGGTAAGTTAGATTATCATTTAATATATTGAATTCCAAACTTACTAGCCTTCTTATGTTTGCTATTATATGAGAAATAGTGTCGTTATCAGAAATTTCTAAGCCTGGAGAATATGGGAAAGTAAATCAAATAAAAATATTAATTTACATCAACAAGGAAATAACAAAAGTGTTTTACATGAAAAATAAAATGGATGAAAACCTAGAAGAATTAATCGTTTAATACATTGATTACGAAATTTTAAGTATCATGTTTAAAAAGAGTCTATTCACACATGTAATATTACGTGGATAAATAAATAGTATGATCCGGATGAGCATTATTTTATTCCTACAGGGGTATCCAGAAACCTGTATAAAAGACCCCATGATATGTGACAAAAAGGTAGCAACATTCAAAGAGTTGCAGTTTTTGTAAGTGAAAAAACAAGCCATGGATATAGTTGCTATGATACAAAGCATGGATCCATTGCCTATGGCCCTTCTTTTCATCATCCCTTTCTTATTGCTTTTAGGCCTCATATCTCGGCTTCGTCGAAGACCATTCCCTCCAGGCCCTAAAGGGTTGCCTCTCATCGGCAACATGATGATGATGGACCAGTTAACTCACCGTGGACTGGCCAAGCTAGCTCATAAATACGGTGGCATATTCCATATGAAGATGGGGTACCTGCATATGGTTACTATTTCAAACCCTGAAATGGCTCGTCAAGTGCTTCAGGTCCAAGATAACGTTTTTTCTAACCGGCCAGCCAACATCGCCATCAGCTATCTAACGTACGATAGAGCTGATATGGCTTTTGCTAATTACGGACCCTTTTGGAGGCAGATGCGAAAGATTTGTGTAATGAAGGTTTTCAGTAGGAAAAGAGCTGAATCATGGGAGTCAGTGAGGGATGAAGTTGAATCCCTCGTTAAAGCTGTTGCGGCCAACACCGGAAAGTCTATAAACATGGGCGAGTTGATCTTCAACCTTACCATGAACATCACTTACAGGGCGGCTTTCGGTTCCAGTAACAAACACGGGCAAGAGGAGTTCATCAAGATCTTACAAGAATTTTCCAAGCTTTTTGGTGCTTTCAATATTTCTGATTTTATCCCGTGCATGACATGGTTCGATCCTCAAGGGCTCACCACAAGGTTGAAGAACGCTCGTGGTGCATTAGACAAGTTCATCGATACCATCATCGACGACCACATCCAGAAGAGGAAGACAAACATCGACAATGGCTCTCCTGAAGGTGACACCGATATGGTCGACGATTTACTTGCTTTTTACAGTGAAGAAGCTAAAGTAAACGAATCCGAGGATCTACAAAACTCCATCAACCTCACCAAAGATAACATCAAAGCTATTATCATGGTATTTATATTCCCTTCCCTTTCTTCTCACGTAATACCTACTACTTTAATTTCTTATACCTGCAATATTTCATTTTATTTTCTTATAAAACTATTATTGTTATTTATATTGATACCAAAATCCGTTTCTGATAATCTTTAGACCTAGCCATTTTCACGAAATGAAATAATTTGAGAACATGCGCAGTAGAACATACAAGGGCCAGGTAGCATAATGTGCTACTCTTTGAAATAATATATATTTATGTAAATTGGATTTAAATTTTTTTTAAAAAAAATCCGCTACATATCTTAGTTTTATAATTTTTTAATCGTTTGCGAAAATTAAAAAAATTCGCTCAATGAATTATTTTGTCTTCCTTGTTTCACGCGAACGTGGTAGAATGGTTTAAAAACTTTTGTTACTGTTTTATTATTATAATAACAACGCCTCTGTTTTTTTTAAATTTGATTACATGCATGTATACTCATCCGTGAGAAAATGGTTTTTAAAGGATGTGATGTTCGGCGGGACGGAGACGGTGGCATCGGCGATTGAGTGGGCCTTGGCAGAACTGATGAAGAGCCCGGAGGATTTGAAGAGGGTACAGCAGGAGTTGGCGGAGGTGGTGGGTCTCGACCGCCGTGTGGAAGAATCCGATATCGAGAAACTAACGTACCTGAAGTGTACTCTCAAAGAAACCCTCAGGCTCCACCCGCCAATTCCGCTGCTGCTCCACGAAACGGCTGAGGACGCTGTGGTGGCGGGGTATCAAATTCCGGCGAAGTCGCGCGTGATGATCAACGTGTGGGCCATTGGCAGAGATAAGGGTTCATGGGAAGATGCAGAGAGTTTCAAGCCATCGAGATTCTTGAAAGAAGGTGTCCCGGACTTCAAAGGAAGCAACTTCGAGTTCATTCCTTTCGGGTCGGGTAGGAGGTCGTGTCCGGGTATGCAACTCGGGTTATACGCGCTTGATTTGGCTGTGGCTCATTTGCTTCACTGTTTTACGTGGGAATTGCCTGATGGGATGAAACCGAGTGAACTCGACATGAGTGATGTGTTTGGACTCACTGCACCTCGGGCGACTCGACTCTATGCTGTGCCAAAGAAACGCTTGATTTGTCCACTCAATTAATGGACAAAATAAAACGGGGGATGAAGATGAAGAAAGTGACAAAGGTGACTTTGAAAGTGGGATTTTGGGTTATTTTCTTTTCTTTTTTCTTTTTTCTTTTTCAATACTTTTAAGGGGAAAAAAAGGCAAGATTTCAAGAACAGTAACTGGAAAAAAAAGGGAAAGAGATAAAAAGGGGAAAAAAACTCTTTTTTTTTTAAATATTGGAACATTAATAAAGATTGTGAAGAAAAAAAAACATATATATATATATATATGATTTGAATCGATGCATTAAAGAAATGCACTCATTTCACATACCTTATCTTCTTATAGGGTTTAATTGTATGAAATATAATAAAAATTTAAAATACTTACGTGAATGTATTATAGTGTATATTTCTTTTTTCTCTTTCAACTCTTCTCTGTGATTAAGATAAGTTCAATTATAAAGGGTTAGGTAAAGGATCATTTTCATTTTTCACCGCATTTTTTGAAAAGATATTTCCACACTTTCTCAAAAACCCTAGTAAGCAATCCATAGTGAACCTTGCATATAATCTGCTGTTTATTGGATTTAATTAAATAATTTATTAAAAATTATAAAAAAAGAAAAGGAGAGTCTAGAGATTCACCAAGCCACTGATAATTTTAAGAATGGAGTTTGATATTTCTTCGTTACGGTGCTCCATATTTCTCGGCAAGCAAATAAGGTGGCAGATATTGTTGCTAAATTGGCTTCGGGTTGTCAACCGGAACTTCAGGTTTTTCCGGATCCGGTACAGGAAGCTTTGCATTAGCTTGAAAGCGATACACTTGGGACTCAGTTTGTCTCTGTATCTGTCTAATTAAGCACCTTATTAAAAGGTGCCATTACTTTGTTACCAAATGTGCATGAATCAAAATTAAAGTTTTATTTATACATTTGAATCATGTATTGGATTACACCAAATTAAAATTTATGTATCAAATTACATATAGAATCAAAGTTTGCATATAATTTTGAGATTTATCACAATTATAAAATCTTTAAGCTCTTAATTCTAAACTTTAATATTTGGATTTTTTAAAAAAAATAAATATTGCGACCTGCTTTTATCTTTAAAAAATATCCCGAATATCTGGTGAATATATTGGTGGTGATGTTAAGTCATTGAAAATGGGGAATATCTTGATCATGTGGGTGATTGAATGAAGGATTCTTCTGGCTTGACAGTAAATGCGAGTGAAAGAGGGAAAAGTCGAATGACCAAAAGAATGAGTTTCAACCCTGAGGCCTAATTTCAAACAGAAAATGATGTATGAATAGCATAATATACAGACAAAAAGAGATTAAATGTATGGATAACCAAGATTTTGTCATATTTCTGTCGATAGCAATATCATTGTTTCGTATATAAAACGAATGAATTAGGTAATATTTTAACCGAATTAATAAAAATGCATATATAATAATTAACCGACAACTCTCCTATGGTATTGCCATGTGATCCTTGTCAAATATAAAGGCTGACATAAATTAATCAACTAGGCAGAAGCAGTGCCAAACAGTAGCACTTACTAAATGCTGCAGATGTTGCCATAAGCATAGAATGATTAGAATTAGAATCAGTAAAAGCGTTTACTTGGACCTTAAGCAACAATCATAAAATCCATTACTCCAAATGCATCCGAGTTCATACGACTTCTGTAAATAATTCTAACAAAAATTGATGCTTCATAGTAAGTAAAATACTATATATAGCACTTTACCACTACCAACCAACCCTGTGTAGCAAATCAACTACCTATTTCAGTGAAAGAGTTAGGCTAGGCCTTGACAATGAGGCAACCTACAATGGAAGGTGCTATTATATCCTGGGAACTGAAATGATATGGTATTATCGGGCCTAGCTTGAATGATACCTACTGTTACAGCTTACAAGTTAAATGATTAATCAAGGGTGCCAGTAACTGCATGATGCTCCCTTCTTGCAATACCCGCTTTCGTAAAATTTACAAACTCGTTTCCCTTTGGGCAGAGGTCTCGAAGAACCAACTCCATTTGGACCATCATAGGACAACTGCCTATTCAAAGAGTACCTGTCCCTACCAAAACTTGAATCTCTTCCCTCAAAACCCCGGTCCCTTGGACCAGTATACCTCTGTTGGCTTCCCCAATAGGGCAGATTCCCTGCAGAAGTGCTTGCATTGATGCTTCCATTTTCCTGGAATGTTACCTCAGCTGTTCCCCTACTAAAATTCGTATTTCCTTGACCTGAACCTCCCCAATTAAAATTTGCATTTCCTTGAACTGTTCTCAAATTGGTGCCCGTAGTTTCAGGCCCTGCTCTCCAAGTAGAATATAAAATAGAATCTATTTCAGGACTTGTGGAAGAATGCCCACCAGAACTCTTATGAACATCAAGAATGTCAGACTGAGATACCCCAAACTGCTCATTGGTCACAGCTGACTGAGAAGACCTTTGTAGATTATTTCTGGGGCTCAAAGTATTGCTTTTTCCTGGATCATGTACAGGGCTCAGTCCTCCTACAGGGCTAAAACAATTATGTTCAGAACCTTGTGCCAACTCACCATCAGAACACAAAATTGAAGTAGGTGAAGGCAAGCCATTAAGTGACTCCATCGCTTCAACTTCAGCCAAGAGATCAGAAACAGATTCATCACCCAAAGGATATTCATGGGGTCCGGCAACAATTGCATCCCAACCAGATGCATTATTCGCAGGATCTGTGGAAGAAGAATGTGTCATTTGGCCATTTCCTGAAGTTGGTATAGCCGAATGATTACTTTCTAAGTCAGTTGGTTTCAAAGAAGACTCAGACACAAGACCCGAACACCATTCCTCTGCAGAAGGTTTCACTAGAGTGGAGGAATACCCACCCCATTCACCAGCTACTTCAGGAAGTTGTGATCCAATGCCGACTAGACTAGAAGCTGTACTCCAACTAGGACCTGAATCTTGATGAGACACATTCGAAGGAGGAGACTGTTTGAATTCAGTAGCATGACGTTTTGAGTCTTCATTGTTCAAATTTGATGTTGAGGTAGGAAGAGTTGAGAAATCAATATCGTGATTCTGCTCCGATACTTCAAATGCTTTTGCCAGAGAAATCAGACCAGAATTCAAATCCCATCCATTTGAAGCATCCTTTAAAGATGAAGATGTCCCACTTTGCCTACAATATTTACCTGATTTTCTGTCATTATCTTCTTGCTTCACATTTTCAGCAATGATTTGTCCTTCATAAGTGTTGTTCAAATCTTCATTCATGTCAACTGAACCACAGTCCCATCTTTCAACCCCATGACCGTCGCCTACTTCACAAGAACGGGTTTCACGTGGTTTCTGACATACTGTTGATGAGGGAAGTGAACTACTTACTTGAGGCTGACCAGGGAAGTAATTATCACCCTTCACAGATTCCTGATGTGGTAAAGGACTTCCCATTTGTTCTGCATTTGAATTGACAGTATCTACAGAGGCACTACAAGGTGAAGATTGAGAGCCAAATTCTTTGCTCTTCACATGTTCACTTTTACCAAAACAATCACCACTTGTATCACTCTGCATTGACTTCGAACTCCCCTCAACCTGTTTGTTTTCCATCTGATTTACATTCAGATCCTTGTTCTCCCTAGCATCACCATCCCTGTCCTGACATCCATCATCAGAGGCAATGACACCCTTAATTGGTACGCAGCTGTTATGAAACAACTGTTGCCCTTGGCTGTACTGCCTATCAAAAACATCAGTTAAGAGAATGGAGTCTGCCTGCTTTTCACTCGTTCGCCATATTCTCAGATCAGAAGGGAAAACACCACTCATGCTCCATTTACCTAACATTGCCATAGAAAATGGCCCTTGAATTTTCCCAAGCGGGTCCTTATAGTGCCATATTTTATCTGTCTCAATATTATTTACAGATAGCTCCATTCCTGTAGAATGTGGTGGTATGCTAGTTTCCCTGCTTCCTATATCACTCACGACATCAACTCCCTTCAGTGGACCATCACCGTTCTTATCAACATTGATGGGTTGATCATCAACCTTTTTACTAGTTTTACAACTCTTATCATTGGCAATTACGGGTTGACCATCACTATTCCCATCAACAGCCAATTGGGTAGCAAAAGCTTTGGTGGCTCCTCCTCTACCAATGAGCCTTGAATGATCTTTGGTGAGAAAATGAGAATCAAGAAGCTTTAACATTTCAAAGTGGCCAACCCTTGCTTTTCGAAACAATTTTATAAGCCTCGAATCACAAACAATGTAAGAACTGTGGCAAGGATCACGAAGATTGCTTCTTGTTATGTACTCAAGCAAAAGTGCCTGAACATCAAAACGAGAAACCATAGATGTATCACCATTTTTCATGTGTGCCACAAATTCAAGAAGCTCCTTTGTTGCCCAATTTATGCCTTCAGGCAATGGCATCCCGTTCATATCTAGAGATCTAACTTTGTTCGAAAAGTTCTGTTGTTTCATTGTTTTCCTTCTCTTGGAAGAACTTGCTCCTAGGTCTCTAAAAGCTTTTTCTCCATTACCAACATTAACATTAATACTGTTATTAAGTTCACCTGATGATTCTCCCTTAGAACCCGGTATGGCAATTTCCCTCCAGGGATTTTTAGCTTTGATAAGCTCATCTAAATTTAAAGACAATTTTTCTTTCAATAAAATCCAATAAACCTTGAAGAGATACTCCCAACTAGTTTGGTCATCAAAATCCACTTGAACCTGCACAATATAAATAAAAGGCCTTTAAGGTAGACCAAAAGCTCTCTACTCTTCAATAATATAAGCATACCAAGCTCAGACATTCACAGGAATCAATTGTATAAGTCATAGTTAAATCAATACCATTTCCTTATTTCCTAATGCGCTGTTTTCAATCAGCATTACGGTTCTCATGCACGTTCCACAAAATCCTTTATTTCCTCTTACATTCACGTAATCGGCGCCTTTGGTGCAATTCTTGCACAAGGAATATGTACAAGTATAGCACATATAATGTGAAGCTTTCTGACAACTGCTACATATATGCCACCCTGAAATATACAACAAACAGAACATCAGAAAATTAATGAAACACCAACTTAACCATTGAAACTTACTAATAATTTACTAATATATATATATATATATATATTAGCACAATAACTAATCGAGAAGGTTAAACAAAATGGTTAATTAAAACCGACTGGCGCAAGTAAAGAAGAGCATGAATCTAGATAACGCTGACTAAAACGTACCGCAGTTCCATTTTGCCTTGGATTTAAAGAATGCCTCATCCCTTTTGATACAGGGTGGATGGTAAGCCTTAGGACAGCCCCTGATGCATAAAATCCCATATAATTAAACAAGAAAAAGAACATAGGCCAAACTAAAGAATAGAAGACCATGGATTGCATCTTATGAACTAAACTCCAGTTGAGAATTGACAAAATAAAAAGGCTCAGATAAATTGAGCAAAAGGTGAATAAATCCTCAGCCAAACTTAGCAAACCTTTGGACTTCAATTTTTCACCTCAATGTCAGCCAACTAACTAAACCTTTTTTTTTTGGTTTGTTTTTCAATTTTTTTTATCAACGACAGGTCTTGACATTTGATTTTGAAACAAAAATATTATTAGAATCAAAGTTTGGAACAATTAAAAAATTTGTAGAAAATTCTTTTTAACTTGTTTCAGTTTAAAAAATAATTTACTAAAGAAAAACTATCAAAATAATTCGAATTTTTTTAATTGAATATAATACCACATATTCTAAATTTTTTAAATTAAATAATTAGATTTTTTTTTAGAGAAAATTTCAAAATATAATCCACACGTTGGTGTTGATTTGGGATGTTTTATCTCCTGATTTTGATGACAACCTTAATCACTGAAACTGTCTAAAAAGACGGCAGCTAATATTTATTTGATAAGTGGCTGTGCGTAGCTATTTCGCACAATCAACGCGGGAACCCGACACCTTATGTACTCAAACTTTCACGAGAGTTTAAAACAGAACACTGATAAAGACAATAAAGGGACGTGTTAAGCGTCTGTCGACTTTGGACAGACTATATACTTAGACAACTTTGCCCCGAAAAAATCGAAATCACTTGGTTCATTTTCAATTGGTTTTGGAATTCATTTTACTCCTATGCTTTTGAAAAAAGAAATAGTTATAATGTTTTGTAATTATTTATATATATATATATATGCAAGGAGTTTTCTTTTTTAAAAATTTGGTCCAAGTCCTACTAGAATCAGCTTCTGTTAGAAGAGAAATTTCTAAACTCACCGGCGATCACAAAGTACGAGACTTCCGCCATCGAAGCATATAAAGCAAACGTCTTCTTCGTCCTCCTTGTTCCTTTGAGGTGACGGCGTCGATGACGACACGATTCTTGCCTGATTCCTCGGCGGCCTTCCCCGACTCCGTTTCCCCGCTCTCATCATCTCCACAACTTGAACTCCATCTCCCGCTCCCATCTCAACCGTAGCACCACCATCTCCTCGAACCGCCACGTTACCGTTTCCGACAAGCTTCGAATCGTCCATATCCGTATTCTTGTGGCATTGATCGATGCTCATGAACTCCACTCCTTGTAGAGAATCACGATTCGAACATTTAATATTATTACTGACATCATCACCGCCACCGCCGCGGACGTCGTCTTGTAAACAAGGCTTACACGCCGCCGTGGTGGATTCTACTTGTTCATAATTTTCCATTAAACTACAAAATCATAAATTATAAACCATATAATATATTCCAGGAAGAGCTCTTCCCTGTTTATATATACATATGTCTTTAACGTCAACAAAAAAAAATTAAAATTAAAAAAAAAAAAGTGAACCCTAGGAACGGAATTGGGGATTGGGAAACGGTGGAGCAGTGAGTAGTGGGCATACGGAAATGAATTGGGAATGGGTGTGAGAAGGCATTGGTGGGTAGAAAAAGAATGGTATAATTAACTTAAAAACCTTTAAGAAAAAAAAAGGTACTGTTTGAAAGAAAGAATGAATGAAAGAAGAAAGGAAAGGACACTTGGTGGTTGATTGGTTCGGTAGCTCAAACCCTGTATAGTTAAATAATTATAATTTTTTAAAACAGTGAAAGGGACGGGAAAGAGGAGGAAGGAGGGCACCAAAGGCGGGACATTAGGTTTGGAGTTTGAGTGTTTGATTCTCTAATCTTAAGTACCACGTGGTTAGCCGGCACTGCTGTAAGTGCCCAGAAAAAGAGGGAAGGCAAAAAAAAGTTCCTGACCCACACTCCTTTCGGAATTTCTTTACTTTTTTATTTCATTCTATAACCTTCCAATTTTTATACGGAGGTTATAATCCCCCTATTCTTTACAAATTAAAAATTATTTTATAAATTAAAAAATAATATTATAATAAATCTTAATTTAATAAAAATAATTTTAATTGTAAAAATAAAAAAATAGAAAGAATAAATTTTATATTTACGAAAAAATATATTTTTTTAATCTTTTATATACTTTATTTTAGGCGTGACTCGAGTCAAACTTAATTTTAGGTGTTTTAAATTACCGAACATGGTAAAAATTATTTAACATTTAAAGTATGATTCCAAATTTAAAATACAAAAAATGTATATATTTCTTAATTTGGATTTGTGAGAGAATCTTTCAACCTCAAAACTATGCCCTGTTCAATACTTAATTTCATTAAACATCCTCAAATGTTTTTAGAATTTGAAATTAGTCCTTCAATTTTGAAACACTATAATTGGATCCTTAAAAGTAATAGGATTGAGTTAATCAAGTCCTCCCTCCGACTTAGTTGTAAGTTTAAAGGTTGCATATAGTTAAGATATGATGTGGAATATTTTTAAAACATGTTAATCAAATTGTAAATATGTGTGCACTTATTTGTAGACAACTTGAATCTGATTTATTAAAAAAAACAAACATTGATATTAAAATTTATGAAGGTTATTTATTTTATTTTTTACACGTCAAATCCAATCAAATCATGCATAAGTCTGCACGTGCTTGTAATTTGACCGACTTGTTGTAAACATGCTTCGTATTAAATTTAAGTTGGCATCTAACATCTAAGTTAATGGCCAGATTAATGAAAATACATGATTGATTGATACGGTATACGTTATAAACTCAATTAATATGTTTTGAAGTTTGTAACCAATATAAAATCCGAATCATAGATTCAGTTTTTCTAACAAAATTAACCCAAAATAAGGAAAATTTTTGTTACTACTTATTTATTTTGGGATAATATATTTTTGGCCTCTAAACTTAGCAATAGGTTCATTTTGGTGCATTTATTTTTTCTTATTCACTTTAACACTTAAACTTGATAACTA
Organism: Gossypium australe; assembly: GCA_005393395.2. Classification (NCBI taxonomy): domain Eukaryota; kingdom Viridiplantae; phylum Streptophyta; class Magnoliopsida; order Malvales; family Malvaceae; genus Gossypium; species Gossypium australe. The sequence goes on along the minus strand of CM016624.1, from coordinate 4,843,195 downwards.
AGTCCACTTTGATCCCTAAACTTGAAAAACATAAAAGTTTGATAATGTGACATTGTGCCACATCATCACCTGAAATTTTTTTAAAAGTATATACGTTTTTCGGTAATGATGAGGTATGATATTAAAGTGTCATATTTAATGTTTTAATAACTGGAGTGGTGGTTGAATAAGACAAACTATCGATTCTCGATTAAAATAGTTCGACTAGTTCAATTGTCAGACTAACGATAACTAAATAAATAATCATAAAATAAAATAAAAAATATTGAATCGGTTCAAGCTACTCACTGTTGATTTTTTGTTTCGGTTTTTTATTTTTACCATTTTCAAATAGTTTTCAAGTCAATCAATTCAATCCTTTTGTTCGAAGAGTTATATCAAATGGTTCTCGGTTTGTCTGATTCGATCCTTTTTCAATAATATCGGTCACATCATCAAATTTTGATAAAATCTAAGTTTAAAGACTAAAATAAATTTAGTTGTTAAGTTCAAGTATTAATGTAAAAAAAAAGTACAAATATCAAAGTAGACCTAATTTTCAATTTTATATTATTTCTTTTATTTTAAACTTTCACATTTGGAATGATATTTTTTAATGAGTAAACTACAATAATAGCCACTTGACTAGGGATGGGTGTTTGTTATGGTCCTTTAACTATAAAAAATTACTATGTTGTCACTAAACGTTTTGGAAATTGTTTTTTCTAGCCACCCGACTATTAAGTAACTAACAAAACAGTATGACACTTTTTAAATTGGTCTAATAACAATTTTAATCCTCAGCACTTATATTTTTTTTATCAAATTGACCTTAATTTTATATAAAATAATAAAAAAATCAAAATTCTTTTAAGAATTTGAAAAACTCCAAAATAGATAAAAGAACATTCGAATTTGAAGGTGTCTAAAACTTTGCCTTTTGCTCAGCTTTATTTAGAAACCCAAAATTTCTCGTTGGTTCCTTTTTCTTGTACAATTGTTTCTTGTTGGAACAAATAGCAAACAATTTGGCTCCAAATTATGGATTAATACTATAATTAATAGAATCATCAACTAAATAATAATTTCAACAATCATCGCCATTGCAACAACCCAACATCTGCCATGTTTGCTCAATTCCTCACTTCCCATTTTCCCTTACCCTCCTTACCATCATCGAAACGGCAAACTCTAATTACCCTTCCCAAACCAATGTTGTCGCCTTCTCCTTCTCCATACACCTATGTGTTCCTTGATCCTAGGTTCTAATTACGGCTATAATTATTGTACACTGCACCCGTTTCTAATCGTGGTCATCATCAATCCACACCATCACCATCTCCGTCACTTTCGGTATTAACATTTTTCGATTTGCCAACCATTGAATTCCACTTGTATAGTCCTCCATACCCAATACTTCCAAGCGGGTTGGATTTGAAACCCGAGTCATCAGCTTTCTCGTAGCCTTGGACATTGTTGGTTCAAACTTAGGTCATTGGAAAGTCATCTTCTTAAACTTCTTTGAAAGAAACAACTAAGGAGATCAGCTTGGCGAGATGATAAGAGGATATTAAACTTACAAAAATTGATGCAAAAGTTGTTACTAATCGATTAACTGAGGCCCAGAAATAAATCATCTTTGCATCATAGTCAAACTAAAAATTATGTATAACTTAATTTTTTATGTATTTTTATATATTTATAATTTTATATACTTTTATATGATTTTCCAATTTTTAAAAATAATTTTGATTTTTTAAAATATTTTTTATATAGAATCAAGGTCAAATTGATAGAAAAATAAAAGTTTATACCGATTAAAAAATTTTCAAATTACTGTTACGTTAGTTAGTTAATGGTCGGGTGACCAAGAAAGATAATTTTGAAAACATTAGTGACCAAATAGTTATTTTTTATAGTTAAGTGACTAAAACGAAAAAAAATTCATAGTTAAGTGACTATGACTGTAGTTTATCCTTTTTTTAGTTAACTGTAATATGTAGCAATTAAATTGTGGTTTTTGTTTTATTTTTACCAAAAAGGGGTGGGGGGGTAAATAGTTAATGGTAGTAATGATGTGGTACCAGAAATCCTTTTTGAAATCCGGTACATTGAACAATCAACTCTTTAAATCAGTCTTCCCCCTTTTTTTCATTCAATGCATTAGGCATATTTTATTTTTATATTATTAATTAACAAATTATAAAAAATGTGTAAAACGACAGCTTTAACAAAATTCAACATGCTCAATCCAAGCCCTTCTTTTAATTAGGGTAAACTATAAAAATAATTACATATTTTTGTTTATGTTTATATTTTGATCATCAATATTTTAATTGTAGTAATTTGGTCACTAATTCGTAAGTTACCACTAAGTGATGGATGCAAATCATAACTAGCAGTACAACAACCTTTAACTGGCCACGTGGAGGCCATGTCATTTCCGCATATTTAAGAATATTTTTTTCAAATTTTAAATGATTTTAATCTCCACTTCCTTCACTCTCTTTCTTCTTTTTTCTTGTTATCTCTTTTCCAAGTGAATCCAATCATATCAATTTAGATAGCGTTTGGTACGATGGAAAGTAATCACTTTCCTCAGAATTTAATCAGTTGAAAAATGACTCTAATATTTGGTATGTTAGGTTTTATTTATTTTCCTTAAAATTCAATTTTCTTTTGGGATTTACTTTTCTATAAAATGATAATGTGATTCTCATGATAAAAAATGAGAAAGTTGATTTTCCATGCAAACTGGAAAGTTAAAAAAATATTAAGACAAAATTAACCCTATCTTATATTGGCTAAGGATATTAGTCTATTAATAACATAAAAAAGCTAGTGCCTCCTCCCTGCATATTATTTGATTTTCTCTATTACTTCAATGGATTCTTCGCAAGAAAGTTTTATTTCAAGATTATATTTTTTTTCTTAGCTACAAATTTGATTTAGCACTTGTATTTATATGAAATATTTATTATTTTTTTGTAGAATGTGGGCAGAATTGTACCGTTTAAGTTGTGCAAGAATTGCAGGTTAGACGCCTATGACTTTAGTTTCATATGATTTTGTTAGAAATAGGTTTTTTCTATTATATTATTTCACAAGAAATTACACTAATATTTATATACATAGTGAGCCTAACTTTAGGAAACTCTAAACTAGGAAGCAAACTGATTCTAGGGATGCTGCCCCTTAAAACACAGCCTTAAAGTTAGGGATAGTAATCAATAAAATATCTACAAGATTCTATCTGATACACTGAATATTCCTTATTAGGAAATTGTAATCTGACACTCCCCCTCAAGCTGAGAAGTGGATATCATCCATTCTAAGCTTGCTTACTAATTTTTGAAAGGTCTTCCTAGATAATTGATAAACCGTAAAAGTAACATATTTTAATCCCACATTTAGTATGCTTTTGGATGAATTAAGCCTCAATTTATGTAAAAAGGTGCTCTTAATCCTTTGTTTTCATGTTTTATACCCAGGAAAACACCCGAGGATGAAAAAAACGAGAAACGGGCTTAAAACGGACCAAATTGGGCCAAGAGAGAAATCGACACGGTCTGTGTAACACCCCTTACCCGAGACCGTTGCCGGAGTCGAGCACGAGGCATTACTAGACTTAACTTACTAGTTCTGGGCATAAAAATTGAAACTGTCCGTCTGCGTCATGTTCACTAAATTAACTATAACTCGAGTTACGAAACTCGAAATCAAGATCTGTAAATTTTCCTTAAAACTAGACTCATATATCTTCTTACTATAATTTTTCCAGAATTTTTGGTGTGGCCAATTAGTACAGTTTATTAGTTAAAGTCTCCCCTATTACACAGTTTGACAGTTCTGACCTCTCTTCACTAAAAATCAATTATCTCATAATATACAACTCATTTTCCTACACCGTTTTCTTTATATGAAAATAGACTCAATAAGCTTTAATTCTATATCTCATGCACAACCTAATTCAATTTCTACTATTTTTGGTGATTTTTCAAAATCACGTCACTGCTGCTGTCCAACTATTCCCCTGCATATAATTACATAATTTCTTTAAAATAATTATCAACTAGACATTTCATAACATCCACAACCATGTTCTTAATTAACCATTTTAATGGCTAATCATTACCAAACATTTACAAGTCCATAATAAGCCATATCATAAGGTCACACACATAAAATGGCTAAGTCCCTATACATGCCATAACTTAAAACGTTCGAGTCACAAAATACCAATATAATCCTTTGATAGTGTGTACGATCTCCGACGTCCTTTCGATCCCCGAGCTGGCTTGCAATACTATAAAAAATATAAAGAATGGGAGTAAGCATAAAGCTTAATAAGTTTACATGTAAATAGATGACAACATTCTTAATGAATTAGCTTATTCTTTTCTTATCAAGATCATTTAAGCTTTTACCTCAATATACTCAAACTTGTATTCTTACCTTGTCTTTTTAACATGAATTTATCTTACCTTACCTTTTTAACATGAATTTATCTTACCTTACCTTTTTAACATGAATTTATCTTACCTTACCTTTTTAGCTTGAACTTGTCTTATCTTTACTTTTTAGCTTGAACTTGTCTTAACTTACCTTTTTAGCTTGAACTTGTCTTACCTTTACTTTGGTATACTCTTTGAATTTTCCCGTTGAACCACTTGGAATACTAAGGATACGCGGGTACCTTTCCTTATGAAACTTAACCATTGCCATGTCTTGACATGGTCTTACGTGGTATCCTTGCCTTGTGAACTCACCAATGCCATGCCTTGGCATGGTCTTACATGGGACCTTTGCCTTGTAAATTCACCAATGCCATGCCTTGGCATGGTCTTACATGGGACCTTTGCCTTATAGTAACTTATCAATGCCATGTCTTGACATGGTCTTACATGATTTCCTTAAACGCTAATGTCATGACATTTATATCCTACACATTCCTAAGGTTCAACCGGAACTTTCTGCGATAGCTTTTCCGTCAATTCATGCTTGAGTCTTTAAATAATAAATTTACAGAATAAATATGTAAATGCTGTAATTTAATAATATTAAATATAAAATAACAGAATATTGTATTTATTTACTGCAAACTTACCTCGAAACAAAATCGATAAACTATATCGATTTAGTCCACTATCTTTTTCTTTCCTCGATCTAACTCTGGATTTCGTTCTTCTTGATCTATAATAGCAAATTTAGCTTATTTAATACTCATATTTATCAAAACAGTCCTTAACTCTAATTTTGGAAAAATTACAATTTTGCCCCTAAACTTTTACATATTTACGATTTTGCCCCTAGGCTCGAAAATTAAACTTCAGCCCTTATTCTTATGTTTTATAACATGCTGAACATTTTTCTCTTCTATAGCAACTTCAAATTCTTACTATAACACATACTTATGAACAATAACAACTTTTACTAATTAGCTCGTTTTTACCGAAAATCACTTAATAAAAATCATTCCTCTACTCATAAACATGCAAAATCTACCATCAATCATCAAAATCACAAGTCCTCATCAATGGCATAACTCAAAATATTCATCAAAATTCAAAATTGAAACATGGGTTTTGTAGATCTCATAGCAACGATCTCAAAAACGTAAAAATTATCAAAAACCGAACTAGAACTCACCTTGAATCAAGCTTCAAAAGTGCTGAACCCTAAGCTTATTTATTTCTATTTCTTTTCTTTGTGTTTCAATTGTAAGAAAGAAAAGAGATGAACATGGCTTTTAATTATGCTATGTTTGTCTTATTATAACAATATTATAATATTCAATTACTAATTTAATCATTTATTATTTAATATATATAAAACTTGTACAATAAGGATATATATCAACCCATTGCCGTCCACTTCCTTTTATTGTTGCAAAAATTGCAACATAAAACCTCCATATTAAAAGAACATCCACTATTTGGCCCTTCTAAAAATAACCACTAAATTTTCATTTTACGCGATTAAGCCCTTTTATTAAATTAAGCACACTAACAATAAAATTAATTCACGAAACTTTCACACATGTAAATTCACATATTATAAGCACTAAAAATAATATTAAAATATTTTACTGACTCGGATTTGTGGTTTCGCAACCACTATTCCGTTTAGGCCCTGTTTCGGGATGTTACATTTCTCCCCCCCTTTAGGGATTTTCGTCCCCGAAAATCTTACCTGTAAAGAGATTTGGGTACTGTTTTCGCACAGTCTCTTCGGGCTCCCATGTAGCCTCTTCTATTCCATAATACTTTCACAAGTGCAATACTTTTATTCCTTAATTGCTTAACCTCTCGGGCTAGAATTTTTATTGGTTCCTCCCCGTAAGTCATATCTGGCTGAATCTCAACCTCTGTTTGCGAAATCACATGCGACGGATCTGAACGATAACGACGTAGCATAGACACATGAAACACATTATGAATCTTCTCTAACTCAGTTGGCAAAGCCAAACGATATGCCAATGGCCCAACTCTCTCGATCACCTCAAACGGTCCAATAAAACGGGGACTTAATTTGCCTTTCTTGCCAAATCTGAGAACTTTCTTCCACGGGGATACTTTCAAGAATACCCTATCACCAACTTGAAATTCAATGTCTTTTCTTTTCAAATCTGCATAGGATTTCTGTCTATCTGAAGCTGCTTTCAAGCAATCTCTGATGACTTTTACTTTTTCTTCTGTTTCTTTGACTAGATCAACCCCGTAAATCTGATTTTCCTTAAGCTCTGTCCAATACAAAGGTGTGCGACATTTACGTCCATACAAAGCTTCATAAGGTGACATCTTCAAACTCGATTGATAACTATTATTATAGGCAAACTCTACTAACGGTAAATATTTCTCCCAACTACTTTGAAATTCCAATACACAACATCTAAGCATATCTTTAAGTACCTGAATAACTCTCTCTGATTGACCATCAGTCTGAGGATGGAAAGCTGTACTAAAACTCAACTTTGTACCTAAAGCTTCCTGCAATTTCTTCCAAAATCGTGAGGTAAATCTCGGATCCCTATCTGAGATAATCGATAACGGTACTCCATGTAGTCTCACAATCTCTGTAATATATAACTCGGCCAACTTGTCAAGTGAATAACCCATACGAACTGGGATGAAATGAGCCGACTTTGTTAACTTATCAATCACAACCCATACTGCATCTTTCTTTCTCGGTGTCGAAGGTAATCCTGTCACAAAATCCATAGTAACTCGATCCCATTTCCACTCGGGAACTAATACAGGTTGCAATAAACCTGAAGGTACCTGATGTTCGGCCTTTACCTGCTGACAGATCAAGCATCTAGAAACAAACTCTGATATATCTCTTTTCATTCCTGTCCACCAATACATTTTCTTCAAATCATTATACATCTTTGTACTGCCTGGGTGAATAGACAAAGAACTGTTATGTGCTTCCTGTAAGATTTTCTTAATAAGCTCATCATTCTTTGGTACACATACTCTGTCTCTGAACAACAAACAACTGTCAGAACCGATCTGAAAATCAGACTCTACACCTGACTCGCACTGAACTCTTTTGGCTTGCAACTTACTGTCATCCTTCTGAGCTTCACAAATTTCTTCAAGAAACGTCGATTTAACTCTCAACTCAGCTAAGATAGAACCATCATCTGATAATGCCAAACTAGTGTGCAAAGCTCTCAATGCAAATAAAGATTTTCTACTCAAAGCAACAGCAACAACATTTGCCTTACCCGGGTGATAATCGATCACTAGCTCATAATCTTTAATCAACTCTAGCCATCTTCTTTGACTTAAGTTCAGATCTTTCTGAGTCATCAAGTATTTCAAACTTTTATGATCAGTGAATATGCGGCATTTCTCCCCATATAAGTGATGTCTCCAGATTTTCAATGCAAATACAATAGCAGCTAGCTCTAAATCATGTGTCGGATAGTTTTTCTCATGTAGCTTTAACTGTCTAGAGGCATAAGCAATTACCCTTCCTTCCTGCATAAGTACACAGCCTATTCCATTCAAGGATACATCACTGTAAATCACAAACTCTTTACCCGGTTCTGGTTGTACTAAAACAGGAGCTTCAGTCAACAATGCCTTTAACTTGTCGAAACTCTACTGACACTTCTTAGTCCATTCAAACTTGACATCTTTTTGTAGCAATCTTGTTAATGGAGTAGCTATCATGGAAAATCCCTCTACAAATCGTCTATAATAACCGGCAAGACCAAGAAAACTTCTGACCTCTGATACATTCCTGGGAGGCTTCCAATCAACAATGGCTGAAATCTTATTCGGATCAACTTTAATACCTTCACCTGAGACAACGTGTCCAAGAAAACAAACTTCCCGTAACCAGAACTCACTTTTGCTAAATTTGGCATAAAGCTGATTATCTCTTAAAATCTGTAAAACTGTTCTCAAATGCTCTGCATGCTCAGTCTCATCATGAGAATAAATCAAGATGTCATCAATGAACACAACTACAAACTTGTCCAAGTAAGGTCTGAAAATTCGATTCATTAAATCCATGAAAATGGCAGGAGCATTAGTTAAGCCAAATGGCATCACAAGAAACTCATAGTGACCATACCTAGTTTGAAAAGCAGTTTTTGGAACATCTGACTCTTTAACTCGCAACTGATAGTATCCGGATCTCAAATCTATCTTAGAGAACAAAGTGGCTCCCTTCAATTGATCAAACAAATCATCTATTCTAGGTAATGGATATTTGTTCTTGATGGTTACCTTGTTAAGCTGTCGATAGTCTATGCACAATCTCATGGAACCGTCCTTCTTTTTCACAAATAACACTGGTGCACCCCATGGTGAATAACTAGGTCTTACAAAGCCTTTATCAGTTAATTCCTGTAGCTGAGCTTTCAATTCTTTTAATTCTATTGAAGCCATTCTATAAGAAGCAATAGAAATAGGTGTGGTACCTGGAATCAATTCAATACCAAACTCAACTTCTCTGATAGGAGGCAAACCTGGTAGTTCTTCCGGAAACACATCAGGAAACTCATTTACCACAGGCACTGATTCAATTTTCAACTCTGGATCTTTAGTATTCAACACAAAAGCAAGATAAGCTTCACATCCTTTCCTTAAACATTTCTGAGCAGACATAACAGAAATCATGGAAATTGAACTATCTGACTCATCTGAATTAACCCGAAGGAACTCACCATTTTCACATTTCAACTCCATGAATCTTTTTCCACAATTCACTATCACATCATGTGCAGTTAACCAATCCATACCAAGAATCACATCAAACTCATCAAATGGCAATAGCATGAGATCAGCCGGAAAACAGTAACCTCTAATCATCAAAGGGCATTTTTTACATACTTTGTTTACTAACACATGCTGACCTAATGGGTTCGATACTTTAATCACAAATTCTGTAAACTCTATGGGCATGTTCATACTAGGCATTAATTTCATGCAAACATAGGAATGGGTTGACCCCGGATCAATCAAAGCAATAACATTAACATCATGAAGAGAAAATGTACCCGTAATTACGTCGGGGGAAGATGCCTCTTCATGAGCACGGGTAGCATAAGTCCTTGTGGGTGCTCTAACATCTGATCTTGTTGCTGTATCTCTAAATGTACCTCTACCTGCCCCTACTCCTGAATTTCTCTGAGATCTGCCTCTAACGGGGGCATTACCTGATCTTGCACTCGGTATTACTTCTTTTTTAACCATCTCGGGACACTCCCGAATGAAATGATCCGGTGCACCACATCGGAAACAACCAGTCTTATTTGCTCTACATTGACCTGGATGACGTCGACCACATTGAGGACACTCGGGCCTATCAGGCTGAATACTGCCAACACTCGCAATCGAAGTGGTTTGAGCTTTTGAATCGATAAATCTTCCACCTCTGTTTCGGCTAGAATACCTGGTTGAAAAATTAGGTCTCGTAGAAAACTCTCTAGGCCTCTTGGATGTAGACTGAAATGACTTGCTTATCTGCCTTTTCTTCGTGTCTTGCATCTCAATTTCAGCTTTACCCTTTCTTTTTAACAACTCTTCTGCCTTACAGGCTCGTTCAACTAAAACAACAAACTCCTTTATCTTTAAAACACCAACTGACAGTCGGATATCATCATTGAGCCCATCCTCAAATCTTTTGCACATGATAGCCTCTGTAGACACACACTCTCGAGCATAATTACTGAGTCGGATAAATTCACGTTCATAGTCGATCACAGTCATCTTACCCTGTTTTAACTCAAGGAACTCTTTTCTTTTCTGGTCAATAAACCTCTGACTGATGTACTTCTTACGGAACTCCTCCTGAAAAAAATCCCAAGTAACTCTTTCTTTCGGTACTACTGACACAAGTGTCTTCCACCACTGGTAGGCCGAATCTCTAAGAAGTGACACCACACATTTAATACATTCTTCCGGTGTGCAGGATAACTCATCAAAGACTCTGATAGTGTTCTCGAGCCAAAATTCAGCTTTCTCTGCATCATCATCTTTGGTAGCCCGAAACTCTTCAGCCCCTTGTTTTCTGATCTTGTCAACGGGCGGTTTCTCTCTTCTAACGGTATTTACAACTGGGGAAGCTACATGGGTAGTCTGTGGATCATGAGGGGGTGGAGGTCTAACGGCCGGGTTCGTACGAACGAACTCAGCAAACCATTCATTCATAGCTTGGAAGAAGGCTTCTCGAGCCCCTCCTCCCTGACTAACTGTAACGGGCCTTTCACGACTATCTGGTGGCACCGTCCCTTCAGTGGGAGCGGGCACATTACTCTCTACATCATCTGCACCATCTCGTTCGGGATCCATAACTATAAAAAATTTTAAATCGTCAAGAGTCGTCACACTATCAAAATATAAGTATGGCATGTATAGATAGACTCTTACTCATACTAAATATTTCGAGAATCGACTAAACCTTTCTCTGATACCAATAAATGTAACACCCCTTACCCGAGACCGTTGCCGGAGTCGAGCACGAGGCATTACTAGACTTAACTTACTAGTTCTGGGCATAAAAATTGAAACTGTCCGTCTGCGTCATGTTCACTAAATTAATTATAACTCAAGTTACGAAACTCGAAATCAAGATCCGTAAATTTTCCCTGAAACTAGACTCATATATCTTCTTACTATAATTTTTCCAGAATTTTTGGTGTGGCCAATTAGTACAGTTTATTAGTTAAAGTCTCCCCTATTACACAGTTTGACAGTTCTGACCTCTCTTCACTAAAAATCAATTATCTCATAATATACAACTCATTTTCCTACACCGTTTTCTTTATATGAAAATAGGCTCAATAAGCTTTAATTCTATATCTCATGCACAACATAATTCAATTTCTACTATTTTTGGTGATTTTTCAAAATCATGTCACTGCTGCTGTCCAACTATTCCCCTGCATATAATTACATAATTTCTTTAAAATAATTATCAACTAGACATTTCATAACATCCACAACCATGTTCTTAATTAACCATTTTAATGGCTAATCATTACCAAACATTTACAAGTCCATAATAAGCCATATCATAAGGTCACACACATAAAATGGCTAAGTCCCTATACATGCCATAACTTAAAACGTTCGAGTCACAAAATACCAATATAATCCTTTGATAGTGTGTACGATCTCCGACGTCCTTTCGATCCCCGAGCTGGCTTGCAATACTATAAAAAATATAAAGAATGGGAGTAAGCATAAAGCTTAATAAGTTTACATGTAAATAGATGACAACATTCTTAATGAATTAACTTATTCTTTTCTTATCAAGATCATTTAAGCTTTTAACTCAATATACTCAAACTTGTATTCTTACCTTGTCTTTTTAACATGAATTTATCTTACCTTACCTTTTTAACATGAATTTATCTTACCTTACCTTTTTAACATGAATTTATCTTACCTTACCTTTTTAGCTTGAACTTGTCTTATCTTTACTTTTTAGCTTGAACTTGTCTTAACTTACCTTTTTAGCTTGAACTTGTCTTACCTTTACTTTGGTATACTCTTTGAATTTTCCCGTTGAACCACTTGGAATACTAAGGATACGCGGGTACCTTTCCTTATGAAACTTAACCATTGCCATGTCTTGACATGGTCTTACGTGGTATCCTTGCCTTGTGAACTCACCAATGCCATGCCTTGGCATGGTCTTACATGGGACCTTTGCCTTGTAAATTCACCAATGCCATGCCTTGGGATGGTCTTACATGGGACCTTTGCCTTATAGTAACTTATCAATGCCATGTCTTGACATGGTCTTACATGATTTCCTTAAACGCTAATGTCATGACATTTGTATCCTACACATTCCTAAGGTTCAACCGGAACTTTCTGCGATAGCTTTTCCGTCAATTCATGCTTGAGTCTTTAAATAATAAATTTACAGAATAAATATGTAAATGCTGTAATTTAATAATATTAAATATAAAATAACAGAATATTGTATTTATTTACTGCAAACTTACCTCGAAACAAAATCGATAAACTATATCGATTTAGTCCACTATCTTTTTCTTTCCCCGATCTAACTCTGGATTTCGTTCTTCTTGATCTATAATAGCAAATTTAGCTTATTTAATACTCATATTTATCAAAACAGTCCTTAACTCTAATTTTGGCAAAATTACAATTTTGCCCCTAAACTTTTACATATTTACGATTTTGCCCCTAGGCTCGAAAATTAAACTTCAGCCCTTATTCTTATGTTTTATAACATGCTGAACATTTTTCTCTTCTATAGCAACTTCAAATTCTTACTATAACACATACTTATGAACAATAACAACTTTTACTAATTAGCTCGTTTTTACCGAAAATCACTTAATAAAAATCATTCCTCTACTCATAAACATGCAAAATCTACCATCAATCATCAAAAATCACAAGTCCTCATCAATGGCATAACTCAAAATATTCATCAAAATTCAAAATTGAAACATGGGTTTTGTAGATCTCATAGCAACGATCTCAAAAACGTAAAAATTATCAAAAACCGAACTAGAACTCACCTTGAATCAAGCTTCAAAAGTGCTGAACCCTAAGCTTATTTATTTCTATTTCTTTTCTTTGTGTTTCAATTGTAAGAAAGAAAAGAGATGAACATGGCTTTTAATTATGCTATGTTTGTCTTATTATAACAATATTATAATATTCAATTACTAATTTAATCATTTATTATTTAATATATATAAAACTTGTACAATAAGGATATATATCAACCCATTGCCGTCCACTTCCTTTTATTGTTGCAAAAATTGCAACATAAAACCTCCATATTAAAAGAACATCCACTATTTGGCCCTTCTAAAAATAACCACTAAATTTTCATTTTACGCGATTAAGCCCTTTTATTAAATTAAGCACACTAACAATAAAATTAATTCACGAAACTTTCACACATGTAAATTCACATATTATAAGCACTAAAAATAATATTAAAATATTTTACTGACTCGGATTTGTGGTTTTGCAACCACTATTCCGTTTAGGCCCTATTTCGGGATGTTACAGTCTGGCCCAAAGACCACACGGTCGTGCCTCATTAAAAGTCCGAACACGGCCTGGCCACGATTCACACTGGCGTGTGCCATGGCCGTGTCCCTGTCGCTGGAAAGAGCAATTTCATTCGGGAAAGGATACTTAGAGGCAAAGAAACACATTCCAAAGCCTATTCAAACACCCTAATAGGAATTCTACTTAAATTAGGATACTTAGGGGCCAAGCAAGGCATCACAAAGTCTATATAAACACCCAAGGAGGCAACTTGAGAGGGTAGTTCGGCAGAAGCCGGAACAGGCGTCAAAGCTAGGCCAAGGAGCCAAGCCGAGAAGGTCAGAATTAGGGAATAACGTGAGGATAGCCAGTTGATCCATCCCAAGAAGCCGGAGTTATACTCAAGACGGCGGAATTCTCCTTTAATTCCTTCAGGGGGTTTTAGGGATTTCTTATGTTTTGTTTTATCTTTTCTCTCGTGATGTTTTCTTTATTCGTTATGAACTAAACCCTTCATGTAACACCCCCTACCCGTATCCATTGCTGGAATAAAGTATGAGGCATTACCGAGAAGTACGAAATACTCACAGACAATTTAAGCCATTTATCGCTCAAACACCGAAATTGGCTATAAAAGTTTCTTTACACATATAGTGCACTTGAGGTGCACCATTCCATAATTATGAATGAACATATTTATCAAACATATGTCATGTTTTTATATATATCATAGTCTCATATTCCCATGTATCAATTACCATCATTTCCTCGTATTTCGACAAATACGTGTAACAATTCATAAACATGCAATTCACTAACCCTTCCTGCCAATCACAATTTAAATTGACAAATCACTTATTGAGTCCAATTTCAATGTTCACTACAATCTATCATATAAATTTGGATGTACGTATCCACCAATAAATTCCATGTACAAGTATCATCATCTCATATTTCCACATACATTACTTTGCACATTATGAACTCAAATAACATATACAAGACATACCAATGTATTTCAAATACGTTTTCATAATATTTCATTTAGAATTAAGATTATTTCATATTAGAACTCTTCTCATTAATTCATTTGGAATACCAATTCATACAGACAATAGACTCAAGGATGTACAAATATATAATCACAAATGAACTCATTCGTCAACCAAGTTCTACGTTCATGTCTCATCAACTCGTATTTCCTTATATCACATAATATATACCATGATTTCCATTCCCTTGATATTTTTCCATATTTATCCCGTTGAATTTCTTGGAATTTTTGATGGATTTTCAGAGGTACACTTTAGTGTACAAATCCAGGTCCGTCAATTCATGTTCATGTGCGCACATTTTCATTTCAAAGAGCACACTCCCGCGAACCTCATCCTTACAGCGGGATTACCAGTCCAGGCTAAATCCCCTGCAACGACAATTACTCTAATGAGCTTGGATCTGAATTACCAGTCCAGGCTAAATTCAGACCCTAATTCGGATTACCCGTCCGGGCTAAATCCATTTTCCACATATTCTTTGGGAGGGCTATATCAGGATCACCCGTCCGAGCTAGATCCTTTTTACCGTCAATTCTTTTTCAGAGATCCATCGAATTTTCCTTTCATTCAACCGGGATTTCTTCCCCTGTAATACCCCTATACCCGGTTCAATCATGCAGACCCGGTATAAGACTATTACATTTGGTGCCAAAACAATTATGGCCAGATACTGTTTAATTAAAACATTTGTATATAATATTTTAACTTACCAACCATTTTTACTAACATATTTATTGTTTATTAATTCATTCCATATATACCAAAATACTTCAAGTAACTAAAAATAGATAAAATTTCAAGAATCTACATTTTAGTCCCTATCACATGGGAACACCTTTGAACTACATATGTACATGCCATTTTAATACAAAATATAGTACCTACTTTTGAAGCCCTTGAAGATGTGATGAGATGAGAGATCTTCTAGTCTAATTGTACCTACGCGTTAAAATAAACGCGTTAAGCCAGTGAAGGCTTAGTAAGCACTACAAGAATAATTAAATAAGTAATCATAACAAAATATTTTTAACTCAATCAATTATTGCATATCTACTCACATATAAGTCTCTTCAACTATGCATTGCTTTAAATAAATTTAACTTATCTTTTGTAAGGTATTAAACTTACCTTAACACATCAGTGATTCACTTTTATTCTCATTTCACATACTTAGCCCAAAGTAGACTTTATAGAACACACCGGATATACGGAACAAATACAGAGGTGCATTATGATGCACAAGTGAACAGAGAGCACCAATGTGCTAATAATCAGAGAGCACTGACGTGCTAATAATCAGAGAGCACCAACGTGCTAATATCAGAGAGCACCAACGTGCTAATATCAGAGAGCACTGACGTGCTAATATCAGAGAGCACTGACGTGCTAATATCAGAGAGCGCGCTAAAGTTCCTTAATGGCATGCCACTAATATCCCAGTAGTTCTAAATTCCGTCTACTTGGGCATTAAAACTGAATCTCATATATTTAAATAATTCACATAAAATTTCAAAAAGGATAAATAACAATAATTTAAAATTCTTGTAGTACTTACAACAAAAGGTTGAGGTGATATAAATTCTTCTTCCTTCACTCCTTAACCTTTTCTTTTCCTTTTCCTTCAATTCGGTCCTCTCCTTCCTTTTCTTTTTCTTCAATTTCATATAAACATATAACATTTATATGTAAAAAATAATCAAATAATTTCCTGTACTATTTAATAAAATAAACATGTATTTTATGATAAATTCATGCTTTCTTACTTTTGCTCACATTTCAATTTAATCCTTTACTCATAAACTTATTCAAATCTGTCCTTTTCGTGTCATAGTCACTAAATTATCTATTTCCAGAGCTACAGAACTCCAAATGAAGAACCGTTAATTTTTCCTGAAACTAGACTCACATATATTCATACCATAAAATTTCCAAAATTTTTAGCCTAGCCAATTAGTACAGTTTATTCATCAAAGTCACCCCTGTTCTGCTGTCTGGCAGTTCTGACCCTTCTTCACTAAAAATTAATTATCTCTTCATACAGAATTCAGATGATGTTCTCGTTTATTCCTATTGAAAATAGACTCATTCAGGATTCTAAAAATATAAACTTAAGCACCTAATTATTTTTCTCCAATTTTTTATGATTTTCCAAAGTCAGAACAGGGGATCCCGAAATCCCTCTAAACCAGTCTTACAAAAATATAAATATATCAAATTACAGAATTCCTTTGCTTTCCCTGTTTCTTTCATATGAAAATAGACTCAATAAGATTTAATTTCATATCTCATTCAACTTCTAATTCCACTTATACGATTTTTGGTGATTTTTCAAAGTTACTCTACTGCTGCTGTCCAAAACAGTTTTCTTATAGCTTATTTTACAATTAAGTCCTTTATCCAATTCTAACTTCAAATTCTTTCAATTAAACCACTAATTCATCATTTTATTCATCATATGCTATATTCAAAAACTCTAAAACTTCAAAAACTTCAACTTAAATTCATCAAAACTTTGTTCTAAAACTTATAAAGCATCAAAATTAAAAGAGAAGGACTAAATTAACTTACCAATTAAACTTCCAAGCTTCAAACTTTCAATTTTCCCTTTTCTTCTTTCTTTTCTCTTTTTTCTTCCTTTCTTTCTTTCCCCTGCTCTCTGTTTCGTTTGCTTCTCTGTTTCTTCTCTGTTTCTATATCTTTCTATTCTTTTTCCTTTAGTCTATTTATATATATAATAATAAAATATAATATAATAATATACTTTATAATTAATATCTAATATATATATCTATATCCATATACACGTTTTTAACTAAAAAATCTAGGATTTTTTTTTCAGCCTCAACTTTTAAAAATGGCATAATGGCCTTTTTAGTCCTTTATACTTTCTTTTAATCTATAATTAAACTTTTACACCTTTTTCAATTTAGTCTTTTTTCCCAAATACTTCTAATTAAGTCAAATTCACCTAAATAAAACCTTATTAAACACACAACTAACTTCGTAAATATTTTTTTTAAAAAAATATTTTATAAGTCCGTTTACTAAAAATGGAGACCCGATAACTCATTTTTCAATATCCATACTTTTGAGGTCGTTACATCCCCTTTTTATCAAATATATCAATGTTTCGTCAAATTTCATACAATGAACATTCAAATTATATTCATATCAATAACATACATTTCAAACATTTAAGAATATAATTCAAGTTACATGAACTTACAATTCGATTTTCATACCATAACGATAATCTTAGTTTCATAATAAATATTTGAAATAAAACATTATATCATTTCTACCTCAACGTTTATCAATTATAATCGAGCATGTGATCAATCTATACACAAGTCATTCATTTATTATTTTTCCTCCTCCTCCTCTCCATCCACATCCTTAGTATAAACAACACACTTGTAAGTAACATTATCCTATAATTTTCACTATTTACTTATGTGAATATTCAAGCTGTCCATCCGTGTCATAGTCACTAAATTATTTTTATCTTGAGCTACAGAACTCCAAATTAAGATCCGTTGATTTTATTTGAAACTAGACTCTAGAATTTTTGGTGTGGCCAATTAGTACAGTTTATTAGTTAAGTTCTCCCCTGTTACACAGTCCTACTGCTCTGACCTCTCTTCACTAAAAATCAATTATCTCATAGTACAATTTTCATATAGTGTTTCCGATTATTTCTAATGAAAATAGGCTCACTAAGGAATACAGACATATAAATTATAACTCATCTTTTTTTACAATTTTTAGTGAATTTCTAAAGTAAGAACAGGGGCTCACGAAGTTATTCTAAACCAGTCTTACCAAAATTTAAATATCTCAAAATGTAGACTTCCTTTGCTTGCTCTGTTTCTTTTATATGAAAATAGACTCAACAAGATTTAATTCTATATCTCACTCAACTTTTAATTCAATTTATACCATTTTTGATGATTTTTCAAAGTTAGACAACTGCTGCTGTCCAAAACTGCTTTAGTATAACATGTTGATTTCTATTTTGTCTCAAATTTCACATTTCATACAATTCAATCCTTGCTCAATTAACCCCTCAATTGAGCTAATTTTCTCATTTAATAATTTTATCTATCATTTTAAACTACTTCATAACCTTTGAAAATCAAAATTTTAACACTAGGCCTTAATTTCAACTCTTTCACAATTAGGTCCTAAAACCAATTTCCATCAATTTTACTTGATAAAATCATCATATAGCAAAATTAAAGCTTCAATTCAATATTTATTCATCATATTCTTCCAGCACTAATCCACATCAACTTTAAAAAATAGCCATAGAATCAAAAACTAATGACATAGTAAGTTGGACCCAATTGTAAAAGTCTAAAAACATAGAAATTTCAAGGAGAAAGCAAGAATTAAACTTACATGAAGCTTGAGTATGAAAACCAGCTTGAAACTCTCTCCCATGGCTATTTTTCAGCCGAAGAAAATGAAGAGAAATGAAGAGAATTCTAGATATTCCAATTTGGTCCCATTTTTATTTAACTAATTTTGGCAATTTTCCAATTTTGCCCTTATTTCACCCATTTCCTGATTTTTCTCAGCTATTGCCGCCCAAAATATCTCCTTTGGCTTATTTTCACTTTAGGTCCTTCCTCATTTGACAATTAATCTATTTAATCCTTCTAGCAACTTTTACACCTTTTTCAATTTAGTCCGTTTTATTTAATTAACCACCCAAACGTCAAAATTTTCTAACGAAATTTTAATAATAACTTATTGACATTCCGTAAATATTCATAAAAATACTTATGACTCGGTTTATAACACCAAGATCTCGATACCTCTTTTTCTCGATTTCTTGACCAAATAAATCTTTATAAAACATAATTTACTGTTTTAAAAATATTTTAAAAGCTACATTTGACTTGTAAATATTAAATAATATGGTCTACGAGTTCATTTGTCAGATTTGATGGTCTTGAACCACTATTTCTGACACCACTGAAATTTGGGCTATTACACCTCAGATACCTGAAGGGGATGAAACCTAGATGAATCTTGTTATTTGATTTCGAAATTATATGATAAATACTTAGTTTGTTCTTAATTATGTTACTTAATCCAAATCTGATGTGCTTAGGTGGAGGAGGAATAAACCCTGCCTAAGAGTAGATCTAGCATAATTAAGCGGAGTTGATCGCACGCCTAGAGATAGGGTGACTAGATTTTGCTGGATTAGGCTAAATAATAAAAAGAAAGTTAGTATTAATACTTTTAGTTCCTGTGGGTTCGATAATACGGTCTTGCCTAAGCTATACTACTGTTCGATAGGTACGCTTGCCTTTAATCGTTGTCAGAGTTAGTCTCTAGGTTCGATCATTCTTTTATAAATTTTAAAGCTCTGATTTCAGCGATCAAGTTTTTGACGCCGTTGCCGGGGAACTAAAATATTAAGAAAGCTCTATTTTTATTATTTTAGCCATTTTTTGCAATTTATTTTTATTTTTTTCTTTTCTATTTCGCTAATTTTTCCTCCATTTTGCTTTTGGCAGATAATTTTAAAGAGAAGATGGCACTGAATAATTATCAGTGGCAAGATATGAGGACAATTCCTACTAAAGCAGCCAGTGTTTTCAACCTCGACGTGGTCACCAGGTTATCTAACCAGCTAGAGATGATGAATAAAAAGATTGATGGTTTGTGTAGTCTCTCGCAGGTACACCCAGTAATGCAATATGACTCGAATCTAAGAGGCGTGGCGAATCCTAAGTACCCACCCTACGGATATGGCATGAAGAACAAACAAGTCCACTATATAGGTAACTATTCTAGACCTCAAAATAATTTTTATAGTGACACTTATAATGCAGGTTGGAGGTACCATCCCAATTTCTCGTGGGATGATTAAAATAGCCAAAGACCGGAACTTCCTCCAGATTTTCAACAACCACCTCACCAATAGGAAGAGGAGTTGAACCTTGAAAAGATGTTGACAAAATTCATGGCAGCCACAGAAAATCGTCTCCAAGACACTGAAACAACCCAACGAACATCGGTTGAAGAGACCAAGAACAGAGTCGGGGAACTTACTAAGTCAGTAGGGGAAGTCACTAAGGCAGTCGCATAACTTGCAAAATTAATGTCCAAACGACCGTAATGGCGTCTACCAAGCAACACAGAGATTAACCCAAAGGAGCAAATCCAAGCCATAACAACTCAGGAGAGTATAGGGTTAGATGAACCCAATTCAGTACAAGAAAACAAGGTAGACGAAGGTAAAGTTGAGGTAACACAAGAAAAACCAAAACCAGTAATCAAAGAGTACTTACCCTGTAATGGCCTAAATTCAAGATTTATCGGAATAATGGTTTCGCAACCATAAATCCGATTTAAATAGAAATTTATTTCAATATGTTTGCATGAGCTTTTATATGATAGGAGATATTTTATAAATATTTATAAAATGTTAGTAATGTGGTATTAAACTTTCGTTAGAAAATTTTAATGTTTGGGTAGGTAATTAAATGAAAAGGACTAAATTGAAATGAAAGTAAAAGTTTAATTATAAATTAAAAGAAAGTATAAAGGACCAAAATGGCAATTAAGCCATTTTGTCTAGATTGAGGCGGTTTATTGAAGAAAATCTGAGATTTTTTTTAGTATATTATTATATTATATATATATTATTATATTATTATTATATTATTATATATATAAAGAAAGGAGAAAAGAAACAAAAGGATAAAAACAAAGGAAGAACAGAGAGCAAACGTGAAGGAAAGAAAGAAAAAGAGAAAAGAGAGAAAAAAAAAAAGGGAAAATTTAAGTTTGAAGCTTGGAGTTTAATTTGATCCGGAAAACTCAAATACGAAGCTAGATCGAGGAAAGGAAAAAGTTCCGGATTAGTAGATTTTGTAAACGAACTGATAACGAGGTAAGTTCATGTAACTTGAATTATATTCTTAAATGTTGAAATGTATGTTATTGTTGTGAATATAATTTGAATGTTCATTGTATGAAAATTTATGCAATATTGATATTTTTGATAAAAAGGGAAAGAAATCCCGGTTGAATGAAAGGAAAATTCGATGGATCTCTGAAAAGGAATTGACGGTGAAAAAGGATCTAGCCTGGACGGGTGATCCTATCCTGATATAGCCCTCCCGAAGAATATGTGGAAAATGGATTTAGCCTGGACGGGTAATCCGAATTAGGGTCTGAATTTAGCCTGGACTGGTAATTCAGATCCAAGCTCATTAGAGTAATTGTCGTTGCAGGGGATTTAGCCTGGACTGGTAATCCCGACAATACTCTATGAGTTTATATTACAGGGGATTTAGCCTGGACTGGTAATCCCGCTGTAAGGATGAGGTTCGCGGGAGTGTGCTCTCTGAAATGGAAATGTGCGCACATGAATATGAATTGACGGACCTGAATTTGTACACTAAAGTGTACCTCTGAAAATCCATCGAAATTCCGAGTAATTCAATGGGATAAATATAAAAAAAATATGGAAATTATGGTATTGATGAGCTCATCAATCATAATATATATTAATGATACATGGAAATTATTGGACTGACTTGAATGTTGAGTTTGTAAATGTTAGGGTAATAATGCATTGAATGAGTATATGAATGTTTATCGCTTGTATTGAAATTACTAGGTAAGTATAATTCTTGTTACATGGGCTTACTAAGCACAAAGTGCTTACCCTATTTCCTTTTTCCCTGTTTTGTAGTGTTAAGAGCTCGGAGGTCGGATCGGTGGGAGACTCATCACACTATCAACCCCAATATTTCGGTATTTAAAGAAACTTTAGTTTGGAAATGAATGGCATGTATAAGCTAATAAAATAGATGTTAATATGAAATGAATGTAAGGTCACCCATTGGTATGGCTTATGTGTTTAAGTTATCTTATAAATATGCATGAATTATCTTGAAAATATGTCGAATTGGAATGGTCTCGGTTTAAAAAAAATCGTAAATTCTGGTAATGCCTCGTACCTTATTCTGACAACAAATACGGGTAGGGGGTGTTACATTTGTTGGTATCAGAGCCAGGTTTAGCCGGTTCTAGGACCGACATAGCGAATACGGATTAGCTATACATGCCATTTAAATTATTTTTGATAGTGTGATATCTCCTGACCATTTAAATTGTGTTTTCCTTATAGTAATGTCATCTAACCGAGCTCAATCTGAGGAAGCTGAGAGTCATGCTCCGGCTTCAGTGCAAAGAGAAGAAACTAGCAGTAGAAGGCCCGGTATAGAGAGTCAAGGAGAGGAGGCAAAAATAGCCTTCTTTCAAATGATGAATGAATGGTTTACCCAGTACATAAGAACTAACCCTACAGTGCAGCAAACTCAAGCTCCCCCTCCTGTTCCTCCACCGGTTCCCGAGATTCCACAGGGTACAGGTACTGAATCTGTCAGAAAAGGAAAAGCTCCGGTCGATAAAATCTGAAAATATGGGGCCGAAGAATTTCGAGCAGCAGTTGATGATGATCCCGAAAGAGCTGAATTTTGGTTAGAAAATACTACACGGGTTTTGGAGGAATTATCTTGCACGCCAGAAGAATGTTTGAAATGTGCTGTTTCACTGCTAAAAGACACAGCTTATCATTGGTGGAATACTGAAGCTTCAGCTGTTCCGAAAGAAAAAATTACATGGGAATTCTTCCAGACCGAGTTCAAAAAGAGATATATCAGTCAGAGATTCCTTGATCAGAAAAGAAAAGAATTTCTTGAGCTGAAACAGGGCAATAGATCAATATCTGAGTATGAAAGAGAATTTGTTCGGTTGAGTAAATATGCTCGAGAATGGGTACAGTCGGAAGCTGAAATGTGCAAACGATTCGAAGAAGGGTTGAATGAAGAAATTAAGCTCCTTGTTGGAATTCTTGAAATTCGAGAGTTTGCTACACTAGCAGAACGAGCTTATAAAGCAGAAGAATGGAGCAAAGAAAAGAAACAGGCTGAGAGGGAAGCTCGAATTTTTAGTAAAAGACCAATGGAAAAATCTCAGTTTTCTGCTCCAAAGAAATTGAAGAAGTACCAGGATCGTTCTACCTCAACCACTGGGTATTCGGATAGAGTGCGAGGTTCACAGTACACTAATTCAAGACCTTCCACTCCCTCAGTGACCAGTGTTGCCAGTGTTGGTACCCCTAAGCTGGGATGCCAGTATTGTAATAAAGCTCATTTTGGTGAATGTCGATTTAAGAGCGGGGCTTGTTACCGATGTGGTTCTTTTGACCATTTCCTCAGAGATTGTCCAGAAAGAAGTGAAAAAGAAGCTGAATATATATCGAAGCCAAGTAATCCATCTTTGAAGGGTAGACCATCTCGACCATCCGGTAATGTCAGTGGTAGCCGAGGAGCTACAAAAGATACTGCAAGTAGGCCTGAGACACGAGCGCCTCCTAGAACATATGTCATGCGTACCAGAGAAGATGCCTCAGCACCCTATGTTATTACTGGTACATTTTCTTTATTTGAAACTGATATTACTGCATTAATTGATCCTGATTCTACGCATTCATATATATGTGTAAAACTTGCATGCGTTAAAGATTTATCTGTTGAACCTACTGAATTTGTGGTTAAAGTCTCGAACCCCTTTGGCCAATCTATTTTGGTGGATAAAATTTGTAAAAATTGTCCACTGATGGTAAGAGGTTATTGTTTCCTGGCTGATTTGATGTTACTGCCATTTGATGAGTTTGATGTGATATTGGGCATGGATTGGTTAACTCAGCATGATGCAGTAGTAAACTGTAAACAGAAATATATTGTGTTGAAGTGTCAGAATGGTGAATTACTTCGGGTTAAATCCGATCAGACAGAGGGATTATCTGATGTGATTTCAGTTATTACTGCTCAGAGGTATGTCAAAAAGGGGTATGATGCTTTTCTTTCTTATGTATTAGATACCAAGGTATCTGAGTCGAAGATTCAAGCAGTGCCAGTGGTATGTGAATTTTCTGATGTGTTTCCAGAGGAGTTACCAGGGTTGCCACCAGAAAGAGAAGTGGAATTTTCTATAGATTTGATTCCGGGAACTACTCCGATTTCCATAGCTCCGTACCGAATGGCTCCTACAGAATTAAAGGAATTAAAGACACAGTTACAGGAACTTGTTGATAGAGGTTTTGTCCGACCGAGTCATTCACCTTGGGGTGCTCCGATTCTGTTTGTGAAAAAGAAAGATGGGTCTTTGAGATTGTGTATTGACTATCGACGGCTCAATAAGGTAACTATAAAGAATAAGTATCCGTTGCCCCGGATTGATGATTTATTTGATCAGCTGAAAGGTGCTACTGTATTTTCAAAGATTGATCTCCGATCGGGCTATTATCAGTTACGAGTAAAGGAGTCAGATGTGCCAAAGACAGCTTTCAGAACCAGGTACGGGCATTATGAGTTTTTGGTTATGCCGTTTGGGTTGACTAATGCACCTGCAGTATTTATGGATCTGATGAATCGAATATTCAGACCGTACTTAGACAGATTTGTGGTAGTATTCATTGATGATATTTTGGTTTATTCTCGAGATGAAGAAGAACATACAGAACATTTGAGAATTGTGTTGCAAATTCTGTGAGAGAAACAGTTATATGCTAAATTCAGTAAATGTGAATTTTGGCTTCGAGAAGTGGGTTTTCTTGGACATATTGTATCCGCTGAAGGCATCAGGGTAGATCCAAGTAAAATCTCAGCTATTATCAATTGGAGTCCACCGAAGACTGTATCTGAAGTTAGAAGTTTCTTGGGTTTAGCTGGTTATTATCGGAGATTTGTACAAGGATTCTCTATGATAGCTTCTCCGATGACTCGATTATTGCAGAAAGATGTAAAGTTCGAGTGGACTGATGAATGTCAGCAGAGTTTCAACCGATTGAAAGATCTACTAACGAAAGCACCAGTATTAGTGCAGCCTGAACCGGGTAAGGAATTTGTTATTTACAGTGATGCCTCATTAAATGGTTTAGGTTGTGTCTTAATGCAATAAGGTAAAGTAATAGCCTATGCTTCAAGACAACTTAAACCACATGAAAGAAATTATCCGGTACATGATCTTGAGTTAGCTGCTATTGTTTTTGCATTGAAGATATGGCGGCATTACTTGTACGGTGAGAAATGTCATATTTATACTGATCATAAAAGCTTGAAGTATTTGATGACACAGAAAGATCTGAATTTAAGACAGCGCAGGTGGCTTGAATTGATAAAGGACTATGATTTGATTATTGATTACCATCCGGGTAAGGCTAATATTGTGGCTGATGCTTTGAGTCGAAAATCTCTGTATGCTTTACGATCTATGAATGCTCAATTGTCTTTGGTTGATGATGGTTCAATCTTAGCTGAATTAAGAGCTAAACCGACATTTTTACAGCAAATATGTGAAGCTCAGAAGAATGATGAGAAGTTACAGGTTAAACGGGCACAATATGAGTCAGGTACTGATTCTAAATTTCAAGTTAGGATTGATGATTGTTTATTATTCAGAGGTAGGGTATGTGTACCCAAGAATTCAGAGCTCATACAGAAGATTTTACACGAGGCTCACAATGGTACTATGTCTGTACATCCGGGAAGTAATAAAATGTATAATGATTTGAAGAAGATGTACTGGTGGCCAGGTATGAAACGTGATATTTCTGAGTTTGTATCAAGATGTTTGATATGTCAACAGGTCAAAGCAGAACATCAGGTACCTTCGGGGTTACTTCAGCCAATTACTATACCAGAATGGAAATGGGAAAGAATCACTATGGATTTTGTATCGGGGTTACCATTGTCTTCGAGGAAAAATGATACTATTTGGGTGATTGTTGACCGATTGACAAAGTCAGCACACTTTATTCCGGTACGTATGGATTATTCTTTAGATAAACTGGCTGAATTGTACATATCTGAGATTGTCAGGCTACATGGAGTGCCTGTCTCCATTATATCAGATAGAGATCCCCGATTTACATCTCGTTTCTGGGATAAATTGCAAGAAGCTTTGGGTACTCAGTTGTATTTCAGTACTGCATTTCATCCTCAGACAAATGGCCAATCTGAGCGTGTAATTCAAGTATTGGAAAATATGCTCCGATGTTGTATACTAGAGTTTGAAGGTAATTGGGAGAGGTATCTACCTTTGATTGAATTTGCTTATAATAACAGTTATCAGGCCAATATTAAAATGGCTCCGTATGAAGCTTTGTATGGTAGAGAGTGTAGAACACCATTATACTGGACAGAGCTCAGTGAAAAGAAGATACACGGGGTTGATTTGATCCAGGAAACAGAAGAAAAAGTAAAGGTTATTCGGGATAGTTTAAAAGCAGCTTCTGATCGCCAAAAATCATATGCCGATCTTAAACGAAAAGAGATTGAATTTCAGGTCGGTGACAAGGTATTCCTGAAAGTGTCTCCTTGGAAGAAAGTTCTCCGGTTCGGTCGAAAGGGTAAATTGAGTCCAAGATTTATCGGGCCATATGAGATCATAGAAAGAATTGGACCGGTCACTTATCGGTTGGCATTACCACCAGAACTTGATAGAATCCATAATGTTTTTCATGTGTCTATGCTACGACGATATCGGTCAGATCCTTCACATGTTATTTCTCCGACAGAAGTGGAGATTCAGCCGGATATGACTTACAGTGAAGAACCGGTCAAGATATTGGCACGGGAAACAAAGGAGCTTAGAAATAAAAAAATAAATTTGGTGAAAGTATTGTGGCAAAAGCACGGGATTGAGGAAGCGACATGGGAACCGGAGGAGGCAATGAGGAAACAATATCCAAACCTCTTTACTGGTAAGATTTTCGAGGACGAAAATCCTTAAAAAGGGGGGGAGAGTTGTAATGGCCTAAATTCAAGATTTATCGGAATAATGGTTTCGCAACCATAAATCCGATTTAAATAGAAATTTATTTCAATATGTTTGCATGAGTTTTTATATGATAGGAGATATTTTATAAATATTTATAAAATGTTAGTAATGTGGTATTAAACTTTCGTCAGAAAATTTTAATGTTTGGGTAGGTAATTAAATGAAAAGGACTAAATTGAAATGAAAGTAAAAGTTTAATTATAAATTAAAAGAAAATATAAAGGACCAAAATGGCAATTAAGCCATTTTGTCTAGATTGAGGCGGTTTATTGAAGAAAATCTGAGATTTTTTTTAGTATATTATATTATATTTATATTATATTATTATATTATATTATTATATTATTATATATATATATATATATATATATATATAAAGAAAGGAGAAAAGAAACAAAAGGATAAAAACAAAGGAAGAATAGAGAGCAAACGTGAAGGAAAGAAAGAAAAAGAGAAAGAGAGAAAAAAAAAGGGAAAATTTAAGTTTGAAGCTTGGAGTTTAATTTGATCCGGAAAACTCAAATACGAAGCTAGATCGAGGAAAGGAAAAAGTTCCGGGTTAGTAGATTTTGTA
This sequence comes from Gossypium australe, assembly GCA_005393395.2. Classification (NCBI taxonomy): domain Eukaryota; kingdom Viridiplantae; phylum Streptophyta; class Magnoliopsida; order Malvales; family Malvaceae; genus Gossypium; species Gossypium australe. The sequence continues at coordinate 4,815,209 of CM016624.1, read as the reverse complement.
AACGAACTGATAACGAGGTAAGTTCATGTAACTTGAATTATATTCTTAAATGTTGAAATGTATGTTATTGTTGTGAATATAATTTGAATGTTCATTGTATGAAAATTTATGCAATATTGATATTTTTGATATAAAGGGAAAGAAATCCCGGTTGAATGAAAGGAAAATTCGATGGATCTCTGAAAAGGAATTGACGGTGAAAAAGGATCTAGCCCGGACGGGTGATCCTATCCTGATATAGCCCTCCCGAAGAATATGTGGAAAATGGATTTAGCCCGGACGGGTAATCCGAATTAGGGTCTGAATTTAGCCTGGACTGGTAATTCAGATCCAAGCTCATTAGAGTAATTGTCGTTGCAGGGGATTTAGCCTGGACTGGTAATCCCGACAATACTCTATGAGTTTATATTACAGGGGATTTAGCCTGGACTGGTAATCCCGCTGTAAGGATGAGGTTCGCGGGAGTGTGCTCTCTGAAATGGAAATGTGCGCACATGAATATGAATTGACGGACCTGAATTTGTACACTAAAGTGTACCTCTGAAAATCCATCGAAATTCCGAGTAATTCAATGGGATAAATATAAAAAAAAATATGGAAATTATGGTATTGATGAGCTCATCAATCATAATATATATTAATGATACATGGAAATTATTGGACTGACTTGAATGTTGAGTTTGTAAATGTTAGGGTAATAATGCATTGAATGAGTATATGAATGTTTATCGCTTGTATTGAAATTACTAGGTAAGTATAATTCTTGTTACATGGGCTTACTAAGCACAAAGTGCTTACCCTATTTCCTTTTTCCCTGTTTTGTAGTGTTAAGAGCTCGGAGGTCGGATCGGTGGGAGACTCATCACACTATCAACCCCAATATTTCGATATTTAAAGAAACTTTAGTTTGGAAATGAATGGCATGTATAAGCTAATAAAATAGATGTTAATATGAAATGAATGTAAGGTCAGCCATTGGTATGGCTTATGTGTTTAAGTTATCTTATAAATATGCATGAATTATCTTGAAAATATGTCGAATTGGAATGGTCTCGGTTTAAAAAAAAATCGTAAATTCTGGTAATGCCTTGTACCTTATTCTGACAACGAATACGGGTAGGGGGTATTACATACCCCGCATACCTTATCCCGAAGCGATGAAGAGAGACGATACAGAGGAACAGTCCGGTAAGTTTCTTAAACTTTTAAAGAAATTATATATTAACTTACCGTTTCTCGAAGCTCTTTCGCAGATACCCGATTATAGAAAATTTTTAAAAGAGCTGTTGACAAACAAACGGAAACTAGACGAGGCATCGCATGTGGAGCTAAACGCAATGTGCTCAGCAATTCTACAAAATAAACTGCCACTGAAATTAAAAGATCCAGGGAGTTTTACAATTCCATGTTTAATTGGTAGTTTATCTATTGATAATGCTTTAGCTGATTTAGGGGCAAGCATCAATGTTATGCCTTATAAAATGTTTAAACAACTAGGTCTAGGGAAACCCAGACAAACTACGATGAGCATTCAGTTAACTGATAAAACTATCAGAATTCCTAGGGGTATAATAGAAAATGTTCTAATCAAAATTGATAAATTCATATTCCCAGTAGATTTTGTTGTCTTAGACATGAATAAGGACAATTCGATTCCTTTAATTTTAGGAAGACCTTTTCTAGCAACTGCCAGGACTAAAATTGATGTTGGTACAAGAGAACTCATTCTTCATGTAGGTGACGAATCAATCAGTCTACAAGCTCTTGATTCAGCCAGGACATCAAGTGATGAAGGTGAGAAAGTAAATTCAGTTGATAATTAAATTGTTCAACTTTCACCGCAGGAAACACCACAAGGCTACAAACCTGAGCCGAATCATGGGCCCCAAGCCGTACAAGCTCATAACAGTGAATTGTAGTGGAATCTGACCCAAGGCAAGAGCCTGTGATAAGTGAACGTAAGGTTGAGGTAAGTCATGATTTACCAAACCCGGTAAATACAGAGTACCAAGCTCGTGCGCCATATCCCGATGCAGTAAAGAAAGATCACATAGAGGAAGAATTCGGTGAACTCACACTTCGTGTAGACGATGAAACAATCACTCTTCAAGCCCTTGACTCAGCTAGGACATCGAGTAATAAAGGTACGAACATTAATTCTATTGATAACCATTTGGTTCAACCTTCTTTACAGGAAGCTTCACGAAATCACCTAGCTGAGCTAGATCTTAGACCTCGTGCCCATAAAGAAATAACTCATAAAGAACTAAGGCTTCAGGTCGATGAACTAGACGAGTGGAAAACACACTTTAAAGCGAAACTAGGAATACACGAAGTGGAACCGACTGATAGAAACAACAAATCACTTCAAAATAAGGGATTAGGTATTGTTGAATAAGGAAGACCCTCGAATCACCAATTCAGACCTCAAGACAAACAAAGAAATCACTTTTGAGGTACTTAATGTCTTCCTATACGACACAGTCGAGGTAAGCAATCCTAAATTCGACACTTTTGAGGTAAACATTACTCGACTTAAACTATATATCCATAACTTAAGTGATCGCATGAGAAAGGATTTCCACCTCCTCAAACCACCATGACCATACGAATGAGAGGTAAAGTCTAGCTTAAGACCATAAACGAGCGCTTCTCGGGAGGCAACCCGAGCACTAACCCCATTTTTACATTTTTTTTATTTTTTTCTTTTCTTTTTCCTTTTAGCACCTAACCATAAATTAACCAAATAGCAGATTTCTAAGCTACACAGCCCTACACACGGGCGTGCTCGTGGCCGTGTGGAAGCCAGGGGATGAATCATGGGTGTGCTAGTAGCCGTGCACGACATAGAAAAAATTTCTTTTCCCAACACGGGTGGCGATAATAGTCCACGCCCGTGTCGGCGCCTCGTGCGAGGTTATTGACTTGTTAAGCACGGGCTAAACACGGCCGTGCCTTCCAACCGTGCCAACATTCTGACTTATCGAACAAGGGAGGAGCATGCCCGTATTAAATAACCGTGTGAAAGAAAGACACGGGTATGCCACTACATCCACGGCCGTGCCCGAACACCTTGAACGCACCCAAAATTCAAAATCCCAAAACATGGGCTACATCTCTATTTAAACCTCATTCTCCCTTTTTCTAGTTGTCTTTCATTTTCCATTATTTATTTTTATTTTTATTTTATTTCATTTCATTATTTTTTTACTTTATTTTATTTTATTTTCTTCTTCTTATTCTTTATGATATTTAGATTTAGCTTAGGATACAATAAAATCAGACCGGCTGCTTTGAGGATTCAATTTGAAACGGTTCGAGACGCTTCCCTACGTTCACCTCCAATCCTATCCGATTTCTCTTCATTGACTTCATCCAAAATTCAGGAAGTTTCACTTCTCTCCCCATCTTATGATTTTTATGATTATTTTGCTATTATCTATCTTTGTACATTGAGGGCAATGTACATCTTAAGTGTGGGGGGATTAACTATAGTATTATTTGAAAATCCTTGAATTATGCCTTGTTCAAAAGTAAAGTCTCTCATATTATGATTAGAATGAAATTTCCTATGATTTATGATCTTTGTTGATATGTTTTGGAGTAAGTCATTGATAATTGTGCATTGATGATTAAATTTGAAGGATAGTAGAGAATCAAGCATGATAAAGTCTATTTTTTAAAAAAAAAAATTAGGTTGACTACCTGAATCTGAATGTTACCTTGAAGTTTGAAATTTACAAGGTTGATATCAAAAATCCATAATTTTTGTGAGATCTTGAGTCTTATAGAGCATACATTCTTTCGTGCTCATTTTTTTTATTATGAGTGTGTCAACATTGATTTGTTATTCTAGAACTTGCATTGATTATACATGTCAAGACCACACCTATTATTTGATATACCGAGATGATAAAGGCACCTAGGTTTTAACCCACTTACTCCATTAAAAAGCATACCTTCACAATTAACCCCTAGTGAACCTCGTTGATCCTAACAATCCTTTTTTATTGACTCACCCACTAATATTAACCCAAAACCCTTTGTATTTGGCATCACCATTCTTTTTGACTACCCTTATATCGAGATTTGATTTGGTCAGTTGCCTAATTATATTATTTCAGTATTTGAATTCATCCTTTATTATTAGTTGTTCTAATTAAAAAAAAACGAAGTATAGTCATTATTAGCTCTGCTAAAGTGAGCTTACATGTTTAAAGTGCAAATCTTGAAGAAAAAGCTCATATTATTAGTTTTCAATTGATGTAAATATCTAGGATTAGTTCATTAGTCTAGTTAGGTAATTTGTCAGGTCAATCTCGATTTTAACCTTCTAATTCAGCCTTTATCCACACCTTTAACCCAAGCTCCGTTACAACCCTGTAAAGACCTTTTGATTTGTGTATCATCTCATATTTTAGTGGCGGAGATTTGATTTTCATGCAAGCCTATGGGATTAACTTTTCATGTTCGACTTTTGAGTGCTTAATTTTGAACCTTAAACACCTCGAGTGATTTGATTGAATATTTAGAGAGGATGTCAATCCTTGTCGATTTCAAATCAAAGGTAATTATTCAGGTAAAGGGAAACACCTATGTTTTCATACTATAAAAATCATGACTTTGATTGTTTGAATCTTTAGGACTCTTTGAGTTGAGTTATCCATGTATGAGTTATCATTGAATTATGATGAAACATTATTGATGAATACTATGAATCGAGGAAGTTCGTTTTAATTATGAGTTAGAATTTTGCTTGAGGACAAGCAAAAGCTTAAGTGTGGGGGTATTTGATAAACCGTAAAAGTAACATATTTTAATCCCACATTTAGTACTTTTGGATGAATTAAGCCTCAATTTATGTAAAAAGTGCTCTTAATCCTTTGTTTTCATGTTTTATGCCCAGGAAAGCACCCGATGATGAAAAGAACGAGAAACGGGCTTAAAACGGACCAAATTGGGCTAAGAGAGAAATCGACACGGTCTGGCCCAAAGACGACATGGCCGTGCCTCATTAAAAGTCCGAACACGGCCTGGCCACGATTCACACGGACGTGTACCATGGCCGTGTCCCTGTCGTTGGAAAGAGCAATTTCATTCAGGAAAGGATACTTAGAGGCAAAAAAACACATTCCAAAGCCTATTCAAACACCCTAGTAGGAATTCTACTTAAATTAGGATACTTAGGGGCCAAGCAAGGCATCACAAAGTCTATATAAATACCCAAGGGGGCAACTTGAGAGGGGAGTTGATAAACCGTAATTATAACATATTTTAATCCCACATTTAGCTTACTTTTGATGATTTATTCATTGATTTATATAAAAAGGTGCTTGTAATCCTTTCTTTTCATGTCTTATACCCAGGAAAGCACCCGAGGATGAAAAGAACACAAAACGGACCCAAAACGGAGTAAATGGGCCTTAGCATGAATTCGACACGGCCTGGCCCAAAGTCCACACGGCCGTGCCTCGACGATCACCTAGAGCACGGCCTCAACCCCGCCGTGTCTCAAGTTAGAAATCTGAACACGGTCTGAAGTCGATCCACACGGGCGTGTGCTATGGCCGTGCCTCTGTCGCTGGAAAGAGCAATTTTAGTCGGAAAAGGATACTTAGGGAGAAAGAATCACATTCCAATAGCCTATATATATCCCCTAAGTGCCACCTTTGAAAGGTCGTCAAAGCTAGGCCAAGGAGCCAAGTCGAGAAGGTCAGATTTAGGGAATAACGCGAGGATAGCCAGTTGATCCATCCCAAGAAGCCGGAGTTATACTCAAGACAGTGGAATTCTCCTTCAATTCCTTCAGGGGGTTTTATGGATTTCTTATGTTTTGTTTTATCTTTTCTCTTACGATGTTTTCTTTATTCATTATGAACTAAACCCCTCAGATACCTGAAGGGGATGAAACCTAGATGAATCTTGTTATTTGATTTCTAAGTTATATGATAATTACTTAGTTTGTTCTTAATTATTTTGCTTAATCCAAATCTGATGTGCTTAGGTGGAGGAGGAATAGACTCTGCCTAAGAGTAGATCTAACATAATTAAGCGGAGTTGATCGCATGCCTAGAGATAGGGTGACAAGATTTTGCCGGATTAGGGTGAAACCTAATATGGGAATCCATTGATCGATTTACTGCTATCCTAGGGGGTTATTATAAGCGAGCGAGAGTTTCACTAATTAACCTAGGGTTAGACGTTATTCGTCTCGAGAGAGGGTTTAATATAGGTTAGGAAGTCTCACGGATCAAGCTAAGTAAAGAAATCATATGGTTCAGGGTTAGATAACAAGTGAAGTCTAGGTGGATTCTTCCTGAGGGTATCGTCGCAATCAACTGAGTTTTTCTTCAAGTTATTTTCCAAATCGTTCTTTTTGTCTTGTGTCTTTAGCTTAGTAAGTCGTTAATTTAGCAACTTCACTCTATTTCTAAGGCTAAATAATAAAAAGAAAGTTAGTATTAGTACTTTTAGTTCCTTTGGGTTCGATAATCCAGTCTTGCCTAAGCTATACTACTGTTCGATAGATACACTTGCCTTTAATCGTTGTCAGAGTTAGTCTCCAGGTTCGATCATTCTTTTATAAATTTTAAAGATCTAATTTCAGCGATCAAGTTTTTGGCGCTGTTGCCGGGGAACTAAAATATTAAGAAAACTCTATTTTTATTACTTTAGCCTTAACTTTTATTTTTCGCAATTTACTTTTATTTTTATTTTTATTTTTATTTTTATTTTTGCTTTTTGCTGAATTTTCTTTCTCTCTTTTCCCAGCAGGTAACTCTAGTTTATGACTTGAAGGAACCCGAGAGGACCTTTGGTATACGACAGTGATATTGAAGCGATCGTGATAATACTCTAGAATGACATATTTTTATGTGCTAATTGTATATTTATTTTGAGTATGATTATACTAATTTGGGCTATTTATGGTCTTTTATCTTGTAGGGACTAAATTAGAGGCAAAAGCAAAATTAAGGGCCAAAAATGTGAAATTAAAGGTAAAATGGACCAATGTGCAACAAAAGGAAAAGTTGGTGCCAAAAGTGCAAGCATGGAGGACACAAGGATTGAAATGCAAAAAGAAGAGACTTTATTTTATTAGACTCTATTTTAATTATATTAGGATAATTAATATTAGGATAATTATTAAGGATTATTTAATTTAGGATTTATTTTATTTATCTTTATTTATCTTTGATTATTTGTAATTATCTTTAGGAATTTAAGTAGGACTAGTCTACTTATCTTAGCACTATAAATAGGGGATGAAGTGACTCAAATGGGGGTTCATCTTTTCTGTAAACTCTCTCCCCAAAAGTCTTTGTTCTTTCCATATTTTCCTTTAATAAAATTTCCTTTTCTATTTTTATAATTATTTTCTTTTACATCCTATCCACGAGCCACTAAAATCCATCTAGCCAAAGGTTGCCAAAAATCCCCAAAAAGGGCTCTTGAGGTTTAGAATCCGTACTTAGCCTTCTCAACAGGGTATTCATCGTTTCTCCGCATTATGGGGCTGACACTTCCGTCCATGTCCCTTAAGAAGTGATCTTTTCAACGTGTGCAAGGAACGGCCGCTTTGTATATTTTGAGAAGGTTGCACAGTCGGTTCGTTAGCTTACTGCGTCAGAGGTTGGCGAGCCCAAGAGACAAAATGGCGTGGGATTCGCCATTGAGAAACGTTGATCTAGCATAAGATAATCCAACAAGAGAGGTTGTTGGCTAGAGTCAGGTTCCACCAAATCGAAATCTAAATCCTTGGAGCTGGTGGTCGTAGGTGTCCTCTTCCACTATAACTGGCTTATTCGGATTGAGAAGGATCATCTAAAAGCCAAGGATTGAACCCAAGGCGGATCGAGGCAACTGGAGGCTGGAATCTCTCCACATAAGAAAATTTTCTCTAAACCCTTTCTTTTTATTTTCCTCATTTTAATTCTCGTAATTTATTCTCGTAATTTCAATTCGTCTAAAATTCTATTTTTTTTATTTTTCCAGATCAAAAATTATTAATTCCGTTTTTTTATTTATTTTTCAGGAACGCAGGTTTTCTTGGGCACGATTCTGCCCAGGATTTCGACAAACAAGCATTTGTATAATCTGATCCTTGTGGATTCGACCCTACTTCCCATTTACTGTTATTTTCATTATTTTGCAGAGAGTAGGATATATTTGGTGCTTTCAACGACGCATCAGACCGCTCGCAGGAATCGTCGGGAAACTAGGCGAGCCCTAAATTACACAGAAAGAGAGGAAGAAGACAGATCCAATCCTACTGAAAGGATGGACGAAAACAACCCATAACCACGCAATGTGGAGGAAAATAATGCTCCACGTACAATGTTATTATGCGAAACCGCATTTAATAGGAGCAGAATCGAGTATTGTTAGGCCTGCTATAGCTGCTAACAATTTTGAATTAAAGCCTAACACAATACAATTGATTCAACAGTTTGTTCAATTTGATGGTTTGCAGGACGAAGATCCAAACATTCATATAGCTAACTTTTTAGAGTTCTGTGATACCTTCAAAATAAATGGCGTTTCTGATGATGTCATACGTATTCGGTTATTCCCTTTTTCATTGAGAAATAAAGCTAAACAGTGGCTAAACTCGTTACAACGAGGGTTAATCACTACATGGGATCAAATGACCGAAAAGTTTTTAATGAAATATTTTCCACCGGCCAAAATGGCCAAATTACGTAATGATATTTCTTCTTTTGTGCAGATAGATTTAGAGACATTGTACGACGCATGGAAAAGATTCAAGGATCTCTTGAGGAGGTGCCCACACTATGGCTTACCCTTGTGGCTACAAGTCCAAACCTTTTATAACGGTGTAAACCCCTCAACGAGGCAACTAATTGATTCAGCAGCCCGTGGAACGCTGAACAATAAAACTCCAGAAGTAGCATACGAGTTCATCGAAGAGATATCACTGAATAATTACCAGTGGCAGGCTTCAAGAACCAAAACAACAAAATCAGCGGGAGTTTTCAACGTCGATGCAGTAACCATGCTATCAACGCAGCTAGAAATGATGAATAAAAAGCTTGATAGTTTGTGTTCCTCGCAGGCACATCCAGTCATGCAGTGCGACGCAAGTGGAACCGTTGCGAATCCTGAGTACCCACCCTACCAACCGGAAGCAGAGAGTGACCAGATGAACTATATAGGTAATAATTTCCGATCCAATAATAATCCTTATAGTAACACTTATAATCCAGGTTGGAAGAACCACCCAAATTTTTCATGGGGAGGTCAAGGAAATCAAAGGCAACAACCTCCTCAAAATTTCCAAAATCAGCCCTATCCACAAGAAAAAAAACCTACCCTCGAGGAGATGATGGCAAAATTCTCAGCAGACACAGAGAAACGTATCCAAGAAACTGAGAGAACAATCAAAAGCAATGAAAGCCGAATCGGGGAAATTACTAAGTCAGTCAAGGAAGTCACTAATGCAGTCGAACAACTCGCAAAGCTGATGTCAGAACGACCGCAAGGACGTCTACCAAGCAACACTAAGATTAACCCTAAGGAGCAAGTTCAAGCCATCACAGATCAGGATGATAAGGGGTTAGATAAACCCGATCCAAGGCCAGGAAATAAGGTAGACGAAGGTAAAACTGAGGCAATGCAAGAAAAGCCAAAACCAGTAATTAAAGAGTACCAACCTCGCATACCTTACCCCGAAGCCATAAAAAGAGACGATTCAGAGGAACAGTTCGGTAAGTTTCTTAAACTTCTAAAGAAATTACATATTAACTTACCTCTTCTTGAAGCTCTTTTTCAGATGCCAGACTCGAGGAAATTTTTAAGACAACTCTTGACCAACAAACGCAAAATAGATGAAGAGCACCACGTGGAACTAAATGCAACATGCTCGGCAATGTTACAAAATAGACTACCACAGAAACTAAAAGATCCAAGGAGTTTTACAATTCCATATTTAATTGGTAGTTTAAATATTGATAATACGTTAGCTGATTTAGGGGCAAGCATAAATGTCATGCCTTATTCACTATTTAAACGACTAGGTCTAGGGAAGCCCAAACAAACTAGGATGAGTATTCAATTAGCTGATAAAACTGTTAGAATTCCTAGGGGCATTATCAAAGATGTTCTCGTAAAAATCGATAAATTTGTTTTCCCAGTAGACTTTGTTGTCTTAGACATGGATGAGGATAATTCAATCCCCTTAAAGTGCGAATTTTATTTTACATTTGTTTTTACATTTGTTTGAATTTTATTTTATTTTTCTTTTTCCTTTCCTTTTAAACTAACCAAAAAGTGCAGATTTCCAGGCCACACGGCCTTACACACGGCCGTGTCTGTGGCCGTGTGGACCACCGAAACCGCCACACTGATAAAACAGAGGCCGTGCAATTCAATCCAATCACCCTCTAACGTCACGGATCCAACCACCCTCCCCACGGGCACCAAAAAATTCGCACAGCCGTGCCCCTCAACCGTGTGAAGCTATTGACTTCCACACCACGGGCAGAACATGCCCGTTCCTACAAATCGTGCGAAGCTACTGACTTATCGAGCTATGGCAAGACACGCCCGTGCAGCCCGACCGTGCCAACATACAAACTTCGCAAACATGGGTGTGGGTGGATGAAACACGGACATGGGGTAACAACACACCCAAACACACGGCCGTGCGAGGCGGCCGTGTAAATCGACACACCCTAGGACCACAGCCGTGGGGACATGGCAGACTAGAACCCCTATTTAAATACCGCCCCTTCCCCTCATTCCTCTCCTTTATTCTCCACCATTTTCTCTCTTTTCTCCCGCTCAAAACATTTCTATCCCCAGACTAAAACTCTAGATCCTTAGAGCCACACATAATCATGTCGAAAAAGCGAAAGAAGCTAAGCGTAGTCTCCCTAAAAGAGAACGGTCAACATGAGTTCATACCGACAGCTTCGACTAATCACCAAGCCAAGGGTCTTTGAGACCAATTTATTTTCTCTTTTTGTTTGTCTTCTCCTTTATTTTCCTTTTCTAAACTTCTCTTCTGCTGCATTTGTTTAATTTTCTTTTAGTTTCTTAGTGTCAGGTTCGCCAGGCTGCTAGGGAATCACGCCGACCACCACGATAACCACACCACTTCCGCCACCGCCATCACATCCCCAATCTTAGCATTGATTCCCACCTTGCGAACCATCATTCAATAAGGACTTCACAGTCCATTAGTATTTTCCTTTTATTTAAGTTTTCTTCTTAGTCCCCTTCCCTTTAGCTTGCTTTTCTTTAATTTTATATTTAATATATTTATATTATGTTTTAATAACCCCTGGCTAATCCTTCACGAGTTCCCCAATTTCTTCATCTAGCGCAGAGCCCAGGAACCAACACAACCACCATACCGACGCCTTTCGCCGTATTTGCCACATCCTCTACGAAACCCACCCAAGAATTCAGGAAGTGACACTCTATCCCCTTCTCTTTTGATTTATCCCATTAATGCTATTATCTACCTTTGTACATTGAGGGCAATGTACATATTAAGTGTGGGGGGTAAAAGTGTCAAACTTTTTTCATTATTCTCAAATCCCTGATTTAGTCTTGTTTTTATGCAAAGTTGTCATATTACTAATTAAGATGAAATTTCTAATGATTTATGATTTTTATTGACATGTTTTAGAATAAGTCATAGTTAATTGTACATTGATGATTAAATTTAAAGAATACTAGAGAATTAAGCATGATAAGTTTTTTTTTTCAAGAATTAAAATTTTGCTAGGTTGTTGACCTAAATTTGAATACTACCTTGAAATTTGAAATTCACGAGGATGATGTCAAAACACCCATAAATTTTGTGAGATTTTGAACCTTATAGAGCATAATTCCTTTTCGTGCTCATTCTTTGATTATGGGTGTATCAACCATGATCTGTTATTCTAGAACTTGCCTCGTTTATGCATGTTGAGACTACACTTTTGATTTGATATTACAGAAATGATAAACGCACCTAGGTTTTAACCCACTTACACCACTAAAATAGCCTACCCTTAACAATTAACCCTAGTGAACCCCGTTGATTCTAACAACCCTTTTTATTGACTCACTAGCTAATATTAACCCAAAACCCCTTTGTATTTGATTATCACCCTTTCTTTTGACTACCCCATAATCGAGATTTGATTTGATCAAGTTACCTAAGTATATTATTCTGGTAGTTAAATTTATCTTGTATTATTTAGTTTGTTCCAAAAATAATAATAATAAATTTTCAAGGTATTCAATATTAGTAGTGAGCTTACCCAATCAAAGTCTATTTTTAAAAGAAAAGCTCGTATTAGTAGGTTTATTACTTTTCAATTGATGATATTTCAGTTTGTTTAGGTAGGTACTCGTGAATTCGATCTCGATTCTAACCTTCTAATTTCAGCCTTTATCCATACCCTTAGCCCTAGCCCCGTTACAACCCTAACAAAGACCTTTTGATCTGTTTATCATCTCATATTACAGTGGTAGAGATTTGATTTTTAGGCAAGCCAATGGGATTAACTTTTCAGGTTCGACTTATGAGCGATCTTTTCCTGAACCTTAAACACTTTAGAGTGATTTGAGTGAATCCTTAGTGAGGACATCAATCCTTATCGATTTTAAATTGAAAAGGTAATTACTTAAATGAGGGGAGACACTTATGTTTTCGAAGTACAAACTCAGGACTTATCTCGTTTAAATCTTTAGGACTCTTTGAATTGAATTATCCATGTATGAATTATCTATGAATTATGACAAGGCATTGTTGACAGGAATTGTGAATTATGGAAAGTTCGTTTTAATTGTAAGTTGAGAATTTTGCTTGAGGACAAGCAAAAGCTTAAGTGTGGGGGTATTTGATAAACCGTAATTATAACATATTTTAATCCCACATTTAGCTTACTTTTTGATGATTTATTCCTTAATTTATAGAAAAAGGTGCTTGTAATCCTTTCTTTTCAAGCCCTATACCCAGGAAAACATCCAAGGATGAAAAGAATACAAAACGGGCCCAAAACGGAGTAAATGGGCCTTAGCATGAATTCGACACGGCCTGGCCCAAAGTCCACACGGTCGTGCCTCGACGATCACCTAGAGCACGGCCTCAACCCCGCCTCACACGGTCATGCCTCAAGTTAGAAATCCGAACATGGTCTGAAGTCGATCCACACGGGCGTGTACTATGGTCGTGCCTCTGTCGCTGGAAAGAGCAATTTCAGTCGGAAAAGGATACTTAGGGAGAAAGAATCATATTCCAAGAGCCTTTATATATCCCCTAAGTGCCACCTTTGAAAGGTCGTCAAAGCTAGGCCAAGAGCCAAGCCGAGAAGGTCAGATTTAGGGAATAACGCGAGGATAGCCAGTTGATACATCCCAAGAAGCCGGAGTTATACTCAAGACGGCGAAATTCTCCTTCAATTCCTTCAGGGGGTTTTAGGGATTTATTATGTTTTGTTTTATCTTTTCTCTTGCGATGTTTTCTTTATTCATTATGAACTAAACCCCTCAGATACCTGAAGGGGATGAAACCTAGATGAATCTTGTTATTTGATTTCTAAGTTATATGATAATTACTTAGTTTGTTCTTACTTATGTTGCTTAATCCAAATCTGATGTGCTTAGGTAGAGGAGGAATAGACCCTGCCTAAGAGTAGATCTAACATAATTAAGCGGAGTTGATCGCACGCCTAGAGATAGGGTGACGAGATTTTTCCGGATTAGGGTGAAACCTAATATGGGAATCCATTTATTGATTTATTGCTATCCTAGGGGGTTATTATAAGCGAATGAGAGTTCCACTAATTAACCTAGGATTAGACGTTATTCGCCTCGAGAGAGGGTTTAATATAGGTTAAGGAGTCTCACGGATCAAGCTAAGTAAAAAAATCGTATAATTCAGGGTTAATTAACAAGTAAAGTCTAGGTGGATTCTTCCTGAGGGTATCGTCGCGATCAACTGAGTTTTTCTTCAAGTTATTTTCCAAATCGTTCTTTTTGTCTTGTGTCCTTAGCTTAGTCGTCGTCAATTTAGTCTAAAGCAACTTCACTTAATTTTTAAGGCTAAATAATAAAAAGAAAGTTAGTATTAGCACTTTTAGTTCCTTTGGGTTCGATAATCCGGTCTTGCCTAAGCTATACTACTGTTCGATAGGTACACTTTCCTTTAATCATTGTCAGAGTTAGTATCCAGGTTCAATCATTCTTTTATAAATTTTAAAGCTCTGATTTCAGCGATCAAGAGTTCGGCAGAAGCCGAAACAGGCGTCAAAGCTAGGCCAAGGAGCCAAGCCGAAAAGGTTAGAATTAGGGAATAACGCGAGAATATCCAGTTGATCCATCCCAAGAAGCCGGAGTTATACTCAAGACGGCAGAATTCTCCTTCAGTTCCTTAAGGAGGTTTTAGGGATTTCTTATGTTTTGTTTTATCTTTTCTCTTGTGATGTTTTCTTTATTCGTTATGAACTAAACCCCTTAGATACCTGAAGAAGATGAAACCTAGATGAATCTTGTTATTTGATTTCGGAATTATATGATAAATACTTAGTTTGTTCTTAATTATGTTGCTTAATCCAAATCTGATGTGCTTAGGTGGAGGAGGAATAGACCCTGCCTAAGAGTAGATCTAGCATAATTAAGCGGAGTTGATCGCACGCCTAGAGATAGGGTGACGAGATTTTGCCGGATTAGGGTGAAACCTAATATGGGAGTCCATTGATCGATTTACTGCTATTCTAGGAGATTTTTGTAAGCGAACGAGAGTTTCACTAATTAACCTAGGGTTAGACATTATCCGCCTCGAGAGAGGGTTTAATATAGGTTAGGGAGTCTCACGAATCAAGCTAAGTAAAGAAATCATATGGTTCAGGGTTAGATAACAAGTGAAGTCTAGGTGGATTCTTCCTGAGGGTATCATCGCAATCAACTGAGTTTTTCTTCAAGTTATTTTCCAAATCGTTCTTTTTGTCTTGTGTCTTTAGCTTAGTAAGTCGTTAATTTAGCAACTTCACCCTATTTCTAAGGCTAAATAATAAAAAGAAAGTTAGTATTAATACTTTTAGTTCCTGTGGGTTCGATAATCCGGTCTTGCTTAAGCTATACTACTGTTCAATAGGTACGCTTGCCTTTAATCGTTGTCAGAGTTAGTTTCCAGGTTCGATCATTCTTTTATAAATTTTAAAGCTCTGATTTCAGTGATCAATAATCCTTTGGTAAGGATATCTGCCAGTTGGCCATCAGTGGACACATATAAAGTGCAAATTAGGCCACTGTCAAGTTTCTCCTTGATGAAATGTCTGTCAACCTCAATGTGCTTCGCACGATCATGTTGCACTGGATTATGTGCAATATTGATAGCAGACTTATTATCACAATACAGCTTCATTGGACCTTCCCACTTGATCTTCAAATCCTCCAAAATAATTTTCAGCTATAATAATTCACAAATTCCAAGAGCCATTGCTCTAAATTCAGCTTCTGCACTAGATCTAGCCACAACATTCTGTTTTTTACTCCTCCAAGTTACAAGGTTGCCTCCTAGAAAAGTGCAATAGCCCGAGGTTGATCTTCTATCAACCATAGATCCTGCATAATCTGCATCAGTATAGGCTTCAAGGGTTAAATTCTCCCCTTTCTTAAATAGGATTCTTTTGCCTGGAGTGCCTTTTAAGTACTGTAGAATCTGATATACAGCTCGAAGATGTGACTCTTTGGGATAGTGCATAAACTGTAACATCCCGAAATAGGGCCTAAACGGAATAGTGGTCACGAAACCACGAATCCGAGATAGAAAAATTTATTACGATTAATTATTATGATTTACTGAGTGATTAAATACATGTGTTAGAATATTGATAAGAAATTTTATTGATTTCATGCTTAAGTTGCCTATTAGGACTTGTTTGCAAAAGTTGCTAAATAGGGGGTCTAATTTGTAAATTACTTGATTGAAATGGGGGTTTGAAGTAGGAATCTTTAAATGGTAATTAGACCATTATATTTTCATGGACAAAAATGGACATATATAGGTAGAAAGAACCAAAGTTTTTAATGAAGGGTAATTTAGTCATTTGGTAATAAAAATGAAATTAAAAGGGAAAAAGATGGCAAAATATGCTCATCTTCTTCATTAGACCGAATTTTCAAGTGTTCACCATAGCTAGGGTTTGTTTCAAGCTTCCAAGCTCCATAGTAAGTGATTCCAAGCCCCGTTTTTAATGTTCTTTACGTTTTTGAAACCCCGGTAGCTCGATTTAGCTTATTCTATTAATAATTCATGCTAGGGTTCATATTTGGAAAAATACCCATAGGTAAAATGTGTTTATTTTGATGTTTTATGATAGAATATGAAGTCTGAAATTATGTTAAACAACTTTTGCTAAGTGATTTTAAGTGAAAACGAGTAAAACGGCTTAATCGGTAAAATACCTAATGTTCATAAGTACATGTTAGAGTGAGAATTTGATGTTGTCATAGAAGGGAAAAATGATCATCATGTAATAAAACATAAGAATAAGGGATAAATTTTAATTTCCGAGCTTTGGGGCAAATGTGTAAATATGTAAAAGTTTAGGGGCAAAATTGTAATTTTTCCAAAGTTAGAGTTAAGGACTGTTTTGATAAATGTGAGTATTAAATAAGCTAAATTTGCTATTATAGATCAAGAAGAACGAAATCCAGAGTTAGATCGGGGAAAGAAAAAGATAGAGGATTAAATCGATATAGTTGATCGTATTTTATTTCGAGGTAAGTTTGCAGTAAATAAATGCAATATTCTATTACTTTACATTTAATATTGTTAAATTCCAGCATTTACATATTTATTCTGTAAATTTATTATTTAAAGACTCAAGTATGAATTGACGGAAAAACTATCTCAGAAAGTTCCGGTTGAACCTTAGGAATGTGTAGGATACAAATGTCATGACATTAGGGTTTAAGGAAATCATGTAAGACCATGTCAAGACATGGCATTGATATGTTACTATAAGGCAAAGGTCCCATGTAAGACCATGCCAAGGCATGGCATTGGTGAGTTCATAAGGCAAGGATACCACGTAAGACCATGTCAAGACATGGCAATGGTTAAGTTTCATAAGGAAAGGTACCCGCGTATCCTTAGTATTCCAAAGTGGTTCAACGGGAAAATTCAAGGAGTATTCCAAAGTAAAGGTAAGACAAGTTCAAGCTAAAAAGGTTAGGTAAGATAAATTCATGTTAAAAGGTAAGACAAGTATACAAGTTTTAAGTATATTGAGTTAAAAGCTTAAGTGATCTTGATAAGAAAAACATAAGATAATTCATTAAGAATGTTGTTATCTATTTGCATGTAAACTTACTAAGCTTTATGCTTACACCCATTCTTTATTTTTTTTATAGTATTACAAGCCAACTCGGGGATCGAAAGGACGTCGGAGATCGTTACACACTATCAAAGGATTATATTGGTATTTTGTGACTCGAACGTTTTAAGTTATGGCATGTATAGGGACTTAGCTATCTTGTGTGTATAACCTTATGATATGGCTTAAGATTGGCTTGTAAATGTTTGGTAATGATTAGCTATTAAAATGGCTAATTAAGAGCATGTTTTGGATATTATGTAATGCATAGTTGGTAATTATCAGAAAGAAATTATGTAAGTATATGCAGGGGAACAGTTTGTACAGCAGCAGTGACGTGATTTTGAAAAATCACCAAAACTAGTAGAAATGGAATTAGGTTGTGCATGAGATATAGAATTAAAGCTTATTGAGTCTATTTTTATATTAAAGAAATAGTGTAGGAAAAAGAGTTGTATATTATGAGATAATTGATTTTTAGTGAAGAGAGGTCAGAACTGTCAAACTGTGTAACAGGGGAGACTTTAACTAATAAACTGTACTAATTGGCCACACCAAAAATTCTGGAAAAATTATAGTAAGAAGATATATGAGTCTAGTTTCAGGGAAAATTTACGGATCTAGATTTCGAGTTTCGTAACTCGAGTTATAATTGATTTAGTGAACATGACGCAGATGGACAGTTTTAAACTTTTATGCCCCGAACTAGTAAGTTAAGTCTAGTAATGCCTCTTACTCGACTCCGGCAACGGTCTCGGGTAAGGGGTGTTACATAAACTGACTTACAACACCAACTCCATAGGCAATATCCGGTCTAGTATGTGACAAGTAAATGAGCTTCCCTACGAGTCTTTGATATGAACCTTTATCAACTACTGCATCTTCTAGTGCATCTCCAAGTTTGTGGTTCACCTCTATGGGTGTCTCTGCTGGTTTACATCCCAACTTGCCCGTCTCTGTCAACAAATCAATTATATATTTTTGCTGAGATATGAAGATTCCTTCCCGAGAGTGTGCTACTTCAATACTAAGGAAATATTTTAATTTACCAAGCTCTTTGACCTCAAATTCTTTTACTAGGCATTTCTTTAAATTTTCCATTCCTTTCAGATCATCACCTGTCACTATAATGTCATCTACATAGACTAACAAAGTAGTCATTCCCCCTGAAGATGAGTGCTTTACAAACAAAGTGTGATCTCCTTGACTCTGTTTATATCCCAGCTTGAGCATTACTTTGGTAAATCTTCCAAACCAAGCTCTCGGGGACTGTTTTAGTCCGTACAGAGCCTTTTTTAGTTTGCAAACTACCTGTCCTATATTTGAACCGAACCTTGGCGGAACATCCATATAGACTTCCTCCTCAAGATCACCATGTAAGAAAGCATTTTTGATGTCAAACTGCTGTAGTTTCCAGCCTCTGTTGGCAGCGAGTGACAACAACACTCTCACAGTGTTCATCTTTGCAACCGGGGCAAACGTCTCAAGGTAGTCTATTCCATACTTTTGAGTGTACCCTTTAGCAACTAATCTTGCTTTGTACCTCTCCAAAGAGCCTTCTAAATTGTATTTCACTGTGTACACCCAACGACATCCAACTATTTTCTTTCCTTTCGATAATTTTACCAAATCCCATGTCTTATTTTTTTCAAGTGCTTCCATTTCAACCTTCATGGCATTTTTCCAATTCTCATCATTTAATGCCTCGGATACAGTTTTAGGAATGGAGATAGAATTTAGGCTAGTAAGAAAGGTTTTGTGGTTATGGGACAAATTTTTGTAAGACATGAATAAGTACAAGGGATGTTTTGTACAAGCCCTAGTTCCTTTTCTAATAGCAATAGGAAAATCATAGTCTTTCTGATCTGAATTTTCAGTAGTAATCAAAGTAGGTTCAGTAGTTACCTTGGGTTGTAGGGCAGTAGGTTGTTTATCCGAAGAATATGACTGAACTTGCACCGATGCCTTCTTCCTTGAGTAAACTAGTAAAGGGCGAGTAGTGTCCTGAATCCCTTTGGGCGACTTAGGTGTAGTAGGCTCTATTTCGGGTTGCATAGGTTCAAGGTGGGCAGGCTTGTTGGTAGGTAAGGACTGAGTGTTTGGTTGCTGAATAAGAGCTGGAAAATTAAGTTGGGCAGGCTGGTTGGTAGGTTGGACAGAAGCTGGAAAATCAAGAAGAAAAAATTTTTTGCCTTTATCTTCTGTGAATAAGTTCTCCCCCTGAAGATAAGGACGAGTAAAGAATTTTTCTTCTTCTGCAAAAGTGACATCCGCTGAAACATAAAAGTTTTTGGTGGTTGGATTATAGCATTTGTACCCTTTTTGTGTAGAGGAATAACCGAGAAAGACACATTTGACAGCTCGTGGATCGAGTTTTCCCCTATTTTGAGAATGTACATGTACAAAGGCAACACATCCAAATATTTTGGGAGTAAGGTTTGAGGTATTGAAATCAGGAAAAAATTTCGATAGAACTTGCATAGGACTTTGAGAGTCAAGGACCTTTGTAGGCAACCTATTTATCAGATGAGTAGCAGTTAAAACAGCTGCCCCCCAGTATTGTTTAGGGACATTTTTTTGAAACAATAGAGCTCTAGTAATAGCTAAAATGTGACCATTCTTTCTTTCGGCAACGCCATTTTGTTGGGGTGTGTTAACACAAGAGGACTCATGGAGAATGCCTTTTTCTTGAAAATATGGGGAGAGAAATTGATTGAAATAGTCTTTAGCATTGTCTGACCTAAACCGTTTTATTTCAACCCCAAATTGTGTTTTGATCATGTTGTAAAAGGTTGTAAAAACAGACCTTACATCAGATTTTTGTTTTAAAAGAAATATCCAAGACACACGGGTACAATCATCAATAAAGGATACAAACCACCGAGCCCCAGAGATGTTTGAAATGTTCGATGGTCCCCAAATATCACTATGAATAAGAGTAAAAGGAGCGGATGTTCTTTTATTGATTATCGGAAAGGAGGTACGTTTATGTTTGGGAAGTTCACAAACATCACAATGGAAATTTTCAACAGGTATTCCTTTGAACAATGAAGGAAACATAAATTTAAGGACTTGAAACGAAGGATGACCAAGGCGGAGGTGATGGAGCCAAATTTGGTCTTTATTAGCTTGAACAGACTTGGATAGGAAAGATAATGGTGAGGAATCCAGAGCACTAATTTCTCCACTAGATTCTTCAAGATAGTATAGACCATTTGCTTCCTTAGCATGTCTAATCATCTTCTTTGTATTCTGTTCTTGAAAAAAACATCGATTGGGATAAAAAACCACACTACAATTAGAGTCCTTGGTAATTTTTTTGATGGAGAGAAGATTGGTAAATAGTTTAGGAACATGAATGACATTTTTAAGAGTAAGGGTCTTGTTTATAACAATATCACCGTGACCAGCCACTGTTATCACAGAACCATCAGCTACTGTAATTTTTTTATTACTAGGACAAGGTGTATATGAAACAAATTTGTGTGAGGAGTGGGTCATATGGTCTGTAGCTCCTGAGTCAATGACCCAAAACCTGTTGGTGACTGTGTCCGAGACATTAGAATTTTGAGAATACGATATACCTGAAAGCGCCAAACTACAAGTACCTGTGGAAGACCACTTCAGGTAATTCTTCCCATTTAACCTGTAGGCCACTTGAATGTTCTGCAACTCACTTGTTTGGTTGGAGTTTTTCATAGAGACTTCTGAACTATCCCCATTGGTATTGGTTTGTATAATTTCAGACATATTTCTTTTGAACAAAAGAAGCAGGCTTGAGTGTTGAGTGGGAGTAAAAGATTACCAGTAAAAAATAATTCCCAGAAATCGGTCTGCTCTGATACCATGTTAGAAATAGGTTTTTTCTATTATATTATTTCACAAGAAATTACACTAATATTTATATACATAGTGAGCCTAACTTTAGGAAACTCTAAACTAGGAAGCAAACTGATTCTAGGGATGCTGCCCCTTAAAACACAACCTTAAAGTTAGGGATAGTAATCAATAAAATATATACAGGATTCTATCCGATACACTGAATATTCTTTATTACGAAACTGTAATCTGACAGATTTAATTATTTGTAGTTTTGCTCATAGTAATACCTAGAATCAACTATTTTTTTTAATATATGAGTTAGCCTTTAACCAAAATAAAACGTGTTTTTTATTTTTTTTTAAATTTATTTCAAAACAATTTTTTATATCAATAATTTTATAAATGCATTATTATATTAGAAAATATATGCAAGATTGAAAAAAAACCTTACTTTCAATTAAAATTATAAATTAAAAATAATTTTAAAAGCTATCAATTTGATTTTATTATTAAATATTTAATCTAAATATTTTTTAAGAATAAATTTTATTATAAAAATTAAATACATGAATATTATCTTTTATATAATAAGGTGAATTCATAAATTGTTATTGCATATTTAGGAAAGTACATAGTAAACCAAACGTGTAATAATGCAATTTTACTAAGATTTTAATTAATAGAACCAAACTCCCTAGTGTGTTTGTAAATCATTTAAGATTTGAAAAAAAAATGCTTAAATATGTGGCAATGACAAGGCCTCCGGTGGCCATTTAAGGGCCGTTGTATTGCTAGCTATGATTTTCATCTACCACTTATCTGTGACTAAATTATTACAATTGAAACATTAGTGACTAAAATATAAATTTAAAACAAAGATATGTGACTATTTTTATAGTTTACCCTTTTATTTGTTATTCTAATAAAGTTGGTCCAAATAGATTCGCACAAGGTTCTATTCTCTTTTACTTCTTTACATGGATTAGCAAGCAAAAGTCACATATTATAAGCTCCCACATGGAACATGGGATAAATGCATTTGGCCATGTGCACCTCACCAATTCAAGTACACGGGGAAGATTGAACAACGGTGTCTCTGTACAATTGCAAAACAGCCACTGTTTGATTGCCATAACGTAATGCCGCATTTCATACTATCAACTCTGGTTTTTAGCCGCATGCTACTATTAAAGACGGCACACGGCTTTTGAAGAATTAAATATCTTATGGCTGCTCACTGTTGCTTTTCTGAGTGAAGCTAAAACCTGTCTTGTTTGATCGAATAGTTTGATAATTGGTGTTTGCTATATGTATTATCCATAAATTCTTTCAGAAATTAGATTATTTATTCAAGTTTGAAAATTCATCTAGATAAATTAATAAAATTTAAAAAATAAACTCAATTCGATTCGAGTTAGGCTTCAACTTTCTCAAAACTAACCCAACCCGTTTTAGACTTTTGTATATATTTTATTTTTATATAATATTTAAACATAAAAAATAGTCTAGATTTAAATTTTAATAAAAGAAAATTTATTAATAATATTAAATATTAAATTAAAAATAATATATATTTAAAAAATTGCAGGTTTAAAATATACTTATATAAGTTATAAATAGACATGGCAAAATATGTGTTCACCTAAATTTTTGAACAGAGTCAAGTTTAAACAAACATAAGAGGATACTATTATCATACATAAACTCACTCCCAACCCAATTCTGCCATGAACACCTCTAATTATCTGTAAAGGGAAAAAGAAAGGGAAGACCATATTTGATAAACTAAAAGAGGAACAAACACGGATCCATATGTGATAAACTCTACATCGTCCCTACAACAGTAAATTATTATTTTTATACCCTAACTTCCTTAAAAATATATTCTCACTATGATATAGTAAAACTTGAACTTACTTTTGCTCAACCCTACCTATTACTCACCCTTTTCGTGGAAGGCATTGTCACATATATTGTGAGAATATTATACTGATAGAATTGTTATTGCACATATATTATATTAAAATGATTAAAAAAGGTAGAAATCATATCTTGCAATAATTGACAGAAAATTAGGCTTCCAAGCAGCAGCACCGTAGGCAACTAGCAGTAATTAACGAAGGTAACCTTGATTCAAAACTGAATATTTGAGTTAAAATTCATCCCTGAAAACAGTAAGTGGTAGTCTGTTTAAAACCAACTTTTTAACATCTAAACTGTTAAACAGCAGTCGCATGAATAAACTTACACATTTCTTACTTTGCATCAATCCGTGATATGATGCAAGAATTTGCTACGTTAGCCAAAAAGGCCAATGGGAGCATATGCTATTAATCCGGTTAAATTCTTTTGTGGACAAAACAAATCAAAAGTCTACAACCTTTTTTTTAAGGAAAAAAAAAAAACACTCACAGGGGCTCTCACCATCACACCTTGATAGGTTCATATTTTTCACCTATAGCTCCACCTTTCTGTTTCTGAAACTCCATATATCTGAGAGTGCTGGCAAAGAAAGCGTCCGCTGCTGGATCTGGTGTGCTAGAGTCACTATGCATCTCTGTTGTTATTAATTCAATCAGACTCTGGATTGCAGCAACAGTGATCTGGGGGTTCCCCTTCTCAAAGAAATAAAGGTACCTACCAACACCAGTGAGGATGGAATTCCCATTACAAATAATTAGGATAATATTGAACAAACCAAATACAATTTCATCGCAATCAGGGTTTGCAGGCATTTACTTGTTCAGTATCTCAACAAAGAGAGTGACTGATCCAGCGCTACCTCGTGCTGCATTCGACATTTGTTGAGCAGCATTTGCAATTCTCAGTGCCCGCTTAAGGCAAAGCAAGACCCTAGTTAAAAGCAAAGAAAAAAGATAGATCAATAAGACCCAAGGCTTCTCAGTCTCATCCAGATTCAATGCAAACACCAGATGGGATGCACATGCCCATAACATGTAGGCATGAGACTATGAACATAAAGGTCAACCTTACCTCTCTCCATCTTTTACATTGTCTTGATCATCAACCCAGAAGAGATGCGAGCATGCATAAACAGCCCTGCACTGATCAGGCTTCTTCAAAAGTTTCGCAGAATACTGCTCAAATACAAGGGCCCAAGTCAAGTACAGTTGAAAGATGCTAAGCTGCTTTCTAAACATGTGAAATAATAGAAAGATTACCCCTGTAGCCTTGTGTGTTAAAGTATCCCTATTTTCAACACCAAAGACATGCATCCTCTGCAGAGTTCCAATTATTAAATGTATAGCAGTAACCTGTGCCCTTGAGTCCTATAAAAGCATATATTAGCAAAAATCAATTACTAATTCCAACGTTTTATTAGTAATAGCCATGTAAGTTGTAGAGACTCTAGAGGCATTGTAATACTCATCAGATTGTGCCAACTTACTGAAATCTCTTCCTCGTATAAAATGTAAGCTTGTGTGAAAAATTCATATGCCACAGGTTCTAAATCACAGTCATTCGCAGCCTGATCAATAAAAATCCATCATAAATATTAGGAAAAAAAATAAATTATCTAACTTATGATTTTTATATTTAAGGTCCAAAAACACCATGTACCTCAGCACACTGCAGAAACAACTGTAGTGCCAACTCAGGGGCCGGAATGTTAGAGAGAGTTTCAACAGTCTGAAACCAGAAACTACCAACATCATCAAATATGCAAAAAAAAATTGTGCAGGGAATTCAGATAGAATTGAATAGACATGAGGACCTTCAATATGCGTTCAAATATAGCTTTTTGCCGAACACAAATCACAATTTGAAATCTAAATGCGCCATGATCAGAGATTATAATCTATTCATACTTCAAAACCCAAGCAGGTAGTAGCCTAACTGCAGTTCTGAAGAAGAGGACTGACCTGATTCAAAACCTGGAATATTTTCTTGGGCGTAGTTGATTCCTCCTCTCCAAAAGGATTTTCCTCTTGGCCTTGTAGTTGCCGAACCAACTAACAAGCAAAAATTTAAGGTTAATTTCATTACAAGAAAGAAGAATCAAAGGTGCAAAGAATCAAAAACATTAAGTTAAACTGCAGCCCAGGGTACAGAAACAAGAAAGTAGCAAGGGGAAATGGGGAATAATTTTCTATTTCAATAGTTCAGGATTTAAAGATAGAAAGTGTAAGGTATATTTGCATTTGTATAAAAGTTAAAAGATGGAATTTCCATTTAATATTTTTAAATCCGGATTTTTATTCTTTGGACCAAATCCATTTCATGAGACAATTTCTTAAATGTTACTTAAGTGCAGCAATGAGAAGTCAAAAAAGCTGCACCATATAATCAAACACATGCCATTATCTGCTTAGATATCAACAGGAATATTTGTTTAGTCTTCACTTTTAATGTCATAACATTCTATAGTCAAACACACAAAGTAGAAACAAACCTTAAGTGAAGAGAAAACAAGGGGAGGGACAGTGAAGGGTAGGCGTTTTGGTCCTCCACCCAATATATGCTTCCTCACCGTGCATATTATCTACAAATAATCAAATTGAACACACAAATACTTCAAAAGCAGAAAATATGTACCATTTATGAACATTCAGGAGTGGCATAGTCGCCTGGGGGGGGGGTGTGGCAGGGGCCCCGGCCCACCCCCCCTTAAAATGGAAAATTTTCCATTTAGACTCCTTTAAAATTTATAAAATTTTAAATTATTAAAGGTAAAATTGCACTTTGGCCCCTCAAAAGTGATAAAAATTGATTTAATCCTTTAAAAATTATAAAGATATAAACTATTAAAATGGTGAAATTGCATTTTTACTATCATAAAAATATACAATTTAATTTCGAACCCCCTAAAAAAATTTTCTGCCTTCACCCCTGATTCAGGATAAACTCTATAATTGTTGAGGTCATATTAGCAAAGAGTTCATGAGAAAACCCCAGTAGATGCACTAAGAACTATTTGACTACCTAACTTTGACTGCATCAATCGTGCTATGAGAACAAAAATGCTTTCACCCAATCAAGTACCTTAAACATCTCTTCAGGGTCATCACTATGCAACAACTGAATAAGACGTGCTACAGAATTCTGCTCCTCCTTGAAATCATCTTCATCAACCTGAATGTGAGATTGAATAATTGTCATGCTGCATATTGGTGAACATGCTAAAAATAAACATTTAAGTCTATAAAAATGAAGATGAACAAATCATAATGACCTCATCATGAAAAGCATCATCCAGATCCTTAATAAGACCTTTTATCAGTTCAAACAACGCCTCAACCTGTCACAAAAAGTTACAAGATCAAGAAACCCCTTCAACAAAAAACAAGCTCAAAGCAGTAAACAACATAATTACAGACATACCCTGTCTGCAGTAGAGATACGAGTTTTGTTCTTCATAATGCTTTGAATTATCACAGTTGCCATGACTTTATTTGTTTCACTGTCAAGGTATTCCATAACACGAGGATAATTTGAAAGCTTCAATGCTGTAACAATGTCATTGTATTTGTCAAGTGGAGCACTTAAGAGTGAAACAATCTGTTTTGTTGCTTTCTTGTCTTCGAGCTTTTCTTTGCCAGAGAGTTTTTTAACACATGCTCCCTGAACAATAACAAGGTCAAGTTACCTCTTTTTCAATTTCTAACTTCTGTGAAAATAGATGGAGGTAGGAACAAATGATTAAATAGCTTTCTCTTTATAAATCAAGCTTGTAAGCACCACCATACGAATTTCAAGTGACAGACAGACAATAATTTAATATTTGGGAAGAGAGCAAAAAAATTGATTTAGCGTATGAACGTATCTTGGTTTATGAGCAATAAAATCATAAACCTTATGCGAATATGCATTATACAGCTTAAGACAGTAGCTTACCAAAACTTGATCGGCATAATCAAGCCTGTCAGGATGGACATGGAGAGTAAATGTAAGAAGAGACGAATATAGAGTTATCATACCAAGGATAGGCATATCAGGCTGTGCTTCAATCACCTGCATCATAAGATAGAATAAGACTAACTATTTACAACATTAATCTAGGTTAAGCTAAGAAGGATTATCTCTGGAAACAAATTTTACCTTTCCAATGGCATTATTCAACTTTGAAAAAGCTTCTACTTGCAAGAACTCAGGCAACACATCTGCACTTGAAGCAGCATAATTTGATAGCCTTTCCATTAATCGAGATAGCACGGTTTTGATGTCAACAGTGGGCTGAAAAAACAGAAGGAAGAAAGTGCTCAGAACTTGTAGGGCGTGCTTAAGATGCTGCATTTATATCATAAATATTAAGTGGAGATACACATCCATGTTGATCCACACACCAGGAACAAGAAATATGTAGATGATGCAAATTACAGAAAAGTTCTAGGAACCATAGACAATAACAGAAGCACACATTCATGACACACCTGAAGTTGTGGGAAAGCACCTAGTAATACATCAAGAGTTTGCAAGTGGTACTCATCAGGAAAGACTTGAATTATGCAATCCATTAGATAGTATTGAGCTATCTCATCTTTACAATTGACAACCTGACAAGATATTTTACACCACCAATGCTTGATGGTTAGCAAGCAAAAGTTACCTATTATAAGCTCCAAGACAGAACATAGGAGTTAAGTTTAAGTGCATTCGTGCATGTGCACGACACCAACCTGTTCAAGTACACGGGGAAGAACAGTCTCTTTGTACATATCAAGGTCAATACCCTCTATTTGACTGAGCACATGAAGATTCTTCCCAACCTAATTAAAAATCAAAGCAAGCAAGGGAGAGGCAAAACCCTTCGTAAGCATCCTTCAAACTGGTACTCAACATTGTTGCAGTGAAATTTACCAGTTGTGGGTCACAGATATTACAAGATCTCTTAGCTCGCTCCTCTCTTTCTCTCTTTTCTCCTTTTCTCGGGCGGGTCCCTGCAGACCAGAAAGCCCGACAGCAAGCCTCAATTCAGGATCAGCTAAGAGTATGAATGATTGACAAGCACTATAACACCTGCATGACCAGAAATCATGCCCTCATGATATAGTTTTACCTCCCTATCATGCAAGCATTTTTGTGATACATGCATGCCAAACATGAGAGCAGGAACAGACCATGGATATTCAAGTCAACTAACCTGGTGCTGCATCCGCACCCACAATTTGTTCATCTCCGTAAAGTTTTGAAGCACAAATTCCACAGCATCCACGACAGTGTCTGCATCCCTGAAGGGATCAAGAAAGTCAACCACTGGTCAGGAAATCTCAACAGAGGACCAGCTTAAAGGTTGAAAAAGAGGATTACATGAGTTATCTATTAACCAACCAATTTGATCAGATCGTAACCAAAATCATAGCAGGATTGACATGATCAATAATTTAGTGAATCAATTTGGTAACCATAGTTCCAGTGAGAGAGTAGCATGCCAAGATAAAATAGTGCATAAATGGAGGATAAATTCAAATTTTGGTTTTTTGATATAGACGGAGATTCAAGCATAAAAGATATTGCAGAAAACATAATTAGGCCTTGTTTGATAATGCATTGAAAAAATGATTTAGTTTTTTAAGCACATCTGATAATCCATAATAGAAAACAAATGGTGGAATTTTTTTCAATAAAAAAGTATGGAAATGATAAGTTAAAATCCCTATTTAAATATCAAATCCCTTATTTTCATTTAACTTCAAATGAACTGACCCACGTTCTTCGAAAATGCTTAAAATCCCTTATTTTTGGAAAACAATGAAAACAGCTTTTTATTGTTTTCTAATTTCCACATATTTTCATATTCCAAATATCATTTTTAAAATTTTCAATCAAACATGTTTTCTTCAACGTTTTCCATTTTCTTAGAAAACAGAAACAAAAATGGCCTCCGTTTCCTGAAACGAAAGAAAACCTTAATTTCTTACCCTTCATACTCAGAACCTATGTCAGGCAATTTATCCCTGCTAACTTGAGCCAGGTAACTCCTAAGAAAGAGCCCACGTACGGGATGCTGAATTCCACGACACATTTCAACAAGATCTTTAAGAACATCCTTAGCAGGAGCTTCCTTGGATTTAATATAAACAGAGCCTACAGTACAGAGGAGATACCTGACATAGATCACAATGCTTACCATGTTAAACACAAATTGTACACGTAAGTGAAACCGAGAGATATTCATTTTTTGGTAATTCAAACGAAATTGCTCAAGCAAGTTACTAAAATAATTATGCTACTTGAACATGCTTTCCCGTTATGCAATATACGTGCCAAAAGAAACCATTTCACACACCCTACAGATGAACCAAAGATGATGCTCTCGCTAATTGTACATATATATAGGACCTAGGTTAATTAAAATTTCCCTAAATAACATAGAACTATTTACCATACGATAACCCACAGAAAAGCCGCTTTAAATCCAGTGCATGTGCTTGCTGAAATAAATTACACAAGAAGAAAACAGCCTGAAGCCTATTGGTACACTTGCTGAAGTGATCAAGCACGCATTGAACAGTTTGAATGTTAGTTGTGCTTACAGTCTTGGCAATATATTGCCAGCATGTTGTACTAGCTCATACAGATCGACAATAGAGCAACCACGCCTTGTCTCTTCCTTAAAGAACATCTCCAGCTTCCTCAATTCATCAAATGCTCGCATATCTGTACCATCAACCAAAAACAATCAAAATCGCAGTTCAAAACGGAATTTACCAATCACTTCATGAATCTAATGCAAGATCGAGATCAGATCAGGAGAGAAGAGCTAACATAATTCGTAGTATTTGTGAGGGGAAAGCCTTGAGGTTCGAAGTTCTGATAACATCTGAGCAGAGTACTTCAAAGCATCTCTGAGATTGTTCGAATCCTAATAAAATCACAAATAATCAATATGGCGCCAAATTTTCACAATCTTGCAAAAATTAGGGCTTCTACGGTCAAATTAAGTAACAAGATTAAAGCAAGTAAGGATTTCCCCTGATAATCTCACTTCCCTTCAACCACGTAAGGTGTAACAAAATAATTGAGAAGGGAGTTACCAAAGCGCGATGCATGTAGAAAGCGTTCTGTTGGAGGCCAGCGATGCCGGCGGCGAGCCATTTCTCTTCATCTTCGACTCCGTCTGCGATCATTTTTACGGTCCCTATTGTTTTGATCTTTTCTGAATCTTAATTTGCTCTTTCTTTTCTCTTACTAAGAGACGTTTCTTAATTGTTATCGAGGTTCTTTTGACTTGTTTCGTGAACCTAACGCCTTTCAAGTCTCGTTTTCGATCGAAGTGATCCTGTGCTACGCATGTCTATGTCCTACTCTAATCAAGCCCTTTGAAATTGCTAGAAGTCTAAAAATGGGATTTAATCCGTCTGATCTTGTCATACTCACGATGATTTACTTACTAATTTACCTAGATTAATTACTAATGTCATATATGATGCAGGGGATTAATTTTTTAGTTAATTTTTAAAAGGAATAAATTTCAAAATTATATATTTCATTCCATTTGTAATTTAATATATAAACTTTGATTTGGAACAATTATATATAAAATATATTTTGATTGTGATTCAAATATATATATAATTTTTATTTTTGTTTAATTATACATATTTAAATAAATAAGTACATTAAATTATTTTTATATTTGATTATATATTTATGTGTGCAATATATCAATTTAAAGGGTGTGTTTAGTTGATTGAAAAAAATTGAATGAAATGGAAATTAAAGTGAAATAACAGAAAAGTAGAGAAAAAATTTGGAATTAAAGTGTCCAACATCGATAGCAGTGGCTAATCCCCTTGTCACGGGTGTTTCATTCTTATGGATGAAAATCAAATTTCTAACATGGTTAAAAATTGAGGTAAACAACTACCACACGCACAACTCATGGTTCTATTAAGGCAATGATCGCTGTGTCGAGTTTTAAAATTTATAATGAATGAGATCAAACTTGGAAACTAACTTTGACAACGATTAAAGGCAAGTGTACCTATCGAACAGTAGTATAGTTTAGGCAAGACCGGATTGTCGAACCCAAAGGAACTAAAAGTATTAATACTAACTTTTTTTTTATTATTTAGCCTAAAATAAAGTGGAGTTCTTTAATCTCAATTAACGACTACTAAGCTAAGACACGAAGACAAAAAGAATGAATTGGAAAATAACTTAAAGAAAAACTCAGTTGATTACGACGATACCCTCAAGAAGAATCCACCTAGACTTCACTTGTTATCAAACACTGAACCATACGATTTATTCACTTAGTTTAATCCGTAGGACTCCCTAACGTATATTAAACCCTCTTTCGAGGCGAATAATGTCTATCCCTAGATTAATTAACGGAAATCTCTTTATCGAATAATAACCCCCTAGAATAGCAGTAAATCGATTTATGGATTCCCATATTAGGTTTCACCCTAATACGGCAAAATCTCGTCACCCTATCTCTAGACGTGCGATCAACTACGCTTAATTATGCTAGATCTACTCTTAAGCAGGGTCTATTCCTCCTCCACCTAAACACATCAAATTTGGATTCATCTAGGTTTCATCCCCTTCAGGTATCTGAAGGGTTTAGTTCATAATAAATAAAGAAAACATCTCAAGAGAAAAGATAAAACAAAACATAAGAAATCCCTAAAACTCCCTGAAAGAATTGAAGGAGAAATCTGCCGTCTTGAGCAGAATTCCGGCTTCTTGGGATGGATCAACTGGCTAACTTCGAGTGATTCCCACAATTCTGACCTTTTCGGCTTGGCTCCTTGGCCTAGCTTCACCGCCCCCTTTAAGGTGGTACTTAGAGGGTTTATATAGGCTCTTGGAATGTGTTTCTTCGCCCCAAAGTATCCAAATCCGAATGAAATTGCTCTTTGCCACGACAGGGACACGGCCATATCACACACCCGTGTGACTAGTTTTTAAGTCGTGTTCGGACTTCTTTAATGAGGCACAGCCGTGTGACTCGGGGGTAAAGCCGTGTTCTAGATGCTTGATAAGGCACGGCCGTGTGGTCTTTGGGCCAGGCCGTGTCGATTTCGTGATATGGCCCATTTACTCCGTTTTGGGCCCGTTTTATGCTCTTTTCATCATCGGGTGCTTTTCTAGGTATAAAACATGAAAAGAAAGGATTAAGAACACCTTTTTATATCAATCGAGGCTTAAATCGTCCAAAAGCATACTAAATGTGGGATTAAAATATGTTGCTTTTACGGTTTATCAGGCAACTTCTTCAATTTTCACTGCTGCTGTAAAACAATTTAATACCTGTCAGATACAGTCAATTGTATAAAAGAACTGGATGAGATGCAAGCCTTTGGAAGAGTGACTCTACTTTGCAGCTATGGAGTTATTCAACTATGCTAGGGAAATGTTCTTCTAATCTCAAGCAAAGTGCTTCACTTGGTTGCTCTCAGAGTAATTTATTACCAAAACATAATTTCATGATTCAAAAGGCAAACAAAAAAAGGTTTTAAAGAGAAACTTGCAAAGCATTCAACACTTTCCAATGACGAAATAAAACAAGGTATACAATTCTACACTCCTACTTGACTGGAATTTTCTTCCGTGTCTGGACTTTGATCCAAATACCTAACACGTATCAGTGGTAACATCATTTTGATTCCAGAGTGTTAGTCTTTTCTCAAGGAAGTATTCTCTTCAATTCATGTTCCTGATCAATACCCTTGGCTTGATTGCAGACAGATTCAAATGCTTGCATACATACACTTGAATATCCTACCATTGCCTGGAAGACATGAGGAAACCCCATTTGGAGGTTGTTTAAAGTCATTGCTCTTGTTACACTCGCTGACTTCTCATGTTTATTCTTCTCCTCTTCAGCCTTTGCTCTCAACATTTCCACCTTTGTTCGTTTTTCTACAACGGGGTACTTGTTCATTTCAGGCATGGAGGAAAATGGGCCATACTTACTTTCCAGTGATCTAAGTTCAGCTGCCTTCTTCTCAAAATCTTTCAAAGCAGAATCTGCCTTCTTTTTTTGCTTATACTCTTCTGCTTGCTGGACCACGATGGCATGGATTACTGTCAAGAAGCTCTTGATTCCTTCAGACGCTACCTTATCTGGAATTCTGTCAATTGCAAGATGCCATTCTTCACAAAAAGAGTAAATTTTCGATTCCTCATTGTTTCTTAAAAGTGGGTCTTTGCTGAACTGGAAAAGGCTAAGCCGGAGCCAACCTGCTAGGGACTGAATGTAGTCTCGTTGAGCCTTGACTAAGTTGCAGAAAGAAGAATGCCACTGCTGGACTTCAAGCTCGAGCTGGAGAGTTGATTGCTTGTGAATCTCAGAAGTTGGCTCGTTAGAAGGCATAAAGTTAAGGTACTTGAGCTGCTGAACTATGTGTGTGTGAACTTGGTGAATTTCGTACATGCTTCTCCACATCCACATCAACCTGCACAAGGAAATAACCCTCAATTCAGAGTTAATGTGAGGAACAAACTATCTAAACAATAACCCTCCACTGTAAATTAAAAGAAAGAATTAAGGACATCAAATTAGGTAAAAAGCATATTGTTTGCTGCGGACAACCTCACATCCTATAAATCTCCAATGGGAACCAATGGTATATAAGAACCAACTTGGAATCATATGAATCCGTATGGATGATTATGATTACTTTAAGCATGCATTAGCCCGATATGGTCAATCCGTTAGCTGCATGAATGCCCAATTTTTCAAATTTCATACAATTAGGACCATAGGATTATCTTCCTGAGGAATACAGGAATCAGCGAAGATTATGGTTAATTATAAATGGAGACCCCACTAAAACTATTCAGTTAGTGACCATTCTCAACCTTATACAATAGGACGCAAAGTACAAATGGATTCCACTTGTCATCTAAATCAGTCAAAAGAAATTCCATATACAATTCTAAATCAGTCAAAAAGAGAGGGAAACAAAAAAAGGAGAGGGTCCCAACTCCCAAACATAGCCTTTTTCTGTACTATCTCAAACAATAAATGAACTATATCATTCTATGAAAGATGACATGAGGGCTAGTGTCTGCAGCATATTGATGCTCAAGGCAAACGGGAAACAAGTACGTGGAAGCAAGGTGATAAATAAGCTAGACTAACCCGTTTACAAGGTCCAGGAGTTGAGGATAAAGCTCTGACTCTCTCAGTTTGATGATTTCCGCTGATATGGTCTCAATGGCCTGTGAAGAAACCATCATTTGGGATTCTAATTTTTCAACCTCTTTCTTAGTCTTTTCAGTCTTGACATAGTCAGCTCTCTTCAACTCCAGCTTCCTCAATTGGGCCACCCGCTTCTCATGTTCCATCCTTATAGTCTCCACAGTCTAAACAAATCACCAGTAAAAGAGCAGTCAGATTAAAACTATAGATCACTTTTTTTGACTCATCAGGCCATTGCAAATTTTCTAACCATGGAACAGGATCTAGTACCTTGACCTCTTCGTATAATTTCTTCTCCCAAGCATACAGTCTCTCTATAGTAGAAGAATGGCTACTGTTAAGAATAGTACCACCTACATTTCCATTTTCTCCCGTCCTATCGCCTCCCAACTTCCCAGTTCCTTCCATTTTTGAATTTCGATTCCATGCCCAAGTTGTTGGAGTCAGATTGCAACCATAGTTATACACTTTACCTGCAACAAGAAAAAGAAAAAGAAAAAAACCCCCCACTCAGAAATGTTAAGAGAGAAAAAGAAAAGGAAAAGAATGAGACAGATATAACTCATTTACTTTGAGCAGGAAAATTGGAATTTGAAACTTCTAACAGCAACGAGAGCTGGCTACCAGCATCAGCAGCTTTAAGAAAATACTCATCGACCTCTTTCACGATCTCCACCAGTTCTTTACTATTCCTCGACACCACCATAGCAAGCTCACTTCCCGTATCTTTCGAGAACCCACTCACCACAGAAGGGGGCGGTGCCATGCTTGCAGCCCTGGTCGTGGGGGTTGTAGCGGTGACCGCCACCTCAGGCACTGACGTGGAAGCCTCCCATTCCTCCTCTGTGGCTGACCGTGACTCTGTAGCTGGAACAAATGGATCCCAAAAGTCCCAGTTACTGGATTGAGGAGGAGGAGGAGGCGGCGGCAGAACAGGGGAGGCCGTGGTCGCAGATGTCCAAGTGTCTGAACTAGGACTCATTGGCGGCGGCGGCAATGCCGGCTGTTGAGGCGGCGGAGTAGTATGGTGGTGGGAGTGGGTAGTAGTTTCATTGTTGGAAAACTGAAGGAGAGCTGAGCCTGTGCCTCGTAAAGAGCGCAGATACATAGAATGTGAAGCACCAAGAGCTTGTCTTGCTTTAACCAACTGTTTCATGTATCTCTTTCTCGCCTTGCAACGCGAAACAATCTCTTCCCTATCGATCCTTGAGTACCAACACCCCATTTTTTTCTTGCTTCACCCTTCTGCCACAGATCAACTTTTTTTTCTAAAATTTGAAGCAACTAAACAGTAAAGAGGGAAACAAAATGAGCTGTGAGTTAATTTTACTTAGTCTAAAGATCTGTTGCTTTTACCACTGCAGCTTTCACCAATGGAGGGTCTTTCATCTTCAAGAAACTATCTTCCACAGCAAACAAAGCTTCTTCGAACATGAAAATGTTGGCTGTTACTCTACTCGGTGGTGATGGTTAAACCACCTTGGGGCAGAGAGCCAGAAAATTAAATTTTTTATATTCCGATTTAATGACGAAGTTACCCTCCTAGAATGTACTTTTTCCTGTTATTAAAATACGGGTAAATTACATCACAGGTCACTCAATATTATCTTTTTTTTCACTCAATTATTAATTTGTTTTAATTTTATCACTCAATTATTGTCACTTTTTTTTTCACCCAATTATCAATTTTTTAATTTGATCACTTAATTAATTCAGATTAGTTTTTTTTTCATTTTTTGTTTAGTACTGTTAAATTTCTAACAGTAAGATAAGGTGACAATTTAAACATAAATATAATAACAAATTTAATCTTTAATTTTACATATTATATTAATTTATTAATAAACTTTAAAAAAATTAATCTTTAAAAATTTACGAAGTCTCAATTTAAATTTATCTCCTTCTTCCTCTTCCCCCACTGCCACTAGCATTGTTGCCTCCACCTTCACGCTAAATATCATGAACAAAAGATACAACATACCTGCACGCCAACATCTACAGTTTCATCACCATCAATATCACCAATGGCTTCAGCAATATTGTTGTTGACTTCAACAATAACTTTGGTGGCTTCCAAAACTTCATCTGCATCGCTGCTATCTTCAGGTTCCTTTTTTACACCATCTTCCTTCTGCTCATCATCACCTTTCATATTTCCATATGAAAATGCAATTACAAATCCCCACACAATAAAGCATATAAAGAACATCAGACTCATGATGAGAACCATAATCTCATCCATTTTTCATTCCCAAAGTTGCGGCTATACAAAGATTCAATGCAAAAGTCAACGAATCATTTATGTGTAATATGTTTTTAGAAGCTTTTGAATAGGGGGAAAATATCAAAAGCTTAGTATTTCACTATGAACTAATGGATAAACTGTCGGCAATACAAAAACTAATTTTTTTGTTTAAGAAAACAAGATGGAATCAGCAGATATATTGCTCGAGTATTTTTTTTTATTTTTCTCTTACAATGATTATTTTTATTTGTGTTTCTGTCTTTGAGATTTGTACTTGTTTTTGTGTTTTAGAAACGAAAGAGGAAGGTAAATTTTGAGAATTAAGTTGAGTTTTTTCTTTTTTCTTTTTTTTTTTAATTTTAAAGATTAATTTTTAAAATTATAATTAAATCAATATAATATATAAAAGAAAAAAAGAGAATAGTTGAATAATTAAATTAGAAAAATTGATAACTGACTAAAGGAACAACAGTTAGGCTACTGCAACATACCGCTCG
The DNA here is from genome assembly GCA_005393395.2 of Gossypium australe. Taxonomy (NCBI): domain Eukaryota; kingdom Viridiplantae; phylum Streptophyta; class Magnoliopsida; order Malvales; family Malvaceae; genus Gossypium; species Gossypium australe. Next base: position 4,778,189 of record CM016624.1, on the reverse strand, counting down.
AACCTGCAATGCAACTACTGAACCCAAGGTGTTGTCGTAAACCCATATTTAAAGCGACATTGGAAAGCTTGATTTGGAAATGGTGAAACTGGGAAAGGCAAATTGGATGGAGATTAAAGCTGCATCATAACCGAGTTAAGACTCATCTTAGCAATGGAATCTATATTATAATGAAACAGGGGAGTTTTGTCCTTTTCAGAATTTTCTTGTCAGAAAATTATACAGTGGAGTGTTCCTATGAGGTGGAGACTGGCGTCGTTTGCTATGAACTTGCAAGCGGGTTTATCTTACTAGAAATAAAATATAAAATGGTATATTCAATTGTGTTGTGTTGCCTTTTATAGGGAACTGTGAGCCGTGACCATATCAGGACAATTGATAAAGTGCTAAAAGGGCCTTCTTTCGGGACAACTTTGCCCTTGTCGCTGATTCTTTTTTGCAGGAGTACGAGCCTAAACCCTTAGTTCACACTAATCCTGGATCTTTGCACATTGACTTTTGTTTGCACTTGAAAAACCAAGCTCAACCCTTAGTTTAATTTTCATCAGCTTTTTACTTGATATGAACTTTTAGTTGCTGATTTGGATTTAATGATATGTGAAAGGCTTATTAAAAGTCCACATCAGCAATTACGGTAAAACATTAAAAGAGGAATCATTTTATTCCTACATGTCACCAACGTTGCTCATTGTTCTTTTAACGAGAAAAAGGGTAAATAATAAAGCAATATCACTAGACGAATTAATTTTTTTAGTAGTTAATTTTAGATCTATTCTTGAGTTGGGTTATACGTCTAGATTCAAAGGTTCATTCAAAATTTGAAAGGATTTAGGTAAAAATATTAGGCCCGAAAAATTATCCGGGTTTGAGCTTGAACATTCAATAAGCCCAAGATTGGTCCGACTCATTTTTAAGTTTATAATATTTTATATTATAATATTTTTATATATTACTTAAATTATTACACATAAAAGAATAAATTTATATTAAATAACTATTCTAATGTAAACATTAAAATAATAGTAAGATGATTATCCAAAAAAATTATTAAATATTAAAATAAAGTAATATAAATATATTTTTAATTTTTTTTAAAAATAATATGGATGGACTTAAAATAGGCTTGAATTAGTATTTTATAAACATGGTCAAACTTGAGCAAGATTTTAAGCTTATATTTTTAGCCGAGTTAGACTTGGACAAGAATAAAATATGTTAATATCATATCCGAACCCGATCCAGTCCAACTTATGAACGCCTCTAGTTAATTTGTTTACGATAATGACGGAGAAAGTATATTAAAAAGAAAGTGAAGGATTACTTATATATCATCAAAGGATCAAATCTGATGAGTATCTTTCCTAAAGGAATCAAACCTTGCTGGCAATCTTATTACAGCCATAAACATTCACATGTTAACTCTAAAGAAAGGCTCACACCATAGCATCATGCTTTGCACTAAAAAATAAAACCCTATTAATTAATTTAAGCAAATGCAAGCAATTATTGCAACATCATTAATTAATTAGTGTGCTACTGATACAACATTCTACCTAAATCTACATTTAACTTTATTAGTTGTGTCCTCACCCTATATGCTTTCTCTTCAAAACAAAATCTAATATATATAGTTATAGCTATATATCATATATTATGTATCCAATAATAATACAGATAGATTAATACTGGGGCTTTGGGTATTTACAGGGTTGTCTTAAGATACTCGAGCATTATCTTATTACATTAACTAAAGAAACTACCCAAGCATTAGATAAAACCACTTCCTAAGACAGGAAACTTGGTCATACTCCTAGGTATACTAGACATGTTAAACGATGGGTTTTTCCTCTCTCCACAGGAAACTTGTATCCATCTTTACATCGGAAGCCGCCTATCACATTCTTATTTGGTTAGCGATTTTGTCGAGCAGGAAACTTTAGGCTGATCTTTTAGTGAGTGAAAGAATGGTGGATACCATAAACTTGTAGTCAATTGGCTTTGTTAGATAAGCATCCATGCCAACCTCCAAGCATTTTGCTTCGTCTGATGGCATTGCATGGGCTGTCAAAGCAACAATCGGAATGTGCCAACCCATCCCTGCTTCTGATTTCCTAATTGCTTTTGTTGCTTCATATCCATCCATCTTTGGCATCTGTTTAACATGAAACACAGAAAAGTTACTACACTACAAACATAACAAAGTTGGGAAAATGTATGATTAAATGCTATGTGTGTGGGTCAGCATGAAACATTAAATTAGTGGATATGTAGCACTGTTGTTATGTATCTCCCAAGTGGTTTCTTACTTGACAGTCCATTAAAATCAAATCATATGGAGGGGAATCACTAATATCTGTCTGCGATCTATTCCTTCTTTCTTGCAGTGAGGACTCCGTTCTGTAGTCTTTTCCAACAAGCTCGCAGTTCAGCGCGTCCACTGCCTGCAGTCCATCTCCAACAGCAATTACCGTAGCTCCCATTTTTTCCAGCATGATGGTTGCTACCCTTTGGAGAACAGGCGTATCTTCTGCAAGCAGTATCCGTAGACCCTCTAGAGATTTGTCTCCGTTTGCTGCCTTACTTGTATATGAATTGTCTCCATCTTTAGTGCTGCTGTCGACGTGATGTTGCTCTGGAGAACTGGAATTTTCACATTTGGCATCTTCAGTGTCATGTAACTTGGGTGTGATGCCATTACATTCATCTTCTTCTGCCTTTAGATTGTTCACTTCTGAATCTAAACGCGTCAATTCAACTAGGCAATTCTTAGTTGTCTGGCAATTCAATGTGTTGGTTTTTATGGTTCCTTCTCCTTCTGGTTTATCTCCAGTGTGCACACAGCTTATAGAATTAGCTCCACCCTTTTCAGAACTACCAGAATCATCAGAGCTGCAACTCTCGAAATGAGTTGAATCGATTTCAAGACATTCATGAGAACCACCTTCTGTTCCATTTGAATTTCTCTTGTGAAGTTCAACATATCTCTCCTTTACGAAAGCTTCCAAAATATGAAGCATTTTTGCCTTGTACAATGGTTTATTAACCATCAATATATGTCCTTTCCTGCGGAGCTCCATCTTTATTGCATTGGAAGTATCATGATTCAGCATCCATGCAAATTTCACTCGGCCAGAGAATCTGTCAAGAAAATTAAGCTGTTCTTTCCATATATCAGTGCTCAAGTCAAGCAGGCCCAGATCAACAACTATAATGTAAACTGGGTTCCTCATGTCTTGTAGGCCGTGTATCTTAGATCTCAGAGGTTCACCTAGTGAATAATGATTGTCAAAACCGCAATTACGAGTTCTGACATGAAACAGTTCATGAAGAATTTGTGTCAGTTCATTCCACTCAGATGCTTCCAAAGCGAGCACTCCATTTCTAGACAGCCACTTGGACATAACCAATCTTCCCATGTTGCCTTGTATGGCAAGGATCACCTGCATTCACGTTCTATGTGTGTTAGATTCTAAATTGTTGCTTTGAGCTATCTTGTCTCGGTTGATACTCGGGCAAGCAGAATGTACAAATTTTGTTTTCTAGGACAAGGTTTAGATAGAATAGAATATTAACTAAAGTGCTCTCTCGTAAACCTGTCACGGATATAAGTGAAAGCTGTAATATTGAGTCTCAAGATGTATTGTGTTTCATTTATGCAAATTGGAAATCAGACTTAGAAAAGTGTTTTCAGCTCCAAAGAGCAAAGGTTTACTCACCGCTACATTGTGCTTCGAAAAATCCATTTGACCATGTTGTTCTGTGCTAGCTGCAGGAGTAGTGAGCAGCAAGAATAGTCTGATTAGAGTTCCTGGACCTTCCTTTTTTACAACCTTGATTTCTCCACCCATCTTGTTAACCTGTCATAGAAAGTACGAGGCAATGATGAACTAAAAAAATGGAGAGATGCTATTCATCATATTTTGTGCAGTTGATCATAAAAGATGGAAAAAAAAGTTGTCATTTTCTTAACAATTTATTCTTTTTTGTCTTCAACTTTACATGTACAAAGACACTTCACTTACCAAGGTTCTCACAATGCATAGTCCAAGACCAGTGCCACCATGCCTGGAAAAAGAAAAGAACTTAGGATGAAATCTCTGTACATTACATTTCCTAATCTGTCTATGGATTTCTTCCACATTAGATTTCTTTCCATTTATTTTTCATTGATTAGTTTATAAATGTCCGTTTGATCTTGCTTGAAGTACTTACGTCCGAGTTGTTGAAGGATCAGCTTGCTCAAAGCTCTCAAACACGGATTCCCATTTGCTTGGATCAATTCCTGCAGATCATGGAAGATACAGATTCCCATTTGCTTTCCTCGAAATGAAACATTTTATATTCACGATACAGATATAATTCCTACGGTATCAAAAACCAAAGAACCATACCACTGCCAGTGTCATCAACTTCAAACCAAAGAATAATTTTCTTGTCTCTCTTCTTGGCTGCCTTCATATGGTTTCCATGTTGCTTCAACTTCGTCTTTAATGCAGACAGTGGTTTCTTCTGAACACGAGAAAACTTCGCAGAATCACTAGATACACTGGGATTCTCGCACCATCCACGCAGTATAATATGACCCGCTGAAAGCCATTTCCAAACAGTTAATCATGCAAGTTGTCTCTAAAGGTAAGTTACAAAAAAAAAAAATGAGCATCTAAGTGTTCAACTTACATGTTGTGAACTTGATGGAATTGCTTACTAGATTTGCAAAAACTTGAACAACTCTGGCAGAGTCTCCTCTAACAAACTTCGGAATATCATCTAAAATCATTTAACAAAAAGAAAGGAAAAATGTTTTTTTTTTTCAGATATATGTAGATTTTTCATTGTTTATCATAACTTTTGATTAAAAAAAATAATGTCTCACCCACAAGTTTGAGTCATACCAGAGAGATCCAGAACAGTCTCCACATTGTGGTTAATGCACTGTACAGAGAACATATCAACAAGTCCTTCAAGTTCCCGTCCCAAGTCAAACTCAGCTTCTTCCAACACCAGTTTTCCTGATTCAACCTATCAAATATTTGGAGAACAATGATCTGAGTGTGATTTTCTGGGTCTGAAGGTGCACCATGAAAGATAAGTTCTATACTGTATGATAACCAATAACTGCTCCCAGCTATGTTAACTAGACCTGCAATAAGTGCCAGATACAGATATATGTCCAACACAGATTCGTAGACATGTTGCCCAGAAATTTACCAGATCACACCTAGATGTATATAATCGTGCCTAAAGGGAAGTTGAAAAACACTGTGCTAGGTGGAGTTTCATAACAGTAACCACTTATTACTTAATATACTCTTATTTTTATGTTCAAAACATAGTCTTTTGATCTTAAGAGCTGGCTATGCAGATATTTACTTGATATTTCCAATTCCATATATAACTGGTTTGTCCTATGTCTTACCTTGCTCAGATCCAATATGTTGTTGAGAAGTCGAAGAAGAGCTGTTGAGCATTTACGGATCTGGGTAACCATTGCGTACTGCTCATTTGAAAGCCGGTCATCGCAGATAAGAATGTCCAACAGGCCAATAACAGCAGCCATAGGTGTTCTTAATTCATGACTGCAACACAATAGATCCATAAGGCGCAGGCTCGATGTGTAACAAGGAGGGAAAAGTGTAGCTTGTAAGGATTGAAATTGGTTACCTCATATTTGCAAGGAATTGGCTTTTATAGTTGCTTGAAGCTTCAGCTCTTCTTCTTGCATCAAGATGGCTTATCAACTCAGCTCTGAGTTTCATTTCCTTTGATACTCCATTTGTAAGTATCAAAATACAGACGCATCCAATAACTAAGATACAAACAGATGCAGATATCAATATGACCAATGTCTTCAATGATCTTTCGTCAACCTTCCCCATTATGTACTTTCTTGGAATGATTATGACTCCAACCTGCACGTCTCAGACCTGTAAGTGTCTTATTAAACAGTTATAAACAATACTCCGGTTAATTATATTTGTAATCTGATTGAAACATAAAGAGGTCACCTCTGTGATATGATATCTTCATGTATCCTATGATCCAAATGCATTATTTTAATGTTAGGTAAAGGACGAAATATTTTCTAAACTTACCATAGGTAATCGTTTTAGGTTGAGAAAAAACGAATCGATGTAATAATTCTGGCCACCAAGATTGGCCTTCTCCACATGAACCACATTACCAGGAGGATACTTGTTGCCATAGGTTTCTCGTAGCCACTGTGCTCCCATTCGTATCACATGATCCTCTGAATCAACAGCCATCATAAGCTTAGGTCCCTTTGTAGTATTTTTTAAAAGAGGAGCATTAGTGGATGTAGCCAGTAAGTAACCCTCTTGTGAGGTCAAATATATGTACCCACTATGCACTTCAACCAGCTCTTTCATCAGCTGGCCTACACTATAAAGTGCAGTGGTGACACCAACAACAGCTACAATACTCGTGTTGGTAGAGTCCCAAACTGGCAGTGCTGCAGAAAGCAACGGTGAATCTGTATACTTGCTGACAGACACATGCCATGAAGCTACACCATCAGGCACTTGAGAAGGGCCTGCTATATTGATAAGCTCATCCGGTGGAATTGGCAGTGCCTTCCCTGTCTTTTCCCCAGTGACAGGATCAAGTGGTTCACGATACCATATCGCAGAAACGTTACCACGAATGAACTGGTCGTTCCACCCTTGTCGTGATGACAACATTTTGCTGCCATGAGACTGGGTGGCACTGATTGAATAATTTGAAAGATCAGAGTAGATATAGAATGTGTTGTTATTCTTGTGATCTCTATGGAACGCCTGGACGAATCCATTCTTGTAATTTATGGTTATGGCATTGAGAGCTTTACGACTGGCGAATAGTGCCCATGTTATGTCTTTCATCATTTGATAAAGCTGCTAAGAGACTGCAACAAATCAACCAAAAAAGAAGGAAAAAACAAAGTTGGGAAACAAGAAAATAAGTGTACATCAAGGGTCAACCTCAACTTGTTCTGCCTGAGTGGTAGGCTTGCTGTACCGCCTGATAACATACTGTGATAACTGGACCTGTGCAGTTGTTATTTCTGAGGTAGAATTTAAGATGCCCCACATTCGTAAGATCGGACGCTGAAGAAGTTCATAACGAAGACCGAAAGCTAAGGTGTTTAGTGATTTTGTTGTGTACATCTTTGTAAAATGCCAAGTTAGAACTGTCAATAGCCCAATCAAAATAGCTAGCATGACCTGAAAGGGAAAGAAACAAGAGAAATCATCTATATATGATTTGAGGTTGTAGTGTAAGTCAAAAAAGGAAAGGATAATCTGAAAATAAACTAACCATGATTGCAAGGCGAACTACAAAAACACTGTAATATGATGAGAGACAACGAGCACTTGCATACTGGAACTCTTCCTGTTCCACATCCCTATGGAAAAACTTACGTACTTGGCCTCCGGGAGCTGTTTTCCTCCCACAAGTTGAAGCTAAACCTGAAATTCTATTCAACACCTTCCTCAAAGGAGTACCCATTGGGGAGGCTACAATTGGTGAACTTTCACAACTTGGAGATTTTTCTGTCATTTCTGAACCCATATGAAGAACTCTGCGTCTGTGTGCGCAGATTTAACAAACTCTTATGTGCAATGCATTTGTATATGTTTTAATCTTAAGTGGGGGAGTGTTCTTAATATACTGCTTTGTTTTGTCATTTCCCACTTTTCTTTTGAAGACAACAATGCGCGACGACTTACAATTTTCAAAAGTGGGGGAGCCATTGCTCATCGGCAACATCTTTTCTATTAAATTATATCTTCTGATCTGTCAACATTTTATGCTGAAAGTAAGAGCTAAAAAGTAAAATTTTCAATATTCTAGTACAAGTTTAAGCATCAAAACAGGTTTACAAACTTCAAGCACAAGCAGAACAGTCAATTTCACTTGAATGGGGTAGTGACAATTAATGTCAAAACTGGTCTTTCGGTGATTTATATATATATATATATATATATATATACACATATACATATACATATATATGATTTGTTTAACTTCAATCGGCTAGCCTAACTAGGTATATAAGAAAAATTAATGTGAAGAGCCAATGATTACATTCATTTTATTTTAACAGATGAAGACTTCGGTGATCTTTTTCATCCTCTAGACTTAGCTTTCGTGATTCCACCAAGGGCTTTAAAGCATGCAACATGACATGGTGCCTACCAATAAATGTTGCACACACTCACTGTTCCTTTCTTATTGCCTTACTTGACAGGCAACGAAATATATAATACTATTACATCAATCATGTTTCATTCCTTTGTCTTCACTATGGCAATAACCAGATGGTGGTGTCACAAACCTTCCAAAAAGACCCACTTTTCCTGCACTTGACACGACCTAATACATCACCTTCATTGTTTGTTAAAAGAATATCCAAAGATAATCTTTTCTATGAACATCTTTTTCATTAAAAAAAAACTACAAAAGTAAATTTATGGGGTTAATTAAAATAATATCAAACATAGAATAATATCCATGATGATAATCGTTTTCTATGAACATCTTTTTCATAAAAAGAAAAAATGGAATATTAGTAAAGTAAATAGATAGGTATTAAATAAAAATTAAGCCTCCAAAGAACAAATCCTGATAGAAAGGAAAAGATTTTTTTGATGTTAACGGGTGCCAATCTTGATTTGGATGGATTGTTTATAATAAATAGAGATTTTTTTTAATAACTACGAGTATAAATTAAATCTCTAACATAATAAATATATATGATGGGTATATAATGAAATTCGAGACTCATGTATATAATTGTACATCATGAATCTTAAATTTAGATATTCAAAATTTATGACTTTTATTTTTATCAATCGTGTCAAGATTTTATTGGCTAACGAAAAAAAATTTAACTGTTGATATAATTGTTTATTTAATATTGCATAAAAAAAGGTGGATTGGTTGGAATTTCTACAATGGAAGCTGAGTACTTTATTTGATCAGTAGCTTGGAGTTAGACAAATTTTATGGGCATATAGAGCTAGTGGTATAGATTTAAAGCAAAACCCAATATAACAAACATATCAAATTCACACTATCACACACGTTCCATGATGGTGCACCCATAATTGAATGTCACTAAAAGTCATGGTACATGCTAAATGGCATTATATAGAACCGGAACGTACGTGTACCCCAAATGAACATGGCTAGCTTTGACTTCTTGAAGGGCTATTGGGGAATTCCACTAATCGCAGTAGGGTAATTGGATGTGGCCCCTCATGGGCTGATGGGTTAGGGGGCGGGGGTCCTTGAGAAGACATGGTTGAAATCAGAGCAGGGGATAAGTAATATTTGTTTTATGTGATGCAAGGGGTAAAATATTTATGATGCTATTCCATACCTAACTATGGGCTACGGCACAGGTATTAAAAAGAACCTAGGAAGATATAGAATTTTGACTAATAAGCAGGCAAAGAATTAAAAAAAAAAGGAAGAAGAAAAGAAATGGACAGGTTAGAAAATCAATATCACTATCATTTTAGTTTATTATCCCACTATCAGATATGGGAACACAACAATTACCATTTTGCCATCCATAATATGAAAAATCTAAAGCTTCCTCTGATATTAGCAACGGAAGGTTTAGGCCCAGTTTGGATGGGCGGTGTGTTTACTTTCGGTGAGGTTAAAAACAGCGGTGGCGGTGAGATTAGTCACTGTAGCGGTGAGATTGGACACTGTAGTAGTGAGATTAGAAACAGCGGTGGAGTGTGTGTTTGGATTCAAACGCAGCTGTAGCGGTGAGGTGAGAATATAAAATGACTATTAAAGACATCAGAATAAAATTGATATACAATAGAAGTTTTTAAATTATTTTACTTATATAAAATTATTAAAATATGTGAATTTATAAATTCATTTAATAATATATTAAAATGTATCTTTCAATATTTTATTATAAATATTTTAATGAATTATACAATCAATTTAAATTATTTATTAGATAAAATGATTATTATTTTTAATTTTTTATAATTAAATATTCTTTTATAACAATGATAAATATTACTTTCGCTAATAGTAACATTATACTTGGATCAAATTTTGAAGTATCTAAACGAATGATTTTTAATAAAAAAAATAGTAACATAAGACATAACAAGTTTCATTATTACTAGAAATTAGGTTATGATACAAAATTATTTTTACAAATATTGATTCATTAAACTATTTGCAATGGTTTCCCTTAACATTGCAATTTGAAAATCATATTCACTGTTAGAAGAACTCGATTCACCTCTATCAAAATGGCCTGAAGAGATTGACATGTCGGGTATATTCTCAAATTGTCGAAAATCCTCATCATTTGACCAAGCATGTCTCCGAATGTAATTATGCAAAACCATTGTTGCAATAACTATTAAAACTTGCTTGTCGAATGAATAGCTTGGAATATCTCTTAATATTGGCCATTTTTGTTTCCACACTCCAAATGTTCGTTCAATCACAGAGCGTAATGAAGAATGGGCATGATTAAAGATTTCTTTTTTTCCAGATGCTCGATGATTACCTAGACGAAAGTCAGGTAAATGATATCGTTCCCCCCTATATGGACCTAGAAAACCTGTCATTTGTGGATATCCTGAATCCACAAGATAATATTTTCCTACAAAAAAATTAAAACATAATATCAGGTTTAAAAATAAATTAAAAATTTTAATATTATTTTTATGTAAAGATTAATTAAAAATTAAAGTTCGACCTGGTGGAGGGTGTGGAAACTTTAACTCTGGTTTTCTAAGTGCTTGCAAAAAAATTCTACTGTCATGTGTTGTTCCTTCCCAACCAGGAAATGCAAAAATGAAGCACATGTTGAAGTCACAAACTGCCATAATATTTTGAGTTGGTTCACCTTTCCGTCCGATATAAGGTATTTGACAAGAAGGCGAAATGCATGCTTTTATGTGTGTTCCATCTATGGCCCCAATACAATCCTTTAAAATAAATACAAGTAATGAGATAAAAGTTAGAAATAGTTTATATTTTAAAAATATAAAGATTGTGTAAATTTTACCTTAAAGTGAGGCCAATATCTTGTATCATGTCGAATATGGTTCGGTACTTCCTCGAATTGACCTTCAGTGGGTTTAGTCGTGTCTATTCCCATTCGAGCAAATATATGCAACATATCAATAAAAATTCGACTAACAGTTTCCCCAGATCTTTGAAATCGCTCTGCTGCATTTGAATTTGATTCTCTATTTCCAAGAATATACAATGATAATGCTAACTTCTCCATCGTAGATACCTTCCCATGCTTTAAGCCATAATTTGTTTGCAAATCGTGCAATAAGCTATGAAATATATTTTTTGGCATCCTAAAACTATTCATGCAACGATCATCATGCCCATTTAGTACTTCGTCCACCTACATTTGACCTGTATAATTTGAATTCATACACAGTTGCATAGTGAAATAAGTTTCATGGTGTACCAATACACTGCTTAACATTTGTTCTTCCTTTTCATGATAATTGTTGTGCTCAACTTGTGTAACAATTGTGGCTATTCTTTGTTGAGCTTCTTCACTCAATTCATGGGTATCATAATTCATATAAAAACTATTATACATATTGTTAAATTCATCCATAACCTGAAAAAGTAATAAAATGAAAATAAATTAATAACTTGTTACATTCTATACAACACAACAAAATTGAATAAAAGCATAGCATAAAAATACCAAACATAAAAAATAGCATACATTAATTTTAATATAAAAAAGTAGATCATATATTAGTTTTGCATATAAAAAAGTAGATCATACATTAGTTTTACATATAAAAGAGTAGTATAGTTATATTACAATAATAAAGCTAATGAGCTTATGGTGGAGGTTGTGGATGCTATGGTTGGAAGGGAAATGAGGATATTGCTACCAAGGATGAAAATGATGCAATTGGATTTTGTTCAGCATACTCACGTCGAAGCCACCAAACTCTAACATCTGGATCTAAGTTCAAAAACACTTCTCGTTTCACCGGTATTTGGAACATTTTGATGGCAAAATAGTACAGTTCATCTTTTTTTGGAATTTCATCTTCCAAATCACGTAAAGCATCCATTGCACTTGAAATAGTATATTGAGAGTGAGGAAAAATAATTTCAGAAACTAACTTCCTTGGACTAGCCATACTCTCACACAATTTCTCAATATGAGTAGCTAATGAATTTTTTGATGATTTTCTGTAATACCCCTTACCCGTATTCAACGCCGGAATAGGGTACGAGGCATTACCAGAATTACAAATTTATTTATCAGACATTTTATTTCATCTAGCATTTTTATATTTAAAATCAATCAAAATCAAACATATTGTCCCTTAAATATATTTATTAATATCGACATGTCTTACTTGAATTTATTTCTCGTCTCAACATATTTAATTTCCTTTTATTTACATATTAAAGATAACCACATATTTACATGTCATGATAAATATCATTCACTTGTCGTTTCTTCATAAACATAAAACAGTTAATTCATCGTATCATATCAATATTTCACGTACAATCAACTTATATTCCCTTATATCACATAATTAAGTTACACGAACTTACCTGGCTAAATTTGCAGAAATATCAAAATTTGGGCACTTTGAAAATTTTCTATTTTCATTGATTTTTCAACCGATCTTAATTTAAATTAATAATTTCAATTAATTTCGCAATTTTCAATAATAAAATAATCCATTCCATGTGAATTGATCATTTCCATATTTTTACAAAATTAATCACAAAGTTTTACTTTTATTCAATTTAGTCCCCGAGCCTAAAACATTACAAATTAGCCATGCTAGCTGAATATTCATACATATTTTCCTCCTCCTCCTCTCCATCCCACATCCTTAATGTATATAACATGCTATAAGTAACATTCTCAATAATTTCATTAATTACTCATAAGTATATTCAAAACTGTCCATTTGAGTTATAGTCACTAAATTATTTATATATGGAGCTACGGAACTCCAAATGAAGTACCGTTAATTTTTCCTGAAACTAGACTCACATATCTTCTTGCCATAAAATTTTCAGAATTTTTGATTTAGCCAATTAGTACAGTTTATTCTTTAAAGTCACCCCTGTTCTGCTGTCTGGCAGTTCCGACCCTTCTTCACTAAAAATTAATTATCTTTTTATACAGAATTCATATGATATTATAGTTTATTTCTTATAAAACTAGACTCATTAAGGAATCTAACCATATAAATTATAACTCATAATTATTTTTCTACAATTTTTAGTGAATTTTTAAAGTAAGAACAGGGAATCACGAAGTTATTCTAAACCAGTCTTACAAAAATCCAAATATCTCAAAATGTAGACTTCCTTTGCTTTCTATGTTTCTTTTATATGAAAAAAGACTCAATAAGCTTTAATTCCATATCTCACTCAACATCTAATTCGATTTATACAATTTTTGGTGATTTTTCAAAGTTAGACTACTGCTGCTGTCCAAAACTGCTTTAGTGTAACATGTTGATTTCTATTTTGCCCCTAATTCCACAATTCATACAATTCAATCCTTGCTCAATTAACCCTTCAATTTAGCTAATTTTCTCATTTAATACTTTTCTCTATCATTTTAAACTACTTCATATCCTTTGAAAAATCAGAATTTTAACTCTAGGCCTTAATTTTAACTCTTTCACAATTAGGTCCTAAAATCAATTTCCATCAATTTTACTTAATAAAATCATCATATAACAAAATTAAAGCTTCAAATCAATACTTATTCATCATATTCTTTCAGCACTAATCCACATAAAATTTAAAAATTAACCATAGAATCATAAACTAATGAATTAATAAATTGGACTCAATTGTAGAAAGTCCAAAATATAGAAATTTCAAGGAGAAACCAAGAATTAAACTTACATGAAGCTTGAGTATGAAAACCAGCTTGAAACTCTCTCCCATGGCTGTTTTTCAACTAAAGAAAATGAAGAGAATGAAGAGAATTCTCAGATATTTCAATTTGATCCCCTTTTTATTTAGCTAATTTTGGAAATTTTCCAAAAATTTTCCCCTTTTTCTTCTTTCTCTTCTCTTCTTCTTTCTTTCCTTCCCCTGCTCTCTGTTTCGTTTGGTTTCTGTTTCTCTCCTCTATTCTCTTTTTTGTTTGTTTTTATATATAATAATATAATAATATAAAATAATAATATAATAATATAAAATAATATAATAATAATAATATACCTTAAAAATCTCAGATTTTTCTATGTTATACCGCCTCACTATACAAAATGGTATAATTACCATTTTGATCCTTCATAATTTCTTTTAATCTATAATTTAACTTTTACTTTCATTTCAATTTAGTCCTTTTCATTTAATTTCCTACCCAAACGTTAAAATTTTCTAACGAAAGTTTAATAATAACTTAATGACACTCCATAAATATTTTTAGAAATATTTATGGCTCACTTTATGAATTCGAGGTCTCAATACCTCGTTTTTGGCCCAATTTTTTTCTAATTAATTCATTCAGTTCAAAAAATTCACTAATTTTAAAATATTTCTAAAATCACACTTAACTTATAATTATCGATTAACAAAATTTTCTAACTTTTCGTCAGATTTAGTGATCTCGAATCGCTGTTCCAACACTATTAAAATTGGGCTGTTACAATTCTACTTGAACTTGATTTTTTTTTCCTTTACCATGTACAACCCCAAGTGTTTCCTTTCTTCGATTAGGAGTTTCATGAGAAGGGTTTAACGGTACCTCATTAGTAGGAATATCTTCATTCTCATTACTATTTTCATCTGAATCACCAAATCCCTCATTAGGTGTATCATCTTCCATAGGAACCCCACTTGGAAGAACACCAGACGAAGGTGCCCATGCATTCTCTCCAATGGCTACAATGCCACCAAACATTTGCCACATTAAATCATTCAATCGTGGTTCAATTCCTTTCTTCTTAAATCCTTTAAAATCAGGATTTTCCTACATAACATGTTAAATGTTAAATGTTATACTAAGATTTTTATATTTGTAAATTATTAATTTCAATAAAATTTATGCATTAAAATAATGATAAAGTTAACACTAACCTGTATTTTTTCAGCCCACCATTCTTCGGTAGCATCAACCGTCTTTTTAGATGGACACCATCCAATACCTGTAGATTCCTTAAGCAACTCCCTCCATAACCTCCATTCCTTTTTTAATGTATCCCACTTATTTTTCAATTGAGGTTTTCCATAATTTTTTTTGTGTTTTTGCTTGAAAAAGAGCAATGACATTTTCCCATCCTTTTGAGTTTAGATGAGTTGTCGCTCTATTACCAGCATTGACTTCATTCACGCAAAGTTCACAAAATATCAATGTCAGCTCATCACCCCAAATAGCTTTTGTTGCTAAGGTACTTTCTCCTTCCACAAATTTTCGTGTCTTTACCATCTATTATATACAGTAATATTGAATAACTCAAACTTAAAAGCTGAAAAGTTTATACTATAAATTACTTAACAAGATAAAAAATTTTCATGCTTGTCTTATTCTATATGGGGGAAAGGTATCGGGTTTGGTTACTATAAGTAAACCACCACTAGAGGCAACTGACATTTAATTTAAGCATCTAACTTAAAAAGCTTTTATATGTAAGAGGGTCAAACACTTTTAAAAAGCAATAAGAAAATGTCAAAATTAACAACAAACTGTTATATAAAGCATGAAACATAAGCCTCTTTATAAGCTTAGAAGAAAGCTGATTCCTAAAGAAACAAAACATGATCATTATTCAGTATACTAATGGCATCATAAACTGAAGAGTTATGGCCACTAGAAACTTAATTCAGGCCCCCACATAATTTTTTTTAAAAATTAAGGAGTTCAGACCACTGGGAATTTAAATCAGGCCACATATAAAGTAAAACTTCCAAATTTATTTTTTCAATTTTTCTTTTTAAATATATCCAGATCTAGTTCAAGTTCAAGAAAAGAGGTTGAATTTCATTAATAAATTTAGTTCCTGAACATCCAGTTTTCCATTGAAATCCAAATCTGAAGACTAATCAGTAGGAAAAAATTTTCACATAGTAAGCATGCAATTATGAGGAAATGTACAAAAGTCTTTCAATGCCATTATGGCTTCTACTACAAATCCTAAAGTTTAAATCAAAAAAGACAAAATGAAAGAAAAAAGCCTAAGATCTCAATTATGTCCTCAATGTGCAAACAGAAAATCAACACACCAGCTTAACCATATATTGATTGCAAGATATAATTAATAAATACACGTGGGTCCAAACTCCAAATTACCCCATCACCATACACTTCGATCTGAAGAAAACACTCATTGGAGCACACATGTTATATATATATATATATATATATATATAAATAAAAGATAGCTTGCACATGCTGTAGTTTTTCATGGCTTTTGAATACATAAAATGAATATAAGAATATTTTGTTTTTTAAAAATCACCTTGCCAAGGATGCGTAAGAAACGCTTGCCTTCACTGGGCTTATTTGCTGCTACAAACCTGCCAAAACCACAACAATTTAATTCCACAGCTTTCTATACCTCCACTTTCTGTTAATATTGTCCCCTACTCGATGATATGCTTTCAGAAAATGACTCAATAAACAGACAAGTACGAGGTTTCGAGACGAATTCATTTCCAATTTAAAGGGCTTAGAATCATGTTCAAACCCCCATAAGATTATTCAAAATCCCATGTTAGAAGTTCATAATATGGGGTACTTTTCTTAATTTCTCTTTATATATTTGGAATACCATGTCCTTGTGCCCATGTCCAATGTATAACTGACCACACACCACACATGTATAAAACCATCATTTTATGTGTTTTTGTATTACATTCTCATTTGTCATTTCCTCAGATTCATTAGTACAAAACAACATTTCACAATGATAGTTTTCTTACAAGGACGCAAGGAAGTTAAAGTCATTTGAGCTTTTAGTATTTGGTCATAATTTTTTGCAGGGCTCAAACCACAAGTAGTAGCTATAATCAATTAGGGGAAGCAGTTATACTTCCTGGATCAGAACGACATCTCAGTCACAGCATGCTTACTTTATGGGAAGTAGAATATTAGTGCAGAAAAGCACAGGGCTCCAATACTACTATTTCCAGACATGGAAGTTACTTTTAAGAGGTTGGTCCATCTCAAAAAACATATGTGTGCATCAATAGAAAACAGAGGACAAATATAGCAGAATATCATGCAGTTCAGACATTGATGCCAGCTAGACCAGCATGTTAGAAAGCATTCTTCTCAAAAACCTTAAGTCCACAATTTTAGACCTCAAGTTTTTAATCTTTACTAGCCATTTCATGAAATAAAATTATTTTCAACTCTCATCCAAGTCAACTCCATGTAAGACTTAACCACAATCTAGAGTGAACCTCGGCCAGACGGGAAACCGCTAGCAACTTGACTAATTTATGTCCTAAACCCATCATCAAGTTTAAGTATAAGCTTACAATAGACAACTCAAAAAAAATGTAAATGATTTTCCCCAGAAAATGCTGCAAAGTTCAAGAAAAAAGGAGCAACTATCTTACTTCCTATGAAGGGTTTCGTTTTACAGTTACAGACACCGCAAGAAGAATTTTAACAGAGAAACCATGATTGAAGTCATCCTTCCATCGACGACCAGATGAAATACTGACTAAAGAACAAGCAAGCAAATCGATGCTAACCCGGTTAAATTAGTAAGAATCATACCTTATGAACAAGGCCCCTCCAAACAGTTTGATTTTATCTACAGACAGATCGATTGCTACAACCAAGAACAAAGCAAAAAAAAAAAAAAAAAAAACAAGAACAAAGCAAAAAAAGGGAGAAACGACTGTTTTTTCCCCATATCTGAAAACAAATATGGTTGGAAAAGAAATTAATATAACTTTTAAGGATAAAATGGTAAAATAATAAATAAAAATATGGGTATTTTTGACAGTTAAAAATACCAACTGCCCACTGATTTTTCACTGCTGCTGAAGCAGCCAGCTGAGTTTCAGCATCTCAGTGTGGTCAACATTTATTTTCACTGCACTGGTACCCTAATCCAAACAGCATAGCAGTGAGGTTGGGGGCAGTTATCTACCCCAACTGCACCTCACTGACTTCAACCGTTCAACCAAAGGGGGCCTTAGTCTGGTTGGCCCAATCCGGTTTTGCTTGTAGAACTGAAACACTAGTATCAAGTATTCCTGTGTCTAACAGGTGATATGTATATATATGATATCAACCAAATTAGTCCCCAGTATTCTTATGGTTATTTGTTAAAGTATTAACTAAATGGACACAAGCACATGCAGTTGCAGAAGAAGAGACAAAAACTACTGTTGAAACTAAATTGGAGGTTAAACTTTTTGGTAAAAGATACTATGGAGTGCCTATTGCAAAATTCAATCATTTTTATGATTAAAAATTGATATGATTGATGAAATATTAATAATTAGATAGTTATATGTGACGTTTTATGTGTATTTTATGTTAACATATATAGATTAGTTTTTAACAGTAAAAATAGATTGAATTTTTAAAGGAATGACCAATTCGCTTTTTGATCTAATGTAAATGGATTAATTTGTCCATTTTTTATGTAGAATGAGCAATATGCAACCCGACTCCTAATATAAGGACCTCCATGTACTTTTGCCAAACTTTTTAAATATAAAATCAAATGACAAATAGTCACATATCTTGATACATTTATAATTGACTCACACACCACATATAAAAGGGATAAATCTCAAAATTATATATGAATTTTGATTTAATGTGCAATTGTATACATGAACTTTAATTTGATATAATTATACATATGAAACTCTAATTGTGATTCAGATATATACTTGAAACTTTAATTTTGATTTAATCATACACATTTAAGAAATAAATACATTAACTATTTTTATATTGGATAAATATAATTATTCATGTATGCAATACATAAACATAAAATGATTTTATATCAATAATTGTGTTAATAATTTACAAGAATGGGATCAAATCAAAATTTCAAGTGTAAAATTACACAAAATCAAAGTTTATATAAATAATTGCACATTAAATCATAATTCATGAATAGTTTTAAGATTTATCTCCGAATAAAACTATTCTTTTAATTTGAAGGATCTTGAGTAAAAAAATACAATAATCAAAGATTTCTTCACCTTGAAGTAAAAAATCTTTCTTAAACAAAACAAGATTAAATTTTATATTTTTTAATTTAGTATCAATTAATCTAAATCTCATTATACATCGTATCCAATTAAACAAAAACTGGCTTTGCCTATAAGATCCTCCATGCAATCTCTCGTTTCTTTCCACCCAATTAAAGAATGTAAATGTGTGCATTCCATGCAATTCTAATTATTGTAGACATATATAATGATTTTCCTTTACCATTGATCAGCATCCAATCAAGTTCGGCCTGCCAAGTAGAGTGACAAACATCCCATACACTAGCTTGCAGAGCACAACATCACACCTGCTTGGGGTAAAAACAGGTACAGAAAAGATGATCCCTAGTTTCATTCTTTTCCCTACAAAAGACAACTTCATAGCATGCCAAAGCAATAAAAGGATACTTAGGGAGTTTCAGGCTTGAACTTCGAGTTCATAGCCGACCCAAAAAAATAATTTTTGAACTTTTAATGTGGGAAAAGATAATTTCAGATTAATATAAATTAATTAAATTTTTAGAATTTTTAATTTTTTATTCATAAATGTTTTATCTCTTAAGACTCCAAATTTTTTTTAAAAAAAAATTAACTTATTATTTCCCCTAAAACTCTAAAAATTTTAAAAACAGATTTAAGAGTACGAGATTACCCCAAGGAACTTTCTCCTTATGATTGCTCAATTTGTCCCAAACTTCACTTACAGTGACTACATCGTGCTGCAGCCCAAGATTTGATACGTTTAGTAATTTCTGCTAAATCCAACTATGCTCCTGCTAAGGCTGCAATTGAAGTACACTTCTTCCTTTTAAGTCGACATATTTTAAAAAAATTGTAAAAAATCGACGTGTTTATTATATTCAAATGAATCTTCTCCTACAAGTGGTAAGATACATCCAATGGAATTAAAAAGAAAAGAAAACAAAAGACCCAATATTTTAATTGCGTAATCAATGACGACATTAACAGATTAAACCAATGGTCAGGATTAAGAGCTGCCTGCATTAAGCTTTAGGCAAAGTCCTCATCTTCGGGCTTCCATTACACAGCCGTGGGATCAACCTTCCAATTTTTCCCGGGACATCGGAAAACCCGTTACCAATGACAACAGCCACTAGCCCAGAAATCACTGCTCCTCTGCGTAAGACTCTCCATCTTCTCAACTTCTTTACTTCTATTTTTCCTCAACTTTCTCGCTCTTTCTTTTTGATTTTCCTCCAATCCAAACAACTCATGCGCAGTTCAAAAGTCTCCCTCCGGCCAAAACCAACCCCATGCATCCGGTTCTGTTCCGTCATCGCCGGACGATCCCGAGAACTGTCCCATCGAGCAGGTGGCTCTCACGGTCCCTACCGCGGACGACCCCTCCCTCCCAACTCTTACGTTTCGCACGTGGATTTTAGGCACTCTAGCTTGCCTCCTCCTTTCGTTTCTCAACCAGTTCTTCTGGTACCGTCGAGAACCTCTCTCCATCTCCTCCATCTCCGCCCAGATCGCGGTGGTTCCTCTTGGCCACCTCTTGGCAGCAACGGTCACCGATCGAGTATTCTTCAAAGACCGGAAATTTGAGTTTACACTCAACCCCGGGCCGTTTAACGTAAAGGAGCACGTCCTTGTTACCATCTTCGCCAATTCCGGAGCAGGAAATGTCTACGCAATCCATTTAGTCACCGCTGTTAAGATCTTTTACAAGAAAAGGATCTCGCTTCTAGTGGCATTGCTCGTCGTTTTTACTACCCAGGTGCTCGGTTTCGGCTGGGCTGGCATCTTTCGACGCTATTTGGTGGAGCCAGCTGCCATGTGGTGGCCCCAAAATCTGGTCCAAGTTTCCCTCTTTAGGTAAGCAAACACGCCATTGATTATTATATTCTTCTTTCATTATTTTTTGCCACCTGTTTCTCTTGTAGTGGCTTACAGCTTTTGTTTACGCTATCTCTTCCATGATGAGATTCTCTTGAACAAGATTCTCTTGCTTGAACAACTTTTTTACATTTTTATCCTTGTATTACTATTAGGATTTTCTTTTAAACTACAATAATTAGGTTTATGTTAATTTAATTTTAAAAAATACAAAATATCACTGAGTTATTTGAAAATTTTTATTTAAAATATTAAATTATGTAAAAAATTTATTTAAGTCATTAGCTAATGAAGTCCAAACGATTAATTAACGATTAATAGAGTTCGTTAATAATATCTATAGACAGATAGAAAAATATTTCTTAGAATCAGTTGATTTGACAGCAAGTATTAAAGATCAAAGAAAAAAAACTGTTCTGATTTTGGCTCGACATTCAAAACTAATTCATAGAATAAAAATCTGAACTATAAAAGAAAAGGGGAGGGGGCTTTTGATTGACAAAGACATTGTGAACAAAAAAAATCATATAATAAGGATTTTAATTGTTGAGTGACTTAAATAAAAAATTTCAAATAGTTCAATAATTATTTTGTAATTTTTTAAAGTTATATAAACTTATATATATATATATATATATTGTAAGATTAAGCTGAAATAAGTTAATTATTTTCTTCTACCGTTTATATAATCTACCAAGTATTATATTCTTTGGTAATGAATTTGTTAAATGTACTAGTACCACTGACAAACCCAATGAAATCTCACAGGGCATTACATGAGAAAGAGGAGAGAGCTAAGGGCAGATTGACAAGAAACCAGTTTTTCCTCATAGCTTTCACTTGCAGCTTTGCCTACTATGTACTTCCAGGCTACCTTTTCCCAACATTATCTTCCCTGTCCTGGATTTGCTGGGTATTCCCAACTTCTATCCTAGCACATCAGCTAGGTTCAGGACTTCATGGCTTGGGTATTGGTGCCATTGGATTTGATTGGTCCAGCATATCCGCCTACCTTGGAAGTCCTCTTGCTAGCCCTTGGTTTGCAACTGTTAACATTGCTGCTGGTTTTGCTTTTATCACCTATATCATCACTCCCATTGCTTATTGGCTCAATCTCTTCAATGCCAAGCATTTCCCCATATTCTCAGACGGCTTGTTTACTTCTACTGGGAAGAGTTACAATATTTCAGCTATTATAGACCCAAACTTCCACATTGACATGGCGGCATATGAGCGTGGGGGTAGTCTGTATCTCAGCTCCTTCTTTGCCATGTCCTACGGTGTTGGCTTTGCTTGCTTGACAGCCACTGTTGTCCATGTAATCCTTTTTCATGGGAGGTAAGCCACACTAACCTCTTCTCTTGATCCATCAGGCATAATAGTCTCTTCGATTGCAATTGCTCGACCTAGAGGCTTTGCTCTACCATATAAAGCTTAATCACATTTAGAATGCAAGTGAATTCTGCTCTTTACTAAAGGGCATGTAATTAGAAGTGTTACTAAATGGTCATTTTATGCAATCAGGCACAGACTACATAAACTGATATCTGTCAATTCATTACAGTCAGCAAGTTAAAGTGACTTATCTTAGTGGTGCAGCGAAATTTTGCAACGAAGCAAATCTGCCTTCCAAGAGACAAAGATGGATGTGCATACAAAGCTGATGAGAAAATACAAGCAAGTACCTGAATGGTGGTTTACGTGTATCCTTATAGTAAACATTGCAGCAACCATATTTATATGCCAGTATTACGATGATCAACTCCAGTTGCCATGGTGGGGTGTTTTGTTAGCTTGTGGTCTAGCCATTTTTTTCACTCTCCCTGTCGGAGTTATTACTGCCACAACAAATCAGGTATAGTTTTGCTATTTCACAAGTTTCGTATTTTTAAAAAATATATATCATGCAATTTTATCTAAATTTTGCAGATTATTTACTCACATAATTGAGAATAATTTTCTTCCACTCAGATAATAATTGCTTGTTGATTTGACCTTATATTCTGTTAGTTTTGTTTGGGTATTTTGACATGGGTAAATTTTCTTTTGAAGACACCAGCTTTGAATGTGATTACAGAATATATCATCGGCTACATATACCCAGGGTACCCTGTTGCTAATATGTGCTTTAAAGTGTATGGCTACATAAGTATGAAACAAGGGATTACCTTTTTGCAAGACTTCAAACTTGGTCACTACATGAAGATTCCTCCTAGATCCATGTTCATAGCTCAGGTTCACCTCTTCATGATTCTTTTGTTGTTCTTTTTAAGGTGTTTCCTCCTGTAGACAGCTTTACCTATTCATCTTGTCATGGTATGGTATTCTTATCAGGTTGGTGGTACAATAATAGCTGCATTAGCTCATTTGGCAACAGCGTGGTGGCTTATGGATACAGTTCCAGACATATGCGAGAGAGAAATGCTTCCAACGGACAGCCCCTGGACTTGTCCTGGTGATCATGTGTTTTACGATGCCTCTGTTATCTGGGGTCTGATTGGACCTCGAAGAATCTTTGGTGATCTTGGCTACTACTCTGCCATAAACTGGTTTTTCTTAGTTGGGGCCATAGCTCCTGTCCTTGTTTGGCTTGCATCTAAGGCCTTCCCAAACAAACCATGGATAAAACTTATTACTATGCCTGTGCTGTTTGGTGCAACAGTCAACATGCCACCAGCTACTGCTGTCAACTACACCAGTTGGGTTCTTATTGCCTTCGCCTCTGGTTTTATTGCTTATAGATATTATCGTGGCTGGTGGAGCCGCCATAATTATGTGCTCTCTGGGGCACTTGATGCCGGATTGGCTTTTATGGGGGTATTGCTATACTTATGCCTAGGGATGCAGCATGTTAGTCTTAACTGGTGGGGAAGTGATTCAGATGGATGTCCCTTGGCTTCTTGCCCAACCGCCCAAGGGGTCATAGTTAAAGGCTGCCCTGTTTTCTGAGTGAAGCAACTGTTATCCCAACCTCTTCCACTTAAATTGTATCATTTGAAAGATTCATTGTCCATTGCACATCTGTAAATAAGCCTGTAATTAGAAAGCAAAAAGTTTGGATTTACTTCCTTTTTAGGTTTTTTTTTTTCCCTGAACTTCTTTTCAACTTCTGAATTTGGGTTTACAGAGAAGACAATAGGGAACTTGTAGCCAAAAAGCGTGAAGCGTGGTTTTCATTAATAATTTAACATATGCGGTTGCAAATTAAGCAGGGGTCAAATCCATAGAGATAGAAGGGGGAAATAATAGTAAATTTGCAGGTCCCCTGTTGAAAATTACATGCGGCATTATAAGTTACTAGAATTGCAGCAAGGCGAACACGATGACAACAATTGACAAACAAACAATCACCATTCACAGCTCTTCATTTGGCTTGTCTTCTACTATTGCAGGCTCCTGTACCTTCTTAGGTTCTTCCATTTTTATAGGATGCCCGTTCTCCACCCAAGCAAGATAACCTCCTCCCATGTCGTGCACATTCTTAAAACCCTGCAACATCATCGTTGAGTATAGTTAGTTACTATCGGTCAAAAAAGCACCATCTGCAATCTTTTCCTTTATTTTTAAGCTACAATAGATGGAAAGTTGTGTCTCAGAGTTGGAATAGAATGAACTTACAATTTTAAGAAGATCAGCGGTTGCAGCAAGGGATCTCACCCCACTTTGGCAGCCCTATAAGAAAATGAAACTAGTTCAGCCCACTTCAACTCCCACATCATTTATATATAGAAACTGCAAAAAAAAAAAAAAAAAAAAAAAGATGAAATCGAGATTTACCACTATGAGACGATCTTCCTCCTTGCAAAGAGATGAAACCTCCTTCAAGAACTCAGGATTCTTCACCCTACCTGCAGCGCCAGAATAAATACTCTGTATAAACGACAGAATTTAAGGACGAAAAAAGAGCTTGCCAGACCTTCTGGTGTCATGAACAAGTATGGGATGTTAAGAATATTCTCTGCTTCCACATGTCCCTTCTCGAATTCTTCCACTGTCCTGTTGTCAATGGAAATGAATCTCAAACCATAAATTTTAAGGAACTTCAACAGAATCCTGTTATGTTTGTTACCTGACATCGATGTAACGGTAGCCTGACTGCAGCAAGTTTTTTGCTTCATTAACATGAATGGTAACAACTTCTGATCCTGAGCTGAAATATATAAGAGAAAAAAGAAAGAAACAACAAGGGAAGACAACAAAAGAAACACCCATATCAAAGTTTTGCACCACCAACTACACTTCCTGAACACGAAAAAGGGGAAAAAAAGTCACCTTAGGTCCAGAGATCCCATGGAGACTCTTTATATGTTAGTATTTGCCGACTTTCAGCCGTTGTATCTCAGATCCTGCGGCTGTTCCCTCCTATACGTGGTTTTTCTTTTCGGTGAACAGATAAAACGTGGGCTGGGATAGTTATATATTGTTGTTACTATACTCATTGACCACTGCTGTTGATCGGTGTCTTGCTGCCCAATTTCTGTGGAAGTGGGATGATGCGTTAGGATAAGGGAGTTGTATTAACTTCCTACGAAGCAAGTAGCAATGACATGTTGCCACGTGGTCTGGGAAGTGAAACCAAATGTTGATACGTACTTTTTTGTCGTTTTTGAATGTTGATACATACTTTAATATATGTCATTTTCATATTTATAGTTATGAATAAATTATACATGGTGGAGGTAGAATGAATTATTACTGTAATTGGATGTGCTTAGTCTGTTCTTGATACGGGGGCTGATGTGGCTTTCATGAGGAAAGGCTAGTTTCGCAATACTTTTGAAAATTGCTTTTGAAATGTACTTTTAAAAAGTTTATTTTAAAATTTGAGTGTTTAGCATTGCTGTCAAAAAATATTTTTGAGAAATAAAATCTCCATTTTAAACATGTTATTATCAAGTAATAAATATACATTTAAATAAAATTTAAATTAGTTAATATTATTATATTTTAGTAAGAATATAAAAAAATTACTATAACTTGTTAATATTTTAATATATGAAATATAAATTTTAAATATTTTTAAGTAATAAATATTAATTACTTATAAAATTTAATTAGAATATATAAACTACATTTTAAATATAAC
This sequence comes from Gossypium australe, assembly GCA_005393395.2. Lineage (NCBI taxonomy): Eukaryota > Viridiplantae > Streptophyta > Magnoliopsida > Malvales > Malvaceae > Gossypium > Gossypium australe. Next base: position 4,752,028 of record CM016624.1, on the reverse strand, counting down.
CATTAAATATTTGTAATTAATATTTTAAAAAATATTTTTATTTTTAATTAATGATTTTAACACATTTGTAATTAAGCACTACGAAAAAAAAAGAAAGTACTATGTTATTAGAGGGGTGAAAAAGTAATTAAGCACTAAAAGTGCTTTTGGGAGAGGAAAAGCTAAAAATTTTAGCTTCTCCTTTTTAGAAGTGTTTTCCAAAAACACTTTTGAAAAGCCAAAAATTTCAGCCAAAAGCAGCTTGTTCTGAACAGCTTTTCTTCCAAAAGTGTTTTTGGAGCCAGAAACACTTTTGAAAAGCAATGAAGAATTGGCCCGTAGTTGGGAAGGTAGGTAGGTAGTATCCCTCCTAATGGAGCTATTGACGGAGGTTTGGGCCTAGTTTCTTCAGTTAACCAAGGGGCTTGGTACGGTATTTCGACCGCCACTGGCCCAGTTATCCTTAGGTTCAAACCACCCATGATGTTTCCAATTTTACTCTCTTATGTTTTGCCAATAATGAGCAATTCCAAAATTCCGTTCACAGGTAATATAACACGATATATGAGCCTTATAGAAGGCTCTGGCTTAGATGAAAACGTCGGCGTTTTAGATGAATAAAGCGACTCGTTGATCCGATAAATTGACCAAAGGGATGCTTACGCGATGTCATTTGTGCTAGCATTATACAAATATGAGTTTAAAATTTTATTTGATTAAAATTTATTTTTAAATTGATCATATTATTTTTTTAAAAACATTTGTCTTGTTTTAATTTAATATTCAATAATTTTATATATTTTTTGTAACACCCTTAACCCGTATCCGTCGCCGAATTAGGGTTATAAGGCATTATCATGCATAGTTCAAATCATATTAATTATTTACAGCTCAAGTAGACATAATCAAATACATAAAGTGTAATTTACTTTCATAGCATATTAAATACATATATACATCATAGTATTTAGCCATTAGAACATTTTTCAACGAATAACATGATCTGTAACATCCCGAAATAGGGCCTAAACGGAACAGTGGTTGCGAAACCACAAATCCGAGTCAGTAAAATATTTTAATATTATTTTCTGTGCCGTTGTTATATGATTGAGCATGTGTTGAAGTTTCGTGAGCTAATTTATCTGTCTGTGTGTTTAATTTGATAAAAGGATTGAATTGCATCAAATGCAAAATTAGTGTGCTTTATGAAAAGATGTCTATTTGTTATGTGTTTTTAAATTGGAAGTCATTATGAGATAATTAGCCCATTAATAAGTTAGTAGGAGATATTTGTTTGGTATTTTTGAAATTTAGTTGAAATGAAAAGGGTAATTTTGTAATCAAGCTAAAATGGCCTAATAAGACAAAATGATAAAAGCTATCATCTTTTTTTTCCTTTCTTCTTCTTCAACCGATTGTAAAAACAAAAATGGCAGCCATGGTTGAGGTTTAGTCCAAGCTTTCCAAGCTCATAGTAAGTGCATCCAAGCCCCGTTTTTATTGATTTTTGTATTTTTGAAATCCTTGTACCATGATCTACCTATTTCTACCCATATTTTGAGATATAGCTAAAGTCAGAAATTTTACCCATGATGGATAATTGTGTATTTTGATGTTTGATGGTAGATTATGCATGTTTATGAGTAGAGAAACGATTTTTACTAAGTGATTTTCGGTGAAAACGAGTAAAACGAACAAATTAGTAAAAGTTGTTATTATTCATAAGTATGTGTTATAGTAAGAATTTGAAGTTGCTATAGAAGGGAGAAATGTTCAGCATGTTATAAAACATAAGAATAAGGGTTGAAGTTTAATTTTCGAGCCTAGGGGCAAAATCATAATTATGTAAAAGTTTAGGGGTAAAATTGTAATTTTGTCAAAGTTAGAGTTAAGGATTGTTTTAGTAAATGTGAGCATTAAATAAGCTAAATTTGCTATTATAGATCAAGAAGAAAGAAATCCAGAGTTAGATCGGAGAAAGAAAAAGATAGTGGACTAAATCGATATAGTTGATCGTATTTTGTTTCAAGGTAAGTTTGCGGTAAATAAATGTAATATTCTATTATTTTACATTTAATATTATTAAATTCCAGCATTTACATATTTATTCAGTAAATTTATTATTTAAAGACTCAAGCATGAATTGACGGAGAAGCAATCTCAGAAAGTTCCGGTTGAACCTTAGGAATGTGTAGGATACAAATGTCATGACATTAGGGTTTAAGGAAATCATGTAAGACCATGTCAAGACATGACATTGATAAGTTACTATAAGGCAAAGGTCCCATGTAAGACCATGCCAAGGCATGGCATTGGTGAATTTTTAAGGCAAAGGTCCCATGTAAGACCATGCCAAGGCATGGCATTGGTGAGTTCATAAAGCAAGGATACCACGTAAGACCATGTCAAGACATGGCAATGGTTAAGTTTCATAAGGAAAGGTACCCGCGTATCCTTAGTATTCCAAAGTGGTTCAACGGGAAAATTCAAAGAGTATACCAAAGTAAAGGTAAGATAGGTTCAAGCAAAAAAGGTAAGGTAAGACAAATTCATGTTAAAAGGTACAGGTAAGAATACAAGTTTAAGTATATTGAGTTAAAAGCTTAAGTGATCTTGATAAGAAAAGCATAAGATAATTCATTAAGAATGTTGTCATTTATTTACATGTAAACTTACTAAGCTTTATGCTTATTCCCATTCTTTATTTTTTATATAGTATTACAAGCCAACTCGGGGATCGAAAGGACGTCGGAGATCGTTACACACTATCAAAGGATTATATTGGTATTTTGTGACTCGAACGTTTTAAGTTATGGCATGTATAGGGACTTAGCCATTTTGTGTGTATGACCTTATGATATGGCCTAATATTGGCTTGTAAATGCTTGGTAATGATTAGCCATTAAAATGGTTAATTAAGAACATGTTTTGGATGTTATTAAATTCCTAGTTGATAGTTATTTTAAAGAAATTATGTAATTATATGCAGGGGAATAGTTAGACAGCAGCAATGACGTAGTTTTGAAAAATCACTAAAAATAGTAGAAATGGAATTAGGTTGTGCATGAGATATATAATTAAATCTTATTGAGTATATTATGAGATAATTGATTTTTAGTGAAGAGAGGTCAGAACTGTCAAACTGTGTAATAGGGGAGACTTTAACTAATAAACTGTACTAATTGGCCACACCAAAAATTCTGGAAAAATTACAGTAAGAAGATATATGAGTCTAGTTTCAAGTAAAATTTACGGATCTAAATTTCGAGTTTCGTAACTCAAGTTATAATTAATTTAGTGAACATGACGCAGATAGACAGTTTCAATTTTTATGCCCTGAACTAGTAAGTTAAGTCTAGTAATGCCTCGTGCTCGACTCCGGCAACGGTCTCGGGTAAGGGGTGTTACATTTATTGGTATCAGAGCAAGAGTTTAGTCGATTCTCAGAATATTCAGTATGAGTAAGAGTCTAACTATACATGCCATACTTATATTTTGATAGTGTGACGATTCCTGACAATTTTAAAAATGTTTTTCTTTTATAGTTATGGATCCCGAACGAGATGGTGCAGATGATGTAGAGAGTAATGCGCCCGCTCCCACTGAAGGGACGGTGCCACTAGATAGTCGTGAAAGGCCCGTTACAGTTAGTCAGGGAGGAGGGGCTCGAGAAGCCTTCTTCCAAGCTATGAATGAATGGTTTGCTGAGTTCGTTCGTACGAACCCGGCCGTTAGACCTCCACCCCCTCATGATCCACAGACTACCCATGTAGCTTCCCCAGTTATAAATACCGTTAGAAGAAAGAAACCACCCGTTGACAAGATCAGAAAACAAGGGGCTGAAGAGTTTCGGGCTACCAAAGATGATGATGCAGAGAAAGCTGAATTTTGGCTCGAGAACACTATCAGAGTCTTTGATGAGTTATCCTGCACACCGGAAGAATGTATTAAATGTGTGGTGTCACTTCTTAGAGATTCGGCCTACCAGTGGTGGAAGACACTTGTGTCAGTAGTACCGAAGGAAAGAGTTACTTGGGATTTCTTTCAGGAGGAGTTCCGTAAGAAGTACATCAGTCAGAGGTTTATTGACCAGAAAAGAAAAGAGTTCCTTGAGTTAAAATAGGGTAAGATGACTATGATCGACTATGAACGTGAATTTACCCGACTCAGCAATTATGCTCGAGAGTGTGTGTCTACAGAGGCTATCATGTGCAAAAGATTTGAGGATGGGCTCAATGATGATATCCGACTGTCAGTTGGTGTTTTAGAGATAAAAGAGTTTGTTGTTTTAGTTGAACGAGCCTGTAAGGCAGAAGAGTTATTAAAAAGAAAGGGTAAAGCTAAAATTGATATGTAAGACACGAAGAAAAGACAGATGAGCAAGTCATTTCAGTCTACATCCAAGAGGCCTAGAGAGTTTTCTACGAGATCTAATTTTTCAACCGGGTATTCTAGCCGAAACAGAGGTGGAAGATTTATAGATTCAAAAGCTCAAACCACTTCGATTGCGAGTGTTAGCAGTATTCAGCCTGATAGACTCGAGTGTCCTCAATGTGGTCGACGTCATCTAGGTCAATGTCGAGCAACTGAGATTGGTTGTTTCCGATGTGGTGCACCGGATCATTTCATTCGAGAGTGTCCCGAGATGGTTAAAAAAGAAGTAATACCGAGTGCAAGATCAAGTAATGCCCCCGTTAGAGGCAGATCTCAGAGAAATTCAGGAGTAGGGGCAGGTAGAGGTACATTTAGATATACAACAACAAGATCAGATGTTAGAGCACCTACAAGGACTTATGCTACCCGTGCTCGTAAAGAGACATCTTCCCCCGACGTAATTACGGGTATATTTTCTCTTCATGATGTTAATGTTATTGCTTTGATTGATCCGGGTTCAACCCATTCCTATGTTTGCATGAAATTAATGCCTAGTATGAACATGCCCATAGAGTTTACAGAATTTGTGATTAAAGTATCGAACCCATTAGGTCAGCATGTGTTAGTAAACAAAGTATGTAAAAAATGTCCTTTGATGATTAAAGGTTACTGTTTTCCGGTTGATCTCATGCTATTGCCATTTGATGAGTTTGATGTGATTCTTGGTATGGATTGGCTAACTGCACATGATGTGATAGTGAATTGTGGAAAGAGATTCATTGAGTTGAAATGTGAAAATGGTGAGTTCCTTCGGGTTAATTCAGATGAGTCAGATAGTTCATTTTCCATGATTTCTGTTATGTCTACTCAGAAATGTTTAAGGAAAAGATGTGAAGCTTATCTTGCTTTTGTGTTGAATACTAAAGACCCAGAGTTGAAAATTGAATCAGTGCCTGTGGTAAATGAGTTTCCTGATGTGTTTCCGGAAGAACTACCAGGTTTGCCTCCTATCAGAGAAGTTGAGTTTGGTATTGAATTGATTCCAGGTACCACACCTATTTCTATTGCTCCTTATAGAATGGCTTCAATAGAATTGAAAGAATTGAAAGCTCAGTTACAGGAATTAACTGATAAAGGCTTTGTAAGACCTAGTTATTCACCATGGGGCGCGCCAATGTTATTTGTGAAAAAGAAGGACGGTTCCATGAGATTGTGCATAGACTATCGACAGCTTAACAAGGTAACCATCAAGAACAAATATCCATTACCTAGAATAGATGATTTGTTTGATCAATTGAAGGGAGCCACTCTGTTCTCTAAGATAGATTTGAGATCCGGATACTATCAGTTGCGAGTTAAAGAGTCAGATGTTCCAAAGACTGCTTTTAGAACTAGGTATGGTCACTATGAGTTTCTTGTGATGCCATTTGGCTTAACTAATGCTCATGCTATTTTCATGGATTTAATGAACCGAATTTTTATACCTTATTTGGACAAGTTTGTAGTCGTGTTCATTGATGACATTTTGATTTATTCTCATGATGAGACTGAGCATGTAGAGCATTTGAGAACAATTTTACAGATTTTGAGAGATAATCAGAGCAAAAGTGAGTTCTGGTTACAGGAAGTTTGTTTTCTTGGACATATTGTCTCAGGTGAAGGTATTAGAGTTGATCCGAGTAAGATTTCAGCAATTGTTGATTGGAAGCCTCCTAGAAATGTATCAGAGGTCAGAAGTTTTCTTGGTATTGCCGGTTATTATAGACGATTTGTAGAGGGATTTTCCAAGATAGCTACTCCATTGACAAGATTGTTACAGAAAGTTGTCAAGTTTGAATGGACTGAGAAGTGTCAACAGAGTTTCGACAAGTTAAAAGTATTATTGACTAAAGCTCCTGTTTTAGTATAACCAGAACCGGGTAAAGAGTTTGTGATTTACAGTGATGCATCCTTGAATGGACTAGGCTGTGTACTTATGCAGGAAGGATGCATCACTGTACACAGCCTAAGTACACAGCCTAGTCCATTCAAGGATGAATCACTGTAAATCACAAACTCTTTACCCGGTTCTGGTTGTACTAAAACAGGAGCTTTAGTCAACAATACTTTTAACTTGTCGAAACTCTGTTGACACTTCTCAGTCCATTCAAACTTGACAGCTTTCTGTAACAATCTTGTCAATGGAGTAGCTATCTTGGAAAATCCCTCTACAAATCGTCTATAATAACCGGCAAGACCAAGAAAACTTCTGACCTCTGATACATTTCTAGGAGGCTTCCAATCAACAATTGCTGAAATCTTACTCGGATCAACTGTAATACCTTCACCTGAGACAATATGTCCAAGAAAACAAACTTCCTGTAACCAGAACTCACTTTTGCTAAACTTGGCATAAAGCTGATTATTTCTCAAAATCTGTAAAACTGTTCGCAAATGCTCTGCATGCTCAGTCTCATCATGAGAATAAATCAAAATGTCATCAATGAACACGACTGCAAACTTGTCCAAATAAGGTCTAAAAATTCGGTTCATTAAATCCATGAAAATAGCAGGAGCATTAGTTAAGCCAAATGGCATCACAAGAAACTCATAGTGACCATACCTAGTTCGAAAAGCAGTCTTTGGAACATCTGACTCTTTAACTCGCAACTGATAGTATCCGGATCTCAAATCTATCTTAGAGAACAGAGTGGCTCCCTTCAATTGATCAAACAAATCATCTATTCTAGGTAATGGATATTTGTTCTTGATGGTTACCTTGTTAAGCTGTCGATAGTCTATGCACAATCTCATGGAATCGTCATTCTTTTTCACAAATAACACTAGCGCGCCCCATGGTGAATAACTAGGTCTTACAAAGCCTTTATTAGTTAATTCCTGTAACTGAGCTTTCAATTCTTTCAATTCTATTGAAGCCATTCTATAAGGAGCAATAGAAATAGGTGTGGTACCTGGAATCAATTCAATACCAAACTCAACTTCTCTGATAGGAGGCAAACCTGGTAGTTCTTCCGGAAACACATCAGGAAACTCATTTACCACAGACACTGATTCAATTTTCAACTCTGGGTCTTTAGTATTCAACACAAAAGCAAGATAAGCTTCACATCCTTTCCTTAAACATTTCTGAGCAGACATAACAGAAATCATGGAAATTGAACTATCTGACTCATCTGAATTAACCCGAAGGAACTCACCATTTTCACATTTCAACTCAATGAATCTCTTTCCACAATTCACTATCACATCATGTGCAGTTAGCCAATCTATACCAAGAATCACATCAAACTCATCAAATGGCAATAGCATGAGATCAACCGGAAAACAGTAACCTTTAATCATCAAAGGGCATTTTTTACATACTTTGTTTACTAACACATGCTGACCTAATGGGTTCGATACTTTAATCACAAATTCTGTAAACTCTATGGGCATGTTCATACTAGGCATTAATTTCATGCAAACATAGGAATGGGTTGAACCCGGATCAATCAAAGCAATAACATTAACATCATGAAGAGAAAATGTACCCGTAATTACGTCGGGGGAAGATGCCTCTTCACGAGCACGGGTAGCATAAGTCCTTGTAGGTGCTCTAACATCTGATCTTGTTGTTGTATCTCTAAATGTACCTCTACCTGCCCCTATTCCCGAATTTCTCTGAGATCTGCCTCTAACGGGGGCATTACTTGATCTTGCACTCGGTATTACTTCTTTTTTAACCATCTCGGGACACTCCCGAATGAAATGATCCGGTGCACCACATCGGAAACAACCAATCTCAGTTGCTCGACATTGACCTAGATGACGTCGACCACATTAAGGACACTCGGGTCTATCAGGATGAATACTGCCAACACTCGCAATCGAAGTGGTTTGAGCTTTTGAATCTATAAATCTTCCACCTCTATTTCGGCTAGAATACCCGGTTGAAAAATTAGATCTCGTAGAAAACTCTCTAGGCCTCTTGGATGTAAACTGAAGTGACTTGCTCATCTGTCTTTTCTTCGTGTCTTGCATATCAATTTCAGCTTTACCCTTTCTTTTTAATAACTCTTCTGCCTTACAGGCTCGTTCAACTAAAACAACAAACTCTTTTATCTCTAAAACACCAACTGACAGTCGGATATCATCATTGAGCCCATCCTCAAATCTTTTGCACATGATAGCCTCTGTAGACACACACTCTCGAGCATAATTGTCGAGTCAGATAAATTCACATTCATAGTCGATCACAGTCATCTTACCCTATTTTAACTCAAGGAACTCTTTTCTTTTCTGGTCAATAAACCTCTGACTGATGTACTTCTTACGGAACTCCTCCTGAAAGAAATCCCAAGTAACTCTTTCTTTCGGTACTACTGACACAAGTGTCTTCCACCACTGGTAGGCCGAATCTCTAAGAAGTGACACCACACATTTAATACATTCTTCCGGTGTGCAGGATAACTCATCAAAGACTCTGATAGTGTTCTCGAGCCAAAATTTAGCTTTCTCTGCATCATCATCTTTGGTAGCCCGAAACTCTTCAGCCCCTTGTTTTCTGATCTTGTCAACGGGTGGTTTCTCTCTTCTAATGGTATTTATAACTGGGGAAACTACATGGGTAGTCTGTGGATCATGAGGGGGTGGAGGTCTAACGGCCGGGTTCGTACGAACGAACTCAGCAAACCATTCATTCATAGCTTGGAAGAAGACTTCTCGAGCCCCTCCTCCCTAACTAACTATAACGGGCCTTTCACGACTATCTGGTGGCACCGTCCCTTCAGTGGGAGCGGGCGCATTACTCTCTACATCATCTGCACCATCTCGTTCAGGATCCATAACTATAAAAGAAAAACATTTTTAAAATTGTCAGGAGTCGTCACACTATCAAAATATAAGTATGGCATGTATAGTTAGACTCTTACTCATACTGAATATTCCGAGAACCGACTAAACTTTTGCTCTGATACCAATAAATGTAACACCCCTTACCCGAGACCGTTGCCGGAGTCGAGCACGAGGCATTACTAGACTTAACTTACTAGTTCGGGGCATAAAAATTGAAACTGTCCATCTTCGTCATGTTCACTAAATTAATTATAACTTGAGTTACGAAACTCGAAATTTAGATCCGTAAATTTTCCTTGAAACTAGACTCATATATATTCTTACTGTAATTTTTCGAGAATTTTTGGTGTATCCAATTAGTACAGTTTATTAGTTAAAGTCTCCCCTATTACACAGTTTGACAGTTCTGACATCTCTTCACTAAAAATCAATTATCTCATAATATACAACTCTTTTTCCTACACCGTTTTTTTATATAAAAATAGACTCAATAAGCTTTAATTATATATCTCATTCACAACCTAATTCAATTTCTACTATTTTTAGTGATTTTTCAAAACTACGTCACTGCTGCTGTCCAACTATTCCCCTGCATATAATTACATAATTTCTTTAAAATAACTATGAACTAGGCATTTAATAACATCCAAAACATGTTCTTAATTAACCATTTTAATGGCTAATCATTACCAAGCATTTACAAGCCAATATTAAGCCATATCATAAGGTCATACACACAAAATGGCTAAGTCCCTATACATGCCATAACTTAAAACGTTCGAATCACAAAATACCAATATAATCTTTTGATAGTGTGTAACGATCTCCGACGTCCTTTCGATCCCCGAGTTGGCTTGTAATACTATAAAAAAAATTAAAGAGTGGGAGTAAGCATAAAGCTTAGTAAGTTTACATGTAAATAGATAACAACATTCTTAATGAATTATCTTATTCTTTTCTTATCAAGATCACTTAAGCTTTTAACTCAATATACTTAAACTTGAATTCTTACCTGTACCTTTTAACATGAATTTGTCTTATCTTACCTTTTTATCATGAATTTATCTTACCTTACCTTTTAACATGAATTTATCTTACCTTACCTTTTTAGCTTGAACTTGTCTTACCTTATCTTTTTAGCTTGAACTTGTCTTACCTTTACTTTTTAGCTTGAACTTGTCTTACCTTTACTTTGGTATACTCTTTGAATTTTCCCGTTGAACTACTTTGGAATACTAAGGATATGCGGGTACCTTTCCTTATGAAACTTAACCATTGCCATGTCTTGACATGGTCTTACGTGGTATCCTTGCCTTATGAACTCACCAATGCCATGCCTTAGCATGGTCTTACATGGGACCTTTGCCTTATAAATTCACCAATGCCATGCCTTGGCATGGTCTTACATGGGACCTTTGCCTTATAGTAACTTATCAATGCCATGTCTTGACATGGTCTTACATGATTTCCTTAAACCCTAATGTCATGACATTTGTATCCTACACATTCCTAAGGTTCAACCGGATCTTTCTGAGATAACTTTTCCGTCAATTCATACTTGAGTCTTTAAATAATAAATTTACAGAATAAATATGTAAATGCTGGAATTTATTAATATTAAATGTAAAATAACAGAATATTGCATTTATTTACCGCAAACTTACCTCGAAACAAAATACGATCAACTATATCGATTTAGCCCACTATCTTTTTCTTTCCCCGATCTAACTCTAGATTTCTTTCTTCTTGATCTATAATAGCAAATTTAGCTTATTTAATACTCACATTTACTAAAACAGTCCTTAACTCTAACTTTGGCAAAATTACAATTTTACCCCTAAACTTTTACATAATTACGGTTTTACCCCTAGGCTCGAAAATTAAACTTCAACCCTTATCCTTATGTTTTATAACATGCTGAACATTTCTCCCCTCTATAGCAACTTCAAATTCTTACTATAACACATACTTATGAATAATAACAACTTTTACTAATTTGTTCGTTTTACTCGTTTTCACCGAAAATCACTTAGTAAAAATCGTTTCTCTACTCATAAACATGCATAATCTACCATCAAACATCAAAATACACAATTATCCATCATGGGTAAAATTTTTGACTTTAACTATATCTCAAAATATGGGTAGAAATAGGTAGATCATGGTACAAGGATTTCAAAAATACAAAAATCAATAAAAACGGGGCTTGGATGCACTTACTATGAGCTTGGAAAGCTTGGACTAAACCTCAACCATGGCTGCTATTTTTGTTTTTACAAACGGTTGAAGAAGAAGAAAGGAAAAAAAAAGATGATAGCTTTTATCATTTTGTCTTATTAGGCCATTTTAGCTTGATTACAAAATTACCCTTTTCATTTCAACCAAATTTCAAAAATACCAAACAAATATCTCCTAATAACTTATTAATGGGCTAATTATCTCATAAGGACTTCCAATTTAAAAACACATAACAAATAGACATCTTTTCATAAAGCACACTAATTTTGCATTTGATGCAATTCAATCCTTTTATCAAATTAAACACACAGACAGATAAATTAGCTCACGAAACTTCAACACATGCTCAATCATATAACAACGGCACAGAAAATAATATTAAAATATTTTACTGACTCGGATTTGTGGTTTCGCAACCACTGTTCCGTTTAGGCCCTATTTCGGGATGTTACACTAATAATAATTCGTATATGGTTATTTTATATCAAAACAAACATATTCAAACATATACTTAACATGAATTATAACACATCCATATTCATAATCCAAGCAAGACATACATGCATACTATAATTAAGATTTCATAAACTTTAGATCATTAGCTTTTATAACAAGCCATTTTCGCATGGCTTACATTTACAACAACAAAACATCATCCAAATATTAAGCTAGCCTATACATGCCTTAAGTTCAAAATCCAAAGTTTAAAGGTACCAAAATAAGTCGATAGTGTGGGTGACTTCATTAACTGTGAAAAATATAACGTCGTTAATGACAAATATTTCGCAAAGAAAATAAAAATAAAAAATAAAGAACACACAGATTTTACGTGAAAACCCTTTCGGGAAAAAACCACGGGCAGAGGAGAAGAAAATTCACTATGTCGAATTCGAATCAATTACAAGAGGAATAGACTATGTCTATTTATAGGCTTGTAAAGCCATATTCTAATAGGAGTGTAGTAAGATTGAAACTCCTTATTCTAATCAATATCAAATAGATGGAGTTTAATAAGGTTTAAAAAACCTTATTTAAAATAAAATAAAAGAAGTGTAGTTCTATAGGGATTCTTCTTTTATTTTATTTTACCATTGTATTTTATTTAAATAAGGATTCGGGTCACTTAATTCTAACATTAACGATCCCCCGAGCTCGTAGCTTGAAACCAAAATCTATAAAACAGATTAACAGAACACACAAAGTAAGCTATCTTAGCTTAGTAAGTCTTAAGCAAATATATTAAAACAATTGATCATTCAAATAACTTTAAACAATCAATTTATGATATAGATGTAATGACTTAGCACATATAATCAAATATAGCCGTATGCTAATTTTCTTGCTTGGCATAACATTTATCACTTGACAACCTCAAAATATCAGTATCTTAACTTAAATATACAAACATACTGAATACATATAATTTAATATGTCTCACATACAACCAAATCAAGTAGTACTACATACATATTAACCACTTATAACCGATTATACATATATATATATATATATATATATATATATATCCATTAAACATCACATATTGCATTTATCCATTTGGCCGAATCTCAAAGACACATCCAAGCTCACATCCAAAAATCAAATTCCAATATGTCATACTCATTATTTGTATGACTGAATACACATACTAGAATTTTTTTCAAATAAACCACAACTATATCACATATCTCTAATATCAAATAGTAATATAACAACTTACCTTACCTCTTATAACCATTAGGCTTATATGTACCTGAACATTTAGCTTATTTGCTATATTTAAATTCCACATCGTTAATGATCCATTGAAGCATATATTTATAACAAATCACCGGCAATAAGCCCGCTAGGCAATAAAGCCTGAAACACACATCGACATTAGGCCTGCTAGACCCGAGGTCTGATATTAAATCACTGGCATTAAGCCTACTAGGCACAGAGCCCGATTAAATTCACCAGCCCAAGGCTTGCTAGGCTCACAGCCTGAATAACAACACTTTTAAGCTGTCTCACAAATATATTTCATATATCGAATTTCTCATATAGTTCATATACTTTGTACTAGCACTTAAATATCATATCACAATCGAATAACTTAAACATATTAAATCTTAGCTTTAATCACATTCGGCTCTTTAAAAATATTGATACAAAATTTCCAAATCAACATGTACTATGTTACGTACATAATTTAAAATGTTTTATTGCTTAAAGACTTACCTCGGATATTGACGGACGACGAAAATCGGCTATTCGACTATTTTCGCTTTTCCCCGATCCAAATCAATTTTCTTTTGTTCTTGATCTAAACATGTTCAAATTAAGCTCATTCAAATATATTTTCATTCAGTTTAATCCAAAAACACATAAATGGATAAATTACCATTTTGCCCTTAACATTTTACTCTTTTACAATTTAGTCCTATTTACACAATACACAAAATACACAAAATTTGGCTACACACCTTAAGGGCCGAATATACATAGTACTCATACAAGTCCATTCGTTTCATTTATTTCACATTTTAGTCCCTCTAAAATTTATTTTTGCAATTTAGTCCAACATACTCAATTTCATAAAAAATTCAAAGACAAAACTTATAAATCTAAGACATAATTATCATAATTCATCCTTAAACAACACAAATAACAAGCTATCAACAATGGCTCAACTCAAAATATTCATCAAACTCAAAAATTAAAGCATGGGTCTTGAAGTATTTGAAGCAACGATTTCAATAACGTAAAAATTATCAAAAACCGAACTAAAACTAACCTTCAATTTAGCTTCAACAATGGCCGAACCTAAGGCTTTCTCTATCCTTTTTTCCTTTTCTTTACATTCGGCCAAGAGAGAAACAAAGATGATAATGGCCTTATTTTGTTTTATTATTACATATATTATGATTATTATTATTTTATCAAATTAACCTTTATTATAATATAACCATTCATTATAATATAAGGTTATTCATGTCCATGGCCGGCCACTAACTTAGAAAATGGGATTTTTGCCCTTTAAGGACTCCATATTAAAAACCACTATCAACTAAGCATTTTTCACTATAGTTTGAAACTTTTACAATTTACGCGATTAAGTCCTTTTATTTAATTAAGCACACAAACAATCAAATTTTTATACGAAACTTTCACACATACTAATTCACATATAATTAACACAAAAAATAATATTTAAATATTTTTCGGACTCGAATTTGTGGTCTCGAAACCACCGTTCCGATTAGGGTCTAAATCGGACTGTTACATTTTTTATTTATTTAAATTTTTTATACAGTTATCTTAATATTATTTTAATATTTACATTAGAGTAGTATTATAAATTTAAAAACAGGATAAGTCAAGTTCAGATTTTGAATGTTCAAGCTTAAGTCCAACTAATAGTTTAAATGGGTCTAATATTTTTATCCAATCTCTCAAATTTCAAGTGGATCTTCGAACTTAAACGAATAATCTGACCCATGAATAATCTATCTATAACGAGGCTCAATCACATAATAATATATGATATAAAAAATCACGAGCACTGCAAATTGACTTGACTAGGGTTGACAAACTTTTAATTTGATTTTTTTTATTTTGAAATATTTATATTTATATATATATTTTTTGAATATTTAGATTTTTTATTTTTTAAAATTCTTTAAATATACATTTTAGCTTTTCAATATAACTTTTTAAATTTTATATAGTTAGTATATTATAAAAAAATTTAATAAATATATTTTTTGAACTTTTATATATTAAAAAATTATATAATTATTTTGAAATTATTGGTTTTTGGTTCAAATGTATTTGAAATTATTGATGTAAATAAATACATGACATTATTTATGGGGGCTTTATACCACATGTCAGCTTTTAATTGATTAATATTTTTAACAAAGATAACAATTAAGGGTGAGTAGGAAATATAATTTAAAAATCACTTAACAGAAAAACAAAATAATCAACCAACTGAATAAACGCGGTCAAACTGTGCATGTTTTTTTGTAATGATTGTTTTGTCACCGCTAGTACGAGGTCTGTGGTGCCGCTTTAGTTCAATTGATTATTGGCTACTTATTCGACGGCGCCCACGAGATTATGATTCATTCGGGGCTCAGAGTTTCAATGGGCTGCAAGTAGGCTCGAGGGAAAGGCTTTGATTTCAGCGATAGAGAGAATTGTATAGGCAAGAAAGGAATATGGGAGTTTACTTTTTAGGAGATTCTATCAATACGTAGGTTTTGCTCTTGGGATCAAGGACACGATCCCAATGAGATTGTCTGGTCTTAAAAGCATTGCCCAAGGAGATATATATATATATATGTGTGTGTGTGTGTGTGTGTGAGAACTGGGACTGCATAATTCCATTATTTTCATAACTTCTTGTCAAATTAATATTTTAGCTCTGGGGTTCATTGGTTACATTTATTTGACTGTACCGAGCAGTATTGCTTTGTAGTTAATTTGGTATGAACTCCACGAGTCCTTTAGTCGAGTACCAATTGAGCCACTAGTGATAGAGCCTTAAGGAACTATAGGTGCTCAAAACTCTCAACATCGTCTTTAATGTCAGAGAGACATTCAAATCCTGGTCGTTAGATCCACAATGCAGACTCGTTAGATCCACAATGCAGACTAATAGAGAATCGGATATTGGTGGTGGTTCACTCAAAATGGCCTTCCACAGCAACCCATATCAAAACTCATATTCAAGTTCAAAGCGTACACTCTTTCCTTTTTAAGTTAAATCTGATTCTGAGAAAGGGCAATCATGCACCCTTAAAGTCACCTAAAAAAAAGTTATTTCCTTTTACTTTTTTTGAATCTTTCACTTTAGTTAACAAGCTGTGAACCATAGATATTCAATCCAAAAGCAGAAGGATTCTATTTCTGGAATAAAATGATTTACATCTAATTGGGTGCAATGCAAATATGCATGGTTTTGTAGTGGGTGAGTCTCAACTTTACAATCTGGATTCTGTCACTAACTTCTTTCTCACTTGAAACACTACAAGAAGAGAGAAAGGACAAGAAAAATAGTCACAGCAAAACCAAATTGGGTTGGGGAAAATGGTCGGATTCTGGGTGAGTCACCGGTGGCCAAATTTGCTAGCCATTGACTGGCCATTGCAGCTGCCTTCTTTGGATCATGATCCAACCCTGATTCCACTGTTGTTCCAGCTTCCTTTAAAGATTTCAAACTGCATCCAAGTTAAATGCCACGTAAATATTTATATGCAACTATCAAATTTATATCACATCAAAAGCCCACCACCCCAAATGGTGACAAGCCAAGTTTATGTTATAGAAATTTACCTTGGACTACTAGGACAGAAAGTGATAGTATAATCAGCCCCAGTGCAAGTGAAAGTGCTACTGGCATCATCAAAAGCATAGCTATAGGATCTGGGACAAGCTGACTTGAACATTTCTGAGTACATGGATGGTTTGCAAGCAGCTGGACTATTGTAGGCACCATTACAACAGTACTCTGGTTTCCCAAACGCATCGCAGGCGCTCTTACAGCCTCCACCGTCGATTCTCAGCTCAGACGGGCACTTTTTGTTCAAATTCGTCACGCAGCCGGTAGTGGCACACTCTCCTGAACCTCCATTTCCTTCCACAGTCAAAGGCAAATTGTAACCATTAACCAGGCTCACGTCATAGAAGTCCTGCGCCCCTGAACCGAGCGTAAACTCGGCCAAGGTGGCTGGTGGGGTGACCCCTGCTCCATTGCATTCAACTTGGCCAGAGCCGCAGTCACCTGTAGCGCATGATCCGTGACCAGAGTCGTCGAACTTGCAGCCTGTTCTGCCCCAGAAGCGACCTGACCAGCCTGTAGGACCTTGGAAGGAACGAGAACTGCCTTTTTTGAGTTCAAAGCCTGTGCTTTCCAGATTTGGACTTCCTGGATTTGCTAGAATTCCAGGCCATACTGTGTGATCGCATCTATTGATTAATGTGAAAGTGGCAGCCGTAACACCTGGGAAAGGAATCATAGGAAAACAGAGCAACACAGGATCAGATTGGTTTCCTTATCAAATATATCAGAACTTTACGAAATGTGAACAATCCCATTTCTGGAAAAGCGTATATTCACATTACCTTCTAGAAACAGGACCAGAATGAAGCTCAAGAACGTGATAAGAGAATGGTGAGAACTGGAGAACCGAGCCATAGGGAATCGATAGCAATGTCACTGGTGTTTTAATTATTAAGTTTTGGTTTTTAATTGCTTTTCTAAAATGAATGGTGTGGCTCAAAACAATTTAAATAAAAAAAGGAACTTGGTCTTGAGATTAAGCAAAGCTAATGTAGGAAGTGGTGTAATGCAATTGAAGGGTGGTCAAAGGAATTAGAAGAAGAAGCAAAAAACAGTAGTCAAGACAAGGCTTCTTTGCTTTAGCAGATAAAAAAGATCGAGGAAGAATGAAGAAGATGTTTGGAGCTACCATCCGTAAAAAGCAAACTCCAATGGTTTCCTCTTAACTGTTGAGTGATGGCACGGTAAGGGATCTAATTATGTGCTCTTCATCTCCTATATATAAAGGCAGCATGCTTGAATAAACTTATGGTGTAACGAGAACTGGTGTTTGCAAGCTACTCGAATTTAATAAAAGAAGTTAGAATTTGGTCTTAGACATTGTCGTGCTAAATGCAAGCATAAATAATTAAGCTTAAAGTCAAATACGAAATTTTTTTACTAGATAAACGAGTGAGCTTAAACGAGTTAACTTAAATAGTTTGATTATTATCTCTAACTAAACTTAAATTTTAAAAACAAAACTCGATCCAAGTCTCAATTTTGATAAGTTTAAAACTTTATACAACTTTAGCATGACTCAGCTAAATTATGCTTTGGTAGTGGAAATGACATGCACAAATGAACACCTCATTGTTATTTCTTTTCTTCTTTGGCCCCTCATCCTATCATCTAGCTTTTTCTCATTTTGTTTCTTTAATTTTGTTTCTATTTTTTTTTTTACTTTCTACTTTAAAATGTTTGTAATGAGAGTGCAAATCCAGTTAACACCAACATATTTTTTCAATAAAGTTACCTAGCAATTTTAGGAAAAACATTTATTTTATAAAAAAAAAAACCCACAATTGTCGCTATAGACTTTGTGCAACCCTATGTCCACATTCAAAGTTATCATTTATAGCATCACCGAAGAAAATCACATAGAACCTAAAAGCTAATATATATCTAAGAGAAAAAGCTTGTTGAAAATGAAACCATGGTTTTAGTTTTTTAGGGTAAGTTTGCTACATTACAAAACCATTTGGGTCCCTTGATGACCACAGTTTGACCTTCTCTTGACCACTTTGGCTGTAGGTCGGTCTATTATTATAAAATATGACTAAATTAATTATCGAAATAATATCAAAGTCCCACCAAAATAAACCTAGGCAAAATTTATATATAATAGGATTTAAGTCAAAGATAAAATCTAAATGAAGGAAAAATAACGTGGAAATTGAAGTCTTATAGTTTTCATACAAGATTCCAAAAGCTAGATTTGCACCATGTCTCGTAGATGTCACACATTGAACTGAACCATTGGTTAAGAGAAAAAAAAAAAGAAGAAAAAAAGGCAGGGTCATTGGACTGTGCAGTGTCAGAGTCCAACAAGTCCGCGTAGACCAAATCTTAGACAGATACAAGTGTCCAAATATTATTGGAAGATCGTCGTGTTAAAGCACGTGGAGGTTTAGATAAGCTGCTGCAACTTCCGTCAAAGTTCGTTGGTTGTTTTCATTTTAACACAGCTTTATAGAAAGGGGACCCTCAACTTTTATGAGGATTTGGATCTGCTTTGTTCAGCTTTTTAAGCTGACTAGCCACTGTTACAGATAAGGTCCCTTTCCTCAATATGCCAGCCAAATAGTTTAGTGTCTCATAGTGGGAGTTCTATTCATAATCTTTATAATTTTCTAATGTTTATTATCAACTCTCTTCAATCTTTCATTTTAACGCACTCCAAGTTCCCTCATTTATGTTTAATGCGTCATCGATTCTAGTTTTATCTTGTTCGTCTTCTTTTAGCGATAATAAAAGCTCATGGGAAGGGATTTCTTGTTTCCTTTTTGGTATCTAAGTTGCTGTAAAAAGAGGGGAAAGGGTTAGAAAGTAGATTTTCAAATAGTGGAGTCCAAAAAAAAATTTGGAGGTTAGAATTAAATTATATATTTTTACAATGATAAAAATATAATTTCATCATTTTAATAGTTTATACATTTATAATTTTTAAAATATTAATTTATTTTTTATCATTTTTGAAGGCTAAAATGTAATTTTATTATTATTAATTTAAAATTTTATAAATTATAGTAAAATTTTTCATTTTAGGGGACTGAAGCCCTTATCAGCCCTCTAATTCCGCCACTGTTTCTAAATGCATCAAAGGAAAATTTTAAAATTTTTTAAGGTTTAATTTTTTTTAATTTGGGGTTTAATAAGACTTTTTAAAAATTTGAAGGGCTTAATTAAAATTTTAAAATTTTTAAAAGAATTAATGAAAATTTTCAAAGTTTAACTAACATTTTTAAAATTTTGGGAGTTTAATTAAAATTTTGAAGAATTGTAAAGGACATAATTAAAATTTTCGAGGGGCATATTGGAATTCTGCCACTGCTTGTCAACTTGGTTAGTAGGGATCAACTTGGTTAGTGGAAGATAACTTGATTTTCGATTTTTTATTTATTTATATATTTTAGTTTGATATGAATACCAATGGCAGATATTAATGCTCTTAAACTTTGTTGTAAAAAAGCAAAGCTGATGTGCACTAAAGGCCAAACTTGGGCTGTGAAAAACGTTAGAAAGACGGGATCTTTTCTACTAAAATTTTTGTCTTCCGCAAACGTTAGCAATCGCAATGAAGCACTTAACTATCAAGTGGGATGTCTAAACTAAAACTTTCCTATTTTGATTGGTTTGTTTGTTTATGTTTCCTTTTGCAAGTTGTGTGATTCAACCATGGCAGGATGGGCCTCATGTCTCGTCTGGAAACTGCACCTTGTAAGAACAAAACCATTGTAAAAATGTGTTGGTTTTTCTTAAAAATTAACAGCCTTCATTACTGCATTAATAATAACATGTATATATATGATGATAACTTGATAATACTTATCATTAAAAATTATTAAGGTGCGTATCAAATATATAATATTGCAACTTACTGCCATCAACATCCAGGGGGGATCTCCATAGATGTGTGGTATGCCGTGTAGATAAGATTTTTTTTCTTTCGTCGTCTTCCTTTTCCATTTTTTTCTTTACTGGAATCCATCGTTCTTTAATAAAGTTTGTGTCATGTTTTATCACTATGATGATTTTTCTAGTAAAAAACACATTCTTTCAGAAAAAAGGTTGCTCGGTTCTGTGTTTCTTTAGTTTTCCCCTTTTCAACTTTCCATTTTTATATATACAAAAAGATTGTATTATATTTGTTATGATGAAAAGCATAAAAGTGGTTTTCACACGGATGTTATAAGTCTGATGAAGGTCAAGTTTGTTTAACTAATCGTTTCAATTTGTTTTTATACGAAATATGATACCAAACAATCTGATAATTAATCAATTGGAATCCCACGTTCTAAATACGATTTAAGATATTTTGAGGTGTGATTAAAATGTCAGTTTAACTCATGTGTATTGTGAATGTAATAAGTTAACTGATTGTTCAACAAAGACTAAAAAAGAAATGACCATTAGCTTTCACCTTTGGTCTCAACCCCTTGATTTTGCTTTAAATATATTGCATAAAGATCTTACCGATTTATCTATTACTAGAATAATTATTATGTAATAATCTGTAATGCTCTTTTTTTTTAAAAAAAATTATTCAAATTTATGTGTATTTATAAATGATTTTTTTGAATGTATAGCTTCAAAGGTGATGAATAGAATGGCTTTAAATTGGTAAATAGTACTAGAATGACATACTTAAATCGATGTCTGCTTCAATCGTGACAGAAGAAGAATGAAACCCACAAAAGTGTGCTCTAACAAACCGCCATAATATCTTTCTAAGATGGAGTAGACGAAGCATGCTTGTAAATGTTGTCACCGGAGCACAAGATGTTTCGGATCATACGCGGGAGCTTTCATCAAAATGATGAAATTGTTACACGGGATCAGTTTAAATCTTTTCTTGCAACATCTGGATAGGTAAACTCATGGGAAGAATTATTGAGGGAAAGCAAAAAAATTTATAACGGTAAGCGCATTCGGTCTTGGACGACATCAAGATTATGATGAAAACTATTCAGAGTTTTTGCAGCTGTATGAAGAACCATGAAGCGTATTATCTAATTCTTTAAACAAACCGGAACTTAACTCAAAAACATAATCTAATACTTTTGTGCTATTTTCAACTTTTCATCTAGTATAGAAAAGTTCATTTATATTTTCTTTTTTCTAATTTTTTGATTAATAATTGTTGTTAATGTAGTAAGACGTAGGTTTGAGTGCGCTGAAATATATTATCTTCCTATTCATATTTATGAGTTAGGAAGAAGTTATGAGTAATTCTAAATATTATGTCTAAAAAATAGCCATTTTACCCAAAAACACTCAATTTTAACATTATTTACGGAAATGGATTAACTTTTTGATTATTTATCGAAAAGGGCCGAATTCCCCGAAAACGCATCCACATCAGGGCGATTTCAGGTAATGTATCAGCAAAACGCTCCCTAAGGACGCGTTTTGTCCTTTTTTTAGGATTAGGGTTTTTTACTTGGTTTTAGGGTTTTTAAGAAAAAAATTAATTAAATTTGGGTTTAAGGTTAATTAATTAAATTAGAGTTTATGGTTTTAGGGTTAATTAATTAAATTATGTTTTATTTTTTTAAAATAATTTTGTGTTCAGTGTTTTGTAAAAAATATATTAGCAATATAAAATTTTTTTATTTTTTTCTACAGTAGTATCTGAAAAAATAATTTTGAGAAGACGTTTCTGAACAAATAGTGTCCAAAACGATTCAAGCAGGATACACTATCAGCAAGATTATTAAAAAAAGCTCTCACGTGACGCTATTTTTCTACAGTAGTTCCTATTTGGGCTTACACTATAAATGAGCCAAATTTCATTATTAGGTTGCATACGTTATGATAAACTGTAAAAACAACATATTTTAATCCCACATTTAGTATGCTTTTGGATGATTTAAGCCTCGATTGATATAAAAAGGTGCTCTTAGTCCTTTCTTTTCATGTCTTATACCTAGGAAAGCATCCGAGGACGAAAAGAACATAAAACGGGCCCAAAATGGAGTAAATGGGTCATATCACGAAATCCACACGGCTTGGACTTAAGCTCACACGGCCGTGCCACATGGATCATCTAGAACACGGCCTTACCCCCCGAGTCACACGGCCGTGCCTCATTAAAGAAGTCCGAACACGGCTTGATTTCTAGTCACACGGGCGTGTGACATGGTCGTGTCCCTGTCGTGGTAAAGAGCAATTTCATTCGGATTTGGATACTTTGGGGCAAAGAAACACATTCCAAGAGCCTATATAAACCCCCTAAGTGTTACTTGGAAGAAGGCGGTTAGCTAGGCCAAGGAGTCAAGCCGAAAAGGTCAAAATTGTGGGAATCACTCGAAAATAGCCAGTTGATCCATCTCTAGAAGCCGGGATTCTACTCAAGACGGCGGATCTCTCCTTCAATTCCTTCAGGGAGTTTTAGGGATTTCTTATGTTTTGCTTTATCTTTTCTGCTGAGGTATTTTCTTTATTTGTTATGAACTAAACTCTTCAGATAACTGAAGGGGATGAAACCTAGATGAATCTTGTTATTATTTTCTGAACTATAAGATAAATACTTGATTTGTTCTTAATTATGTGCACTTAATTCTTGTGTTAATGTTTCCGGGATATTGACTCAAGTCAGATGTTCTTAGGTGGAGGAGCAAAAGTCCCTGCTTAAGAATAGATCTAGCATAATTAAAGCGGAGTCGTTCGCGCGCCTAGAGATAGGGTGACGAGATTTTGTCGGATTAGGGTGAAACCTAATATGGGAATCCATAGATCGATTTACTGTTATTCTAGGGGGTTATTAAGTGAGAAAGAGATTTCCGTTAATTAACCTAGGGTTAGACGTTATTCGCCTCGAGAGAGGGTTTAATATACATTAAGGAGTCCTACGGATCAAGTCAAGTGAATAAATCGTATGGTTCAATGTTAGATAACAAGTGAAGTCTAGGTGGATTCTTCCTGAGGATATCGTCTTAAATCAACTGAGTCTTCCCTCAAGTTATTTCCCAATTCATTCTTTTTGTCTTTGCTTCTTTAGCTTAGTAGTAGTTAAGTCTAAACAACTTCACTTATTTTAAGCTAAATAATAAAAAGAAGGTTAGTATTAGTACTTTTAGTTCCTTTGGGTTTGACAATCCGGTCTTGCCTAAACTATACTACTGTTAGATAGGTACACTTGCCTTTAATCGTTGTCAGAGTTAGTTTGCAGGTTCGATCATTCTCTTTATAAATTTTAAGACTCTGATTCCAGCGATCACGTTACAGTAAGAGAAATTGAGGCTAAAGTAGAATAGAAACTGAAGATTAGTGAACGTATTAGTGTTGTTATTTACTATGATGGTGAGGTCCATGACACTGAGAACAGTGTTATTTTTTTATCGGAGAACACAGCTCGACTAGTTTTTAACTAGAACATAGATTTGACAAAACTTCGTAAAAGAATTAGGCATAAAATCTTCGGAACGACGCCAATGAAAGTTTTGTCTATTAAGTATCGATTTTGTGCTTCTGTTGATCCCGTGAGATATGAATCATTCGACATCAAAGGTCCTCGTAACTTGGAGGCAATGGTGCAGACTTATCTTGTTAGTGGATCACTTTATCTTGAGTTATATGTACAATTTTTATTGCCAAATGATGCATTTGCGACTTCAACATCTACTGCTGTTCGAGAGGAATACACGACCCCTAACCGACACTCTGTTAGTGGGAGGCAGAATACGGTAGCGCCCGTGTTTGGTGGCAGTATAAAAAATACAACCCTTACACGACACTCGATTAGTGGATGGGACATACACATCGGTGGGTCGATGTTCGATGCTGGAAATACGTATTGGGAAACGACATCAACTTCTAATGGTTGGCAATCCACATATGATTGGGGACGTTACTAAACGTTCACAAGAAGGGATGATGTACTCCCTACGACGTCGACCGGCAAGGGGACCTCGTTCGTTGCAGATGATGGTGGATCAAATGATGAGTTCGATGTGGATCCACCTCAAGAGCCCGGCCCCAATGGTGCAAAAGTTGCATTATTTTCTGAATCGGAGCTTGTTCCAACCATACCTGAAGATGTTGAAGGGGGTTCAAATGAAGAAGAAGAAGATCCGCGATTCAGGGTGTACTGGCCTCTAGCCCACATGTATAATGTCGATCTATCTCCAGATGAAGCATTGGAGTTTCCATATCTACCACACAGAAGGAGTGACCGTACAAGTTCGCCTTTGGATTCGGGTGAATTGAAAGTTAGTGAGGAGTTTTCCAATAAGAATAGTTTTCTCAGTGCATTGAAACAACATAGCATCATGAACGGGGTTAACTACAACGTGGTTAAATCCAAATCCGATAAGTATGAGGCCAAGTGTGTAGTGCAAGATGATACATGTTCATGGAAAATCATGGCCTCGCTGAGGAAAATAACAGGCTTGTGGGAGATAAAAAAAAGTACAAAGGTCCACATACATGTGTTGCCGGTACAGTATCACTAGGTGTTTAGGGTTTTTGAATAATACTGTTATTACGTAATGTTGCATTATTTAACGTACTTCGTTGACAGGTGTTTCACAAGATCATCCCAAGATGGATTCAGATATGTTAGCTAGTTAATACTACTGACGATGAAGGCGGATCCCAAGACTTCAATACCGGTCTTAATTGTCAATATTCGTAGCCAATTGAGGTACACGCCCTCTTACCGCAAGGCTTGGATAGCTAAGTAGAAGGCGTTGGAAAAGTTGTATGGTCGGTGGGACGCTTCATATAATGAAGTGTGATAGTGGTGTCTGGTGCTGGAGAGATATGTCCCAGGTTGCATAACAGACCTTGAAACGGCACCTGCATACTACAACAACCGATTGGTCCGTGGATGCCAAGTGTTCAAACGTCTATTCTAGAGCTTTAAGCAATGCCGAGACGCATTTCTATACTGTAAGCCATTGATACAAATTGACGGTACCTTTATGTATGGTAGATATACCCATCAGCTATTGCTAGTTGTGGCACACGATGGCAGTAGGAGAATGATCGTGTGTCAGAGTCTTAAAAATTAATAAAAAGAATGATCGAGCCTAGAAACTAACTGTGACAACGACTTGAGGCAAGTGCACCTATCGAACAGTAGTATAGCTTAGCGGCAAGACCGGATTGTCGAACCCAAAGGAACCAAAAGTACTAATACTAACTTTCTTTTTATTATTTAGCCTAAAAATTAAATGAATTTTTATCTAATCTAAAATTAACTAACAACTAAGCTAAAGATGCAAAGACAAAGAGAATGAATTGGGGAAAATAACTTTGGTAGAAACCAATTGATTAAGATAATACTCGAGGAAGAATCCACCTAGACTTCACTTGTTATCTAACTCTGAACCAGACGATTTATTCACTTGACTTGATCCGTAGGATTCCCTAATGTATACTAATCCCTCTCTCGAGGCAACTAACGTCTAACCCTATGTTGATTAATTGAAACCTCTTTCTAATTAAAACCCCTAGAATTGCATTAATTCGATCTATAGACTCCCATATTAGGTTTGACCCTAATCTGATAGATTTTCGTCACCCTATCTCTAGGCGCGCGACAGATAAGTAATGACTATTTTCATGAGATGTTGGCAGTTTTGCGTTCAGTTAACAAAGAAGGCGCAAACTACCTCTGTAACATACCTTTCGAACAATGGACACAAGCATACGACGACGGCCTACAATATGGTCATATGACCTCAAACCTAGCTGAATGCATAAATTTTGTTCTAAAAGGAACGTGTCATTTGCTGATAACATCGGTTGTGCGAGAGACATATTTTCATTTAGCGGCACTATTTCCAAAGCGAGCAGCGAGTTATAAAGGCCAAATGCAAGGAGGCCATGTATGGTGCGCGAAGATATTGCAAGAAATTAACAAGACGAAGGCAGGGGCCAACACCATGCACACAATATGTCACGATCGCGACAACCTATGGTTTCGTGTGACGAAATTTGACAGACCGAACCAATATATATTGGCGGGCAATATCGTGTACACTTGAGAAATAGGACCTGCGACTGTGGGATGTTTGACGCACTTCGTTATCCATGCGCTTATATAATTGCAGCTTGTTAAAGTCACCGTCTGGATCCCATGAGCTATGTTTACAAAGTGTACAAAATAGAATACATGTACAACATGTGGAGACACGTATTCCCACCAGTCCTAGATGAACGTAAGTGGTCGTTTGTATCGTTTGCTTTGTTTAAGCTGTTACCAGATATAGAACTGTGTCGCAAACTAAAGTGTCGACCTTGCTCGACTAGAATACGTAACAATATGGATATCCGATAAACAACCAACCAACAAAAGTTGTGCGGATGGTGTAGGAACCCATGCCATACAACTCGATCATGTCCAAATCGGAATAGCTGATAGTTGTTGTAATAAAATTATGTTGTATTATTTATATTTTATTAAAAATATTAAAATATTAAAAATATTGCCCTATTCAAAAGAAATTTTATTTTATTAAAAATATAAAAGTAAATTACAATTAAAATATTAAAAACAACTTTTATTTTATTAAATGAAACAATATAAAAAAGTTTGTACAAATATATTAACAAAAATCAATGTTGGTGCCGGTTGGAATTAGTGCCACATGGGGGTCGTCGACGGTTACGCGTTGGATTTCTCATTGGTTCAGCTTCCGGCAGGGGTTGTGGTTACTCCGGCGGGGATTGTGGTTCCTCTGGAAAGGGATTTGATTGTGGTTCCAACCTGCCATAGGACTGGGAAAAGGAAACATATAAGGGTTAGGATACATATAAGGGCTAGGATACGCACCTGACATAATCTGAAAAGGCTCTGATATGGGTGTCGTCGGTTAAAGTGTTGGGCCCGGTGGTTGTGTGGGCGATGTTGATGGGCCCGTGTTGTCATCCATTCTTCTTGGATTTAAAGGGCCTCGTCGTTCTCTTTGGACATAATTTGTCGTCGCCTCTCCTCTTCCGACAGTAAATATGGCTTGCCATGGATCCTAAATCATGGCATGTATTCCGGCATGCACGCTAACTCAGTAACGATGATCGATTCCCAAGTAGGTATATAATCATACCAGTTTTCCCAAATTTTGATATATGCTGACCAAAATCTTGGCCAACCCGTATGCAACTGCCATAAGTCGACTTTATGCTTATCATCGAGCACATCAGGTGCCACGGGAATCGGTTGTCAGAATCCAAATTGTCGCAATACTCTATTTGATTGGTGAATCTCCACGGTGGCATAGTTGACCAATGGGACCTTCACATGTAAAATGTTCGGGTTTTGAAAGAATTCATCCTGAATTACTGCCCAAATTATCGGATCGTCGTATGGTGTCCATTGAAACTATATGAACATGATAAAAAATATTAGTTATATACATAATACTAAATACAAAGCAACTATTTTATTATGTATATATATTTTATTTAATACTTAATTGTACTTCCGATCATTGGTCTAATAGAAGCTGTATATCTTCAAGAGAGGTAGGTATTCCAACATAACTCGCCGAATGGTTCCACCTAATAAATAAATTTTAATAAATTTTTAGCATACAATTATATTTTAAATCTACGTAATAATTATAAAATCTAATATAAAATTTACCTCGTTATGAGTGGGAATGTATATGGGTGGTCCACTCGAGGACGTAAAAATGGAAAGCGAAATCGTGCCCATGATTGCAGTAGTGATAGGCAAACTCCAATTTTGGCTTTATTCGATCGCGTCGCCCCGCACATCTCCCGGTACAATGTTGCTAACACAACAGACCCCTACTAAATTCACCAACTGCTCTAAAATCAACGATTTTTAGCAGCCATTTTAGATGTATGAGGTTTCGTGACAAGTCCGGCATCAAATAACCTCCAATTATCTCAAGAATGTATGCCCGAGCATATCGTATTCTTTCTAGTTCCCAGCTCCGAGAATATGTCTCGTAACCAGCCCATCTCGATCCGAACTCCGTTAATATTATCTGAAATAGCACCGAAAAGCTCGTAGCATACAGTTCCCCAATCAGCAGATTGGGCGGATCCGGTGATTGCGTACCCATCCACCGGCAATCCCAATTGCAACTGCACGTCTTCTAGAGTGATAGTACACTCTCCGCATGGAAGATGGAGAGTGTGTGTCTCGGGTCTCCACCTCTCTATCAACGCACTGATTAGTTTCGGGTCCAACTTACACCCCCGACCTATCGTGGCCACGTGCCAAAAGCACGCTTCTCGCAGGTAATTCTCTATCAACGACGATGACGGACCAGGCATATTACGAATATAGCATTGCAACACTCGATCTACAGACTGTTATAAAAAATTATAAAATAAAAATTAATTAAAATTGTATAAATGAAAAAAAAATATTAAATAGTATTAAAAAATTAATTAAAATTGTATAAATGAAAAAAATATTAAATAGTATTGAAAAATTAAAATTATCACTTACCATGTCATTTGATCGACGGAGATATGTTTATTATCGAGACGAATTAATTCTCCAGCCATTGCTATTACGATCGAATATTTTTTAATTTTAAAAAAACTAATTCAAAAAAATTTCAAACAGAACTTTTTTGGAAAAATTAAAAAGAGCTTTGAAAAAATTGGAAAGAAATTTAAGAGGATGACTTTTGTGTGAAAAAATGGAAGGGAAGGCCTTTTATAGTTTTTTTTTTACCGTTGGAGCCCAAACGATCAAAAAAATAGCCGTTCGGGGGTTTAAAAAATGGGTAAATTACATCCCTGAATGAGCGTTTTGTCCACGTCAGCACAAAAATAGCCCAGGGATGCGTTTTGCTGACACATCACCTGAGATCGCGCTGATGTGGACGAATTTTATGGGAATTCGGTCTTTTCCGGTAAATAATCAAAAAGTTTGTTCATTTCCGTAAATAATGTTAAAATTAGGCGTTTTTGGTAAAATGACCCTAAAAAATAGATATAATCAAAACTTATAATAAAATTGTTAAAAAATATTTTTAAGATAAAAAAGGAAAAAAAAAAAAAAGAGTGCATGTAAATCAGCCATTCATTAATAAAAAATTATGATTAGTGCAAATTCATGCACCAATAAAACCATTACCACTATCTAGTAAAGCAAACTCCCCCTTCCCCCGGCCACCCGCAAAAAAAAAAAAAAAAAAAAAAAAAAAAAAACACTATAGTACCTTTTCCAGTTCATCACAAGCAACTTGCATATCATAAAAGTCTTTATATGCTTTTCTAATATTTCCTTATAGTATTATTTATTTATTGTTTTTATAAAAATATGAATAAAGTAATGTATATTAATGTAAATGAAAAAATGGATTGGACCTAATACTTAAATATCAGAGCTCAAATTTGACATTAACAAATAATCTATTTTTTTATATTAACAAATAATCTAATCTTTAAAGATTTTTATTTGAAAATAGTAAAATTAATAATTAATTACAAAATATACTAACAAATAGCAGGATTTAAAAAAAAAATGAAAGGTCAAACAAACAACCACCATTGTGGGAAACGGAAAAAGTTGTGCAATATAATATTGCCCCTTTGCCTTTGCCTCATCAGAAATTGATATGGGTTGAAAGCTGAAAGTGTTTCATCTTCTGCTTTTATTAATAGAAAAAAATTCTTAATTTAACGTAGCTTGCTTTGCTTTATAATGTGTTTATCGTGTCTATTGCTCCACTGTTAGAAATAAATTCCTTGAGGATAAGATCACCAACTTTGTTTGAAAACAAATGGTTCATTATTGAACAATATGAATGCACTGACTCACATGTCCATAAAGTTTAATGCCAACTGTGGTGGAAAAGCCAGAATCCTCCATTACCTCGGAAATTAGAATGAACTATGCATGATGTACAGCTATCTACCAAAAAATAAAAAAATTTAAGCTAATTCTTAGTATGCGAAAAACTTGTCTGTTTTATCAAATATCTAACAAGACACTGTAAATCTCATATTACTAATCTTCAATAATTAATCGACAAAATTTTTAAAAGTTGGTCAACTTCAAATCCACTATACTTGAAAGATTTATATAATCGAAAATGCCACATATGACATCTTTTAGCAACCATCTGGCAAATTGATAGTGGAAATTAAAGCTAAATGATCATACAGATTAGTTGAAATTTTAGAACCTGTCGGGATCATAGTAAATAAGTGCTGTAGTTGTGGCCTAAAAAAGGATAGAAACTTGTAACAAGCCAATGGCGAGTTTTGTATCAAAGCTGAGGTGGAAATCAACTTATAAAACCCAACATCCATAGGTAGGTCAAAATGGGTTGTGAAATAAACTCTTATTTTAATGACATCATCCATTTACAGCCATAGCAGTATATTTCAAACTTCTTTCCTTGTCTAAATGACTAAAAAGGTATTTTCTATGACGAAACTGAAACTAAATTAGAAGATGGCTTTTTACCCCTTCAAGTCAAACAATACAGCAGATAAATACGTGTTTATGAGGTTGACAGATTGAATGGCCCGTCTCAAGCTATTGCTTTGCCTACTTATGGCTGATTTAGGAATATTCGTAATTCGAAGCATCATTATCAGTTAGATTATAGAATCTAAATGGATTTTCAATCAATTCCTTTATGAGACAAATTTCGGTATTTCACAATCATAATAATTGCTTATATTCTATATTATCATTTTATCATTATATATAATTATGAAAAAAATAATTTTTATATATAATTATTAAAAGATAAAAATGTTTTATGTTCAAATAAATTATTTTGAAGAAATGTGTTCATTATATTAAATATTAAAACGGCACTGAACAAGACTAAATAACGATAAATGAATCTAACATCTATAATAATGGTAATGAGTTTTTTAGAAAGTGATAATAGATTTTAAAATTACACATATATGGATAACATACCAATTCTATAATGTTGATGAAGTTGATGTTGGTGCATGGCAATAAAAATAAATTTATTTGAAATTAACGAAAGGTTCAAGACGTGTATCAATGTCACTTTCTTTAAGGTTCTATTTGCAATCACCTATATTATGGTGTGTGAAAAAGTTAATGACAAATGAAACTCGAGGATACAATGAAGCCCAATGACTATTTACTTTTTGCACTGACGGAAACAGCCTATTGAGTATTGAGTGGAACATAACAAGAAAATCAATTTTTATATAGAATTGCTGTAGTAATTCTTTATAAAACAATCTAATAATATAAAATAAGATGGGAGATCAAAAAGAAACTTTTTTTTCTATATTTTCGGGTGTTCTCGTGTCTATTCATAAGGGCATAACTATCCAAATGGATAATCATATTTTTAACCATAAACATTATTATTCAATGTATCAACTTGAATAATTATGACCCTTTTTTTATTAATTAAGTGATATAATTTTTGGTGACAAGGGATATAAGTGTTCACTATGAATAGTGACAACTCTTGCTTAATTATCAAGTAACATTATTTTTAAGTCACTTGTAACTTTTTAGTTATAACTATTAGAACATTATATATATTTTAAAAATTTTCCAACATTTCATAATATTTGCTTCCACTCCATTGCTATCCACAATCTAACAAGTTTGTTATCCTGAAACAATTTAGCAGATTTATACAGGCCAAATGAATAACAAAAGTTCGATTAATTTCAACTGTAGGTGGTGTTCCATTAGATGTGCTCATGAGCTATGTCAGGTTGAGACTGGGCCAACAAAAAATTAGGCCTGTTTGCTAGGCTAGGGCCCAGTCCAGCCCAAAAAATGAGCTTAAAATTTTGTCAAAGCCCAACCCGGATAAAAATGTTAAAACCAGGGTCTAGCTCGACCCGGGCATATTAATTTTTTTATAGAATTTTTATATAATTTTAAATATATATAATACATCAAAAATACTAAAAATATTAGAATAAATATTTCCCAACAAATTAAAAATAAATTTTAAAAATTATCTATACTTAAATAACACTAAGATAGATGCAACTTAACAAGTAAATGCCTCTTAAAATAATAACAAATTTAACAATAAAACAAGTGTTATACAATATCCAAACAATAACAACAAAATAGTAGTAACATAACAGTGAAATTGTAGCAAAATAGGGAGAAAACAACAAGAAAATAGCATTAAAACAACAAAAAATAGTGGTTCTTTTTTGTCCTTTTGTGAATTCGGGCCGGGCCCAAACTAAAAATGCCTTACCCGAGGCCTAGCCTGTTTTTTAAACGGGCCTTATTTTTTTTCCCAAGCCTATTTTTCGGGTCTATATTTTTGCCCAAATCTTCTCACTTTTCAGATAGACCTTCAAGTTAGATTATGAACAAGTCTATGTTACATTAAGTTATAACATTTTAAACAAATGAAACAGAATGTATTCAGAAATGGTGGAAAAAAAAAACTAAAAATACCTAACAATAATAGTAGTAGTTGATGATGGGTTGTAAGGTGGAGAAATAATAATATTGTAATTCAGAGTAAGACCAAACAAAGAGATAATCTTTAGAGAATTTTAAAGAAAGTTTAGAAGTCATAAGTTTCACAAAAATATTAATATATTTTTATTTAGAAAGAGCTTAAATGGTTGGCAATGGTAAATTGTGAAAAAGAGTTTATTATAATTCTAAAAGGAAAGGAGAAAAACTCAATGTTATAGAAAAGATTAAAGAAAAATCTTTGAAGTATCTTTATATTTATCTATCAAATTAATTTCTTTGAATAACTCAAAAATATTACAATATTCTAAGATTATTTCCACTTCTTCTACTTTAGTAAAATAGTATTGTACGAAATATCTTTTATGGAACATTTCTTGAAGAACATTTTGCTGCGATAATTTTATTTTACTGTAAGTTGTTTTGTTTTTTCACGAGTTTATTTTGAATAATAACTATTGTTGAAAAACAATTGCTCTAAATCAAAAGTTATTTTGAACATAGTTGTTCTAAAAGAACAAGAACAATTCTAAAGAAGAGTTGACTCGAACAATATTTATTTTCAACAAAATTTGTTTTCAAATGACAATTATTCCGGATGATAATTGTTTTAAATTGTTCTTAATTAGCTATTCTCAAACTATGATTATTCTAAACAACAACTACTAGTTATCCTAAAATAGATATTAGAAATAGTGGAAGAGATGTCAAAAGTCAAAACTAAATATATCCTATGTGTAATTTATACACATTTAACGGTACTTGTGTAGATTCTAAATTATGATCTATTTGTTAAGTATTCACATTTTTTATGCATAATCTGATATATTGTTGTGTTTACATAATTATATCTTCGAATTAAAAATCATGACATTGGTGATTATTTTGGATTATTCTTAGAATTTTGTGTTAATAATTTCTCTAAATTGACATTGAAGATAATCCTATGTGATGATTGTTACAGTTCTACAGATTGACAATATCTGTTTCACTGATGTATAGCTTACTTACAGGAGGTCAAATTTTTAATAATCTATTGTTGGTAAAATAATCAAGATGTGAGGGTAAAACCCACACCAAATCTTAAACTAAACAAATCATCAGATAATTGTCATCATCAGGCATAAGCACCAAGGATAAAGGGCAAACGAAAATGCACTTCCATATAAAACAAATAGCTAGAGATAAATGAACTCAGTTCCATTGGCATTAGTAGGCGACAGTTGCCAGGAGAAAAAAAAAAAAGGTTACATAGTGAACTAATTGTCAGTTCCTACAATTTATGTCCAATCGCCAGCTCTCACTCTTCACTCAAATCCATTCATGCTACAAATTGCTTTTATGGTTTGCTAGGAGGTCCAAAATTGCCATATAGAAAAAGGAACAAAATGAAAACAGTTCCTAATGTTGTTGGTTAGCAGCTTGGCATTGTCAAAAGAGATGCCACAGCTGCCGCATTGCCGCCAAAATGGTGATGGCACAACCGATAAAAGCTGAGGTACAGTTACCTCCAGTTCCACCATTTGGGGATACCATCATTGGGAGATTGTATCCATCAACAAGGCTACCATCATAGAAATCCAATCCCCAGCGCCATTTAATGTAAACTTTGCAAGAGTGGCAGGAGGGCTAGCACCGCTACGTGAACATTCTAGTGTAGATGAGCCGCAGTCTCCAGTGAGGCAAGAGAATTTGCCAGAAGAGTCCTCGGTGCAAAGAGTTCGACCACATAAGCGACCTGACCAAGATGTTGGAACCGAGACGGATGTTGATTCGCCTCGTCTAAGAATGAAACCTGTTGGAGAAATCTGTGTTGTTCCAGCACCTGACAGAAACCCTGGCCAAACTGTGTATCTGCATTTGTTTACCATTGTGAACACTGATGAATGAGATTGAGAACCTGTAAAACAAGAACATGATTTTAAACCAATACGAACAAAGCGAAGAAAAACTAAAAACTACAACGAAATATCAATTGGCAAAAGAACTGAGACCTAAGAACAGTTGAAGGAAGAACATAGCCAACACAATGGAAAGCTGATGAGTAGCCATTGAATAAGGAGGGAATGAAAGAAGTGAACTTCAAAGAAGGCTGTGAACAATCAAATTTAGAAGCACTTGGTAGGAAAATATTTAGATGAGGAATATGTGTCTTATGTGTACAAGTATTTATAACCTAAAAAAGATTAGAATTGATGTGGGAACCATGTGATGTGTTATAGAATAGGAAAGGGTTGTGGGGACAGCCAGACAGGGCAAACTGGCAAAGAGGCAAATGTTCATTGTCATCCCAAATGTAGCTCTAGTATGTTCAACTAATAGGTATGACATTTTTCTGCATATTTGTAATACTAATAGAGCGAAAGAAAGAAGACAAGGGCAATATATAAAGAACATGAAGGGATACCTGCAAAAATATGATGATGAGGCCATACGAGAAACAAACAAACACCTAATGGCTTATAGACTTGATTAATTTGCAATTTTGCATCTTAATGTGAAAAGGGCAATTTTGCAATCATAATGCCTTCATCATTTTTCTTTGATTCCTCCATAAACTTTAGCAGGTAACCTGGGCTCTGACAGAGACCATTCTCCTTCCATTGGAAACATCTCTATAGTAAACAGACAGGAACCTGAAAAACAAAAGAAGCAGCTGATGAACTTCCAATATGCAAATTACAAAAGAGATAGAAACAACATTACTACTATATCATGAGTCAATGTGTAAATGTGATTTTGATTTTGGTTTTCACCAAAAATAAAATGTTCATTGTTCAGTTGCTATATAAGATGTTTCACAGAAAATGAAACTGATTTTCCATTCATTAGCATGTTATTATGAGCTTTTGGTGTGGGGGCTTCATGTGTTGCAACTTGTATTTGGGATTTATTGATTTTTATTTTCACATATAATTTTTAGGTTTTTAATAAATTATATATAATATATTTCAAATATTTCTATATAAATATATTTATGATATTTTTTTTGTAGAAAAAATATATTTTATGATAATTATTGATAGGCTGGGGTAGAATTTTGTTTTAACTCCACAATTGGAGTTATGGAGATAAAAAATTCAACCGTCAATATATCAAATAATTATCTATATATTTATATGTAGATGTAAATTTTAAAATTATTAATTAAGTTCAGTAACTTAATTTAATAATTATGTTTTAAATTTAAATGTATTTTTTAAAATGTTTATTATGAAAAAATATTATATTTAAAATATCAAAATTTTGTACTAATTGATACGAGCTGGCATACACCAATAAAAGCTAGTATTGATTGAAACAGAAACTTTGTACTAACTAATATGAGCCGGCACATATCAAGAAAAATCAATATTGATTAAAACAAGTCGAAACATATCAAATCTTTACTAGAATGAAGCCTAAGTTATTTAGTACTAGAGGTGTTCATGGGTCGGGCTGGGCCCAACCAAACTCTTAGGGTTGTTTCCTAGGCTCGACTCGGCCAAAAAATGGGCCTAAAATTTTGCCCAAACTCGACCCAGATAAAAAATACTAAAACTCGAGCTTGGCCTGACACGTCGGTATTAATTTTTTATATAATTTTTAAAAATATATATAGTACATTAAAAATATTAAAAACATTAAAACAAATATTTTCCAAGAAACAAATTAAAAGAACTATGTATGCTTAAATAATATTAACATAAGTGTCACTTAAAATACAATATATGCCTCTAAAACAGTAATAAAATTAAAAATAAAACAATAGTTATAAAATATTCAAATAATAACAACAAAATAATAATAATATAATAATAAGATGATAGCAAAATAGTAAAAATAATAAAATAACAACAAAATAGTAAAAGATAAAGTAAAAAAATATTATTTTTTTTTTGTAAATTCGAATTGTAGTATTGTACCAGCCCGACTTAATTTCTAAAAGTTTTTTTTTTTTTTCTTTTTTCCTAATCCAATTAACGACGCGGCACATGGAGAGTTGTACTTAGTACCGACTGATGACCGAAACTGTAGGTACTGGCAAGTACGGTACCCAGTATTATGGCTGATAGTCCTTACATCTAGTGACTTGTTATTTTCACCTACCACTTGTATAAACTTTAATTCATTAATAATTCTTGTCATATAGATTCTGGCAGGTCTGTGTATCTGTATTGTGTCATCTTCTGGGTATTATTTATTCATATATTTATTTTAGTCCCGTTGGTTTCATATATAATAATGGTTGATATAAAATTAAGGGATCTTCATTCAAAAGCTCCATGTAAGCGATGGTATTTTGTCCATATGTAAGAACTGCAGGAATGGAATCTGATTCTTAGCTTGCAACGCAATCATCCATATAGGAAATATCACCAAACCAAAGTGCTCCACATGATGTAAAGTAGGATAGTAAAGAGTAGCAAATTTGGAGGGTACAAGGTAAGCTATAGCAATAATATTCGAATTGGTTACGAACCTAATGATGTTAATGGACATTAGCATGCGAATCTCACAATTGAAAGTGAAGTATGTTGCATTAAGACAAAGAATCTTGCAAATGTACCTTCGGCGTGAAATGTCATCACTCCATAAACTGATGTTTCAGCAGAAAAAAAAGGCTAACTTTGCATTTCCCAACATTGCATACAGGAAAAGCAATAATACAGGAATTTTAATTAATAGTTTATAGACCAACAGACAGCTGGGATTCCTAGGGCAATTGGTGAGTACACAGAACAGAAAAAAAAAAAAAGCAGCCACTCTGCAAATGGCTGACAATACTACTTAGCATGCATTAAGTATGGAAGACTTCTAACTGTATGTACACTCCAATTTAGAATTATGAACTCAATGATGGGGTACTGTATAAAGAGAGAAATTACAAAGGGAAAGTGATTGAATCAATGAAATCCGGTTGACCCTCTAGACTGATACAGCTCCAATCTACTTTTGGCCTCTTGTAAGAGTTTGCCAGTTGCATTCTGGGTCATGTTGGATTGCCTGGATGCCCATTCGAGCACGGTAAGAACCTTGGCTTGAGCAAGTTCCTCGCTGTCAGGTACATGCTGGGAAATGTAGCATAGGAGAAGTAATGCTGGAAGTTGAACAATATGTTCCCCAAAATACACAAGCTGAATCAAATGCTTTGCACCTCCTGCATTAATGATTGCCTTGGAGTGATCAAGGTGTAGATAGTTGTCCGTGCAAGCAAACTTGGCGAGTGCAATTGCAGCCTCCTTGGAAACTTCGGCTTCCCTTTCGTCAAGAAGTTTGACCAAAGGGGCAATCATCCTTGTTTCCGTAGCTCTAAATGTCCTAGCCAAATTTCCGATAGCCTTGATACAAGGAATCAGCAGTTCTGAATCAGCCTGCTCGGTGATCTTCAACAGCTGGTCCACGATGAGCTTACAAGCATGAGAGTTGGGCTTGAAAGCAGACCTTCTCAAATCAGGATCCTGCTCTGCCACAGCTGTAATCTCCATCAATGCCATAGCTGAATTAAACCGCACTTCTTCAGTTCCTTTTTCAAGCAAAACCGCGAAACATAGCAATGCTCTGGACTCAGTTATACTCTTGCAGATAAGCGAATTCTCCTTTGCAAGATGCCATAAGGCTCTAGCTGCCATTGCTTTCATATAAGACTTGGTTGCAGGATCTTCCGATTCCCTTCCCTTAGTACTCGCCCCTGTAATCAAACCATTCTGGTGATACTGATAACTAAGCTGGTGAGCTTGCTTGGCGATGACATTGCCCTGACTATTACTCCTAACATGGTTATGACTAGGCTTTTGTGGCAATTTCGCCCCTCCTTGCATTGCCATAGTATTTCTAACCACATGATGCATCTGATTCGGCTCTCGGTTCCCCATTGGATGCGGAATCTGAGTCTGATGATCTTCCTCAACAACATTTTTCACATTCGAATTATTATTACTACTCGCCATAACCACTGCGTGGATGGATGAAGCCTTGTTACTAGCAATTGCATATTTGCTATGTTCTTCAATCGTTTCAAACGCCAAATGACTAACGAGTAATCGGATGACATTGTTCTGGGCAAACAAATCTTGACATGTGGGGTAATTAGCAGCCAACTCAGACACTGCCCACGCACTCACGGCTTGAACTTTCATTGGACCTTCTTTGAGGATTTTCGCAAACACCGTGCAAACGCCAGCGTGGATCATGCGCTCGACGCTTTCGGGATCCCGGCCGAGAAGCCCAATTGCTTTGGCGGCGTTTTCTTGACCTTCGACTTTCCCTTCTTTGACTAATTTCAATAACGGCCCAACCCCTCCTTCTTCTATAATCAGTTTCCCGTATCGATCATTATCGCTGGCTAGCGAAACAAGCGATGCAGCCGCTTCGGACCGATTTTCAAGCGAACCGGTGTAAAGAATCGCGATCTGTTCCCAAATTAGGTGTAAAATAGGCTCGTTAGCAGCGATCGGAGGAAGGCCTAAATACTCATCGTCGCGATCGTCAGCTGAAGCTGACACACGGAGGAGCCAGGACACATCGCCGATAGAGTTCTCGAGCTGGGAAGACATTTTACGGAAGGCGGCACCAGGGTTGATTGTGAACACGCGCTTCATAATGCCGTTGGTGCGGCATTTGAGGACCAAAGAGAGGGCTTTGTCGAGGACTTGTTCAGTATCGTCGATTATGCGGCGCGTGGGACGAACGTAAAGGTCGGAACTCGCACGCGCCGCTTGTCGGAGCAAGCCAGCAAGTTTCTCTGTCTTGGACTTAAGCTCCGCACACTCTTGCTTAAACGAACTCGCTTCATCCGCCGCTTTAGTTACTTGGTCCGCTAACTGAATCGGCTTCGCCAAGATTTCTTTCACAATATCCGCCATCACAACAACCAAAAAAGTAAATAAAATTGATCAGACCAGAAAACAAATAAATCAAGCTGGAAACAAGACAAAGCAAAAGGGCAGATCTCTGTCGAGTTTTGGTTCTTAAGATTCTAGCAAAAGGCTTGATAAGCGGAGAAAATGGAGGGAAGAAGCGGGGTATTTGAAAGTGTTCGATTCAGCGACGTTTTGCGGCCTAAATTGCTGTTTTTCAGGGCAACAGAAATTTTGGGTGTTTTTTGACTCAGTGTGTGTACGCGTTAAAAAGGAAAAGGAGATTGATGAAGATGAAGAAGAAGCATTCATGGTGGACGAGTTTTACAGGGTCAAACGCGTTTTTCATTTTCTCGGGGGAGAGCTTTACTGTTCAGAACGACGAGAACTGCCAATTTATTATTATAACAATTATGAAGTCTTGCTGTCATTTTTACTTTTCTTTAGTATATAATAAGTTCCAAATTCATTATCATTTATTATTTTATACTTAATTACTATCTTTCAAATAAAAATAAGTTAAACTAACACAACCCCAATTAATAAATGGGTGAAATACCTAAATATACTAAAAAAATAAAAAAATTACGGAATTGGGCCGGCTGAAAATGGTCGTTTTCCCACAAAACGCGTCCACGTCAGCGCTTTGCTGATGTGGCACAAAGCTCGTCCTCAGGGGCGCGCTTTTGCCTTTACTCAAATATTGGATATTTATTTTTAAAATTAAATTTTAAAAAAATAAACAAATTCTATTTTATAAAAGATATTAAAATTAAATTACAAAAACATATAAGCAACTATTATTTTATTAAATAAAAAATAAAAAATAAAAAAAAAAAATTCTTATTTATTAAATATATTAAAACTAAATTACAAAAAATAAAAAAAAAATTAAATAATTTATTAAATATATTAAAAATAAATTACAAAAAGATAAAAAAAAAAACTTCTTATTTTATTAAATATATTAAAACTAAATAACAAAAATAAAAAATAAAGAAAACTTCTTATTTTATTAAATATATTAAAACTAAATTACAAAAAAAAAAAAATAAAAAACTTCTTATTTATTAAATATATTAAAACTAAATTACAAAAAAAAAAAATAAAGAAAACTTCTTATTAAATATATAAAACTAAATTACAATAAAATAAAAAATAAAGAAAACTTCTTATTTATTAATATATTAAAACTAAATTACAATAAAATAAAAAATAAAGAAAACTTCTTATTAAAATATTAAAACTAAATTACAATAAAATAAAAATTAAAAAATAACTTCTTATTTTATTACATATATTAAAATTAAAATAATAAAAAAATTAAACAATTTCTATTTTATTAAAGATATTAAAATTAAATTACAATAAAAAATTAAACAACTATATTTTATTAAATATATTAAAACTAAATTACAGAAAATAAAAAATTACTTTTATTTTATTAAAAATTCAAATTAAATTACATACAAAAAAATAAACAACTTCTATTTTAGTGTAGATATTAAAATTAAATTACAAACACAAATAAAAAATAATTTTTATTAAAAAATAAAAAATTTATTACAATTTAAAAAATAAAAAAGCCCATCCAAATCAATGTTGATGTCGGTCGGAATCAGTGCCACACGGGGGCGGTCGGCGGTTACGCGTTGGATTCCTCCTTCTTCTAGCTTCCGGCGGGGGTCGTGGAACCTCGGGCGAGGATTCCGGTTCCTCCGGCAGTGGGTCTGGTTGTAGGTATTGCGAGGATGACCCACCTTGATAAAATAATGACCCCGGAGGTGTTTGCATAAACCACGGCGGGGGTGTCTGAATCCCGTATGGCAAAGGAGACTGATAAAAAGAAGTGCTCCCCAATGGCGCCTCCTATGATCCCTCACGCGAAGACGGCCTCAAGATCGGCTGGCCAGTCGGAGTAGTCGGGAACGAACTCGAACCCGGCCATGCATTCCAACCTGGGGTGGGACTGGGAAAAGGAAAATATGGGTTAGGATACATATAAGGGCTAGGGTACGTACTTGGCATAAAGGCTAAAGGCTGTGATGTCGGTGTCGTCGGCTGAACTAATGGGCCCGGTGACTGTGTGGGCGCTGTTGATGGGCCCGGTGACTGTGTGGGAGCTGTTGATGGGCCCGATGACTGTGTCGGCGCTGTTGATGGCCCCGTCTCATCACCCCTTCTCCTTAGATTTAAAGGGCCCCGACGTTCCCTTTGTTGACGAAGTTGTCGTCGCCTCTCTTCTTCCGACAACAAATACGACTTACCATGAATCTTAAACCATGGCATGTATTCCGGCACGCACGCTAACTCAAGAACGACGATCGGTTCCCGGTTAGGTAAATAGTCATATCGGTTCTCCCACGTCTCGATATATGC
This sequence comes from Gossypium australe, assembly GCA_005393395.2. Classification (NCBI taxonomy): domain Eukaryota; kingdom Viridiplantae; phylum Streptophyta; class Magnoliopsida; order Malvales; family Malvaceae; genus Gossypium; species Gossypium australe. The sequence goes on along the minus strand of CM016624.1, from coordinate 4,709,682 downwards.
TGACCAAAATCTTGGCCAATCCATGTGCAACTATCGTAAAGTCCACTTTGTGCTCATCATCGAACACCTCAGGTGGCACGGGAATCGGTTGCCGGAATCCAAATTGTCACAGAACCCGATCTGACTGTTGCATCTCCACGGTCGCATAGTTGATCAATGGGACCTTCACGTGCCAACTGTTTGGATTTTACAATAACTCCTCCAGAATTACTGCCCGAATTGCCGGATCATCGTACGGTGTCCATTGAAACTATATTAACATTACCAAAATATTAGTTATATACATAATACCAAACACTAAATACGAAATACTAAATTATAAATACGAAATTCGAAACTTACTTGTGATCCTGACCGTTGGTCCAATAGAAGCCGTATATCTTCAAGCGAGGTAGGTATTCCAGCATAACTTGCCGAATGGTTTCACCTAATTAAATAAATTTTTAGCATACAATTATACTATAAATCTACGTAATAATTGTAAAATATAACATTAAATTTACCTCGTTATCAGTGGGAATGAATATGGGTGGTCGAGTCGAGGACGTGAAAATGGAAATCAAAATCGTGCCCATGACTGCAGTAGTGATAGGCAACCTCCGATTTTCACTTTACTCGGCTGCGTCGCCCCGCACATCTCCCGATACAACCTCGATAGCACGGCAGACCCCCAACTCAATTCACCTGCTGCTCTGAAATTAACAAGTTTCAGCAGCCATCTCAAGTGTACGAGGTTTCTAGAAAGGTCCGACATCAGATAGCCTCCAATTATCTAAAGAATGTATGCCCGAGCATACCGTATTCTCTTTATTTCTGTTGAACCCTCATTCGGCTCCGGGAATGTGTCTCGTAACCAGGCCATCTCGATCCAACCTCCTTGAATGTTATCCGGAATGACACCTAGAAGCTCGTAGCATACGGCTCCCCAATCACCAGAAGTTGCGGACCCGGTGACTACCGACCCGTCCACCAGCATTCCCAACTGCAACTGCACATCTTCTAAAGTGATGGTACACTCTCCGCATGGAAGATGGAAAGTGTGCGTCTCGAGTCTCCACCTCTCTATCAACGCACTGATCAAAGGCGGCTCCAACTTGAACCCCCGGCCTATCGTGGCCACGTGCCAAAAACCCGCTTCCCGCAGGTAATTCTCGATCAACGGCGATGGGGGACCATGCATATTGCGAATATAACATTTGTAACAGCCCAATTACGACCCTAATCGAAACAATGGTTTCGGGACCACGAATCCGAGCCGGAAAAATTTTATAAAATTATTTTTGCTTTCGTGTGTAGTCATTTTTAATAGTATCTGTCGAAAATTCGAGTTTTATTGCTTTGGTATGCTTAAATTAAGAGAAAGGATCTAATAGGTAAAGTATAAAAGTAGCCTTTATTAAGTGGGATGATTTAATTGAATTGTTTCTTACATTTAGGGACTTGCATGTCAAATAGTCCATTCTTATGGTAGTGGACGGCATAATGATGGACAAATATATTAAATTCAATTTGTTTTAATTAGTGACATTTTATTTATATTATAATTGGATTAAAATAAGGAGAAATAAAAACAAATGGTGGAATGTTCATCTTCTACTTTGGTTCTTCATTGCAGAAAGTTTGAAGGGGGAAGGGAAGCTTAAACTTTCAATTTCGGCCCTTGCATGTCCTCATAAGGTTAGCAATTGAACATGATTTTGAAAATACTTATATTATTGAGTTCATTTTCTTGAGCATTGTTGAACCCATGTTGAAATTTTTAGTTTTGAGCTTGCAATGAATTCGGCCATTTTTGAATGTTCTTGAATTGTTTTGCTTGATGGAAAAATAATGTATACATGGTTGAGATTAACATATTTGATTTGGAAGTTGTAAATGAATTATGGCATAATGGCTCAAATTATGAAAAAAAAATTAGTGAAATGTTAAAATGTACAGAAATTTGAGTTGTATGGATTCGTATAGAAGTAGATAACATTCGGCAATTAAGAATTTAAAGTCAATTTTTGAATACTTGTGAATTGTGCATTTGGGACTTAATGTATAAAGTTGTAAAATTAGAGGGGTGAATTTATAAAGTTGTAAATTATATTGTTTCGATAAATCTTAGTGTAACAAGGGGGTTTGGACAAGTTTGAGGAGTACTCGGTTATAGCTCAAAGGATATGAATTTTTATATTTTCGAATAAGTGAAAAGAAATAGGGTTAAATTGTAAGAAATTCGAACTAAGAATGATAGATTGGAAGAAAAGTATAGTTATGTGTTTCGGATTAAAATGAACGAAATTATTTGAATGGACTCTTTTCGAAATTTTGTCTAGATCAAGGAAAGAAAGAGTTGGAAACGGATCGAGGCAAAGCTAAGCTAATCGAATAAACGAGAACTTCAAATCTATCGACTTCCGAGGTAAGATTTAAGTATTTGGGCTAATTTTAATTATCCTTACATTACAATGTATTTGTTTGAATGAAAATTATAATTTTATTATTAATTTTCCGAATAAGGCATAAGAACTACCATAGGTGGCAATCGAATGTGGTTGGTAAGTGCATATACATAGGTATAATTGTTAAATAAATGAGTTGATTAATTATGCAAAGTGTAGTAAGGAATGGATATGTATATGTATTTATATAAGGGAATAGTGCATTCGGATATGTGTGAATGTATGTATATTCTAACGATGCCAATGATGATATGGTAACTAAAAGTGTAGTCACCGAAATTTTTTACTAGCCATGACCATGTATTACATGTATGGTTATACATTAGATGATTGGGGCACGTATAAAAGTAGGTAAATAATACCAAGGTAACAGAGTTTTAGATTAATTAAGTGTGTTGGCCGAATGCATGTGTGATTTTTATGAAATCGATAAGGGTGGTAATTAAGCATGCATACTTAGGTTCGATCTTAATTATCACATGTGAAAACTTTATAACCAGCTCTGCGTGTGCAGATACGTTGAGTAACGGCTCTATGTGAGCGAAACGTTACGGGAATTATTGAGTAACGGCTCTATGTGAGCGAAACGTTACAAGAAATATGGAGTAACGGCTCTATGTGAGTGGTACATTACGAAAAAGGGTAAGTAACGGCTCTATGTGAGCGATACGTTACCGAACTATCTAGTATAAGTGTAACACCCCAAACCCGGCCCAAACACCACGACCGAATCTGGCATGTCACTAAGGAAATTTTAAAAGATGTCGCAATTTCGGGAAATATTTTTCTTGAATTTAGCCTTTTATTCGGGAAAACTGAATGGTTGAATAATTTTGTAAAAGATATACATTTTATATTAATGCCTTAATGAATTAGAAACCGAAAATTGGATACATGCCTTAGCTTAATTAAAACGTAAAATCCAATCATTTAATAATATTAAAAGCCCAAAATTAAAACCAAAAAATATAAAGCTAGTGGCCCGTGGCCTTATTACAATGAAATTTAAAACCCACTAATTAAAAATGTTAAAAATAAATAAACTAAGTAAAGTCTTTTGCTGAATCAAAATAATCTCTCGCATGGCCACCTTGCGCTCCTCTCCAGCCCGGTCCGATGCACTAGCTGCTACCTGAAAGATGTTAAATAATAGGTTGAGTCGCGAGACTCAGTGTGCAACCCTCATGAACCATTCGATTTGGGCCTTAGCCCCACAGAACAGAATAGCAGGTATATAATAAAAATTATGCAAAGCCCAACCCAAATCCTAGGTTTCCATCCGCTACACACCACTCTTACCTGCCAGTCACACCATTGGGGATTTCTACAATCAACCCACACCGCTACACACCATTGATGACAGTCATGCTGCTCATCGTCAGATCATGGCCGTAGCCACTACAACAGGTCATGGCAGAAGCCGCTACAACAGGTCACGGCAGAAGCCGCTACAACAGAACACTTCCCCTTTCAATAAACCCAACCCCATGCAATCACAGAAAACAGCATACTTATCACATATGTCATCTTATCAGGAACATTCACTTAGGAATGACAGAGATCACTAACCTGGTGATTCGCTTTTACCCTCCTTGGGTTTCAATCATTATGCCGGGATTTCGGCATTTATCAGAATATAACAGATTAATAAACATATTTTAACAGGCAATCTAAATGGTGTGGAAGTGTTACACACCTGATATCGCGTAGTTTTACTCCCTTAGTTAAATCCTTACTGTAGTGACCCGATAGTTGAGTAACCGAAAAATATATTTTCGGTCTCCGTTTTCATAAAACTGAATCGTAAATATTTACTAAAAATATGTACGAAGCTAGTTGTGCATCTAATTGGGTTTTATTTAGGTGAATTTGATTTAATTAGAAGCATTTGGGGAAAAGGGATTAGATTGTAATAGGTGTGAAAGTTTAATTAAAGATTAAAGAAAATAAAAAGGATTAAAAAGGCAATTATGCCATTTTTAATTGATGAGGCGGCATAAGCATAGATTTTTTTTGTGTGATAAAATATATTATTATTTTATGTTAATATAATATAATATTATATTATATAATAAGGTTAAAAAAAAAGAAGAGAGAAGAAACAGAGAAGAAAACGGAACAGAGAGCAGGGGAAAGAAAGAAAAAGAGAGAAAAGAAAGAAGAAAAGGGTAAATTAAAAGTTTAAAGCTTAGAGTTTAATTTGGTAAGTTAATTTAGTCCTTTTCTTTTAATTTTGATGTTTTATAAGTTTTAGAACAAAGTTTTGATGAATTTAAGTTGAAGTTTTTGAAGTTTTAAAGTTTTTGAATATAGCATATGATGAATAAAATGATGAATTAGTGGTTTAATTGAAAGAATTTGAAGTTAGAATTGGATAAAGGACTTAATTGCAAAACAAGCTATAAGAAAACAGTTTTGGAACAGCAGCAGTAGAGTAAGTTTGAAAATTCACCAAAAATCGTAGAAGAGGAATTAGAAGTTGAGTGAGATACGAAATTAAAGCTTATTGAGTCTATTTTCATATGAAAGAAACAGGGAAAGCAAATAAATTCTGTAGTTTGAGATATTTAGATTTTGGTGAGACTAGTTCAGGGTGATTTCGAAATCCCCTGTTTTGATTTTGGAAAATCATAAAAAATTGGAGAAACATAATTAGGGACTTAAGTTTATATGTTTAGAATCCTGAATGAATCTATTTTTAATAGAAATAAACGAGAACATCATCTGAATTCTGTATGAAGAGATAATTAATTTTTAGTGAAGAAGGGTCAGAACTGCCAGACAGCAGAATAGGGGTGACTTTGATGAATAAACTGTACTAATTGGCTAAGCTAAAAATTCTGAAAATTTTATGGTATGAATATATGTGAGTTTAGTTTCAGGAAAAATTTATGGTTCTTCATTTGGAGTTATGTAGCTCTGGAAATAAATAATTTTGTGATTATGACACAAAAGGACAGCTTTGAATAAGTTTATGAGTAAAGTATTAAATTGAAATGTGAGCAAAAGTAAGAAAGGATGAATTTATCATAAAATACATGTTTATTTTATTAAATAGTATAGGAATTATTTGATTATTTTTAACATATAAATGTTATGTGTTTATATGAAATTGAAGAAAAAGAAAAGGAAGGAGAGGACCGAATCGAAGGAAAAGGAAAAGAGAAGGTTAAAGAGTGAAGGAAGAAGAACTTATATCACCTCAATCTTTTGTTGTAAGTACTACAAGAATTTTAAATTATTGTTATTTATCCTTTTTGAAATATTTATGTGAATTATTTTAATATATGAGATCCAGCTTTAATGCCCAAGTAGACGAAATTTAGAACTACTGTGATATTAGTGGCATGCCATTAAGGAACTTTAGCGCGCTCTCTGATATTAGCACGTTGGTGCTCTCTGATTATTAGCACGTCAGTGCTCTCTGATTATTAGCACATTGGTGCTCTCCGATTATTAGCACGTCAGTGCTCTCTGTTCACTTGTGCATCATAATGCACCTCTGTATCTGTTTCGTATATCCGGTGTGTTCTATAAAGTCTACTTTGGGCTAATATTGTGAATTGAGAATAAAAGTGAATTACTGATGTGTTATGGTAAGTTTTATACCTTACAAAAAAATAAGTTAAATTTATTTAAAGCAATGCATAGTTGAAGAGACTTGTATGTGAGTAAATATGCAATAATTGATTGAGTTTCAAATATTCTGTTATGATTGCTTAATTAATTATTCTTGTAGTGCTTACTAAGCCTTCACTGGCTTAACGCGTTTATTTTTAACGCGTAGGTACAAATAGACTAGAAGAGAAGTCCAACTAGAAGATCTCTCATCTCATCACATCTTCAAGGACTACAAAAGTAGGTACTATATTTTGTGTTAAAATGGCATGTACATAGGTGTTATTTCTGTCACTTAAAATTACTACATGACTTTTGTTGTAAAGAATGATATTTGGTATTTTGATGTTGTAAGTAGAATCTAAATATGTTTAAATATGAATTTGCATTGATTGAATTATTGGATTTTGGAATTGGTTGAATTAGTTATATTTGGAATGAATATGGTTTTAATTGCAGGGGGTTATAGGTGAAAATAAGCAGAAATGCTGTCGAAATTTTTATAAAATAAAAAAAAAAACATATATATATTTTCGCTAGTTTTGTAGAATGTTTGAACAAGTTCCATTCCCCTTTAAATATATGCTTTGGCTTCAAGAGCCCAATATAGGAATTAAATTACTAAATTATATCATGAAGGTAATTTTTATTTATAAGTAATTAGGAAATTTGACTAATATGTTCGGTAATGCCTTGTAACCCTGTTCCGGCGACGGTTTAAGGTTAGAGGGTGTTACATTTATTGGTATCAGAGCCTAGGATTTCTGAATTCTTGGGTCGAGTATGAGTCTATTTGTACATGCCATTTTATAAATTGATGTGATGAGATGAGTTTTAGTTATTTAATTGTGTAATTTATGAATATTGTAGAAACTTAAAGATGTCAAATAGATCTCGTGAAGAGTCAGAAAATGAAGTAGAGAGCAGGGCGCCAAACCTTGATAGGGAAAGAGATCAACATAGAGCCCAAGTTCGAAGTGAATCAGTAAACTTAGGAGATGATAGAGAGCCTGAATTGGAAGAAAGAAATCAATCTGAAACTGAACCAATACCGGCTAGAGAAGAAATTCCGATTGCAACTTTGTTACAGACAATGAATCAGTTATTGCAGCAAGTTGTGAGAACTAATAATGCTCCATCTGTTCCACCACTATCTTCTCCTATTATTGCTCCACATTCACAACCATCTATAACCAGTCATCGATCTCCCTTGGAGAAAATCAGAAAATATGGAGCTGAAGAATTTAAAGGAAAGAAAGATGATGATCCAACTGAGGCTGAGGAATGGTTAGAGAACAGTCAAAGAATATTTGAAGAATTGCAGTGTACAGGGGATGAAAAGTTGAAATGTGCAGTATCTTTATTAAAGGGTGAGGCTTATCAATGGTGGACCACTGTCATGAATATCCATCCTGCAGAGAAAATTAATTGGGATTTCTTTGTATCTGAATTTAGAAAGAAATATGTGAGTCAACTTTATCTTGAGAAGAAGAAAAGAGAATTTCTGGATCTGAAACAGAACAACATGTCTGTTGCTGAATATGAACGTGAATTTATCAGATTGAGTAAATATGCAAAGGAATTAATAGCAAATGAAGCAGATATGTGCAGAAGATTTGAGTGGGGATTGAATGAAGAGATTTATGTTCCTCTTATACCATTACATCTACAAGAATTTCCTATTTTGGTTGATAGAGCACAACGACTGGGAGAAGGGTTAGCTCGTTCAAAAGAAAAGAGTTTTGGGAAGAGACTAGCCACTAGTTCAGCACCACCACCATTTTCAAAAAGAGTAAGGGATTTTAGAGATTCTAGATACAGTTCTCCTACTGTTGGGCAAAGATCCAGAATTCAAACAAGACAAACTCAGCAGACGACCTCTATGGGTAGTACCGGGGGTTCTAAAAGAAAACCAACACTGTCATCATGTGAGCACTGTGGAAAATATCATTGGGGAGAATGTCGACTGAATTCCCGAGCCTGTTTTCGATGTGGGTCAAAAGATCATTTAATCAGAGACTGTCCGAAGATGTCAGAAAGTGTTACAGAACAGTCTGTGAGAGGTAACTCAGTTTCACAAAGAGGTAGACAACCTAGAATTTCTGGTGGCACTAGTAGTGGTACGAGATTGGTGAGGGAAACAACTGATAGATCTGAATCCCGAAGGCCTCGAACTTATGCTATCAGAAAACGAGAAGAGGGAGACGCTCCTGATGTGATTATTGGTACATTCTCTTTATTTGATTTTTCTGTAATTGCATTAATTGATCCTGGCTCTACACATTCATATATATGTATTGCATTAGTGAAAGAAAGAGATTTACAAGTAGAACTTACAGAATACGAAATAGTAGTTACTAATCCTTTCGGGCAAAGTGAGAAAGTTAATAAAGTGTGTAGAAGATGTCCCCTAAAAATTCATGATTATGAGTTTCCAGCAGACCTTATGGCACTTACGTTTTATGAGTTCGATGTGATATTGGGTATGGATTGGTTGTCAGAACATGGGGTTATGGTTGATTGCAGAAGAAAAAGAATTTCCTTGAGAACTTCAAATGGAGATGAAGTGATTGTAACCGGTGAAAAATATAGTGCATTGACGAATGTGGTGTCTGCAATGAAGGCTTCTAAGATGATAAGAAGAGGATGTACTGCTTTTCTTGCTTACATTTTAGATACTCGTACAACGAATTCTGAGATTGAAAAGATACCAGTGGTTCAAGATTTCATTGATGTGTTTCCAGAGGAATTACCGGGTTTACCTCCAGAAAGAGAAGTAGAGTTTGGGATTGAGTTAATTCCAGGCACTGCACCGATATCTATAGCACCTTACCGGATGGCACCTACTGAGTTGAAAGAATTGAAAACGCAGCTACAAGAATTATTGGACAAGGGATTTGTACGTCCTAGTGTATCACCATGGGGAGCACCAGTATTGTTTGTAAAGAAGAAAGATGGGTCTTTGAGGCTTTGTATAGATTACCGTCAGTTGAATAAAGTGACTATAAAGAACAAATATCCATTGCCCAGGATTGATGATTTGTTTGATCAGTTAAAAGGAGCTAGTGTATTTTCTAAAATTGATCTCAGATCGGGGTATTATCAGTTACGGGTGAAAGAATCTGATGTATCGAAAACTGCATTTAGGACTTGGTACGGTCATTATGAATTCTTGGTTATGCCATTTGGATTGACTAATGCTCCAGCTGCTTTCATGGATCTTATGAATAGAATTTTTCAGCCTTATTTAGATCAGTTTGTGGTTGTATTTATAGATGACATTCTAGTGTATTCAAAAGGTGAAGAAGAGCATGATAAACATCTCCGAATTGTGCTACAGATTTTGAAAGAAAAACAATTGTATGCTAAATTGAGTAAGTGTGAATTTTGGTTAAAAGAAGTCACTTTTCTGGGACATATAGTATCGGTAGAGGGTATTCGGGTAGATCCCAAGAAGGTAGAAGCTATACTTGAATGGAAACCACTAAAGAATGTGACAGAAGTAAAGAGTTTTCTCGGATTGGCTGGTTACTATAGAAGATTTGTTGAGGGATTCTCTATGATTGCATCTCCATTAACGAAATTGTTGCAGAAAAATGTAAAACTTGAATGGACAGAAAGGTGTCAGCAAAGTTTTGAAAAATTAAAAGCAGCATTAACAGAAGCTCCTGTGTTGATTCAACCAGAATCTGGTAAGGAGTACGTGGTTTTCAGTGATGCTTCATACAATGGTTTGGGCTGTGTGCTAATGCAAGGAGGAAAGGTAGTAGCATATGCTTCTAGGCAATTGAAGCCACACGAAAAGAACTACCCGACGCATGATCTTGAATTGGCTGCAGTGGTGTTTGCGCTAAAAATATGGAGACATTATTTATACGGGGAAAAATGTTATATTTACACTGACCATAAGAGTTTGAAGTATTTGTTAACTCAGAAGGATTTGAATTTGAGACAGAGAAGATAGGTTGAATTGATAAAGGATTATGATTTAATTATTGATTACCATCCAGGTAAGGCTAATGTTGTTGCTGATGCTTTAAGCCGAAAATCTCTATTTGCTTTGCGAGCTATGAATACCCGATTGTCTTTGGTTGATAATGGTTCAATCATAGCTGAATTGAGAGCTAAACCCACATTTTTACAGCAAATACGTGAAGCTCAAAAGAATGATAAGAAGTTACAGGTTAAATGGGCACAGTGTGAGTCAGGTACTGATTCTGAATTTCAGGTTGGAATTGATGGTTGTATGTTATTCAAAGGTAGGATATGTATACCTCAGAATTCAGAACTCATACAAAAGATTTTATACGAGGCTCACAACGGTATTATGTCTGTACATCCGGGGAGTAATAAAATGTATAATGATCTGAAAAAGATGTATTGGTGGCCAGGAATGAAACGGGATATCTCTGAGTTTGTATCAAGATGTTTAATATGTCAGCAAGTTAAAGCTGAACATCAGGTACCTTCAGGATTACTTCAGCCAATTACTATACCGGAATGGAAATGGGAAAGAATCACTATGGATTTTGTATCGGGGTTGCCGTTGTCTCCGAAGAAAAAGGATGCTATTTGGGTGATTGTTGATCGATTGACAAAATCAGCGCACTTTATTCCGGTACGTATGGATTCTTCTTTAGAGAAACTGGCTGAACTGTATATATCTGAGATTATCAGGCTACATGGAGTGCCTGTCTCCATTATATCAGATAGAGATCCCCGATTTACTTCTCGTTTCTGGGATAAATTGCAAGAAGCTTTAGGTACTCAGTTGTATTTCAGTACTGCATTTCATCCTCAAACAGATGGCCAATCTGAGCGTGTAATTCAAGTATTGGAAGATATGCTCCGATGTTGTATATTAGAGTTTGAAGGTAAGTGGGAGAGGTATCTGCCTTTGATTGAATTTGCTTACAATAACAGTTATCAGTCCAGTATTAAAATGGCTCCGTATGAAGCTTTGTATGGTAGAAAGTGTAGAACACCGTTATATTGGACAGAGCTCAGTGAAAAGAAGATACATGGGGTTGATATGATCCAAGAAACAGAAGAAAAAGTAAAAGTCATTCGAAATAGTTTGAAAGCAGCATCTGATCGTCAAAAATCTTATGCTGATCTTAAAAGAAAAGATATTGAATATAATGTGGGTGAAAAAGTATTTTTGAAAGTGTCGCCATGGAAAAAAATTCTCCGATTTGGGAAGAAAGGCAAGCTCAGTCCAAGATTCATTGGGCCGTATGAGATCTTAGAACGGGTTGGTCCAGTTGCTTATCGGATAGCCTTACCACCGGAATTGTATAGAATTCACAATGTTTTTCATGTCTCAATGTTACGAAGATACCGGCCTGATCCATCTCATGTGATTACTCCTGAAGTAATAGAAATTCAACCGGATTTAACTTATGAAGAGGAGCCAATTAAGATACTTGCTCGAGAGGTAAAGGAATTGAGAAACAAACGGGTTCCGTTGGTAAAAGTGTTGTCGAGACATCATAATTCGGAAGAAGCAACATGGGAAAGTGAGGAAACAATGAGACATCAATATCTGCAGTTATTTACGTCAGGTAAATTTCGAGGACGAAATTTATTAAGCGGGGGAGAATTGTAGTGACCCGATAGTTGAGTAACCGAAAAATATATTTTCGGTCTCCGTTTTCATAAAACTGAATCGTAAATATTTACTAAAAATATGTACGAAGCTAGTTGTGCATCTAATTGGGTTTTATTTAGGTGAATTTGATTTAATTAGAAGCATTTGGGGAAAAGGGATTAGATTGTAATAGGTGTGAAAGTTTAATTAAAGATTAAAGAAAATAAAAAGGATTAAAAAGGCAATTATGCCATTTTTAATTGATGAGGCGGCATAAGCATAGATTTTTTTTTGTGTGATAAAAATATTATTATTTTATGTTAATATATATTATATATATATAATAAGGTTAAAAAAAAAAGAAGAGAGAAGAAACAGAGAAGAAAACAAAACAGAGAGCAGGGGAAAGAAAGAAAAAGAGAGAAAAGAAAGAAGAAAATGGTAAATTGAAAGTTTAAAGCTTAGAGTTTAATTTGGTAAGTTAATTTAGTCATTTTCTTTTAATTTTGATGTTTTATAAGTTTTAGAACAAAGTTTTGATGAATTTAAGTTGAAGTTTTTGAAGTTTTAAAGTTGTTGAATATAGCATATGATGAATAAAATGATGAATTAGTGGTTTAATTGAAAGAATTTGAAGTTAGAATTGGATAAAGGACTTAATTGCAAAACAAGCTATAAGAAAACAGTTTTGGAACAGCAGCAGTATAGTAAGTTTGAAAATTCACCAAAAATCGTAGAAGATGAATTAGAAGTTGAGTGAGATATGAAATTAAAGCTTATTGAGTCTATTTTCATATGAAAGAAACAGGGAAAGCAAATAAATTCTGTAGTTTGAGATATTTAGATTTTGGTGAGACTAGTTCAGGGTGATTTTGAAATCCCCTGTTTTGATTTTGGAAAATAATAAAAAATTGGAGAAACATAATTAGGGGCTTAAGTTCATATGTTTAGAATCCGGAATGAGTCTATTTTCAATAGAAATAAACGAGAACATCATCTGAATTCTGTATGAAGAGATAATTAATTTTTAGTGAAGAAGGGTCAGAACTGCCAGACAGCAGAATAGGGGTGACTTTGATGAATAAACTGTACTAATTGGCTAAGCTAAAAATTCTGAAAATTTTATGGTATGAATATATGTGAGTCTAGTTTCAGGAAAAATTTACGGTTCTTCATTTGGAGTTATGTAGCTCTGGAAATAAATAATTTTGTGATTATGACACAAAAGGACAGCTTTGAATAAGTTTATGAGTAAAGTATTAAATTGAAATGTGAGCAAAAGTAAGAAAGGATGAATTTATCATAAAATACATGTTTATTTTATTAAATAGTATAGGAATTATTTGATTATTTTTAACATATAAATGTTATGTGTTTATATGAAATTGAAGAAAAAGAAAAGGAAGGAGAGGACCGAATCGAAGGAAAAGGAAAAGAGAAGGTTAAAGAGTGAAGGAAGAAGAACTTATATCACCTCAATCTTTTGTTGTAAGTACTACAAGAATTTTAAATTATTGTTATTTATCCTTTTTGAAATATTTATGTGAATTATTTTAATATATGAGATCCAGCTTTAATGCCCAAGTAGACGAAATTTAGAACTACTGTGATATTAGTGGCATGCCATTAAGGAACTTTAGCGCGCTCTCTGATATTAGCACGTTGGTGCTCTCTGATTATTAGCACGTCAGTGCTCTCTGATTATTAGCACATTGGTGCTCTCCGATTATTAGCACGTCAGTGCTCTCTGTTCACTTGTGCATCATAATGCACCTCTGTATCTGTTTCGTATATCCGGTGTGTTCTATAAAGTCTACTTTGGGCTAATATTGTGAATTGAGAATAAAAGTGAATTACTGATGTGTTAAGGTAAGTTTTATACCTTACAAAAAATAAGTTAAATTTATTTAAAGCAATGCATAGTTGAAGAGACTTATATGTGAGTAAATATGCAATAATTGATTGAGTTTCAAATATTCTGTTATGATTGCTTAATTAATTATTCTTGTAGTGCTTACTAAGCCTTCACTGGCTTAACGCGTTTATTTTTAACGTGTAGGTACAAATAGACTAGAAGAGAAGTCCAACTAGAAGATCTCTCATCTCATCACATCTTCAAGGACTACAAAGTAGGTACTATATTTGTGTTAAAATGGCATGTACATAGGTGTTATTTCTGTCACTTAAAATTACTACATGACTTTTGTTGTAAAGAATGATATTTGGTATTTTGATGTTGTAAGTAGAATCTAAATATGTTTAAATATGAATTTGCATTGATTGAATTATTGGATTTTGGAATTGGTTGAATTGGTTATATTTGGAATGAATATGGTTTTAATTGCAGGGGGTTATAGGTGAAAATAAGCAGAAATGCTGTCGAAATTTTTGTAAAATAAAAAAAAAACATATATATATTTTCGCTAGTTTTGTAGAATGTTTGAACAAGTTCCATTCCCTGTTAAATATATGCTTTGGCTTCAAGAGCCCAATATAGGAATTAAATTACTAAATTATATCATGAAGGTAATTTTTATTTATAAGTAATTAGGAAATTTGACTAATATGTTCGGTAATGCCTTGTAACCCTGTTCCGGCGACGGTTTAGGGTTAGAGGGTGTTACACTTACTATCTGGATCTACAACCTTAGTCTAAAATCTTGCGCAAAAGCCGAAAGAATACGAAGATTTGGGCTCCCCTACATTCGGCCAAGAATTAATAAATACCCGAATTTATACGTTAAAAATCAGTAGATCTCCTTACCTTGAAATCCCTAAAGTAACACGATTCGAGTGTTACTGAACTCTGACTTAGAGATCTAAGCAAATGAATCCCCTTCAAATCCCGGGATGCCACAAATGAGAGAAAACACTAGATTAGCCAACTATTTAGCCATTCGGCTATGGTCTCCAAAAGCCGGAAAAGATCAAAAGAAAACCCAAATCGATACTTACCTCTATAGAAGGTTTCGGCTATCCCTTGTAGAAAGATTCGGCAATCACAGAAGAAGATTGAAGCGTAGAAGATTAGAGATCTAGGAGTTTTCGGCTTTTTAAGGAAATCCCGAAAAGATGAACTAGATGTGTTTTTCGGCTTTTAGAAGAATTGAATGAGGAGTTTCGGCTTTTAGTGAATGGGAGAAGAATAACAATGGAGATCAGAAGATTCGGCTAAAAGGAAATTTCAAAGAAAAAGAAAGAAAAGGTGAGAAAACAATGGTGATTTTCGACTTTTGGAAGAGAAAATATGAGAAAATAAAACAAGTGAGATGACCTTCAAATTTTCGGCACAGGAAGAGAAGAAAGAGTAGGTTTCCAATGCCAGAATTGATTAGCTATCCCCCCCTTTTTATAGAAATTTCGGCACTTACCTAACCTTGCAGATAAATCCTATCTTTTCTCCTTTATCTTAATCTACTAACCCATCTAAAAGAGACTTAATTATCTCTAACTCTTCCTTCCTTTATCAGCTTAATTATCCATATATTAAAACATGAAATAAATCCCTAAATAATAGCCTTGTGCCGTCCCCCCTAGCTCCTCTTTAAATGCCGGATTTGGCCCAAAACATGGGCTCCAAGTGGCCAAAACTTGGGCCTCCTCCTTTACCAGTGACGCCAACTCCCTTCCCTCTTAGTGGCGCCATTTTGCCACTGGGCCACAAGCCCAATCTTGATATTTTTAACATAGATAACTATCTTTGAAGCTTATAATGCCCAAACAGAATATTTTAACTGAGGTCTCAGCCCATTCCTGAGCCCAATTAATACCTCCATTCTCAATTTAACATATTTAAGCCTTCATTACACAAAATGCACAGGCCCTAAAATTCAGGATGTTACAATACGGAAATATACAAGCATACTATCATCAGACTAGTCAGAATGGTAAACATTAAGGGAGGTAAGTAGAATCGAGATATGTACTATACCTATTAACTTAAATTTTTTAAATCGTAGCTTGTGATGTACATAAGAGTTTGGTAAGTATATGACATGTTTACTAGTTGATTATGTTATGATTATGGTATACGGTAGTTGGTTTGAATTCGTGATGAAAGTGTCGATTCAAATTTTAATTCGTTGGAATGCTCGGTATGACGTTATAAATAAACTTGGGTTTTAAATGTTCAAATAAGCATATGTGTATATATATATATATATGAGTGTAAATTGCTTAAATCTTACTAAGCTTGGAGAGCTTACTTTATTTCGGTTGCTTTGAATTTGTAGATTTTGTCTTCGGAGTTGAAGCTCACACTCGGGAATCTTGTCATAGTTAATCACATTATCGCCCTCTTTTGGTATTTTTGTTAATCAAAATTTTTAGAAAATTTGGAATGTATAAATGCCATGTGAATATGGCTCGTAATTATGGTTGAAATTGACTTACCTATGTTTGAGGTGATGCATATTTTTTGTATCTTTTTGATCCTATTAAAGCATGTTGGTATATATGTTCTCGTAAGAGTCTAAAAGGTTTTTGAATATTATATCATGAGAAGATTAGGTCACATTTTATGTATGTGGTTAATGATTGTATAATATTAATGAGTAAGTTGAGGTAAGTGAATTGTAAATATTCGGCCTTGGTATTGCATTGATTTGGAGTCCATATTATTCATGGGTGATTTATAAGCATTCGGTAACGAGGTTTAACATGGGTAAGTATTGTTGTGAAAAAAAAAAAAGATATGGAGTGTATGTGATTAAGTTGTTATAAGTATGGTTATTTAATTTATATAAAATGGATAAGGCTAATATACCTATTCGGCTATAAGATGAAAAATGACCAGGTGAATAGTGACTTGTTCATTGAATGAAATTTGTTTGGTTGTGCTTAATGATATTGTTTGATGTATATATATATAAGTATATATATATAGATAATGTTTTGAATCTAGATAAAGTACTCATGTTTATCTGTGACAGTATGATTTGGTACTCATTTATCATATTAGCAGTTTATATATAGTGTATGGACTTACGTTGAGTAAAGTAATGCCCGTAGCCCTAATCCAGTGATGGATACGGGTTATGGGTGTTTCAACATTGCAACACCCGATTTACAGACTGTTTAAAAATTTATAAACTAAAAATTAATTAAAATTGCATAAACTTAAAAAATATTAAATAATATTGAAAAATTAAAATTAAAACTTACCATTTGCATTTGATCGACGGAGATGTGTTTGTTGTCTAGACGAAGTAATTCCCCGGCCATTTGTAATACGATCGAAAATTTTAAAAGTTTCAAAAAAAATATATTAAAAAAATTAAAAAAGTGCTTTTTTGTAAATATTAAAGGACTATTTAGAAATTTTAGAGGAAGTTTGAAGGACTTAAAGAGAATTTTAAGATGAATTTGAGAGGAATTTGAGAGAAGAATGACTGAGGATTAAAGTGTGAAAAAAATAAAAGGGTTGGGGGTTTTTATATGTTTTTTTTTTTACCGTTGGGCCCCCAACGGTCAAAAAAATTTTGACCTTTTTTTTTATCGTTGCAGGGCTAAAGCGCGTCCCCAAGGGCGCGCTTTCCTGCCATTTCCCTACAAAACGCGCTAGCGTGGACGCGTTTTGTGGGGAAATGGTCTTTTTCCGTAAATTTTCTAGAAACTGGCCCAATTCCGTAAATTTTATTATTTTTTGGTATATTTTGGATATTCACCCTTAATAAATACCTTAAAAACGACTTATTAACACTTAACAACTCACTTAAAAAATGCCTTAAAAACCTTTGTTAACAAAATAGCAATAAAAATTATTTATAGGTCTAAAGTAGTCCTGATCATAAGTCGAGTTAAATTTAGACTAGGTCTATGTTAATTTTTAAGCTTGTTTTTTAGGATTGGACTCGACCCGTACTGAAAAAATTGGTTTGAAATTCTGTCTAAGTCCGGCTCAGGTTAAAAATGCTAAATTCAAATTTGATTTGGCCCGCCCTTATTAAATTTTTATATTATTCTTTTTATGTAAAAATAAATTTAAAAAATATAATACATCAAATATACTAAAAATATTAAAATGAATGTTCCTTACAAATGAAAAATACATTATAAAAGTTTTCTATATTTAAATAACACAATTGCAACTTAACAAGCAAATGCTTCTAAAATAGTAATCAAATTAACAATAGTTATACAATATCCAAATAATAACAACAAAATAATAGCAATATAATAACGAGATGACAGCAAAAAAGAAAGTATAAGCTAATTTGGGCCCGGGTCAAAAAAATCCTACTTGAGACTTGACCTATTTAGAAAATGAATCTTATTTTTTGTGCAAACCCATTTTTTAAACCTTCATTTTTATCTAAACTCTTTTATTTTTTATACAAATAACTCGATCAGGTCTAGCTGAAAGTTGTTAAAAGAAATTCATGTCAAAACTTCATGCATCCATAAAGCTAATATTATTTTTTTAAAAATAATAAAATAAATAACTTTATCTTTACATTTATATGTTTTAAAATTAAGATTAAATAAAATATATTTCAAATCATTTAATTTAAATTCAAACATGGCTGAGAGGAAAAAAAAAAACTTTGAGATTTAAATCATTAAAACTGTAAGTAGTTTTTATAAAAAAAAATTTATTAATTTAGTACGTTTTTTAAGCTATCTTTTTGTGACATATCACAGAAAATAAATATATTAAATTGACAAATTTTAATAGAAACTATCAACTACGATAATTATTGAATTAAGATTTTTAAATTAAAAAATAAAATGATTAAATTTTTAATTTTTAAAATATAGTGACTATATTTTAACTTTAATATTATTATTACTAGGATACTTAAAAGCAATTAAGGATTGTCTTAAAAACTTAATTTTCTTTAAGAAATTAATTAATATTGCTTTCGTGGTATTGCTTTGGCTTTTTATTTTCCAAAATATATGAGTTAAAAAGAATAATTTAGCAAAGTATGCGGAGTCGGTAGCCGGAGTATTCGATTTCAAAAGTCGCCACCCCTAGAGTCTGAATTCAGTGAAAATGGCTGGAGCAAGCAGGGACGATGCACTTCCACTTTAGGGCAAAGGAAGGTGAAACGCTCAATTATAAAATGGAGTAAATCATGATAGTCCCTGAAAGTTTATCAGAATTTCAATATAGTCTATCCACTTTAAATTTTATATGTGATCTCTTCACTGACAAATTATATTTCAAAATAGTATGTTATTTTCTAAATTAAAAAGTACTAAAAATCTAAATTACAAATTATTAAAACTACTTTGTAAATTTGAAAGGAACATCTAAGTTTCGATTTAAAATTGTTACTATAATTTCTTTATCTAGAGTAATTGTATTTCAATATTTTATTTTTTTTAAAATTCTTATAATAATTTTTAATTTAAAATTTTTAGTACTTCTTAATTTAGAAAATAACACACTATTTTGAAATATAATTTGCAAGTGAAGAGATCACATATAAAATTTAAAGTGGATAGACTATATTGAAATTTTGATAAACTTTCAGGGACTATCATGATATTACTCCATTTTATAATTGAGCGTTTCACCTTCCTTTGCCCTAAAATATTACTCCATTTTATAATTGAGCGTTTCACCTTCCTTTGCCCTAAAGTGGAAGAAGACGATTTCTGCAGGATAGACTTTCAAGCCCTTCCTGCTTGCTCCAGCCATTTTCACTGAAATTGGAATCTAGTGGTGGCGACTTTTGAAATCGAAACTTCAGCTACCGATTTCGCATATTTTGCTAAATATTGGCAGCCACTATCTTTGAAAAGTCAAAGATAGTTGGCTGTAAGTGGGAAGCAAATGGCCTTGGTTGGTTAGGCACCCAAAGTTTTTTTTTTTTTGGAATGGGATAATTGCAATTTTGGTCCCTATTTGAATACGTACTTTGCAAGTTTGATCCCTGAACTTCAACTATAAATAGGCCTAACCATTTCTCATTTTCTTCATCCCACAATTTGCCATTCTCTACTTAAGGCATTATTCTCTCTCCCTATTTGTAAATTTTCACTTGTATTTTTGGAGTGAAATATATTTGTTGGTGCCCGAGGACGTAGGCGAAATTTGCCGAACCTCGTTAAAATTCTGGTGCTCTTTATTATTTATTTTTCATATCTTGTGAGTGTGATTGTAGTTATTTATTGTGCTATTAAATTACGATAGAGGGATATTCTGGCTAGGAAAGATTTGGTACTTAAGTGATCCTCGTGATCCACCTCTCTTCCCTGGGAATTGAACTCGGTGTGATTTTTCAGTACAATAATTTTACTCTTTTACACGCTTCCGCACAACAATTGGTACCAGAGCTAGATTCTTACTTGAGGAGTACAATCGTTTGTGGCACTATTCACGTATACGGTACTGTTTACGTATACAGTAGTTGGGATTGAGAAAAAAAAATGGCACAGGCATCGTCATCAGCAAGGACTACGGTGACCAATGCAAAAGTAGAGAAATTTGATGGTACCAATAATTTTGGTATGTGGCAATGTGAGATCCTGGATGTCTTATGTCAACAAGAGCTAGATATAGCCCTTGAAGTAAAACCTGACAATATGGATGACAAGGAGTGGGCCAAGATTAATAGACAAGCTTGTGGTACAATCCGTCTATGTTTGGCCAAAGAACAGAAGTACTCTGTCATGAGGGAGACATAAGCGAGGAAATTGTGGGATACATTGGAAGAAAAGTTTCTTATGAAAAGCCTTGAAAATAGGCTTTATATGAAAAAGAAACTTTATCGATTCACGTATGCACCCGGTATGTCGATGAATGACCATGTGAACTCATTCAATAAAATTTTAGCAGACTTGCTAAATTTGGATGAGAAATTTGAAGACGAAGACAAGGCATTATTGTTGTTGAATTCCCTTCCTGATGAATATGATCATCTTACCACCACATTGCTTCATGGGAAGGATACAATCACATTTGATGCAGTCTGCAGTGCGTTGTATAGATCTGAGACTCGAAAGAAAGATAAAAGATATCACAGAGATACAACTGCAGAAGTCTTAACAGCAAGAGGTCGTTCAAGCAGCAGCAAGCCTGGTAGAAGGGGAAAGTCCAAAGGGAGACCCGCCAAAGATGAGTGTGCCTTTTGTCATGAGAAAGGGCATTGGAAAAAGAATTGTCCTAAGTTACAAAAGGGCAAGGCTATTTCTAATGCATGTGTAGTAGAACATGATGAGGAGTCAGACGTTAGCTTGGTTGGCATGGCAATGGCATGTCATACTGATGAGTGGATTTTGGATTCGGGATGTACTTACCATATGTGTCCTAATAAGGACTGGTTTTCTAGTCTTACAGAACTAGAAGGTGGGCAATGACAGTGCTTGTAAGACAATGGGAGTAGGTACAATCCAATTGAATAATCACGACGACTCAATCCAAGTTTTGACTGATGTTCGCTACGTACCCAGCTTGAAGAAAAATCTCATCTCATTAGGGGCCTTAGAATCTAAAGGGCTCAAAATCACTTTGAGAGATGGATTACTGAAGGTAGCAGCTGGGAATTTGACGGTGATGAAAGGCACAAGAAGAAATAACTTGTACTTTTTAAATGGAAGTACAATTATTGGATCAACATCAACAGTTTCTGTGAAAGATGTAGATTCAGAGGCTACCAGGTTATGGCATATGCGATTGGGACATGCTGGTGAAAAAGCTTTGCAGACTTTGGCGAAGCAAGGCTTGTTGAAAGGTGCAAATTCTTGCAAATTGGAATTCTGTGAACATTGTGTTCTGGGCAAGCAGACGAGGGTAAAGTTTGGTTCAGTAATTCACAATACGAAACGAATTCTGGACTACGTTCACAGTGATGTGTGGGGATCTACCAAAGTGGCTTCTTTGGGAGGTATGCACTATTTTGTTACTTTTGTTGATGATTATTCAAGAAAAGTATGGGTGTATCTAATGAAAATAAAAAGTGAAGTATTGGATGCATTTCTGAAATGGAAGAAGATGGTGGAAACTCAGACTGGTCGAAAGGTCAAACGACTTCGATCAGATAATGGTACTGAGTACAAAAATGATCCATTTCTTCAAGTATGTCAAGATGAGGGCATCGTGCGACACTTCACTGTTCCGGATACACCACAGCAGAATGGGGTGGCAGAACGCATGAATCGAACTATACTGGAGAAAGTTCGATGTATGTTGTCCAATACTGGATTGGGCAAGGAATTTTGGGCTGAGGCTGTTACATATGCGTGCCATCTAATTAACCGTTTGCCATCAGCTGCAATAAATGGCAAAACTCCTATGGAGATGTGGACTGGTAAATCTGCTACTGACTATGATTCTTTACATGTTTTTGGTTCCACTGCATATTATCATGTAAAAGAATCGAAGTTAGACCCAAGAGCAAAGAAAGCACTATTCTTGGGTATAACTAGTGGAGTAAAAGGATATCGTCTCTGGTGTCCTGATACAAGGAAGATTGTCTTTAGCAGAGATGTGACTTTTGATGAATCAACCATGTTAAAGGATTCACAAAAGGAGGTGGAGCTTGAAAAGGTTAATAATGATCCAGCTGATATTGGAACAACAAATGATGAAGAAGTTCCAATCCAAGAACTTCTACAGCAACAAGATTCAATTGCATATAGGAGGCCAAGAAGAGAGATTCGTAAGCCTGCTCGCTTTGATGATATAGTGGCCTATGCACTTCCAATTGCAGATGATGATGCTCCTTCTACTTATACAGAAGCAATAAGTAACCCTGATGGTGTAAAGTGGAAGCAAGCCGTGAATGAAGAAATGCAGTCTCTTCATCAAAATAAGACTTGGGAGTTGATGACACTACCCAAGGGAAAGAAGGCAATTGGATGCAAATGGGTATATGCAAAGAAGGAAGGATTTCCTGGTAAAAATGAAATTCGGTACAAGGCTAGATTGGTAGCAAAGGGTTATGCTCAAAAAGAAGGAATAGACTACAATGAAGTGTTTTCTCCAGTTGTGAAGCATTCGTCTATTCGGATTTTGCTAGCCTTGGTTGCGCAATATGATCTTGAACTAGTTCAGCTTGATGTGAAGACCGCATTTTTACACGGTGATTTGGAAGAGGAAATCTATATGACTCAGCCAGATGGATTCAAGGTTGCTGGTAAAGAAAACTGGGTTTGCAAACTGACAAAGTCGCTTTATGGATTGAAGCAATCCCCGAGGCAGTGGTACAAGCGATTTGATCAGTTCATGAAAGGGCAAAGGTACACAAGAAGTAAATTTGA
Source organism: Gossypium australe (assembly GCA_005393395.2). NCBI lineage: Eukaryota > Viridiplantae > Streptophyta > Magnoliopsida > Malvales > Malvaceae > Gossypium > Gossypium australe. Next base: position 4,686,816 of record CM016624.1, on the reverse strand, counting down.
CCATTGCGTGTATTTCCAGAAGCTACAAGAAGGAACTTTCATATACTTGCTCTTATATGTTGATGATATGCTAATAGCATCTAAGAGCAAAGTTGAGATTGAGAGATTGAAGACTCAACTCAATCTCGAGTTTGAAATGAAAGATCTTGGTGAAGCTAAGAAGATTCTTGGCATGGAAATATGTAGAGATAGAGCCCATGGCAGAGTTAGCTTGTCTCAGAAGCAGTATTTGAAGAAGGTACTACAGCAGTTTGGCATGAACGAGCAGACAAAACCTGTAAGTACCCCGTTGGCTTCTCATTTCAAGCTTTCTGCACAACTATCTCCTTCGACGAATACGAAACGAGAATACATGTTGCAAGTTCCGTACTCCAATGCAGTGGGTAGCTTGATGTATGCAATGGTGTGTACAAGACCCGACATTTCACAGGCAGTTAGTATAGTGAGCAGGTATATGCATAATCCTGGAAAAGGACATTGGCAAGCTGTGAAATGGATTCTACGGTATATTCAAAAGACCGTAGATTTTGGATTACTGTTCGAGCAGGATAATACACTTGGTGAAGGTGTTATTGGGTACGTTGATTCTGACTATGCCGGTGATTTGGATAAACGAAGATCAACCACCGGTTACATGTTTATACTTGCTGGAGGACCAATCAGTTGGAAGTCTACTCTACAGTCTACAGTTGCGTTGTCAACCACAGAAGCCGAGTACATGGCTGTAACAGAAGCTGTAAAGGAAGCTATTTGGTTACAAGGTATGGTTAAAACCTTGGGATTGGTTCAGGAGCATATTAACGTGTATTGTGATAGTCAAAGTGCTATTCATTTAGCAAAGAATCAAGTCTATCATGTACGTACAAAACACATCGACGTACGATTCCATTTTGTGCGGGAAATTATTGATGAAGGGAAGATTCGCCTTCAGAAGATTAAGACTGCAGATAATCCCGCAGATATGATGACCAAGGTGGTAACAGCAACCAAGTTCGAACATTGTTTGAACTTGATCAATATCCTGCAAGTTTAACAGTTGAAGAAGGCACTATCAAATATTGTTGGCAAGGGCAGAAAGAATTGTGTGAAGATAAGATTATCCTAATCAAATCTTCAAGGTGGAGATTATTGGCAGCCACTATCTTTGAAAAGTCAAAGATAGTTGGCTGTAAGTGGGAAGCAAATGGCCTTGGTTGGTTAGGCACCCAAAGTTTTTTTTTTTTTGGAATGGGATAATTGCAATTTTGGTCCCTATTTGAATACGTACTTTGCAAGTTTGATCCCTGAACTTCAACTATAAATAGGCCTAACCATTTCTCATTTTCTTCATCCCACAATTTGCCATTCTCTACTTAAGGCATTATTCTCTCTCCCTATTTGTAAATTTTCACTTGTATTTTTGGAGTGAAATATATTTGTTAGTGTCCGAGGACGTAGGCGAAATTTGCCGAACCTCGTTAAAATTCTGGTGCTCTTTATTATTTATTTTTCATATCTTGTGAGTGTGATTGTAGTTATTTATTGTGCTATTAAATTACGATAGAGGGATATTCTGGCTAGGAAAGATTTGGTACTTAAGTGATCCTCGTGATCCACCTCTCTTCCCTGGGAATTGAACTCGGTGTGATTTTTTCAGTACAATAATTTTACTCTTTTACACGCTTCCGCACAACACTAAATAACTATACAATCCATACACTTTACAAAAATAATTTTTTTTAACTCATACACCTGAAGAAACAAAAAACCTATTGCTTTTGTTCAAAACGTTTTAATTAATATTCAAATCGGAAAAGATGATTGATCGAAGAAAAATCAAATTTTTAAAGAAAAGTAAACCCTAAAATCTTTTAAAATGAATAGAAATAAAGTGAGAGAGACTTAAGCTTCGTCTGGTTTTAAAAAATAAAAATCATTTCCGGTTTCATTTTATTTGAAAATGAAAGATAAACGCATTTAATTAAAAATTTTGAAAATGATTTTTAAAGAATAAAAATGGAAATACGTGCAAATTAAAAAATAATGAAAATTTGATTTAAATAAAAGTAAAAATAATGAAAACAAAAATTTTTAATTGGTACCCATTCAAACTTATATAAAAATAAAAATATTTTTTGTCTAACAGTTTTTTAAATATTAAATTTGATAATTAGTTTAAATTTATATAAATGTAAAAATATTTTATTTTATTTCTTAGGTCTCAAAAAGTTCATGATTTCATTATTAAAAATAAACTTTTCATTTTTATTTATCATTTTTTAACTTTAAAAATAAAACTGATTTTTGGATATTGTTTGGTTTCTATTTTTATTCTCAGAATAATAGTTTTCATTTTCAATTTTTCAAAAATTAAAAAAAATTTATAATGACTTTTTTTTTCCCTTCAAATTGATAAAAAAATCATTTTAGCCTTTAATTTAATTTTTCGCTTCTTTCAGCTCTTGAACTTGTATTTTTTTGCAAATCACTCCCAAAATTGAAAGAAAAATTAATGTTGATGTGGCACACACGTGAATTGCCACGTACATGGCAGCTCAACATTTAATTATTTTTTAAATATTTAAAAATTATAATTTTAATGATTTTTAATTTTTAAAAATAGTTTTTATAACTTTTTTTGAATTCTTAAATATTAAAAAATTAATTAAATGCTGATGTGTCATCCACATGATGATTCACATGTATGCAACATCAATAAAATTAAAAGTGTTAATTTTTTCATTCATTTTAAGATGATTTGATAATAAAAAATTTAAACTTAAAGACTAAAAAAGACGAAAAATTAAATGGGTGAACAAAATGAATTTTTTTTATATATAAAATTGGAAGATCAAATAAGTTATTATATTAAAAAAAATATTTTTGCTTTTAGAAGGGTTGAACCAAGACCAATTTTTTTTTTTAAATTTAAAACTTTTATTCATTTTTCATAATTTTCTATGTGAATACATATTAACTTTTTTTAGTTTTATTTTTATTCAAGTATATAAAAATTAACTTTAAGACAACTTCAAATTTTTCTTTATTTATTTCTTTTTTTATATTTTAATATTTTTTCATTAATATCTTTTAAATAATGTAAATTATATAATTTTAAATAAAAATAATTTAACAAATTCATCTAAGGTAAAATATGGTTGAACTACATATAAGTTTAAAGCTCTTAATTTTACTTAAAATAAAATATAATTCCATGATATCTCAACATAATTATAAAAAAATAATTTTTTATTATTTTATAATTAAAACAAACGGAAATGGATAAATTAAATAAAAATGTGATAAATAAATAAGGATATAATTACTATTTTTTTTTAAATCAATTATGTATTCAATAAAAAAAGAATTTAGTTATGTATTAATGAGTGCTAAAATCATCCTTAAGGAAAATACAGATAATATATCAACTATTTAAAGTAAAATCATATCTATCGATATATTCATTAGTTGAAGCCAAACACAAATAGATATAACGATTTACGTCCTGAGATCAAATAACAAAAATTATTTGTTAACTATGTGTATGACAATAATTTATTTCTGTTCTTAATTTTACTAAAAAAAAAAACCCAAAATATCATGATTCTACCCTACCCACCTCACCTATGTACTCAAAAACATCCAAAAGACAGAAGAATGGAGGATATATAGTACATACGAGTCACATGCAAATTTGAATGATTCTAACTTAAAATTGGGTGAATGAATTTTGGAGCTATTTTTGAACACTTTTTTTGGTTAATTTTTGATAACATATTTTCCCCTTAAAATGTTCGAGTGCTTGATTTAGTTAAAAGTGCTTGCAATTGCATGTTTAAATTTGGGGTTCGTTTTCTTTTCTTCTCACCCAATCAATTATTTTAGGTTTTATTCATAAAGTATACTAATTTTTTTTAGCTTAACACTCATTTTTCAATTTGGTACTTAGAAGTATATACTTCAGTTATATTTTTTAGTCTATTTCTTGACATATGTTAAAAAAACCTTATAGTCAATCACAAAGCATCACCTAACGTCTTTATGTAAAAAAAAAAAATTCTTTTATTAAATATATATATACATATTTAAAAATATAAATATATAAAAATTCAAATATATATATAATCTAGAAAAAAACATATAAATTATAAAACATATATAAAAATGCCCCTTCAAAAAAAAATGGGTTAACATATATTGGTTTCTCAACTTAAAAAAACAATTTAATTAAAATTCATATATGCTAGAGAAGATATTTGATAAGAGTGAGTGAATAATAATATATTTTTATCTTAAAAATTAATGACGTGGTATTTAATTAAAAAAGCTAACTTTATTCTTTTTAGAATGACGTAAAAAGGTTGAAGCGTATGGGCCAAAGTAAACATTATTGGAGGAGATAATTGATGAATGATTATCGGAGGAGATATCACAAAGTGGGTACCATGATAGGCAAGGATGAATACTTATCAATTTTGGAGTCCCACACCGGGGAAGCTAAAAAAACTATTTTATGGGTTTGAATTAAATTATTTTTATGATAATAAAAATATAATTTTATTATTTTAATAGTTTATATTTTTTATAATTTTTTAAGAATTAAATCAGATTTTTATTATTTTTAAAGAGTGTCAAAGTACAATTTAATCTTTACTAATTTAAAATTTTAAAATTTTAAAGAATTTAAATATATATTTTTTTTATTTTAAGAGGATCGAGACCCCTGCTAACTCTCTTGGCTACTCACATATCTGAACCTTAAATCAATGTTTAGTCTTTTACTTTTGTAGCCAGTGAGATCTATTCTTAATTTTATATCAAAATCCTCCTCAACGAGAGATATTGTGGCTCCGGTTGTTTCGGTTAGTATAGTTTCAATAATAAATTAATTATATTAATTTTTTTCACACCAATTAAATTTTTAGTTTGTATAGATTATGTTAGTTTGTTTCGTTCAATTTCAATCACGTCGGTCAAAATATTATGTATCAATTTTTAATCTTTTACTACTATGATAATAAAAAATAAAAAAAACTTTTATTAAAATATTGAGCATCAACATGTGCGTGAATATTTTATATTTAAAATTTATTTAATATGATTCATTTAATATTTGTAAAATATTTTTTTAAAAATATTAATAAAATTAAAACGATACATTGAAACAGACTAATAAAGTACACAACAATTCTAATTGAAAAATAGTGTGTTTGAGTGCGCAATATTGATGATCTTGATTAAAAAAACTCTTCTCAAGTCATATATGTAAATATTCTCTTTCTCACCTTATTAATTTGCAAATTTTGTTGAAAAATTTAACTGTTTGTTTCAATAGTTCCATTTCCTGTATGAATAGTAAGATTAGAGCAGTCAAAGTATATCTTCTAGAGAGGTTAAAGGTATATCACAATTTTGACTTGTATAAAAACAATATTTTTTTATTATTAAACCAGTTGTGTTGAACATGTCTTTTTTAACAATAAAACTAGACTCGAAAGAATTCCACTTTTTATTTGAGTTTTTTTTTTTTTTTTATGTGTTAGCAGTTTTGAAGGATAAAAAACTCATCTTTATTTAAAACTTCTTACTATATTTTAAAGGATAAATTATTAAAATAATTATTTTTATTTATCTTAGATTACATTTTAGTCTTGAAATATTACGTTTTAGTTACTTAATTAACATTTTATAGTATTATAGTCAATAAGCCGTTAATTTCTGTTAACGATGTAATGGTAAGCTGATGTGGCATGTTAAATTATCATTTCAAATAAAAAATTTAAGTTAAATTATACAATTAGTCCCCATATTTTTTCATTTTGAGCAATTTAATTTTTTTCTTTTGTGTTTTGTTAATTTTTTTTTTCCATTCTCTTCTGCTTCTCCCTTTGTTTTCCTCCATTCTCCATCTCTTTTAGCGTATTTTTTTCCATATTTTTTATTTGTTAAAACTAGTCCCTATACTTTCCTTTTTTTAAACAATTTTACTTTTCTTTTTATTTTCTTTTCCTTCTTCCCCTTTAGTTTTAACAAATGGAAAACATGGAGAAACTACACTAAAAGAGATGTAGAAGGGAGGAAAATAGAGGAAGAAACAGAAGATAATGAAAAATAAAGAAAAAAAAAAGGAAAGTTAAAAAAACATAAAAGAAAAAATTAGATTGCTCAAAAGAAAAAAATATGAGGACCAATTGTATAATTTAACCTAAAATTTTGGTTTAAAATGATGATTTAATGTGCCACGTCAACTTACCATTATACAGTTAACAACAATTAACGTACGGCTCAGTGACTAAAATGTTATAATACGTTAACCTGACTAAAATGTAATATTTCAAACATAAGTGACTAAAATGTAACCTTAGATAAATAAAAGTGACTATTTTATTATTTATCCTATTTTAAAAACAACAAATTGATGAAATTAATATTGACTTAAGTGGGAGACTTATTCCTTAAAGTAACTAATTAAATTTAATTCAAGTTGGATGGAGCTTGTTAAAGGGTGACTTACCCTATTCAATATTGAAGATAAATTTATGCAAATAGGCTGTACAGTGAGAGAAAGGATGTATGAAACTGTGATTGTACGTCATCTTTATCCTTTTCAATGAGAGGATAAAGATGACGTGGAATCACAGTTTTATACAATACTTTCTCGTACAACAAAGGTGTGTGAATTTTGAAGGTTTGATTTTTGTGTATTCAAGTATCAGTTACTTATTTGGGAGAAGTGCTTTAATAGTTGTTGTAAATGAATTGCTGTCGATTATTTGTTTTAGCCTTCACTTAAGATTTCTGTCCTGCTGTATCTGCAAACAAGTTATTTTGCAGACCCATATCAGCCCCTTTCGTTTTCAGTAACTATGACCTATTTCCCAATATCTTAATTCACATATTAATTAACCAAAGCTTTTTACATTAATCGGGACAAGCAATCCCTTTGCGGACCCCATTCTCCAAAGCAATAAACACAGCTTCTTTCCTGATTGCTCAAGTATCCCCATCAAGTACCAACGATAAACGATGTTTCGTAGTGGTGGCCTGTGGCTACGAATGTCTGACTCTGATTTTTGTATTTAGCCATCTACTCAATCATCCAAGCCCCATAAAATGCTCAAATGCAATTATGTCCATGTACAGTACTTTATAAATGATCATATTCTATTACTGCGTACTTTCGTTTTCTCGTAGACCAGTTCTTGTGTTAGAAACTGTGACGGATGCAGACTAAATAACAAACAAAGAGTGGAATACAGGCAAAAAGCAAGAGAAGAAAAGTGATGGTTACAGCAAAACTCACTGCAATAAAGTATTGTAGTAGTAAATTTTTCACGTTTCAAATTTATAGCGGGCTGAAACTGCATCGTTTTTTTGTAGCAACGACCGAGAAGGAAGAAGGAAGCACAACCATTTTTGCATCTATTAAATAGTTTCAAAAGATATTATTGGAATGAAAAGCTAGATTTTGGTTGACACTTTTTGGGTTCTTTTTTTTTTTTTTTTTACCTCATTGCTTTTGCCTGTCTGCATGGGAGACATCAATGCAACAAGTCACGGAGCTACTTTCCTTCTCTCCAATAAAAATAACGCATCTGTGGTACTGATTAAAGGTAAGTGATATGCCAAATTAGCTGAGTTTATTATATGCCATAGGCTGTTTGGCGGCTTGTTAAAGCGTACATGTTTCCTGGAAGCAACCGCAGATGTGGAATTTGATGTGCATGTTGGAGATCATAATCCAAGCGACAAACTTACAAAACAATTGTTTGTACGTAGATGATATATGGTTATGTACGAAGAGTGAAGAGTGATATTCGGAAACCCTTTTCTTTCTAATACGTGATTCCCAAATACTATCTTTTGAATAAAATGAAAGGTTACTTTTTTTTAGTAAATCAAATTCAGTGAGTATCTTTTAAATGAAATGAAAGGTTATTTATTGATTTACTCAAGTTAATTTCTAAACTTGGTAATTGTGCTTGTATTTAAGGATGTTTAAATTTTGGTTAAAATCGAATTAACCGATCGATCGAACAGATCTAATTCGGTTGGAAGTCGGTTAATAATTTTTTGAAAGTACGGTTATTGGTTAATTTGGTTCGAAATTGGATAATTAACTGAATTAACTGAACTTTTAAAAAATCAATGTTGTATATTATCAATTCGGTTAATTTTAATTTGGTTAATGTTGGTTCGGTTCAGTTAACCTGCTGAACACTCCTACTTGCATTAGGTCTTGAGTTTTATTTTTCCAAGTTAGTCCCTAATATTTCCTTATAAAAAAGTTGGACCTAAAAAAAGTTCAAGTCTCGATATAAGAACAATTGTCTAATTGAAGCTACAATTAAAAAACAATTGCCAAGTTCTGAGACTAACTTGAAAAAAAAATAATTCCAAATTAGAAACAATTACAAAGTTTAAGTCCCAAATAATGCATTAGACGAATTATGTGTTTTACTCACCAATCCCGAAATTACAATATTTTTCCGTGAAGCTACCTTGTCCTAACCCATATTTAATTAAGAATGTAAAAATCATTTATTAAATAGAATGTAAATTTTTTAACTTAACAAATAATATAAAAATCATTATATATCTCATTTTTTATTCATACCAATTAAGAATACACTATTTTTTTTTTAATGCCATGTGTTTAAATATACACATAAATAAGATAAATATGAGTTTTATTCATCACACAAATTGATATACTAAGTATTATTTATGGTGTAGTTCCCATTTTCAAAATTGGTGCATTTGGACCACAGAAAAGTGTACTAATAAATAAAACCAATCTCTTAAATACCATCTCCCACTTTGTAAATTGTAATAATTTGAAATTTCCACACGAGAATTTTCAATAAGACATTGGGTGAATAAGACTATCAATTATCTAACACGAAAAGGAAATACAAAAAATTGAAGAAAATTGCTTAAAACAGCCTATATTGGTAATAGAAGGCCATAAACATGGCAAGAGTGGACAAAAAAAGTGGTTGAACCCGCATCGTGCTAATTATCTTTGTTCACATGCACCCCCTATTGATTTGAAGTAAATGTAGTACAAAGATATATACGTATATATGTGCCAAGATGCAAATGTGTGGACCATAAGAAATTGTCCTATATATAATCTCCACATTAACAATGAAAATGGCATGTGCACATACATATGAAGATGGATAGGTTATGTTGTGTCATTGTTACTTGAACCGTACTTTTTCAAGGGGGTATTTGATGAGCTGTTATCCCCTTCTAGATATTAGACGATCAACTTTTCATTTTTTAAATATTTGAGGTTTAAAGTCATGTCATCCAATGAGACACATATCGAATAGTAAATTCATGTCGTAAAAATATTATTAATATTCATGCAATTATGTCAACTTCATAACTAAAATTATTATGAACGCATATCGAATAGTAAATAGATTTTGATATAAAATACTGAAGATAGAATCTATTGGATTAAGATTATATGCGGTAAAGGGATTGATTGGTATAATTCGTAATTAATTTTTTGCCGCGGTTACTCCTAACACTACACCAAAATAGACTTTTAGCGGCGTTTATAAGCGCCACTAATAAAGCGCCGCAAAAAACGCCGCTAATGAAAGCATCGCAAAACTTAACGGCGCTTTTTACACAAACGCTGCTAACGTCGCTAAATGTCTTGACTTTTCGCGGCGCTTTTCATACAAACGCCGCTAATTTGCATAAGTTTGCAATGCTTATTTTCTCCAATATCCTACCCTTCCTGCATTAAAACCAACCAAAAACAGCAGCAGTTGCATATAATTTCAACCCAAAACAACAAATATAACATTTAAATATCACCAAAAGCATTAAATCTAAACGATAGTTGGATCAATGAAGCATACAACTTATGAACTAATATATTGATCCATAACCAGCAATGCTAAAATAAGAAGACCTAGTCTTCTTAACAATTTACAATGGAGCAATACCAATTCTCTTAAAACAACATGCTGAGAATTCTAGACAGTAGAGTACTAACACCCATGGGTTATAATAAAAAACATTCACTTTAAGTTCATGTTCAATCAAAAGGTAGTAACACTACACCAAAACAGACTTTTAGCGGCGTTTTTAGTGGCGTTTTAATGAAAAACGCCGCTAATATTATCCTCTAGCAGCGTTTGAAAAAAAACGCCGCACAAAGTTGAGCAATAGCGGCGTTTATTTCCAAAATGCCGCTAAAAAGGAGATATAGCGGCGTTTTTTTCCCAAACGCCGCTAAAGATCTGATATTAGCGGCGCTTTTAAAAAAACGCCGCTAAAGATCTGAGCATTAGCGGCGCTTTTAAAAAAAACGCCGCTAAAGATCTGAGCATTAGTGGCGCTTTTAAAAAAATGCCACTAAAGATCTGAGCATTAGCGGCGCTTTAAGAAAAACGCCACTAAAGACCTGAGCATTAGCGGCGCTTTTCAAAAACGCTGCTAAAGACCTGAGCCTTAGCGGCGTTTCTAAAAAAACGCCGCTAAAATACCTGAGCGTTAGCGGCGTTTTTTCACAAACTCCGCTAAAAGTTTTTCATTTTTTTTCTTATTCTTGCTTTGAATTATATTTTATTTTCATACATTCACTTATAAGCAATGATAAAGTTTCATTTTAGTTACTTAATTATGAAACGTTACAAATTGCTAACTAAACAATATAGAAGTTTTCATTTAAGTTACAAATTAAGCTATTAAAATTAATTTAGGGTTTAATGTTTAGTATGTTAATTTCATGGTTTAGGGTTTGTTATTTTGGTGTATGGGTTTAGTGTTTTAAAGTTTGTTGTTTGGGTTTATTGTATAGTGTTTAAAATCTTAGTGTTTACCGGTATTAAGGTTTAAATGTTAGTGGTTAGTGGTTAGGGGTTAAGGTTTAGGGTTATGGGTTTAAAAGAAATGGTTAATGGGTTAGGGTTTTAGATTTAGGGTTTCGAATTTAGGGTTTATATGTTTAAGGTTAGGGGTTTGGGGGTGAAAGGTTAATGTGTTAGATTTTTGAGTTTAGGGTTTATAATTTAAGTTTAGGAGTTTAGGGTTTAGGGTGTTAGCTATATGACCCAAAATCCCGAAAACCGAAATCCCTCATGAGGGATTTATGGTTAATGTGTTAGCTATTAAAATATATGTTTTGTACTATACTAACATTGGCCAATGAATTCCCAAAAAGTTGGTCTCGGATTATGGTTTAAGGTTTGAAGTTTAGAGTTTAGGGTTCGAGTTTTATGGTCTAGTAGTTAAGGTTTGGGGTTTTGAGTCTGGGGTTTAGTGCTTGGTGTTTGTGGTTTTGTAACACCCCTTACCCGTATTCAACGCCGGAATAGGGTACGAGGCATTACCGGAATTACAAATTTATTTATCAGACATTTTATTTCATCTAGCATTTATATTTGAAATCAATCAAAATCAAACATATTGTCCCTTAAATATATTTATTTTTATCTACATGTCTTACTTGAATCTATTACTCGTTTCATCATACTTAATTACATTGTATTAACATATTAAAGATAATCACATATTTACATGTCATGATAAATATCATTCACTTGCCGTTTCTTCATAAACATAAAACAGTTAATTCATCATATCAATATTTCACGTACCATCAACTTATATTTCCTTATATCACATAATTAAGTTACACAAACTTACCTGGTTAAATTTGCAGAAATATCAAGATTCAGGGGCACTTTGGAAATTTTCTATTTTCATTGATTTTTCAATCGATCTTAATCTAAATTAATAATTTCATTAAATTTTGCAATTTTAAATAAAAATAATAATCTATTTCATGCAAATTGGTCATTTCTACATTTTTACAAAATTAATCATAAAGTTTTACTTTTATTCAATTTAGTCCCTGAGTCTAAAACATTACAAATTAGCCATGCTTGCTGAATATTCATACATATTTTTCTCCTCCTCCTCTCCATTCCACATCCTTAATGTATATAACATGCTATAAATAACATTATCAATAATTTCATTAATTACTCATAAGTATATTCAAACTGTCCATTTGAGTTATAGTCACTAAATTATTTATTTCCAGAGCTACAGAACTCCAAATGAAGAACCGTTAATTTTTCCTAAAACTAGACTCACATATCTTCTTGCCATAAAATTTTCAGAATTTTTGATTTAGCCAATTAGTACAGTTTATTCTTTAAAGTCACCTCTGTTCTGCTGTCTGGCAGTTCCGACCCTTCTTCACTAAAAAAATTAATTATCTTTTCATATAGAATTCAGATGATGTTATAGTTTATTTCTTCTAAAACTATACCCATTAAGGAATCTAACCATATAAATTATGTTCCCAAATTATTTTTATACAATTTTTAATGATTTTTCCAAGTCAGAACAGGGGATCTCGAAATCACTCTGAACCAGTCTTACCAAAATCTAAATATCTCAAAATACAGAATTTATTTTCTTTCTCTGTTTCTTTCATATGAAAATAGACTCAATAAGCTTTAATTTCATATCTCACTCAACTTCTAATTCAATTTCTACCATTTTTGGTGATTTTCAAAGTTACCTTACTGCTGCTGTCCAAAACTGTTTTCTTATAACTCATTTTACAATTTAATCCTAATTAAGTTTACTTACTTTCCTAACTTAATTCATACTTCTTTCTATTCAAATTCCATCCAAACTAAAATTTAACTACTTTTTTTTAGCATATTTTCCTCAATTTAATCCCTACAGCATAAAACTTACATCTTACTTCTCAATTAAATCCATTTTTCAATTCTAACTTGAAATTCATTCAATTAAGTCCCTAATTCATATTTTGTTCAACATAAACTATACTTGATAACTCATAAACTTTCAATATGACAACTTAGCTTCATCAAAACCTTGTTCCAAGGCTTCTAAAACATCAAAATTAAGTAAAAATGGCTAAATTGACTTACCTATCAACTTCCAAGCTTCAAACTTTTAATATCCCTTTCTTTCTTCTTTCCTTCCCTTCTTTCCTTCTCTGTTTCGTTTGCCTATTCTCTCTGTTTCTTTTCTGTTTTCTCTCCCCTCCTTTCCTTTTGTTTTTTGTTTGTATATATAATAATATAATATATAATAATAATATAATATAAAATATAATAATATACCTTAAAAATCTCAGATTTTTCTATGTTATACCTCCTCAACTATACAAAATGGTATAATTACCATTTTGGTCCTTCATAATTTCTTTAATCTATAATTTAACTTTTACTTTCATTTCAATTTAGTCCTTTTCATTTAATTTCCTACCCAAACGTTAAAATTTTCTAACGAAAGTTTAATAATAACTTAATGACATTCCATAAATATTTTAGAAATATTTATGGCTCACTTTATGATTCGAGGTCTCAATACCTCGTTTTTGGCCCAATTTTTTTCTAATTAATTCTTTCAATTCACAAAATTCACTAATTTTAAAATATTTCTAAAATCACACTTAACTTATAATTATCGATTAACAAAATTTTCTAACTTTTCGTCAAATTTAGTGATCTCGAATCACTGTTCCGACACTATTAAAATTGGGCTGTTACAGGTTTAGCGTTTAAGGTTTAGGGTCTAAGGTTTATAATTTAGGGATTAATCTTGAATTTTTTAGAATATAAATCAAAATAAGATAAATGTAAATTAAATGCCATTTATATAAAAATCTAAACAACTAATGTTAGTGTAAAAAGAAAGAAAAAAGAATTCCTAAAAGAGTTGATAATGGTAATTAAATTTTTAAATTTTAATAATACTTAAAAACTTAAAAATTAGATATTTAATATTTTAGTTAAAAAGTTCAATACTCAAAATATAATAAAAATAAAAATTGAAAAAAAAAATGATAATGTCATCACAAAATTTTGAAAGAAAAAACTTAGAAAAATATAGGTTAAAATTAAAATTAAAATTAAATTGAAAAAAAATTAAAATTAAAATTGGAAAAATTAAATTAAAATTTTATATGTTAATTTAAAAATTATAAAAATATTTAAAAAAATTTTGAAATTTTCTTAAAAAGTTTAATATTAAAAATTTTAAAAAATAAAATTCCAAAAAATAATACAGCAGAAAAATTTGAAAGAAAAAAAAAGTAAAAAATGAAAAAAATAAAATTGAGAATAGTGGCGTTTTCATAAAAAAACGCCGCGAATTTGTTCTCCGAGACTGAAAACGCAACCGTTTTGTCAGGGCTATAGTGGCGTTATTTGATAAACGCCGCAATGCCTGAATTGTTTTAGGGAAAAAATCGCGTTTTGCTCTCCTGAATTTCATTTCCCCCTTCTTCTGAATTTCAATTCCCCCTTCTTCTGAAATCCCTAAAGATTGAGTTGCTGGTGGATAAAACTGAGAACCTTCGCTCACAGGTTAGTCCTATTCAATCTACATTTTTTGGGTAACTGAAACGACTGCTTTGTACTTTGGTGAAGTTGTTTCCTTATCAAGTTATTTCGATTTAGTTTTCGGGTGTATTCAATTTAACCGATATTTTACAAACCCCTGTTTCCTGGATTATATATATTTGTTCATCACCAGGATGAATAGTTGATACATAAGACCCTTCCCTTCCTTTTTCGCTAGTTTCCCTCTTCTCCTTCTGCTTTCATTTTACTTTTTTGTTTCTTCCTTATCTTGCAAGAGTGCAAGCCGTACTGCATAACTGATTTTTTCTGAGTTTGGCTTTTTAGTCCTCTCCTTCATGCAGATTTTCATCTTGATTTTGCATCGCAAGCGAGATTAAACGTTGTCCGAAATCCAAGCCTTTACCAATTCAAAGGAAATCTTAATAAATAATTCGATTTCTTTATTTATTTGTTGTTGGTTTGTATGTGGTTAGGTATTTTTAGATTTGTTTAGTTTTTGTGTGGGGTTTTCCGATTCTCTGCCTCGACATGATTTTAAGCGAAAAATCTTTCATCCCGACTTTCTATTGATTTTTTTTCTGTAATTTATAATTATTGCACGATTGTAATGAAGCGAGCTAGGTTTGATTTCACAAACGCCCAAAAAATAAAAGGAAAATCCAGTTTTTCTTTGTTCTTTTTATTTTCTTCCAATAACATCAATTTCTTAGTGTTAGCAACCAACGTAATAAGTGGTACTTAACATTGAATATACCTATGCCTGACACAGATCCATATCCGACACACCCGAGTCCAAGTAACATAGGGGAAACAAATTCCCAATAACTCCTTAATGCTATAATACACCTAACCCAAGCATAAAGTGGTACTTAACAGTAAACCTTGTGACCACAAGAATGACCTAATTTAGTTGAACATAAAATGAAAACCTCACTTCCTAGTTTGCTTGGAGATTTATCTTGATTTTCTTGACTGCTTAGTTTTCTGCCACATATCCTTTTTTGCCTAAAGGTTCTCTTCCTTTCCATCATGTGTCACATGGGTCATAAATACGTGGTGAGTCCGACCTTTCTGTTGTCAATTTATCACTCTGATGTTCAGTTATGTTTGCATGAAGTAGTTTATTTGTCATGATTCCTTATAGTTAAATTGAGAATAGTCATTTTTTAAAAATTGCTTTTGATATTGTTTGGTCTTTGCTGCTTTGCTTGAGTCAGAATTTGAGATAAGCAAATCTGTCTGTATTGTTTGCTTGTTACCCTTACTATTTTGGTTAATATATTTAGGTATGATGATACAAACCATGAAAGTTAATATGTATGAGAAGCTTTGTTTCGGTTGATTTTGCCCTGCATTAGCTAAAAATGTAATTTGGTTAAGATGTCAATGATTGGTTTAAGAAAAGCAGATATGTCTTTCTCCGCTCCTTGGAACTGAGTCTCCTCCTTCGACTCGCCAGAAACCGTTTACCTCAAGGTTCGTCGCGCCGCCGAACGCTTCCAGCTCCTCCAGTTCGCCATCTGCCCCTTTACCATATCTGGCTCCAAAGTCACTACCCACCCATCAGTTCTCAACCTTTTATTTATATAATGATTCATTTTATCTTTGAAATAATAATATATTCAGTTTTAGGATGTAAATTTCTGTTAAAATTTGAAAAACATTCGGACTAAATAATGGATTGCCCTCAAAACTTTTATTAGTCTTTTACCCTTGTGCATATATCTAGCTTACTAGAATAATGGAAATTGTAAAAAATCCCATTAATGTAATGAATTTTTAGTTGTTACTGCTTGCATCTAATCTCTTTTGAATCTAACTTCTTGCATTGATAAGGATATGTTTTACAATGATATGATCGTAAATTTACAGGTATGTCATTGTCTGGTCTGTCACATTTTGGACAGCAGCAAAGGCAACAGATTCGGCCATTGTTGTTGATAGTCTGATGAGGATGAACAAAACCTTTTGGTATTAGATCCATCACTGTTGGATTTGATTACCTTGTACATTCTGTCAAAGCCCATATGATTTCTTATTATTACTTTCAAAAAATTAAGAACTAGCTCTAAGCTACTTAACAAAGAATGGTCATTTAACAAACTTTTGGTTTAGGACAATAAAAGATTTCAAATTAATTTCATATATTTGTCTATCTGTTTTTGAACTGTAATGCTGATTGGGACAATGATGTTGTGAGTAGTAAATGTTCTTGAAGTTCACTTGTTTGATAAAGGATTATTGCTGCAATGTTAAGGTATTAGTATTCCAAATACATAATTAGATCATGTCATAATTTCTTGTCAAGCTAGTTTGACTTTTTCTCCTTTTCGGACAATTGTTCTTTACTTTCTTTTCTAAGTTTACTGTGTTCTAAGCAATATGTTCTGTATAAGTCTCTTCAAAGTTTGGATAATATAGTTTGCTAAAATAAAAGAAAAGAAGGTTATATTGCTTTAATTGACTCAGAATTAATTTTCATTAGGGGGCACTGGCTTTTGTAGATTATTGATGTTTTCAGAACATGTTGATTTCAACTTACCAATTGAGTACTAGAAGTTGTCAACTGCACCTGGTTGAAAGACACACTTTTCCTTTCCCTTCTTCACCCTTCTCTTCTTTGTATAAATGCTTTTAAGGTTCTAGTCTAAATTGAATGAAGAGCCATAGTTGATATGTTCATACAGATAACTGTTGCATATCTAAAGGCAAGGGGTCATATTGATTTGACTAAATATCCTTATGACTATTTGTTGATTATAATGTGTTTTAGATTTTTTATGAAAAAAAATTGTCATTATCAGTATTTTCAATTGCCTATTGTAGTCCTTCACTTGTTTCATACTATACATTTCTTGGCAATTTAATTGAGCTTATTAGGAATTTAGTATTTTTTTAGCTATTTGTTATTTGTAGTTTTAGTCCCCTTTTTCTCTTAGTGAATAGTCAACATTTTAGATAGGAACTGCTTCCATAAAATAATCTTCCTTTTTGTGAAAACTGATGATGAATTTTGATTTGTTTGGTGTTTTTTTTTTCAGGAAATCTGTCTTTTAGTACAGTGACTCCAAAACCAATTCATCGTTCTGTTGTTGTTTGTGAGGTTGCACCAAAGAAGGCGGCTGATTCAGCTGCTAAGAGGACTCGACAAGCAGAGAAAGGAGGGTTTACCACAAAGCGAAGAAATCCGAAGTCAAAACCCGAATGAAGAAGGTATTAACCTTTCCAATTTACTATTTTGATTTTTTTTAACAATGGTTATAGACTCATTCTGTTCATAGGATTCTAGAAATGTTGAATTTTGGACTTTTATATGTCCTAGAGTACTCTCAGTTGTTTTCACACGAGAGCCAATACGTAAGCTACTATTTGAATCCCAATATGCCTAGTCATTTGACAAGATTCGTATGAAAGCATTCTGCAAGATCCACCATTTGCAGAACATATTAGCATAATCATAATGGTTTTTTGGTTTTTGTATATCATTTGGATTGAGTTACTATACTTGCTGGATGATTTGGTTACACGTCAATGAAGCATATGCATAATGCAGTGACGTTGAGTGGTTATCACTCATCTCGAGTCCAAAGTCTTTGGTTTGCTAGTTATTCTCATTAGTAGATGGTACAGTTTAGGGCCACATGTGGGAGCCATTGGAGTTCTTTTATATTTTCTATTTTGCCAGGAAAGATTCGCGGGAAAATATGAATCTAACTTTGGTACTAGACATAGATTATACTTCCTATCCCAAACCCATATCTGCTAGATACTGCCTCATAAAGGTGGTTGTAAGAACCAGCGGTCTAAGCATTGGGTTCGGATTAGCTGCTTCAATATTCATAATGTTCCATGAAGTGTCTAATGGCTTTTTTGGTTTTGTTTTTTCGCCAAGGTTTTGGAGGCACTGGATGTGCTGGGGAAGAAGCCTGATGCAGCAGCCGAAGAAATCTTCCCGATTGAGAAGCATATTGCCGAGGCGTATTCGGTGATCAATAAAGCAGTGAAGGTGGGATCACTGCATAGGAACACTGGAGCTCTTAGAAAGTCGCGGCTTGCTCGGAGAAAGAAGGTCGTAGAGATCCACCATGGATGGTATGCCCATGTTCCAGCAGAAAATGCAGCCTAGAAGATAAATATCATCGTTTTGAGCCTAGAAGATTTTTTATGAATTTAATCTAACGGATTATTAATTTTTTAATGAATTTAATCTAATGGATTGTTATTCTTTCTTTATGATTTTTAATTTTTTTATTTTTTTACCTTTAGCGACATTTTTAAGAAAAGCGACGCTAAAATATAATATTTAAATTTTTTTTATTTTTCATGACATTTAGCGGCGTTTTTGGGAAAAGCGCCGCTAAAAGTATAATATTTAAATTTTTTTTATTTTTCATGACATTTAGCAGCGTTTTTGAGAAAAGCGCCGCTAAAAGTATAATATTTAATTTTTTTTTATTTCTCATGACATTTAGCCTAAAAATGCCGCTAAAAACAATATATTTTTTTATTTTTATGGTATTTAGCGGCGTTTTTGATAAAAGCGCCGCTAAAGGTCATGTTTTTTAGCGGTGTTTGTGGGAAAAACGCCGCTAAGAGTCATGCTTTTAGTGGCGTTTGTGTTAAAAGTGCCGCTAAAAGTCATGTTTTTTAGCGGCGTTTGTGGGGAAAGCGCAACTAAAAGTCATGGCTTTTAGCGGCGTTTTTTTCTCATAAACGCCGCTAATTTTTGCGGCACCTCTTTTAGCGATGTTTTTTGTGGCGTTTCTAAAAACGCCGCAAAGACTTTTAGTGGCGCTTAAAAACGCAGCTAAAGGCCTAAAAAAATGCCGTTAAAAGTCCAAATTGTTGTAGTGTAACTACATGCTGAAGTATCATCTATACTGATTACATCACCACAATTCACAGGGGCATTTATTTAAATCCAATTTATAATCATATATAAATAGGAACATTTGAAAGTATGAAAAGCATAGCACTGATATAAACACAACTATTGCATAGAGATATTAATAAAACGAGAACCAGGAAGGACATGCGATATAATTTTGGTGAAAAGCATAGCAGTGAGATAAACACAACTATCGTCTATTAGAGATGTAAAAGGGTAATAATTAAACGTCGGTATCAACCCAAAACCAGGAATGACATGGGGGATTATGTTAGTAAAATAGTGCTAACGATTGTATAAATAGCATTGAACATTCTAGGCTAAAATTGAAATGAAGGAATGTACCTTGTTCGTTGCAGTTGCAATTGCAGTCTATCAAATGGGCATGCTTCAATTGCGAGCAGTAATGCATGGATTTACATAAAAGAACGGATCAGAAATAGGCAACCGGACAGGACAAAATTAGAAGAGACAATAAAGCCAAGACACAAAGGGGGGAAAATAAAATTATAAATATCCCGTGCCATCTCCCCTCCCCCTAAAAACAAAGAAAAAACTGAATTTTATTAGGGTTTATGAGCTGCCATTAAAGCGCACCTGTCATGGCAAAGGTCTAATAACACCAAAATCAATCACTGTTTCCTTTCCTCTTGATTTTTGGTGTAGCCAACCTGAGAAATAAAGAACAGTTCAGAAATGAATTGGACCTGTTGTTTTAAAATTAGCAAATATGCCCAATATGTGTATGTACAATTTTTGAAATCTAAATCAATATCTAAACCCTAAAACAGAATGAATAAGAACAGAAAACATGAAGGTTTCCCCTACCTTTCACCACCGATTTGCCTTCTCACGGTCAAGGAAGAGAAATTTTAACTTGTAGGTTTCTCCTTCAAGGTCTCGGACTTTTTGGGGAAGATGGAGAGAACAAAACAAACTATCTTCTTATCCTTTTTGTAAAGTAGCAAATCAGTAGGTAGCAAAAATTTCTATACAGATTCAATCATGAAATTGGGGAAGTGGGGAAGAAGAGCTTGGGGGAAATTGAGAAATTTGAGCGAGAAAATTTTAGGAACTTAGGCTGAAAAAATCGGGGGAATCTGACTTGAAATTTGGGGGCTAAAAAAACGACGTCGTTTAAGTTAGGTGAGTAAAAATTTGCATGGCTTATGATAAAACGCAACTAATGACAACTTATTTGCGGCGTTTTTATAAAAAAAACCACTAAAAACATAGTACAAAACGTCATTTTTTTAGACGAAACGTCGTCGTTTAGCAATTGCTTGATATATTTTTGTGGCGTTTTGTACAAAGCGCCACTAATAACACATATAAAACTGTGTCGTTTAATCATATGATAATTTCTTACGGTGTTTTTTTTAAAAATGCCACTAAAAATTCAAAATGAAACGGCGTCGTATTGCTCTCTGTTTGTGCCTTTTATTATTTTAATTTTTATTGGATGATTTTTATTTGTATGTGAAAATATATTATATGATTATTATTGTAACTATCAACAAATAAAAACAAAGTATATCGTAGTAGGGAATAAACTATGATATTTAAAAACATTTTACTATTAATATTATTATGTACTTCAATATTTTTATTTGTAATATACATATTTTAGTCGGCAGGTAAGGGTAATGTATTTAAATTTGTATAATATTTTCATTTTAATACTTATTTTATTTTAGTTAATGTTCACCTCAATTTTTTAAATAGTTTAATTTAAATTATTAATTTAAGAAAAAACAAAATTGAACTGTTATTTTGTAAACGGAAATAATGACGACTTAAACTTTTTAAATTTTTTAAACATAACAACTTGTATGACAATTTCCATGTATTTCATTTTTTTATTTCTATAAACTTTTTATTTTTTGAGTTTTATTTTTTCTTTATTTTTTAATATTTCAAATAATTTCATCATTTTACAAATCTCAACTAAACCTTAAAACTTAAACCATTTAATATATAAAGTTTATCTATTAAATAATTTAAACTATATATAATCATAATATTAATATATTAAAATTAATTTTATCTCTTTTACAATTAGATAATAAATTATTTAATATATAAATTAAAAGACACTAGTTACCCTAAACCCTAAACCCTAAACCCTAACGCCTACCTTTGTACCACTAGTCCTTGAACCTAAACCCATAATCTTTAACCCTTAAACCCCATAACCATTAACCCTTGGATATTAAACTTTAACCCTTAAGCCCTATAACCATTAACCCTTAAACATTAAACCACAATCCTTAAACCATATAATCCCTAAACCATATAACCCCTAAATTATACACCTTAACTCATATATATATATTACATTGCAGAAGTTATTAAAGAAATAATCTAATCTAAAACCTGAACCCTAAAACAATATAATTTTTATCTATTTTATCAAAATCCCTAATACTTAAATCCCTAAACACTAAGACTCTAACTTTATTATTCGATATGGTTTAAGCACTAAACTCAAAACCCCATAACTCTAAAATAATAAACCCTAAACTATAAACCAGGCCAAAACCCTAACCTAACCCTTAATCTTAAATCCTAAACCTTAAACCCTAAAACATAATAAACTCCCGACCCTAAACTATAAAGATTAATCCATAAACTATATACCCTAAATTAAACCGTAAACCCCAAATTATCATGAGAATTAATTCAATATTTTAAAATTATTACTATCTCTTTTACGATTATATAAGAAATTATTTAATATTTTTTTCATTTTAACAAATATTTTTCTCTTAAATAATTTAAACTAGAATCATAATTTTAATGTATTAAAATTAATGTTATCTCTTTTACAATTATATAAGAAATTATTTAATATATAAATTAAAAGACATTAATTAATCTAAACCTTAAACCCCTATCTTCTATGCCATAAACCCTAAATCATAACACATAAAACCCTAACCCCTACCCCTAACCCCTTAACCTATTAACCCCAAACCCTTGACCATTTACTTTTAAACCCAATAACCCTAACTTTTAACCCATGAAACCCTAACACATCCCCCTTAAGCATTAAACCGCAAATCATAAACCATAATCCCTAAACATTAAAATAGTAACTCCTAAACCTTACACCCTAAAATATATATGCTAAACCATAAACTATAATGATAATTAATTTAATATTTTAAAATTAATATATCTCTTTTACGATTATATAAGAAATTATTTAATATATAAATTTAAAAACAATCAGTCATATATATGCAAAAAAACTTTAAAATTAAACGCCGCTAATGCTCAAACTTTTAGTGCTTTTTTCCAAAAGCGTCGCTAATGCTCAGACTTTTAGCGGCATTTTACGAATAAACACCTCTATTTATCTTTTTTGGCGGCGTTTTGTAAATAAACGCCGCTTTTGCTCATTTTTTTGCGGCGTTTTCCTTCAAACGCCGCTAATGTATAATATTTGCGGCGTTTTTCTTTAAAACGCCACTAAAAACGCCGCTAAAAGTCTGTTTTGCTGTAGTGTAAAAAAGATAAACAATTAATCACAAAATATGTTTCATTCTCATGATTTAGTATCGAATCCCGGACCACATAGTTAAGGGATGAGATAAGCAATCACCATGTCACGTTCCATGGTTAAAAAATTAATTTTTAATAAAATGACTAAATATAAAAATATAATCAAAATACATTTAGTGATTACATCATAATTTAATAAAATCAATCATGCATGGATGCAGGCCCAAACCAAAGCATTGACTGGGCTTTTAGAATTTTCTCCATTATTGGGCCCCAGATCTTGAATTAGAGAGCAAAGGCCGATTCTGTTCAAATTTAAACAAACGAAAGCTTTTTCTTCTCTATACATGTATTTTCTCACACTCTCAGTCTTTTATCGTGCATCAGCAATAAAAACAAGAAGAAGAAAAAAATAGCGCTCTTACGTGGCACAATCAACGGCTCTGATTTCTCCCTCAAAACCTTCTGGTGCTTTTTATAACAAACTGTACATGCACTGTTCGGTAGCGTGAGTAGGAGAGTGAGTCAACTCGATTACCAGCACTGATCGGTCTCCCAACTCCTCCCCTTATTATATCCGGTAAACCTAGAAGCCGAAACCAACGGCCTTTGACGTCTCCAGATAAGCTTACTATCATATACGGCTCGTTTCTCGGGATCCGATAAGGTACTGTAAGCCGTGTGTATCTTCAGGAACTCCTCGGCGGACAAGTCTTTCCGGCCAATTTCAGCCACGTCGGGATGGAAAACCCTTGCCAACCGTCGGTACGCCGCCTTGATTTCCAGATTTGAGGCACCCACGGATATCCCTAGCACTTCGTACAACGACGTACAGGGTGTCATTCCTGGACGGCTCAGATAACCGCCTGTCGAACCTTTGTCTTTTTTGGAAGCATAAGTACTGGTGATGGTGGTGGAGGCGGCGGCGATAGACGGTCGGAATCCGGAAAGAGAACGTGATGGAGGTGAAATTTGAAAAATAGGGAGAGAATAGATCATGGTGAAGGACGGTTATGGAGTTTCTTGTTTTAAGAAGCAAGATATCGAGTTTAGGAGATTTTATTCATTTTTTTGTTTTTACTTTTAACTATGGTTAATTGTGTATTAGTGAATTAATGCGATGCTTATTCCATTTCTGCTGAGTTTTTGAACGAGTGAACCCGGCAACATATTCTCTGTTCTTTTCTTTTTTATGAAAATTTTGTTTTCTTTATTTGGTTTAAAGAAAATTATTTCGATCATTATTTCAATAATTCATATAATGTTTTTTTTAAAGGCTTAAGGATAAATTTGGCCACTAATGTTTATATGTTTTATCAACATGGCTTTAATTATATTTTTAAATTTTTTTTGCCATCACGTTTGTTCTTTTTTTCAATATGTTTTTTCTAACATATTAAATGAAAATACCATTAAAAATGTTAACGGGATGATGTGGAATATTTTTAATAAGATATAATTTATTACTTAGATAATTACACGTGAAAATAATAAAAATAAATAAATAATACATTAAATTAAAAAAATTTCTTAATTTAAAAAATAAGCGTAATTGTCTAAAAAAATTAACTCAATAGAAAAACTTCTTAGTAAATGAACGTATGAAAAATTGAAATCTTTTAAAAGAAAACAAATATTGAAACCTTGTATTTATTTATTTAATCTGTTAGAAAAAGCATATTGAAAAAAAAATAAAGGTTGATGGCTAAAAAAAGCTTAAAAATACAATTAAGGTAATTTCAACAAAACATACAAAAGTTAGTGGCCAAATTTATGATTAAACATTTTTTTTAATTATCACATAGGATGTATACTGTTTAATTTTTTTTTTTCAAAAATATACTAACATCTATGATTTATTAAAAATATTAAATTTTAAAAATAATAAATATGAAAAAACAGATTCAATTAAATTTTTAATTGTTTTTGAAAGAGAATTTTAATTATTTCATAGATTTACTCTCTTTTAGATTAATATACTATTTGGTATTTAAGTTTGATTTTTTTTTATTGTGGTATCTATGTTATTTTTTGGTCAAATCTAGTACATGTATTTGACAAAAATATATATTTTTTGGTATGTAAATGAAACATTTTAGCATTTAATTTGACTTTTAGTGTTGGATTTGGTGAAAATTAATTGTTAATATTACTAGGTTTGAATTTTTCATGATTTTGTTAATAGAATAAATTTAGTGTTAATTGGAAATTTGTATAATTTTACGATTATTTTGTCAAATATGGTATTATGAATGTGATTTAATTCGAGTTTTAAAGCTGATTTGATAAAAGTTAATTGCTGATGTTACTAGCTAATTATGAACTTTTATCAAAATAACCCAAAAACTCAAATTAAACACTAAAAAAATAATATAGCTACCTCTAGATGCCGAAATTATAATTTTTATCAAATACATGTACCATATTGGACAAAAAAAATACATATACCGCATACTAAATTATATATTAAGCTTTTTATATTTTATATAAATGAAACTATAAACTGTCGGCATTTTTGAGCTAATAAATTAAATTTAAATTTAAAAATGTTTAGGTCACTAATCGACTATCCAAGTAGATGACGTGTCTTTCTCAAGCTTCTATTAATTGTATGAATTTTAATTAATTAAATGTGTGCGTTGTGTTTTGGATTGATTAATTAAAATTTAGCCGCTATAACATTAGTTGAATTTGCTTGTAATTAGATTTGGTTTCATTATTAATTATCCTTTCTAACAAAGATTAAAATTTCCATATTCTCTAATTACAAACATAATTAAATTGTATCCATAAAAAAATATAATATATTTTTATTTTTATATAAAATACTTTTTTATTAAACCAACTAATTAATAATCAAAATTTCCGATAATTTTTTAATATAAAAAAGCCCATTAATTCAAGCAACTAATACATATTAAATAATTTTATTTTAATATAAAAGAAATTGATTATTTTTTTATATTAAACCAACTGAATTAATATTTACAATCATTACAATTATAAATACATATTTGAATAAGTATAAAGTAGATTTAAATTTGAAACAAAGATTCAAAATATAATTAAATAAAACACATATAATAAGAAAATAGAAGTCCGAACATATTAATTATAAATTGTGAAAATCAAAAGGTACAATATCAATGTCTCATTCACATTTGCTTTGTTTATTATTTGATCAAAATAATTAAATTACGTGGATCCATTAAGAACAAAATTGTTAATGATTTTAGGCTAATATTCATCCCTGCATCAACGTCAATAACAACAACTGCATGTGCTAAAAGATGCATTCATTTCCCACTTCCAAAGAAATGTCAACCATAGCTATTTCGTAACGTTTACTTTATTTGTTGAAAAGAAAACAATTTAATTTTATTAATATGCATTTATTTAATGGTGGAGTCTGAATTTTTTAAATTAAAATTAAATTGTATATTTTTATGATAGTAAAAATATAATTTTATCATTTTAATAGTTTAATAGTTTATATCTTTATAATTTTTAAAAGGTTAAATAAAAAATTTATAACTTTTAAGAGATCAAAATACAATTTTGTCATTACTAATTTAAAATTTTATAAATTATAAATGACTTAAACTAGAATTTTACCATTTTAGGGGCCTACACTCCACCGCTGCATTTATTTATATTATATAGTTTTTATAAATAAAATTACGTTATTATATTGACTAGCTATCTTGTAAGACTAGAAATGTTCTAATTAATTATTTATCTATAAATTTATACAGAAGGTTTTATATATATATATACTCATAGGCATAAATTTGGTGAACATCATATAAAATTATCGATTTATGTATATTAAGGACTTTAATTGATAAGAAGAAGAAATCACTCTTTTAAGTATATTAGTGATGTTTGTAGGTAATATTGCAAAATGAATAGCTTTAAGGTAGGGAAGAAGTCGGAAAAGTTTTTAGGAGTCAAAATTAAATAATATAGTAAAAATATAACATTATTATTTTAATAGCTTATATTTTTATAATTTTTAAAGATTAAATTAGATTTTTATCATATTAAAAGATAAAATATAACTTTACCATTATTAATTTAAAATTTTATAAACTTGAATGAAATATTTTATATGATTCAGCTTCAATCAATGCCAATTCTTAAATGAGTAGCTAATTTTTATTTTTTAAAAAAACTAACAAATTAAATATTTTGATTTAAAAGAATGAGAAATTGATCTTACATACAAATTTTTTCCTAGTCATTCTTATATGTAATTTTTGAATTGAGAAAGATGACAAATTGATATATAATTGTTATAACAACTATCATAATTCGACTCAGAATTCAACTCGTAAAAAAGTTCCTTTATATGCACTTCTAAGAACTCTCTTTAAGGAGTTCAATTCTCTCAAGATTCTCCACTTCTTCTATCTCATCCAAACATCTATGTTAGGAGAAAGATAGACTAGCAAAGGGCTACCAACTAAATAATGTATCAACAATAATATATAAAAAAATATAATTTATTTTATAATGTATTTAATTTTGAGCCAATGAAACATTAATCTAAACATTTATGCACCATTTTAATTAAATTAACTTATATATTATTTTTTTATATAATGTCTAGAATTACTTATAATCTCTCTCTAATTTTTAAATAAAAAGATAAACAAATTTAACATGCTTGAATCCATATATTTTTTTGGATTGATATCAATATCAATTCTAACTAAACAAACTTTATCTATACCTAATCTTAATGCTATTCCTTGGGAAATAAAGTAACATATTTATTTATAATATTGTATAATAATATTAGAGATATTCTTAGATCAAAATTTTAAATAGAGAAAATAAGAAATAAAGAAAATAAAACTTGACAATGTTAAAATTTCGAATGCAACCATTGTAGTGTACGTACAAGAATTTAGATATTCACTTATATTTATGAAATTTAATCTCTTTATTTTTAAAATTTTAAAATTCGGGTCTTGCTATTAATTTTGTTAAATTTTTGTTATTAAATTTATTATTGTGATATTTTTTAAATAATAAAAACTCACTTGATAATTATGTAATAATGTTAAAGATTAAATTTTAAATTTTAAATCTAAAATATAGAGAAATTAAATTTCATAAAACAAAAATATTGATAAGTATAGAAACTTGTATCACATTTTAACCTAAATGGTAGCCATATATCATTGATGTGTCGAACCTGTATTAAATGGAAGCAAATCTGAAAAGTTGATTAATGATGATGATAGGGTAGAAATCTTTTGCACTTGTAATTAAAGTTGAAAAGTATTAGGGTAGAAATCTTTTGCACTTGTAATTAAAGTTGAAAAGTATCTGTGGTGTGTGTTGATGATGTGGATCGAAAGAGACGTGAAACTTGGTCTAAAATATGTCATTGGTGTCGAGGGCGGCACCATTTTAGGGATGTGCAAAGCAAATGGAGTTAGTAAATAATAGTCACTCCACTTGGCTTGCCTTTGCATCATATATATGTCATTCCATGCCAGATTTCAACATGGGTAATTGTTTATTTTGTGTCTGTCAGTGTCGATTTTATCTATACTTCAATAATCAAACTTATCATTTTCATCATTATTAATAGAGTACTGACGGAGGAGAAGTATATTTGGACCCTTTTGAATAGGTGTTTAACAGTCTAGGGCTAGTAATAGGGCTATGTAATGTTGCTTAGGATTACATAATGCTTTATAAATAGTGATTTGACCCTATTTTCAGAATCAACAGTAAAATAATGAAGAACTTCATTAAGTGTGATATAAGGAATCTTCGAATAAATTTTAACATGATCTGAAAGTGTTATACATTATGAAAATATAAAAACCTTTAGTTGATATATCCTAGCTAGCTCTTCTTGGATTTAAGTGGTAGATTTGGTGAGTACCTTCTAATAATTTTACGTAAGTAACGCACTATATTCAACAAATTATTTCCCTTATTTTGTTATCCAAAGATAATAAATTTAAATGATTTAGAGAGAAAAGTTTTGACAAATTATTTATAAATTAGTATACATAGTTTTGACAAGTTGGATTTCCACTGTATTCATCATTTCTTAGCTATCAATAAGATATTATGCGTGAAGGTAGATTTTCTATTCTCTGACTTTATTAAGGAGTGCCAATATGCTACTATTTTGTCTAGTATGCAATTCCAAGGTTTATCATGTTTGGTATAGGCTTGAACTTCCAACTACAATTTAGAACAATATTTCATGTCTGAGTAATAAAGGTAAAGTTAGAAAATTAATTTATAGAATTAAGGATAAATCATAATTTTTTAAGATTAAATCGTAATTTTATTATTACACTAAAATGTAATTTTATAAAATTTTAAGGGTTTAAATAATAAATCTACCATTCTTGGGTGCCAATAACTATTAGAATGTTTCATCTAACTATTGGATTGATAGGAGAAATATTTTTGTTCTATTAAAATTTTAAAATAATTTTTTATTTGATTTGATTAAATGTTTAAGATATTATTTTTATCCATAAAACAAATAATAAGATATTTTGGGAGTCTAAAAATATTATTTTATAATTTCATTTTGCGCATATGGCTGCTGACGTGGAAGAATAACGAAAGGAAAACGGCCCACAACCACAATTTCTTCTTTCTTTCCTCCATTGTTTCGACTCACCGAAGAAACCTAAAACCCCAATCCCCCCCCCCCAACTCAGAATTGATAAAAAAATCCCTAAATTATCGTAATTGAAGGTGAAAAACGACCCTTCTTTCGCTTCTGGGTTTGATCCCACTTCAACTGTCTGCTGAAATGCCTCACACGGCTATCGAAGCGCAAGTTGAGGATGGTGGGTCTGCTTCCAAGCCACAGCGCATCATCAAACTTAGCAAAACCACTGATGATAGCGACAAAAAGGTTCTCTATTTTAACTTCTTCAATTGTTTTTCGTCGCATTTATCTGCATTTCCTACTAAAACAACGTTCCAATTTTTTTCTTTTGGCTTCTTTAAGTTTTTGGTAAAATTATTCCATTTGCATAGTAGGAAGTAGTAGTTGTCGTTTAATGCTGCATTCTTTTTTTGTGAGGTTTTTAATAAGTCCATGGGAACTGAATTTACTATTCCTAAGTAAGATAAACCATAATTCTGCTTTTAACATTCGAAAACAATAACTGGGAAATGTTGTAAGTGCCATTTGATTTCCTTATTGCTGAGAAAGATTTTCCCTTTCCTTTTGAGCTCTATCTCCATTATAATGACATTGTTTGTTTTGTTTTCTGATCATTTTCTAGGGTACAAACAAGAGAGTTAAAGATATTGAGATTTGTGTTCCAATTGTTTATGGAACTATTGCTTTTTATCTCGGTCGAAAGGCTAGTGAGTAAGTATGTTTTTCATTAAATAAACATCCCCCCCTCCCCCTCTTTTAATCTTGTTTAATAATACTAAATAGATTAATCTCCTTCTATTAGGTCGCAATCACATAAGTGGACTGTTTATGTGCGTGGGGCAACAAATGAAGATCTTGGAGCAGTGATAAAGCATGTTGTATTTCAACTTCATCCCAGTTTCAATAACCCTACAAGAATTGTTGAAGCACCACCTTTTGAGTTATCAGAATGTGGTTGGGGTGAATTTGAAATTGGCATTAGCATTTTCTTCCACAGTGATGTTTGTGACAAGCATTTGGATTTGTGAGTTGTTTATTTGGTTGCTCACTTGATTTGATGCCTTGTTTACTAAGTAGGCTCTGTATTTGTAGGTATCACATGTTGAAGTTGTATCCTGAAGATGAATCTGGCCCACAGTCTACCAAGAAACCTGTCGTTATGGAATCATACAATGAGATTGTTTTTCCAGATCCTTCTGAGTGTTTCTTTGCTCGTGTGCAAAATCATCCAGCTGTTGTTGTGCCGCGGATGCCTGCTGGGTTTAGTTTGCCTGTTCTGGGTAAATTTATTGGTTTTGCCTTCTTTTTGGACATTTGTTCGTCGAAAATTTTCTTTTTAAGACTGGTTCGCTTGTTTCTGCAGCACCAGTTGAAAATACAAATGAGGAGGGAAGGGGCGATACCAAGGATCATCCACTCAGTCAGTGGTTTTTGAATTTCTCAGAGGCAGACGAATTGTTGAAACTTGCCTCAGCTCGTCAGCAGGTTGGAATAGCTTAATTGCTTTTCATATTAGGAATTAACTTGGTTGAGCTGCTGTGACGTTTTCCTTGCTTTTATACTTCTAGTTACGAATAGGCATGCTGTTTGCTTATACAGACTTCTAGCCAAATGTACAGGTTAAAGCATCTTTCAACATTACCTTTTTTGTAGATGTCTGTCTTTCCCATGCCATGTCAATATGAATTGTTGAGTCACACTCTTGGCCTTGATAGTGTGTCTGCTCCATTAGCTTTCGGCCTGACTTACAGGCTTTTATGTGTAATCATGCATGTTTTGATGTTACTATTTTATTTTTCATGAACTTGTGGGACAAAAGACAATATCTTTTGACAGTTTATACCACGTGATAGGTGCAAGCCCATATTGTTAAGCTGAGAAGAGAGTTGAGTGTGATTGATGGGATGCCTCAACCTCTAAAACCGGCCTCCAGTTACGAATGTACATGATGATCATGGTAGGTTACCATCGGAGTTCATTTGTTGGGTTTCTATTATGGATGACAGAGTGAACTGTGATGAAGATGTAGGGATGTGGATATTAGATGTATCAACCGTATTTCTTAGATTTAGTTGTAACTCATTTCCTCAAGAGAACTGATTGTAGCTAAATAGTATATGCTAAGTTGTTAACAACAGTAGATGATTGTGTAGCTCATTGTGAACCTATGAAATGAAAGAAAACATATGCAACTTTCTATTTTATCTGTAAACAGTTTCCTTGATGTGATTGATCAGGGATTGAAGAAAGATGATGAAATTGTTTAATTGCTTCATTGTAGTTACATATACCTGTATGCATGACTGTTAATTTTGTTTTTCTGCTTTAATTGTTTACAGCATGTATGTAAGTTTTTCCCTCAAGTGGGCACTGTAAAGATTTTAAGGGAAGATCCAGGTTCTTGTCACCTGATATTGGGCTCTTGAATTTGATTTAGTGCTTTGCTTGTTGCTTTTAGTTATTTGTTCTTCCTTTTTTCCTTTCACTTTTATTGACAAAAACAAAAAACAAAACTAACCAAATGAAGCTCATTTGATCACAAAGAGGATGCAAGTGCAATTTAAACTTGGGCCAAAAAAATTGGGAATTTTGTGCTTTAAGGTGATGATCATGATAGTAATATTATCAAATCACCTTGATAATCTTGCAAGTGATACCAAATGCTACCCTCTTCGGCAAAGTTGTGATTGATGGTGAGATAAAGCTAGACTAGAACTGTTTGCGGGCCAGGTCAGGGTGGGCCCATATCAGTGCTGTTTCTGCTTATTTACTATTGAATAGTACAAAAGATTGGCCATTTTAATATGTTTAACAGCCTATATTAGCGTTTTGGTAAATTTAGTTATTCTTTTATGAAATTGGGTTTTAATGCTAGTCATTATTCATACCCTGTTCTTATCATGAGAAGAAATTTGTTTTGTTGGGTATGCCTTTGGGGTAATTTGGATTTAGTTAATTTAAGTATATAATAAAAACATATAGTAAATATATTTAAAATTAATAATTGGGTGACTATTAGTGAAATTTACCCAATCCAGAAGACTTCTCCAAAAACTCGCGACGTTTCTTAAAGAAAAACTGCTCGATTTGAATCAAAATAAGCAGTGAAACCGTTAATGCCCCCCATTTCATATTTTTCCACTGCATCATCATTAAAACTATCTGTTAGTAAAAACCATTCCCACTTCTAACTTAAAATTTCAACAGCACTGCCAAACATCGTCATACAAACAAGGACCAACTCAACTGTTTCTTCTTCATTAAATGGGATTTAATTAGTTTTCCAAAAAAAAAAAACTATATTAATTTAGCATTAGTGTGGACAGCAATTTTGAGATTATTTCCTCGTTAGACCCTAAGCATTAGTATATTGCATTAATTAGCATCTAAAATGTTTCTAGGATAAGTGGGCACCAAGTAACATGTAGTCTATATAAGTCACCTTAGAGCCACCGAGATTAGTGTGTAAATTAGACCTAGATACAGAAAATAACATAGTTAAGAGAGAATTCAGTGTTTCAGTTTGAAGGGTTTTTAAGTTTTCTTTATTTTGATTCTCTTCATTTTGTATTTTACTAGTTCGATGCCTACACGGGTTTATCCCATGCTTGAAACAAAGTCACTTTTAAGCAATTTAATTTTGGCACTTGTAATGCTTGGCATAGTCATTTGCCTGATCATTTTAACATTTGCAGTCACCATGGAATCAATATATGTACCAAAACCACAACAGCAATTGATACTCAAAATCCATTCAATCACCATGTCAGGCCTTAACGTATCCTGTTTCTTAACCGAGACAAGATGGAACGTAACGATGTTGTTCGTGAACCGGAACAGCATGTTAGAGATGTCCATACACAGATTCGAGAGCTCGTTGTATTACAATCACAATAACCCAATTTCGTGTGCTGTTGTGGAAGCAATGCACCTTGGGCCAAAGAAGCAAAGGCTAGTGGAAATGCAGTTCAACAGGGCTCAATGTGGGGAAGAACAACCATATGTTAATGATTGGGTGTTGGAAAGGATAAGGAAAGATGAAATTAGAGGGGAAATGAGCTTTGTTGTAGGGATGAAATTGAGGGTTTTGTATCGAACAGGTATATTATAATTGGAATGGAATTATAATTTGAATCCTCATTGTCCTAAGCTTCATATGCAGCTTGTTCCAAGTACTGGTAATGGTGGAATCATCTTTGAACACCCTAAGAAATGCTTAGTCACACCATTAAATTCATAGTTGATTCTATCATTGAATTTTTTTACATGGAACAAATTTAGAAAGAACTTTTTTCCAATTTAACCACCTAAGAAATTATATTGGTGTCTATACATTACATTTAAATAATGAATTTTTTATTTAAAGCCTCGTAGATGTAGGAAATGATTAATGAATAGCGTAAACAATTTACTTTATATTGTTTCTTTTAATTGTTCTATACTTAAAGTGAGTAAAAAATCGATTGAACCAAATAAATAGAGATAAGTGAATTAATTAATTAATTTAGTTTGTTTAATTAATTTAAATGTTTATTTGATCGATTATGATTTTGGATATCTAAGTCTAATAAACCATTAGGTATTATATAAATCCAACCCTATATCCATAGGGAAACTAATAGTCAAATACTCAACATCTAACTGAAATCAGAATATAAATTAACCCAAAAAAACCCTAATATAACACAATCATAAAATAACCCAATCCAATCCAATTTAGCCCAGAGGTGTTTATAAGTTGGGTCGAGTTGATGCCCGATTTTAAAAAAAGTTTTAAACCCAAGTTTGCTTTTGGATCAACTTGACTCACTCAAAAAGTTCATTTTACTATTAAAAAATAATAAAATATTAAAAATATATTTTAATAATAATTTTATTTTTTTCTCATTCTTTTAAAATTAACCTTTAATATTATAAACAAATAAAATTACAAAAAGACCAAATTACACAATGTATAAATGTTAGGTGTTAATTTTTTTGAAACCAAAACTAAATTGACACACTTCATAAATGTTGAAGATTAAAATTACTCTTTATGCTTATTTTAAAAGTTACCAAATTATCTTGTCATTTGACTCATATTTTTATTCAAACTTTCAAAAATCTTTTCAGTGACGGAGGACCAAACTCTTCAACAACTCTAGGCAAAACACACAAGCCACTGACATACTAACGAGTAAATATGATTTGGAGCTGGGAAAAATATTATTAGTTGCCTACTCAGATATTTCTCGTAAGTGCCAAGATCTTTTTGTGAGAGAATTGCAGTTAATTATAAGGGCATATAGATCTGCCATTTCATTTCATCATTACTATAATTTCTACAATCTGCGAGTTCCGATCAGAACCCCAACTGCACTCCGAGTGAAAAAGAAAAAGAAATAATATCTAGGACAGATGGGGCCAGCCGAATTGCTATGGCAAATTCAGAGCCTGCCATATATCCCATAAACCTGGAAATCTATACAAAAGCTAGATGGCACAATTCTACAGCTCATTCTTCCCTTCCAATGAAAAAAGACGACCAAAACTATGAAAATGTTTCTCTCGCTCAAGAGTAGAAGCAGAGAATGTAGATTTGGTACGCCTGTGGCTGAGGTGAGACAAGCTCGTCAAAGAACTCGATGAAAGATTGGGCTCATTATCAAAGGGACTTGGTGTGGAATGACTATTATGCAAGGAATCCTCATTCACAGATTGCACATCAGCAGAAGCTACACTGTCTGTCTCAATGCGATCAAAATCATCAATGTGGTGAATATCCTGTGCCTTTGAACCACTATGATTCAGTCTGCCTTCTGCAGAATTTTCACCCGACAGCTTGTCACTGTGATGAGTCTGGTGGTTCTCTGTCTGAGGGTGCAAAGATTGCAACTGCCTACCAAGAAGATATATGGTCTCCTGGCATGCTGCAAGCTTTTGTGCTGCGTCTTTTAACTCTCTTTCCTGCCAAGAGAATGACAGACAGATAATTTTCAGCTAAAGCTTTCAAGTTAACAGTTATTCAGAGAGCATCAAGGATACTATAATCAATTAAAAGATCTCCAGCCTTTATATGACAATGAACAAAAAAATAGGACAAGCGAAAAAAGTGCAATCACCCCTAGAGATGAGAGGATAACAAACATTCTAGACAATAAATGTGCAAGAGAAAAGCATATCAGTCACCCCTAGACACGTTAGAGCAGCATATCTGAACAACCATCAGTTGATTATACGTTTTCTTGTTTTCTTGGTTAATATTTTCTTCGAGTGGGTTCTCCAACAAAGTTACCATCATGCTACATACCTGTTTCATCTTCATTTCAGAATCTCCTATTGCTGATGACGGACAGAAAAAGGAGGCCACATTCCTTTAACAGAATCAGAGTATTTAGAGAATGTTAGAAGACAATGCTACACAAAAAAACTGATGGAGCTTACAGTGCAACATCAAAATAGCCAACAACTTTCACATAGTAGTTTATCATTTTGGAGTGCTTTTTAGTTCATTGATTTAATGAATTCCCTTTTTTTTTATTAGGTCAATTGATTGCCTGTTAAAGATTATATGTGCTCACTGTATCATCAAGCATTATGAATAATTGATCACTTACCTTTGCACTCTGTTCTCAAGATCCTTGCATCTAGCCAGCGCATCCTGATGGCCACGCTTTTCTTCTAGTAGTTCATCCTCTAACTTCGCTGACTTTTCTTGCAGAAGGTTTACCTCAGCTTCTAACTCTTGAGCACGCAATTCCAGTGACTTGTAAGACTCAGTCATACATTTCAGCTGAGTTTCAGCGAGGCTGTGAAGATTTTCAGAGGAAGCCAACTGTAACTTCAGTTCAGTTAGACTATTCTCTGTTTCCTGCAGCAGCAACTTTACATTTTCAAGATCTTCGGAGCTTCTTGCAAGATCCACTGTGATATTTTGTTTATCCAATTTCAGCTGTTCCAACTCTTTCAATAAGCATGAGCATGATGTAGCACCGGGTTGAAAACTTGGATCGGAGATTCTAATTACCTCTGAATCAGGACAGGAATGACAAAGATGACACCCTCCGCCACATGCATGCTTCAATGGGTTATCTTGTACAACCTTATTCTCTAGCAAAGCAACCTTGTCTATGCAATCATTATCACTGGCATTTCTATCATAATCCCTATATCCCAGGAAACTAAGGTCCAGTCGATCAGCTTCAGCAAAAACATGAGAAAGTCTTAAGATGAAGTCAACCAAACCCTTCTTGTCAAATACAAATTTATCCACAAAGGCAGAGAAGTCATCTAACTTTTTGCTTAGCCTATGACCATCAGTAGGAGGGTCCTGAACTCTCTTTGCTTCTCTGCCAATTGATAGTAAAACCTGATGAATCTGAGATATTGCAGATGCCAAATTTTTCTTAGTAATATTCTCTTCATCTAAGAATATCAAACTCTGTCCAGAT
Organism: Gossypium australe; assembly: GCA_005393395.2. Classification (NCBI taxonomy): domain Eukaryota; kingdom Viridiplantae; phylum Streptophyta; class Magnoliopsida; order Malvales; family Malvaceae; genus Gossypium; species Gossypium australe. Next base: position 4,649,973 of record CM016624.1, on the reverse strand, counting down.
ACATCCTTTGGATCAGAGGGACCATGACCTGCTTGAAATCCTTCATATAAACAGTGCTGAGACAGAGAACCTTGTATTTCCAGAATAGCACATTTGATATCCTCCAAAACCTTCCCCAAATTCAAGTCCTTAGTTTGAGACTCAAATATCGTAGAAATCATCGACCGAAGCTTTAGGAAGGGCAGATTTTCCACATCCTGCTGAAGCTCTGTTGTTGAGGATCTTGCACTTGAAGAACCCTGCTTTGATGATGGACTAAAACCAAACTCTTGCACAGAGAAGAGGTCCTGATCTTGGACAGCATTGCGTGACATATTACCTTCTGCTATATAATTCCCATAATTACCTGGATGGCTTGAAACATCATTAGCTCCACCAGCATCATTGGGCAGACATGCCAACTTCTCCATCTCCAGAAAGTCGTCCATCAATTCCAAGCAATTGGGATTCTCTTGCTTGTGAACTTTATGGCTACTCTTCTGCATCCCCAAATGAGAGATATCAGAGGTCGCCGGTAGCAAAGATTCAGCTGAGCGTCCTTCAACATCAACCCCATCTTCAGACATGGAAGTGATACTAGGTGCATTGCTAGCATATTGACTTGAACGATCACCGGCAGGGTGCCCGATGCTTGACTTAGGGGAGCTTGTTTGATTATTAAGGGCCTGTATTTGTGCTTCTAAGCTCTTGACCTTTACACTCGTCTTAGCACACATGTCTCTGGCAGCCTGCAGTTCACTATTGCGACTGGCCAAAGCTTCTTTAAGCATCTTTGTTTCCTCTTCCATCTCCAACAAACGCATAGTAAGATAATCAATCTCTTTTTGGGATTGCAGCAAGTTCCCAGCAGAAAATTCCATCTGTGGAGACAAATTCGGGTTAGGATTCTTAACCGCACTCCTTTTTGATTGAGGTCCACCAAAATCTCGGCCAAAATGATCAATTTCTTGCTTCATTTGAGCCAATGCAGCTGGCCCCGGCAACCTCTTACGAACAAGGCCACGTAATCTTTGACACTCTGCCTCCAGTTTAGCAATTTTGCTAACACTCGCTAAATGTTGCTTGTTTGCTGCTTCTGCAGATCTTACACTAATATTCTTTTCTTCGTTGCGAATTTCGAGCTCCTTAGAAACCATATGTAACTCATACTTGAGTGAGCTTATTTCCTTCTCACATGACATAAGGTTTTCCTTAATAAGTTCCATTTCAGCTTCTGCTTTAGATTTTTCTACCTCAATCTGAACTATCAAATTTGACCGCTCATGCAACGACCTTGATAGCGCTTGGTTTTCAGCTGCTGCTCTCAAAAGCCCTTCATCTAATTCAGTTATTTTCGCTTCAAGACCGAGCTTTACTTTGTCCCATTGTATAGTTTTGGCTAGAACCACATCATGCAATTTATGCTCACTTTCCTCTTTCACGTTCCTTACCTGTTTCATACACTCCTTAAGAGCACCATCTAAATGGGCTGCTCGATCCTCTACCGAAAGCTTCGAGAGAGTAAGATTTTCAAGTTGTCGTTTCAACGCAAAAGCTTCCGCATCCGCCTTTTCCCATCCTAAAAAGTACATGAAAGTTCTCAAATCATAACTCTTAATGGTAGGATTAAAGAAAAAATTAAAATTTCCAACCCATACCTGAAACAGCTTCCTCAGCAACTTTCGCATGTTGACTAATCAAACCATCCTTAGACTTGATCTCTGAATCGGCTTCAGATAGTTTCCCTTTCAAATTCTTTACTTCATCCTCACATAATCTAACTTGATCCTTTAACTTTTTAACTTCATCCTCTAACCCAGTCAAATGTACGTAAGATTCCATGGATATTTGAACATAATTTACCTTCTTACACTTTTCCTATCAGTAAACAGCAAAAAAAAAAAAAATCCAAACTCCAAACAATTAGGAACAAGGTCCATAAATGGTTTCATTTTATAGCATTTTTCAAGTGAAAAATAAAAAGAAAAATAAAAACCTGATCTCCAAGAGATGCTAAGGAAGACAAAGAAGCACTGGTTCCATCAGATACAACCGTCTGCTTGTCGATTCCAGTCTTTTCGGAAGATTTCTTCTTCCATGGCCATCCTCGTCGGTCCATTTCAAAATCTATATTATAAAAAAAAAAAAAAAAGAACAAAACTTAAACTGAAATTTAACAAAAATAAAATTTAAAACTTTTTCCACAGCGAAATGGAAAGAACTGAATTGAACTTACTGGAAAGAAATGCAGGGTATCGGTGATCAGTGAACTGGAATTGATTTAAAGAGTTAAAAAATCAATCCCGAGAAAAACTCGGTTATTTTTTAATTTTTAATTTCTTTCTTCAGTGTGTGAAGAGAGAAAGAACAACAGAGACAAGACAGAGAGGGGAGCGGGTTGGCTTCACTTTAAAAACGCTCCCTGAAATGGGAGAAAAAAGCGACGGCGTATTGACCTTTTAAAAAGCTGCCAAATTGATTTTCGTTTGATTTGCGAATTTGCCCTTCATTGGACACGTGGCAATGTATTATGGGTTACATATCCGCTCTTCATTGGTGGAGTACGATGGTGCAATTAGGTTTATGGAAAGCATCGTGTAACCGCATTTGGGTGGACCGTTTGCCTTGCGCGATCGAATGGATTCAACGGCCATGATTCAAAAGTTCTTTTCCTATAGGGCAATTTCTTTAAAATTAATTAGTTGGATTTGTTTGGGTGACCTGATTGGGTAAAGTAATCTTTGATTGGTATGGGCAAATCAATTTTAGATTTTATAAATTTTTTAAAAATTTTTAGGATTCAGAATTACAATGTGTAACATTCAAATGTGGCATAATTTTATTATATTGTGCAGAAGGAATGACTATATATGGATAAAAAATCGAATATTCTCTATCTGATTTTTTTTTAAAAAATTAATATCTGTCTAAATAGTTTTTAATTGATTTTTTTTTACTTAATTAATACTTGAATTTATATCTTGTCACACACATTGAACAATTTTAACTTTTTAAGAATTAACATGTAATTTATTCTTGAATTTATTCAAAAGTATCTAATTGGTGCCTAAATTTGTCCAAATAGTATCTAGTTGATACTTGAATTTGTCCAAAAAATTATACTTTTTTAAATTTAATTTATATTTTTAAAATGATTATTATTATTATTTTATGTTTAGAGGTTGTCACTATTACTATAGGATTGGCTATCAATATTATATCAGCACAAACTAACGGCGATAATGCAGAAGTACTAACCTAAATTATAGAAAACAAGTTCAAGTACAGTTAGATAAAATATATTAAATACCAAATGAATATATCTTTGAATAAGTTCAAAAAGCAAATTACATTTTAGTCCTATTAATTATGATAATTAAGCTTTACTAGAAAAACTCTAAATATTTGGCTTTTTTTTTTCCTCAAAATATTTGATAGTTTTTTTATACCTAACTATCTAATTGGAGGGTTGACTAATCTATAGTAAAATATTATAAGAAAATATATTAGAAAAAAACGCGATAAAATTTTTAAAAATTACTCATAAAATAAAAATTATATATTTTCAATGCACTAAATATTAACTCATAAATTAATATAAAAATACTTAATTCAAAATCTTCGAAATTTACAAATATTTAATGTTACCATCCCTGTGTAATTTTATAGAAAATTGTTGCGTGGGGCTTTCACCCTTTCACCGAAATTGTACAATTAATATTGACCACATGGTTAGTACAACTCTCGCCAACCTCTTTGTTGCTTCGAAACTATGGTACCAACATTATTATTTCTAATAATTGATTTGCTAATTATTGTGAAACATGGTAAGCTAATTTGTCGCTGTAGGCAAGAGTTGCATGTTTCTCTTTTATTTCATAACCAAAAGTTGATGGATATTTAATGCCTTTTATTTTACCAAGAATGTACCTAACACATGTTATAATTTAGAATTAGTTATTCAGATAACATGCAACCTATTTCTATTTACATGGTTTCGTGATAATTCAACAGACAGGGTGCTGACATTGGTTTCGTACGTATTATGAAATTTCCACATCTTTACTCGTACATAACTAGTGTTGGTGTCCTCTTGATGCGAGGCACGAAATTAAATTATAATATTAGGTGGTAGACCTTAATTTTACCAAGCCTAGCCCCAACAGAAACATATGTGCTACTTTGGATTTCTTATAATTATAAATAGATTAAAATAAATGGGTAGAGTTGTTAATACAAGAAGATGTAGATTTGAGTGCACTGAAACGTATTATCCTCCTATTCATGAGTTAGGGGTAATTTTACACATTGTGTGAAAAAAATTAAGAATATATATAATAAAGAATTATTAGAATATAAATAAAATTGGAAGAAAATTAATCCAATAACACCTTGGTACACTTGGCAAATGCCAAGGTCCTCGACGTTGGAGGCTTAGATTTTATGCTCACCATCCGCAGTTATGATATGTGGGTCTTACTCTCATTTTGAGTGTATGTCATATGTGAGTTTTATCTTAGTTTTTGTCAATTGTGCGTTGTATTGATTGGATTCTAAGGTTCTACATCGTATTTGGTTTTATATATATATATATATATATATATATATATTTATTTGTACTAGTGAAACTTCAAAAAACAAAAAAAACTAATTTGATTAAGTCGATTGATCGACCTAAAATCGATTTAGTTGTGTATGTTCTTAAGCTCTAATTTAATTAGGTCAAATTTTTTGTAAATTATAACCGGTTAAGCCAATTTAATAAATAAAAACTAATCCGATTGAAATAATTATTTTTATCCGATTTTTAGGACGCTTTCATTTTGGTCACTCGAAATAAAATTCTTGCAATTTCGTTACTCAACTTTTAGGGCATTTTCATTTTAGTCACCTAACCGTTAAATTTCTAACAACAATTAACTTTACACACTATATTATACTTACACTTTCACTTTGGTCACCCAACTTGTAAGTCCCTTTCATTTTGGTCACCAAAAAAATATCTTTTTTTTTTAGTATTGGTTGAGGTAAAAAAAATCAATGATTAAAGTGAATAGTGGTAGAAACTAAAATAATATACAAAAAATATCAAATTGTACTTGTTTATTTCATTGCTGAAAATTCTTAATTTCTTTTTTTTTAATATTAAAATTTTAAATGTCAAAACATTAAAAATAAGTCGTTGATCTGTCAACCCGTTTATTGCCATAGTATTGAAATTAATTAATTTAATCTCCTCCTACATTTTAAAGTTTTTATTTTATGTTTCCAAATTATCCTTAACAAAATCAACTCAAAAAACTTATATTTAATGATTGCCTACAAAACTTAAATTTCTTTTGATTATATAATATTGAATCTTCTATGTTAAGCAAAATGAAAAAGAAAAAAAAATTCATTGCAACTTATTAAATTATTTGCTTGTTCTTCGTTTGGATAAAGAAATAATGAAAAAAAATTATGAGTTTTGTTTGGCATGGAAGATAAAATTAATTAATTAAATTAATTGTAAGGTTTTTTTTTTTTGTTTTAGCTTAGCATGAGAGATTCAATGTTATACAATAAAAAAAATTGTATTCCTTAGACAATTATTAAAGATGAGTTACTTTAATTGATTTTAAGTTAAAAACATAAAATAAAATTTAAAATTTTAGAAGGAAATTAAACTAATTAATTGAATTAATTTCAGTGTTTTAGTAACAAATTTGTTGACACTATTAAGGGATAACATTTTTCAATAATCTATTTAATTGATTTTGATGCTTTAAAATCTAAAATTTTAATATTAAAAAAAATAGAATTTTTAGCAATGGCGTAAACAAATATAAATTGAAAATTGTTTTAATAAATTATTTTAGTTATTTTTTTTCATTTTAATACTTAATTTTTTTACCTCGATCAATACTTAAAAAAAGTTATTTTTTGGATGATCGAAATGAAAACAATCTAGAAGCTAGGTGACCAAAATGAAAGTGTAAATATGATGTGACATGTACAGTTAACTTCTGTTAGAGATTTAGTCACATAGGTGACTAAAATGAAAAACACCTTAAAAGTAGGGTGATGAAATTGCATAGATTTCATTTTGAATGACCAAAAATGAAAGTGTCCTAAAAGTTGGCTGACTAACTAAGTAGTTTACCCAAAAAGATTGAAAAACTTAAGTTTTGGGTCTTTTACAAACATATACAACAACACAAGTCTATCCAAAAGAAATTGGGCCAAAACCACTGATTTTTGGATTGGATAATAGCAACAATCCAATATTTTCCCTTAGCCCAAAACCAATTTCTAAATATAGTCACTGTACATTTACGGTTACATCCAAATCTCTTACCTTAAAACCCCATTTAACTAGTCTCTTCTCATCCGTCGGCCGCCTCAACGAGAGAGGTCTCTTCATAATCACCCAATGGGTCGTGTCATCCGAGCTCAACGTAAGGGTGCGGGTTCCGTTTTCAAGTCCCACACCCACCATCGCAATGGTGCCGCTCGTTTCCGCAGTCTCGACTTTGGTGAACGGAATGGCTACCTTAAAGGTGTCGTCACGGAAGTTATCCACGACCCGGGCCGTGGTGCTCCCTTAGTCCGCGTCGTCTTCCGTCATCCATTCCGTTACAAGAAACAGAAGGAACTGTTCGTTGCTGCCGAAGGCATGTATACTGGACAGTTCGTGTACTGCGGTAAGAAGGCTACTCTTATGGTCGGGAACGTGTTGCCTCTTAGATCTATCCCTGAAGGAGCAGTCGTCTGCAATGTCGAACATCACGTTGGTGATCGTGGTGTTTTCGCTAGGGCTTCTGGTGATTACGCTATTGTTATCAGTCACAATCCTGATAACGACACCACCAGGTATCAGATACTTACTGTCTTTATTTGGACGTAGTGTTGATACATTTTTATATTGTTTCGGTAATTGCTTAGCCTTATGTGCGAATCTAGAAAGAACATTGATACAATTGGTGGATACAAAGGGTGCTTAATTGTTTACTGATTCTGATTTCAATCCAGTATTTGTGTTAGAGTTCTATATCTTGTGTTCAAATGAGGTTTCACTGCCCTTTATCGTGTGAAAATTTAATTGTCTAATGTGTTCGACAATCACAGGCTCTTGTATGTGAAATTCAATACTCTTTTTGATGCGTCCATGGTTCACTACTAATTTTTTCTTAAATCGTTGAAATTAGGTTGTTATGATTGATTAAAGACGGACATGGAACTAGTTGTTTTGGTAATGACCTCGTAGTGTGTAATCTTTACAGGATCAAGCTTCCATCTGTTGCCAAGAAGATTGTTCCGAGTGGGTGCCGTGCAATGATTGGCCAGGTTGCAGGAGGTGGAAGGACCGAGAAACCTCTTCTTAAGGCGGGCAGTGCATACCATAAGTACAGGGTGAAGAGGAACTGCTGGCCTAAGGTGCGTGGTGTGGCTATGAATCCAGTTGAGCATCCCCATGGTGGTGGTAACCATCAACACATTGGTCATGCTAGTACTGTTAGGCGTGATGCTCCTCCTGGGCAGAAGGTTGGTCTTATTGCTGCGAGGAGGACTGGTAGGCTCAGAGGACAAGCCGCTGCCACCGCAGCCAAGGCTGAAAAGGCTTAAGCGTAGGGTATTACTTATTGTTTTAGTTCTTTTGGCATTTATATCTAGGTTCATTTTGTTTGAATTTAATAATGCTTGTGTTTTCAATTTGGATTGCTTATTCCCAAGTTCTTTCATCACTTTATGCTAACGTTTCCGATCCTTGGTTCTCTTATGTAACCTTCCATAATGCTGTTTACCCAAGCACTTGGGTGTTGGGGAAAACTGTAAGGCCGAGATGGTGGTCTATGGTGCCCGCATCGTAGATAATTTTGTAGTAATATTTGATTGGATAAATCACTAACTAAAGATATGGTTATTTAAAATGAATTAGATTAGTTGTTTAGATCAAGGATCGATCGAAATATCAGTTTAAAAGATAAGTTAAAGTAAGTTCTTGAAATGCGATTGAACTTAAAATTGGTTCTATTAATCTTTTATTTTTATGTTTTTAGGGTAAATTGAATAAAAAAAAAAGCTAACCCTAAATTCATTAAATCTAAAAGTTAAAATTCAAATTTAATCATCAAATTTAACTTAAAAAAAAAGATAAAAGACTAAATTAAAAAAATATAAATATTAATAATTAAAATTGTTATTATACTTAATTAAATTGATTTTCATAAACGAGAGAAGGACACGTTAGAAGATAATACCCGGTTTTTCTCTACGACTAGAGTACATGAACGAGGACTTGCGAATACACCGTAGCTTTACACAGTCTATATATAGCAAGTTAGTAACTTTCTTTTCCCTCTTTGTTTTTCAGTCTCTTAAAAGCTGCAAAAAAGATGTCATCATCAACGGCGGCCAATCAAGTGAGGGCATCTCACATACTCATCAAGCACCAAGGCTCTCGTCGTAAGGCTTCTTGGAAGGATCCAGAAGGTCGCGTCATCTCCACCACCACCCGAGACGCCGCTGTCTCACAGCTTAAACTTCTCCGCGACGACATCGTTTCCAACAAGGCTAAGTTCGACGAGGTTGCCTCTCGCTACTCCGATTGCAGCTCCGCTAAACGTGGCGGTGATCTCGGTGAGTTTGTTTGACTTGATTGCGGTGCAAAAGTTTAAACTTTCTTTGCTGATTTAGTTTTTAGATATGAAAATAGAGTTCTCCGATCTGGAACTATGTAGTTTCTTCGTTAATTGAATTCTATTTTCTGTTTGGTTGCTTAGAAACTTGTAAGAAGCTGAATTATGGCAGGGAAAAAAGATGCTTTGAGTCAATACAAGTATTGAAAAGTTAGTCTCAATTGAGTCATATAGCTATGGGTTTGTTTAATGAGACACTTTGGTTACTACTAGCGTTTCGAATACTTTGTAAAAACATAGTTTTGAGGTGAAGTGGATTACTGAAATTAGGGTTTCAAGTCTTTAAGATATTAGACTTTTGGGATCCCTTGCAATCAGAGCTATAATTGTCAAGTAGGTTGACTCAACAGATTGTTGCTCAGTTATTCATCGGCTTAAGAGATATCCAATATGTTAATAACTGTAGTTTCTTGGTTAGCTTGCTTCCATGTTAATGTTTTGCTTTACAGTATTCAATGGCTGTGCTTTGCTTTGCAAGTCAAGATTTTTAACCTGGCGAACCAAATTACCTGAACCTTTGCTTTGAGCGATTGAGATATTTTCCTTTTATTTTACTTAAAACATACAGAAGCTTAGGAATTGTTTGAACCAAAAAAAAAAAAAACCTTAGAAATTGACAACAGCCCTTTACATCTGGCTTTCTTTGTCTTGTATCTGCTATCATATCCATTCTCATGGTGCTAATATTTCAGCAAATGTCTTACTAGGTTTAAGCCTTTTTCTGTTTTTTTTTTTTTTAACTGTACCATGAGCTTCTTACCAAGAAACTGAGATAAAAATGGGCTTTCATACATATATGACAATGGATACTTTAAATTTTCTTAATAACTCTTCTTTATTCCTATTATTGATGGAGGTTTAACTACATGCTTCGAACCCAAGGTTTCAAGGAATACTAGTTCTTCCACAATGGAAGTTAGCCTAATCTTAAATGGTAGCACATTTTGCAATTATGGTCATGCTGTATATGTTATTCATTATTGACATCGGTTACTGCCAATCTATTAAAATGTTGAAATACTAGTGTAATTTTCTTACCTATATCCTGCAGGCTGCAAGGAGTGTGCCTCAACTCAGTTCTTATTGTTAATTATCTGTGACCTTTAGTTGGTTTATACCAGCATTACGGGACATAATGCAAACTAAAAACCTTATACAAACCTTTTGGTGCAGGCCCTTTTGGTCGAGGCCAGATGCAAAAGCCATTTGAGGATGCAACATATAATCTTAACATTGGCGAGATAAGTGACATTGTGGATACCGATAGCGGTGTTCACATCATAATGCGAACTGGTTAATCATTATTGATGGAGCCTGGAAATCGTGAGCAATTAGTTCAGTCTTCTCGGAAAATTCTATCGAAGAACATTCTGAAATCACTTCTGATAATGCCTATGGCTAATTTCATTTTACTTGAGAGTGACCTAAATGCATGGCATAATTTGGTTGCCAAAACATTTAATTTTTGAACCCTTTTGGTTTTGGTGTGAAATTGACTGCCAGTTTATAATAAAAAAATATTTGGTGAACTAAATTTCTCTGCCTTCTTCTCTTCTCTTCATCTCCCTCTCTAACCTATCTGCCGTGTATGTGAATGATTCTATACACCAGGTCGTGTCATGTTGAGTTGCTCTGTTCTAATGATGATTTAATTTTTTGCAGTTCTCTTGTATTAGTGTGTGGAACTAAGGACTGAGGAGATTTTATGTGCTTGATAAAGGCCTTGTTTCCTTTTTCTAGGCACTATGCATTTTGTGATTTAAAGGTTCACGTCTTGATTATCTTTGTTCCATTTTTGCATTAGAAAATGCTATGGGGCAAGTCCTGGATAATGTATTTAGGATTGTTACTATACTATAGTCAAAAATGAAATTTAATCCTTGTATTATAGAACCAACTAACTTCATATTTTTAAGTTTGATAAGAACATATGTTTTGTTAGATTTTAACTCGTCTATTCCGATTTTAGAAATACACGTCGGTTTTCAGATAGCTTTTATGAAATGTATTAAATTTCTTAGTATTGGTATGGCGGGTTAATTTGATTTAAAAAATTTATTAATATGCTTTTTTTATTATGTCTGTTATTATTTCGATGAACTTTTTGTTTTTCTCGTACTTTTATATAATTTTAAAATAAAAAAATTAATATATTTAGGGATTAAATTTATGTTTAATAAATTTATAAATAAATTTTTTTATCATTACACAAAAAGAGTAACGTTTTACTTGACTCTAAATACATAATTTTCACAAACATATACATATGATAGGATTTTAAATAGATTAAGAGTTCTTTTGGATGAGTGTTTAATTTCAATGCCGTGTGTTTAATATTTTTTTTATCTTACATTGCAACATCTAAATTTATTTCTACAATTATTTTTATACTAATCACATATAAATATAACGTGCAAAAGAGCCGTAATTGTTGATTGTCGAAATACCTTTTAACTATTTCAAAGTTGGAACTTATAAAAATGAGTTTTACATTTGGAGTTAGGGGTAAAAGCTTGAACTCTACTCCGAGTTGTCCAACCAAAGGACCCAAAGAAAGCCATCCCTTTTTTCATGTCTCAACCTTTTTTAGTCAATTTATTAAAAACTAGCATAATTAAATTTTTTTATAATTAGAAATATTAATGATAATAGTATAAATTTAATCTAAAGCAAATATATACTATCAAAAACACTGTTACTTTCTTCCTATCTTTTATTTATTTATTTTTATTTTGTCACAATTCCATTTTTGAAATATTGTAGCTCATTGTTTGGAATCATGAAATATCTTAAGCTGTGGATTGCCTATTAGGGTGGGTTTGGATGGGCGATTGAGTGCGGTGCGGTGCGTTTAGCTTACTTTTTGTCTCACGCTACAGTATCGCTGCAGTATCTAATCTCACCGCCACCGCTGTTTTTACACTAACCGCAGGTAAACGCACCGCCCATCCAAACCCACCCTTAATCTCCTTCATACACATCCCTTGAACTTACAGTCTTGATATCCTCAATGTCAACTGTTTGGATAATTTAGTGGGTTGCATGTAGTCGTATAGCTATATATATATGTCTATCATTCTATTTAGTAATTAGGAGGCTTACTTTACTAATCTATTTCAAAAAAATTTAATATTTATAAAAATGAATTTGATTTAAAAACAATAGCTAAAATAACTTGAAATGAACAGTAGATTGGGGTTTTGGGAACCCAATGGCCGGTACTACATAATGTTTTGGCCCCATGATTGTCTGATGATTGTGTCAGACTTTAAAAAATTGATTTTTTTGAGTTTGGGAACCTAATGACTGGTACCAGGGTATTTTTTTTTAAATCGTATCATACTGATATATAAAAATACCAGTATTTAAAAAAAATGGTTCTAGCCATGTAATGGCCGGCACCAGAGATATAATTTTTTTTTTGTGCTGGTCAGTAGATGGCCGACACCAAATACTTTTTCGTGTCCCAAGGTAAATTTTTTTTTTTTACTTTGGGACATTGATGGCTGGCACCAGTTTATTTTTTTTTAAATTTTACATGGCTGACACCAAGTACAATTTCGGCTCCCAATGCATTTTTTTTGGAACACTGATGGCCGGCACTATTGTAATTTTTTTTTTTAAAAAATTTGGGTGCTGGCCATGTAATAGCCGACATCAAGTACATTTTTTTGCCTCCCAATGCAATTTGTTTTTACTTTGAGACACTGATAGCTAGCACCACCTTTTTCAGGTCCTAAATTTTTTTTTTTGGTTTTGGGACAACGATGGTTGGCACCCACTTTATCACATTAAAAAAATATTTTTTCTTATTTTAGAACACAGATGATCGGCACCAAACCCTATATATAGTGGGTGGTTTGGGTTCTGATAGTGTAAATGGATGAGAATTTTTTTTTTTTGAGAGAGCCATCAAAATGGGAGTGTTTTGTAGTATTTCATCAAATGAGTTTTTTGTAGTGGATTGCAGATGGGAGTTTTTCGTAGTGTACAACCGAATTTCGGAGTTGTATTATATACTGTCATATCCACCTCAAAGGTTATGTCATTAAGGGTTGGATGACTTTATGCACCATAGATGGCTAACCGAGATATCCAACGCAGATGGACATTATCTATAGTGCAATAGCGTTTATTCCGCAACTTATAAGTGAGGTACTGATGCAACGTAGATCTGATTCAAGAAGAATACGACTAATTGTGAAGAAACTACTATTCAAAATAATTGTATTATTTCTTTAGAATTTTTGTATTTTTTATATCTGTAAATTTAATGTAGTTGTTTAGGATTTAAGGTTTCATTTTTATATTTTCGTGTATTAATTTCTTAGAATGTTTGTATTTTTTTATATTTGTAATTTTAATGTAGTTGTTTATGATTTTAGGTTTTATTTTTATATTTTCGTGTATTAATTTATTAGAATGTTCGTATTTTTTGTATCTGTAAATTTAATTTAATCCGTATTTTATGTAGTTTGAATTAAAAATTTTCGTGTATTAATTTTACCTATTTGTTTGTAGTTTGTTGGGTGTTTAAATTTAATTTAGTGCGTATTATTTTTGTTTGAATTTTATATTTTTTTGTATTAATATTGTAGAATGTTTGTATTTTATTGTATATATTTTTTAATTAAATATTTCGAAGTCATTTAATCAAAAAATAATTATTTTAGAGAGATTAAAATAATATTAAAACAGAATAATTACAAAATAAAATAAATATTTACATATAAAAATTAAAATTTTCGTGATCTCGGCAACGTCCCCGGCACTAGCGTGTAATGGTCCGGACGCCTCCGTTGGCCATGTTCCCGGCCGAATGGGGGTTTGCATTTTCACCCTCTACCGACCATTCCTCATCTATGTCTTCAGGGATGTCATCCAAATCGGGGTTACTGAAATCATCATTAGGATCATGGTGGGACTGATCATCATTATCAGACTCTTCATCACCATCTTCTATGGTGGCCAACACCTCTAGATGGATCTCTAGACGAGTATATGAGTTTGAGATGACGAACATCCACCGATGTTTGGATTTTCGAGAGTTGGCATTGACTGTGATCTTCCCAGGAGATGTTAAGATCAAAATCAATTTCAGAGCGTTGGCTTGCTGGAATTACAACTTGAATGTGATCTGGTTCAGCTATCTCCACGAACAACTCAACCGGGCTGAGACTTTTTATCTCAGGGGGCAATAAATTACTATCATTGTCATTAGATCATCATCATCTTCAAGCTCAATTTCTAAGAATTTGAGCGGATCAGTTGAAACCAGAAATTTGTAAAACAGTCTCAACATTTGCTTTCCTCAACGGATTGCTATCTTTGTACTGATTTTTCGTTTTAATTCTGCCAGCGAAACATGCTTGTTGAATCTCATTCATATTTTTTTTCCGACTTTGAAATACACAGCCTTCTTTAGTTGTATTTATCATTTCTCCATCAAAATGAACATAAACAAACAAAATTTAGAAACTCATCTTAAAAAATTTTTGCTTCCTTCTCAACAAAGAAAAACTAATATTTTTAATCTCGATTTTCAACTAATAAAACAAAGAAAAAGCAAACAAAAACTCAAATAAAAGATAAAACACCTATATCTATATCTGATAAATTTGGTGCCGGCCATCAGTGTCGCAAAGTAAAAAAAAAAAAAAAAGAGCATGGGGAGTCGAAATTTGAACTTAGTGCCGGCCATCTACTGGCCGGCACCCAAATTTTTTTTTAAATACATTGGTGACGCCCATCAGTGTCCCAAAGTAAAAAGAATTACCTTGGGGACCAAAAATTGTACCTGGTGCCGGTCATTTACTGGCTAGCACCAATTTTTTTTTTTAAATGTACTTGGTGTCAGCCATTACATGGCTAGCACCCCAAAAAAACTTTTTTTTTTTTGAAAATACCCTGGTGTCGACCATCAGTGTCCCAAAGTAAAAAAAATTACCTTGGGACCCGAAAAATGTACCTGCTGCCTGCTATTACATGATCAGCACCCAAAATTTTTTTAAATGGTATTTTTGTATACCAGTATGATATGATTTTAAAAAATATACCCTGGTGTTAGCCATTGGGTTTCCAAACTCAAAAAAATTAAATTTTTTAAAGCTTGACACAATCATCAGGCAATCATGGGGCCAAAGTACTAGGTAGTGCCGGCCATTGGGTTCCCAAAACCTCAATCTACTATTCATTTCAGGTTATTTTGATGAATATTTTTAAACACGAGTTACTTTTATAAATATTTTTTTAAGTTAGATTGGTTAAATAGCCTAATTAGTAAATTTTGTATCTCATTTACTACTCCCTAGAATTTTATGTCAATGGAACACTGAGAGAGATCAAATTAAACTAAAAGCTAAAAGATCCATTTCTTTCACATCAACATAAATTCAATGCGGTGATTGGTTAAAGTTGAAATGAGCATTTGTCAACATGGCATTTCTAAGCTGTTTTACCCTTTTGACCCAAAAAAATAATATATACGAAAATGATTCTGGTTCAAAAATATTCATCCAAATGACCTGAAATGAATAGTAAAATTGAGTAATGGGAAATAGATGGCCAACATCACTAATTTTTTCAAATATTTTTTTGGGATTTTAGGCACTAGATGGCCGACACCTATATTTTATTTCAAAAAAAATTTTTTTTGGGTGCTGGCACACTGATGGCCGGTACCCCTTTATCTTATTAAAAAAATAATTTTTTTGGAGGGTGTGGTGCCGGCCAACAAAGGGCCAAAATCACCCAACAAAAAAAAAAGAGAATATTGTAACATAACCCTATAAATATGTAGTTCAATATATTTTAAATTAAATTTTAAATTTAATAATAATGTGAGTGATGCAATAATAATTAAAAAATATGATAAGTAGTTCAATATTGTTTTAAAATATAAAATATGTAATTAAACTTGGGAAATAAAAAAAAGATGGGAAAATAAGGAGGGGTTATGTTGCAATATTCCCCTTTTTTTTGTTGGGTGATTTTGGCCCTTTGTTGGCGGGCACCCCCCCCCAAAATTATTTTTTTAATCAAATAAAGGGGTGTCGGTCGTCAATGTGCCAGCATCTTAATTTTTTTTTGAAACAAAATACATGGGTGTCGACTATCTAGTGTTCAAAACCCCCAAAATTATATTTTAAATAAAAAAATTAGTAGTGCCGGCCATCTATTTCTCATTACTCAATTTTACTGTTCATTTCAAGTATTTTGGGTGAATATTTTTGAACCAGAGTCATTTTTATAAATATTACTTTTTTTGGGTCAAAGGGGTAAAATAGCCGCATCTCTAGGTTCCCCTATATGATGATTTTTCTTGACTTGTTGCTAAGTGAGAGCTTTAGTACTACTTAATCATGAGACAGTAGGTGGATGAAAACGAAATTCAACAAGGAAGAGAATCTTAATTGAAAAACAAAAGGTCAAATCTTAAAAATGGGGCATGTTTTGGTTTGTTTGTGCTATGATTGAGCATCATTTGCATTGTTTTCCAGAAAGATTCTTTGTTTTCGTCAACCTTATTCACTAATTACCATCCAAATTCTCTCACTCACTCAAACCTAAATCATTCAACAAAAGCATCTCTAGTTTTTGTTTCTTGGACTTGGGTATCAAACGTGAGAGATTATTACATTTTCACCATCAATATTTTTAATATTCACCCACAACATAATCATTTAAAGTTCTCTATTCACACCTCAAAGATTTGAAAACTATTATACTTTTTTTTTTTCAAATTTTAAGATCCGAATCCTAACAATTATACATTAATTTAATTAATTTATTTATTACTTAATTATATCTCCAAGAAAAAGGAAAAAAAAACATATAGCATGAAATTATTGGTAAAAGATCTTTTTAGTCTCTCACAATATCGAAATTGAACAAATTGGTCCCTTTAAAAAGATCAAAGTCATTTAATCCTGTCAATTTTGAAAGTAAGCAACTAAGGACAATTAATCAAGACGTTAATGTCTTACGTTGATTGTACATAATTTTGATTGGTATAATAATAAATTTGGCTCTTGATGTATACATATTTTGTCAATTTAGTCTTGATTCTAAAAAAAATAAACAAACATTTACATAAATATTGTGAGCTAAATTTATTAAATCATGACAAACTTGAAAGAATATGTAAAATTTGAGGACTAAATTTATTATTATACCAATCAAATTTATATACAATTGGTGAAAACAATTAATGTTATGATTGATTATCCTTGGTTGCTCACTTTTAAATTTGACAAGGACTAAATCACTCTGATTTTTTTTTTAAATGACCAATTTATTCAATTTCAAAATTAGAGAGTTGTTTTTACCAAAATTATCCGATGTATTTAGTTTTGTTGCATGCATCACTTCAAAGGCCTTAAAAGAGTTGAAATGTGTTTTCAATGAACTTTGTCGGCAGGAATTTCTAATCAAAGACAATTCTTTAAATTAGTTAGCTTTGTAAAATCTCAAGTAAGAAAAGGACAATACTTATAAATAAGGTAAGTTATTTTACCAAAAATAATATGGTAAATTATTAAAATAGTTATTTTTGTTTTCCTTATGTTACATTTTAGTCACTTTTGTTTGAAATGTTATTTTTTAATCACTTACGTTAACATGTTGTAACATTTTAGTCACTGAGTCATTAATTTCTGTGAACAGTGTAACGGTAAGCTGACGTGGCACGTTAAATCATTATTTCAAACAAAATTTTTAGGTTAAATTATACAACTGGTCCCTATATCTTTTCGTTTTGAGCAATTATTTATTATTTATTTTAACTTTATATATTTTTCTTTATTTTCCATTATCTTCTGCTTCTCTATTTTCCTCAATTCTCCATCTCTTTTAAAGTAAAAGAAAAAAATTAAATTGCTCAAAACGAAAAAAATATATGGACTAATTGTATATTTTAACCTAAAATTTTTGTTTGAAATGATGATTTAATGTGCCACATTAGCTTACTATTACACCATTAACGACAATTAATGCTCAGTGACTAAAATGTTACAACACAGTAACGTAAGTGACTAAAACATAACATTTCAAATATAAGTGACTAAAATGTAACCTAAGGAAAATAAGTGACTAAAATGTAACCTAAGGAAAATAAAAGTGACTATTTTAGTAACTTACCCAAAACAATAAGGTAATTCAATTTCGGTATGATCATTATCAACTATTCTTTTTCATATAATGCAAATTTTTATTATAATCATTTGATGACTTAAGTGTTTAATCATTTCAGTTGAAAGTAAAAAAAAAAAAGGGGCAGTTGTTACAGAAAAAGGTAATTAATTATCTCTTTATTATATGAAAAGTAATTATTTAACTTTCATTATAGAAAAATTAATGTAGGTTTTTCTTGTGACTTGGTTTTATTTATGTATGGAACTGAGAAGCTAGCAATGGGAAGGCTGAACATGAGCAGGGTTTAGGGTAAAAGAAAATGTGAATAAAGGCAATTACAAGGCATGGGCAACAGGAGCCATGGTGCCTAGCGCATGCTAGACAAGCCATGGACCCACCAATCTCCACACCACATGCCGAACATTGTATGATCAATTTCTATGTGTCTTCTGGGGATTTTCAATATTTGTCTTACTCTTATCTTCCATCGTGTTTGGTTGCCGAGAAAATCTAATAATGCATCAATAGTAATATATTAATCCAGTCGAGAAAAAGAGCCCATTTTCATTCCCAAATTTCTTTTTGTTCATTATTTTCATCCCATTAGTGTTATGATGGTAGCATGTTATAGTTTTGCATGTTATAGTTATGTTGTAGGGTTGGGCAGACCAACCACTATCGTACCAAGGATATCGATTAGGAAAAAGGCTGTTAAACCAAGCTTTTTTGCGTTATTTTTTGCTTAGCCTGCTGCATTAACAAGGATATTTTAGCCTCTATATGTAAAAAATACCATATTTTCCTACAGGGTTGCATATTAAATTACTAATACCTCCTTTGATTACATATTATTTGTGTGATTGAGTCGGATCGCAAGTTAATACCAACTCAGTTAAAGGATTTACGAAAATAACTTTACATATTTTAAATAAGTTATGACGATGGTATTTTTCCTTTTCTTTTATTAAAAAAAAATAATAAAATTTACAAATGTTGATATTTGAACATATGACACCAACATCTATAAATTTTTTTACCACTCCAACCAAAGCTTTATTTTAATATTTATATACAGTTCAATGTTATTATACAAGTTATTTCACTGACATTGTTTGTATATATTCATAATGTCGTTGATTAAATTGGTGTCACAAGTCAACTCTATACCAACTCAAGAAAAATGACAATATCATGATAAACAATTGAAGCTCATTTAATATTTTTAATTTGATGTATTTACCTATTTAAATTTCTATATACTCAGAATTAAATTTTTTTATTTTAATTCCATACATATTGCATATGTGTTATTGTTAAGCTTTATCTTTTTTTATTTATTATATGTTATTTTTAAACGCTCACATGTACTCTAAATATGTGATTTCCACAAACAAATGCATATGATAAATTTTATATTTTTTTTTGTAACAGTCGAACTGTGCTGTTGTCAAAGACAAACAGAATAACAAAACAAAATTCAAAATTCCAGTACTTAACAGTCGCAAACCAACAATTACAGCAACAAGAAACAACAATACCACAATCTCACCACCAAGCTTCAAACATATTCTCCCTATTAACGCTAACAATCGCCAATGCAGCAGCCATTTCATTGCCTTTTCAATCAGCCACCGATAATACTACTTTTCCCGCCTTTAACAAGTCTCTATCGATGCCAGCAAACATTGCTTGAAGAGACCAAGGTCTCATTGCCTTAATCGCACTTGCCTCTGCCTCATCCACATCATAAGCAGTCACCGAACCCGAAAATAAAGCTCTTGCAACTCCCTTCTTATCTCGCAATACCCCAAAGTTCAATATTCATCTTTTTAAACTCCTTCAATTCCGACTTTATCAATTTCCTATGTTCGCTTTTCTCATCAATCTCCTTAATTTTTTCTTTGCAATCAATTATTCTCTTCTCCAACATACTGCCATCTTCAATATTCCACTTCTTAAGAACTCCCTTCAATTTACGTAATTTACCAGCCATAATCCCACCTAAACACCCCATTCCCAACCATTCCATTTCGATTAAATTCCTACAATCCTCCTTTTTTAGCCAAGCATTAACAAACTTGAATGGCCTTGGACCCCAATCAAGAAATTCGTTAACCAACAGAACTGGGATATGATCCGATATTGATCTATAAAGGCCATTCTGTTGAAAATCCTTCAAATGTACCATCCACTCTTCCACTATTAAGAATCTGTCAAGTCTGCTATGATTGCTATCTGGACCAATCCAAGTGATTTTTTTCCCTACCAACTACAAATCGACCAGTTTACATTTATAAAAAAACTTTCCAAACTCCTTTGATCCCTTCTCAATACTCGAACAATTAATTCTTTCATTTCTATTCTTTACCACATTGAAAACCCCTCCTATAATCCAAGCTTTACTAAATAAACTCCTCAATCCAATTATCTCTTCCCACAACATTTTTTGTTCCGAAAGGATGTTGGGGGCATATACATTAATCAAAGCTGCCTCTTTCCCCTCCAGCACCCCTTTTCCTTCAACTACAAATAATCTCTTCCCATAATGCTCAACTCTGACCAAAAAACTCCCCTTATCCCATAACGTTAACAGCCCTCCAGATCAATCAAACGCAGCAGCAAAAATAAAACCGAAATTGTCATCCCCCCAAATTTTTCTAACTAAATCTACAGACACAAATTCCAGCTTAGTTTCTTGAATAAAACAAACATTAACTCTATGCATTTTCACCAGTCTATTAACAACTTCGATTTTGGCCCCCGAACCCAGCTCTTCTAACATTCCATGTTACTAAACGCATATCTCCAATCCAATCGAAAAAATAAAATTTAAATTGACAAAACTGGATTCTCACCAAAATCACAAAACGCCAGCTCACTGCCTTTGAAACCCTCCTATTGCTTTCCTTGAAACACCCCAAACCCGGCCCACGAGCCTGAACCGGATCTGGTATGTTCCTAAAGTATACTGATTTCAAAGTTCTTTGTTACTTAGAGAAAATTTGTGTGATTTTCGAAAAAATATCGTTTTGGGTTGGGCTTAGATTGGAAACCTATTTATTTTATTTGAAAAATCCAATTTAATTAAGGTGACAAAACAATTTAGGTTTTATTTTAAAAGAAATAAATTTTCTTTAACTTTAATCAAGAATAAACTGTAACATAATAATTCAAAGTAAACCGAAATAAAGAAAACCAACTTGGCCTTATGGCCTTATGGCCTTATTACATCAAATAATTCCCAAACTAAAAATTTAAAGTACTTAATAAAAATAAAAGTCCCAAATAATAAAATTTTTTCCTTATGATGCATGGCCACCTTTAGCTCCTGCCGACCCGGTCCACTACTGCTCATCACCTGAAAAAAATATTTCCCCAACGGGGTGAGTCAACCAGACTCAATGTGTACGTGGCACTAAATCGTAATAGAATCAGGCATACAATACATTCATCATAAAATACAAGTTATGATGCATTCCCAAACCCAAACCTAATTGTCCATCCGCTACACACCCTCGTACCTGCCAAACACACCGTGGGGACTACTAAGTCGACCCTCCTTCCGCTACACACCAATTTGCGGGCTTAAGGCTCCGCATCTGTGGTTTTAGGAAACCACTTTTCAGATTACTGTGGTCTTAGATCACCACTTTTCAGATTACTGTGGTCGTAAGTCACCACTTTTCAGATTACTGTGGTCTTAAATCACCACTTTTCACTTCCCCTTTCAATATACAACCATATGCCCCATAAACATTAATATGCATAATATACCATAGTTCACATTCTTATCATATTCTCATGTTATGAATAACATATTTCATATTCCTAGTAGAAGTAGGAAACGTACCTGAGTACTTAGTACCTTAACATGGTACCTTAGCCATGCTCATATTTTCATTAACATATATTTTAATACATGCAACCATAATTCATATTACAAAGTAGTGTGGAGTACACACCTGATTCGCTTAATGAAGTCCTCGAAAATCCCGAAGAGAACCGATTACAGATTTAGATCTCAAATCCTACATAAGTTAATCACTTACTATTTAAAAGACCATTCGGCCATTTTTCCAAATACAACTAGGATTTGTATTACTTACCTTGTAACTGAATTGATTTTAAGAATCAAGGGCCGGATCTTTGTATTCCTCCCTTGTGAATTCGGCTAAACACTATATTACCCCACAGGTTAGTTTTCGGCTTCTGATAATAAATCTAAATATTTAAAATAGCCTTGGCCGAATATCTTAAACACATACCTTGTGATTTCAAATCCCGAAAAGTAACCCTTGGCTATGGAGATGTTGAAATCCCTACACACATATGTTAGATCTGATTTCTATATTACTTAATAATCTTAAATCAATTGGCCTCTGGCCTAAACCATGCTTTTCTTACCTTAAATCCTTAGATCTGAAATCCCGGAATTCCTCCTTTAATATTCGGCCAAAAGACAACCAAAAGAATCAGTTCCCAAATCTTGGTTGAAAGAGAATAAACAACAAGAATCCATTATTCTTACCTTATCACCACAGTCGACGGCACCCTTGATTGAAGCCACAGAGATTCAGCTATGGAGACTTAAACAGGAATCAAAGAGGTTTCGGCTTGACAGTAGAAGAGAAAAGAAGAAGAAAAGAGGAGAAGAAAATTCGGCAGAGAGAGTTTGCTAGGAAATTTTCGGCAGAGCAGAGAAAGAAACAAAATGATGAGTAGCCCTCCTTCCTTCCTTTTATAGGCAAAATTATCAGCTAAGGAGTCCCTTACTTGGCCACCACTCCTCTATCTGATAACTTTATCTTTTTAATATGATAAATAAAAGAGTTTAATCCTTTATTATCTCTTCAAATAATCCAAATAAAAATCCTTTATTATCTCTTCAAATAATCCAAATAAAAATCCTTTATTATCTCTTCAAATAATCCAAATAAAAATCCTTTATTTATCACCTTATTAATCACATTTATGAAAATAAAACACCTCCTTTTCTAGAAGCATGTGCCGTCCACCTCAGCCTTCTGGAAGCCAAAATAAAACCTCATTTATTTGCTTCCCAAGTGACTCGAACCCAGGCCCATTCCTCTTGTACATGGCGCCATTTCCATAGGCCCTAGGTGGCATCTTCAGGCCACTTTTCCAAGCCTGTTTGTGTGCCAAATTTCTCCAACTTTTTCTTTTAAGGCCTCCTTGCCCTAATTTCCTATTTTAAACTTTAAAATTTGACATTTCTAGGTCATTTCCAAGTTTCCTAAAATTTTCGATCGGCTCTGTAAACTTGCCATTTTCTTACATTTCCAAGCTTCCAAAAATGTTCACTTTCCATTTTTGAATCATTTCCATTTTCATTTCCATGCATTTCCAGGTTTCCAAAAATATTCATGTCCATGCATTTCCAGGTTTCCAAAAATGTTCATTTCCAATTCATTTTCATACATTTCTGAGTTTCCAAAAATATCAAAAATTTATTCATAGTGCTTAAGACTTGTCATTTCGTACAGTTAGACTGAAAATGCATAGGCCCTTTCCAGGATGTTACATTCCTTCTAACCTCACAAGCTCTTCAATAATCAACTCTTCGTCACCTTGCACACTGAATCCTAACATTTTCCCCACCTCCCAAGTCTTCATTGCTTCTTTGAGAATAACTTTCCTTCTGATACTAATGTCAGAATCTGACAGCTACAAATTTACAATATTTTTTACACCCATAGAATCCCCCATTCCTTTCAATTTTTTTGCTCCCTTGTCCCTCTTTTGTTTCTCCTTTGAAGTAAGCAATGAGTCTTAGATCTCTCGCATAGATCGGATTATCTTGTTCAGAACCTTCTTGATTTTTTTATTTTTTCTAAAACGATGAAAATCCACCTCTAATTCGACTTCTGCAAAACAACCCTTTGACCCTATGAATCTGAAAGGTTGGATAAAACTTTGTTGAGTTTTGGGCTCTCAATATTATTTGGACTATTGAACTTTGGACTATCAACAATATTTGGACCCTGCAAAGCTAACTCATTAAAGCCCAAATCATTTCCACCCGATGCTTTAGGATCACCCTCCAACTCTTGACCTGTCCCCAATGCCAATACCAAACCCATGTTGTTCAAATCTTCCATGCCCCTATTAGACATATCCCCACTTGCCACTCTTAATACAGAGACATTCAACATGTTACAAACAGATTCTTCTTCCACATTAATTGCTTCTGCTGACAAACCCTGTCTCCCATTATCATTTCCTACATTCTTGAGGCTGTTCTCAATAACTCCAATTTCGACGTTTCGTCTTTCCTTCGGTGACATATCTATTTCCGAACCGTTTGCCGACTTCACTTTAGACGAAGCTACTTCTTCTTCTCTCCCCTTATGATCCTCACTTCTGGTATGATTTTCATTTGGTTTTTCCACCAAACCTCTTTCCTTAATACGGATTGGAAACTCACTGCCAACCTCTAACATAATCACTTCATCGAGCCTGTGTTCCTGCTTCATGAAAATCAACATATCCATCATTTCAAAATTTTTCGCCATTGTTAAGTTATCACCCATCGCAATAATCTCACCCCATAAATCAACTACCCTTTTGAATGTTTGGTAATTCCAACAAAGGAGAGGAATCCCATCCACTTCAATCCAAGCTGCCCTTTCCGAGACTTTAAAATTCTCCGACCAAGGTTCAATATTGATGAAGAATTCTTTCAGATATGCCCAGTCTCTTTGCTTTAAAATCTTCATCAGCTCATCGTCTGGAACCTCAATAAGGAAATATCGAGCCTTGATTCTCTTAACAATTAATTCTCCAAGGCCTAATTTAGCAATTCTATCAGATAAGCTATAAGCATTGCAAAAAGACGCAGTCTCTCCAATCAAACAATGTTGAAGCTTCCATAACTGTTCATTCTCGACATGTCCTTCTACAACTTTAATATTTTTCCTCTCTGTTCCATCTACTTCAACAGCCCTATGCCTTCCATTTATCATACTGTCATTCAAGTTTTTCCTTCCCTCCTCCGAAAACTCCCTCCCTCTCGACTGCATCACCTTCACTCGACGAAAATATTTTTTAGCTTCAACTTTTTTCCATACTCTCCTGTTGCCACTAAATCTAGCCATTTTCACCCCGATCTTTTTTCCTAACAACACAAAACCATCAAGTCTTGAAATTGCCCTTTGAGCATCTTCCAAATTAGCGAACCTCACAAAACCGAATCTCTTTCCCTCCATACTTCTCTTAACTATAATAAACGCATACAAGACATTCCCATGAAATCAGAACAACGCCCATAGTCTTTTCCAGTGCATGCTGTCAGGAATATTGTATCCAATACATTCCCGTAAGGTGCTAAAGGATTATGGGCGGTGTTTATATTATTAATATAAAAACTTAACTTTTATATAAGTATCAAAACTATTTAGAATAATATGAAGAATAATTAGCATAAATTTAAACTTACAATTAAAAATTTAGTAAAAATAATATCTATTCAATATAAAAAAAAAATTCCTCCTTTTGCTCAAAGTGAATCATGAGTCACTAAAAATATATTATATGTGCTCTTTTTGATAAAATGTCTAAACTAACTATAGCCCCTCATTGACCCTTAAGTAAGAAGATAATGCACTTCAACACACTCGAACCCATATCCTCATGCACTAACGACGGTGCCAATCGAAGTAAAATTCAATCAACATTGTTTGTATTATTTTAAATGTGTTATTTTAAGTTTTTCAAATTTAAATTATTCTTTTATAATTATAAGTAAGTTATAATATAGTATTTTGAATTTATAGTGTTAAAAGCAATTAATTAATTAATTAGTAAACATTAGTAAAATTTCATGATTAAAGTTTTTTTAATAATGAAATTTTAGTCGAATTTATAATTTGATCTATTTAATATTATCATTAAATTTAGGTTGGTCTCAACTCTCAAGTTAGAGTAATGTTAATGTTGATCAAAATTAATACGATTCGAACCTAAATTACATTTGAGGTAGTAAACACTTTAATAATCAGGTTAATACTTTAATAATCAGGTTAATACGGGATTTGATGTAATCATAAATTTAATACGGGATTTGATGTAATCATAAATTTAAGGCATTGTAATAGTGGCGAATTTTGGATTTTTAAGTTGTGAAATTAATTCCAACAGTTCAGGTTCGCAAAGCTTATAGGTATATCTATATACATGCATATATATATTTATAATAGTAAATACCGATAATTTGAATGCAATTTTTCGAGCAAGAAATGGAGAGAACTTCACTCATTTCACAACTATTTTTCTTTTTACAAAAATATGTCTTCATTATGCATCAAACGATATAATAATAAGCGATAAAAGCCTCTTCATCATCATCGTAATCTCTTCATTTCTTCCCCTTCATTTAGAAAATAAGCATATTCCAATATCACAATCTGAACTCGAATTTAAGAACTCGTTCAACTTATTCCCTTCTTCTCTACTACTATTCTGCAATAACATCAATGCCATGTCTGAGTTATTACTATTACTATTATTATTATTATTATTAATGGCGTCAAAGCTTGAAACTCCTTCACCCTCAAATCTATCTTCTTGGCTCAGCTGAGAAGCAACAAACTTATCAAGTGCTCTCCAATCAGTCAATTTCTTGCTATTGTTCAGCTCTTCATCATCTTCTTCTTCATGTTTAGTCTTCTCTGATATGGAGCTCGGCCTCTTTATTAATGGCAGTGATGGGCTTTCCAGCTGAGGAAGCTCTACAAACTGATCATCCGAGTGATCTACAAAGTTGGAATAATTATCTGCTTCTTTCTTACAAAGGAGATTTTGGGGTAAAAAGTTCTGCCTGGAGATGTAATCGATTGGATCGACCACTGAACTCATGCCACTTGCTTCATCATAGAAATAGCTCGACTCCCATACTTGCATCTTCTTGGTTTGACCAGTGATTCTCTTCTTAAAAGCTCTACAAACCACCCATCCTTCCTCCTGCAAAAAAAAAAAAAAAAAAAGGCTTTAAAAACTAATCAAACAATAGCATATGACATATGAAAACTATAGAAGGAGAAATGGAATTTCGCGTAACCCATCATGTAGTCAAAGTGACATGAATAAGGGTTGAGATAAAGAGCCCATGCCAGAAAAGGAATAGGGCCGGGATCGAAAAGCATACTAACTTTTTTTTTTGACTTTTTTTGGTCGAATCTTTTTTTGACTTTGAGATGGTGGACATGACATGAAGATGAAGAAGAAATATATGCTTTTTTTTCATTTAATAACAACTATGTTAGACAAAGAATGGAATAATTTAATTAAGGATGATAATATATGTGTGTGTGGGCTTGCCTGCGGAGAAGCATGATCATCGGATTCGAGTCTGTATTCATGCATGATCCAGTCAGATTTCTGGCCATGAGGAGCTCGTCCTTTGTAGAAAACAAGAGTCTTCCTCATGCCGAGCAGCTTTGATTTATCATACACTGCTTTGTCTCGCCCTGTTGCTTTCCAGAAACCAGCCATGGTTGCTCTGTTAGTTCTTGTCCCTGTTGGATACTTCTTATCCTTGTGGCTGAAGAAATACCACTCGTTTTGCTCCTCACATCCTATTTGACATCTCTCTGTTCATCATCAACATACATTAATCAGCTCTTATGCATATACAGCTATATACACGTATACAACTGAACTGATCCATGTCTAGGGTTTTTAAGTTCTCATGCAAAAATGAAACCCAGACTGTGGATCTAGATCAGAAAAATTAAAGAAACCCTAAAAGGTTATCAAAACCAAAAAGGAGAAAGAAAGAAGGTGGTTGGTGGTGATTTATATGTATATATATAAATACCTTTAAGATCCCATGGTTCGATTCTATAGAGATCGATTTCTCTGATAACATCAAGATCAATCTTCTGTGATGCAACTTTCTTCCTCAGATAATATCCAACAAGCTCCTCGTCCGTCGGGTGGAACCGGAATCCAGGTGGGACACATGACTCCGTTGACTCCATCATAACTCTTGTCGCTGCTGCATCAAGTTCACCAACACTACTACTATTAGCATTACCCACTCCTCGAGACCTCTTACTTCATCATCTCTAAATTATAACCAATAAATCTAACTTAAATAAGAGAACAGGAGAAAAAGAAATAAGACTTAAAAGGGTAAATGAAAAAAAAGCTAAAAGAGATAATGCATTATTCCTATTGAAAAGGTGACCAATGCTATAAATAGCAATCAAGTATATAACTTGGGTTAATTCATATATACTATTCCTTTTTGTATTCCAAATTGCTATTTTTATATATAAAAAGAAAAAGCATTATAGCTAGGTAGCTCATTTGGTAATAAGCAGCACTCACCCACAATGTTGTTCAGTTTCTCTTATGACAGAAACTTAAAAGTGAAAACCAATTATTTCATATATAAAAGAAGAAGAAGAAGAAGAAGAGATGAAAGGGAAAAAGGGGGAAAAACAAAGAATGATTAGAATTAAAAATAAAATAAAATGGAACATAGTCCCCCCTCTAGAAAACAGACAACTAGAGGTTTGAGGTAATGATGATGTCTTGTGTAGTTGTGCTGGTGAATGGTAGAAATGATGCATCAAGAACGGGATTTCCATTACTAAACTATTATAACAACTGCTACTATAAAATATATATATATAAACAAATTACATTCTTCATTTATAAAAGAATAACTATACTATAAAGACATTTGAGTTTGGGATTGTAAAAAGAGTAATATAATAAAATTTAAAGTCACTTTAAAATTAAGGGGAATTTTAAATTTTAAATTTAATTATATGTTTTTTTATACTGATCACAATTAAGCATGCGTTTGTTTGTTTGTTTGTAAGACAAATTTTTTAAAAAAGAAAACAAAAAAGGATGTTTGTTTTTTCCTTGGAAAGCAAAGAGAGAGAGAGACACCATTTCCATATGGATCAAAGGCCTGACATCTTCTGATAAGCACTATAGAAAAAGAAAACGAAAACGAAAAAGAAATTAGAAAAGCAGTGTTGATGAGGAACTTGCTGAAGCTGTGTCTGATCGCCAATGAAGCGGAGCCGGTCCACTTTGTCTGCTTGTCCAGAATATCCATAGCACCTCTGACCAGTGACTTCTTTTATGTGATAGGTTGATGATATACTATTACTACAAGAGAGAAAATCAAAATGCAACCCCGAAACAAATTTTTTCAGGGTTTGGCTTTCAATTCTCGAATAGCTATACTTTCCAAAACGTTCACTTAATCAATAAAAAAAAACGACTTTTAAACTTAATTCAGAATTTGGCAATAAGGTCATGTTTTCACATCATAAGCGAGGTGAGAGTCAAGATCGGGTAAGATTTTTTTGTCAGCAAGTTGCAAGCTGCTAGAGAGAGACCTAGAGTGAAAAGGAGATGGAGTCCAACTCAGGGTTTTTCTAGATTAAATCATCAGTTTAAGAAAAATTGCCGGTTAGTGTTAGAATGTGCAGAAGACAAAAGAAATGAACGTTCTAACAAATTGTTTACCAAATTTCAGTCTTATATATTATATGGAATAAGGTGGCTTTCTTTGACCAAACAAAAATTATATGAAAAATAGAGAGATTAACCGGACTGTGACATCCAAACTTGTAATCTAGGGAAGCAGCGATGTGCTGCCTTATAGAAAGAGAGAGAGAGATTAAAAAAAAAAAAAAAACAGGCTGATATATGCAAAAGAAGGTAGAAAAGAATAAATTATTGAATGGAAACAAAGATGATTTTGCATGCAAATGCAAAGAAGCTTACCCGGTTATACGAACAATGAAGTAGTAGCTGTTGAGATAAGAAGACGAAAAGGAGAAGTATGAAGAAGAAGATGTGAAAAGGGACAGAGAATTAAAGAATAGAAGGGGAAGCGAATCTAAAAGGGGAGAAGGGATAGGGGAGGACCGCTCGATTGCGCATGGTTGATGCCTGTCCCCACTGGCCTTACGTCAAAGCTTTCTATACTACCTATCACTCTTTTTTTTTTTTTTTTTGCCTTTTACATATCTCGACGCTTTCACGACAAGTCAATCTATATACCACTTCTCTTTTTATTTATTTACTATTTTTAATTAAAGCATATTTTAGGTTGATTTTATGATTTATAAAAATTAATTTTTTGGAGTCTAAATTTATCATTTTAATAATATTATTTTTAATATTCGAATTTTTATCTTTCTATTAAAAATACTACTTTTATTACCATTTTTTAATATGATTTTTATTTTTATTTTTTACACAATATTTTCTATCTATAATCTCTCGTCAATTTATAAATCGTATTTAAATTCACATCTTCTTATATTGATAATAATATTCTTATAATTGAAATAAAATTTATTTATTAATTATACATATTGTAAAATTTAAGAAAAATAATAACGTCTCGTATTCATTCTCGGATGAGACTAATCCTAAGCTTAACTTAGCATAATAAATAGAATGTTTGTTTTTTTATATATAAAGTCATTGCACTTTTCGTTTTAAATTATATTTATTGAAAAAAATAGTATTCTTTACTGATACAGTTGCCACGTTGGTATACATTTTCGACAACCTCGGCCACGTGTTGCCGACCAAGAATCTTTCCACTCTGTCACTCACTGATTCACTAATAAGACAATTTATAAATGTTAACTCTTCTCTTTAATGGAGGGATTATATAAAATTATAATTTCACGTCATCCCTATCTATTTTTAATAGAATAATGATAAATAAAATTTTTTCTCTCGATTTTTCGCTTTTTATGCTTAAAAAAATTCAAATTCAACTAAAAATGTTAAAAATCGGGAGGAAAAGTCTGATTTGTCATTCTCTTATTGAAAAGGGATAGGGATGATGTGGAATCATAGTTTCATATAATCTCTTCTCCTTCTTTTTAATACGTATTTGAATTTGAGTTTTTTAATGAGATAATTGTATTATTTTTATTTAATATGGTAATTATATTTAATAAAAGTTATATATTTTGATATCTGTTAATTTTTTAATATTTAATTAGTGTTTTAGAATTGATTTAATGAAAATTCATAATTACCTAATAATATTAGCACTTTCAAATCAACTTTAATATCATATTTAAATTACATCTGTTGTATTGTATTTGACAAATTAAACATAAAATTAAATAAATTCATAATTAACACTAAATTTATTCTTTTAACAAAACTATGAAAATTTCAAACATAATAATATTAGCAATTGACTTTCATGAGATCAATCTTAAATCCCAAATTAAACACTAAAAATTAACATTATTACCTTTGAGGACAAAAATATATAACTTTTATCGAATACATGTACCTAATTGAACCAAAAATAATACAAGTACCACACTAGAAGAGACTGTCAAACTCGGGTACCAAATGATATCATTTGAACTTGAATTTTCTTCTTAAGAGTGCAATATTTCTTATCATTGTACTCAATACTTTTTTTATTATTAAATGGATTAATACATTTTTTGGGCCTGAACTTAACAATTGTTCTTGCATTGGGTTTAATTTTTTTCTCCAAATTAGTCCCTGAACTAGACAAATATTATTCTAACATCCAAGCTTGAATTGTTTTTTGGTTCTTCAACTTCTTTTTTATCTAATATTTTTTGAGAAACTGATAGAGATTAACTTAACCAAAAAAAATATAAATCCTGATATAGAAACAATTACAAAATTTAAGTATTAACTTAGATAAAAAGAAATTCAAACCCACCTTATTAGCCACAATTGTTGACCAATATATGATGGTATTTATTCCTATCGTAATCCGAATGATAGGGCTGATGCATGCCCCAACAGGCGAGATCTGTGTTGATGATCAATTTAAACGAGCAATGCCGGCCTAGATAAAAATGCAAGGACGCGCGGGGGATTATATGGTTTGAAATTTTGGTTCTCATTTATTTTATGCAAATATCATAGAGTAATTCGGAATCAAGCATGTCGCACGTTCATGCTAAATTTGGATACCAATTATTTGGCTTGGACCAATACAACGTTACTTTTCTTTACCATATAATTTCATGCAAATCTCTGAACAATTCAAAAACATGCCAAACTTTTGTACACATTTTGTAAAAAAAAAAAAAAAAAACCAGGAAAAGAAACGTTGAGTGCAAAAATTGAGTTACAGTCTTACAACAATCCAAATTCGCTTTCACAATTTAGTGTGAGAAGAAACAAAACTATAAAAAGGTAACATAATTGAACTGCATAAATTAATATCGTAAATTAGCCTATGTTAGAAAAGTACCGTTGAGTCTTAATTACTCAAGTTTGAAAATTATCATGTGCAATTATACGTGAGAGTTTTAAAAACCCACCATGTGTTAATGTTGTGTGTGAGTTTTAGTCTGAATTAGTCAGCTTTTGTTTAGATTTTTCTAGTTCTTAATTCATTTGTGCTATAATAGTCTGATTCTATGGATTCAGGATCTATATTTGAATTTGTATTTTGGTTGTACAATTAGTGTAAACTTTCAAAAAGAAATTTTATTAAATGAGTTTTATAACTAGTTATTTATCTCTTTGAAAAGTACTCGTAGTTAGGAGATGAACCAACGGTAAATACATTAATTTCAACCAAAAAAAATTACTGCACAAATTAATTTAATTAATCTAAATCATCACCTTTAAAAGGAGCTTTCTATAATATAGTCTTGAACTCTATGATCACATGTATACTTTAAACATATATATATATATATATATATTATAAGACTCAAATCTTGTTAAAGATTATACATATATATATATCCATCAATTACTAAAGCAAATGCTTGGATGCATATCTTTGTTTGAGTCATGATTTCTAAACAAATGGTATAATATAATATTATGGCCAAGAACATGGATACTATGGGGAGAGGAAGTGGATGCATTGTCCACGTATGACGGTGGTGGGTCGGCGGTGGGTCTCCAATCATGCGGCGGACCGCATCATTGAACTCATTAAACCCTCATTGTGGACCCACAGCCACCACCTAGCTGGGGCGGTGAAGCCGAAAACCCATCTCTCTTCTTTTCATAGTTTAACACAACGATAGATATATAAGCAATATTAAATAATACTTGGCTAACATATGAAAATAAAATAAAATGTGAAGATAAGAGTTAGCGTAACCAGCCAAAGTATATCTTTGGGGGGTCCTATAAGGATCTTAAACCCCTTTTTTTCCTGACATAGACAACCCTCCAAACTCCTTTTTTTTTTCTTTTCTTTTTTCCTTTTGTTTTTTTTCTTCTCAAGAACACTGCCTTACCTTAAGATATATAAAACAATCTCATGACCTACACTTATATCTCGACATTCTTCCACTTATACTCGTAAGGTGTGAAACACAAGCTTCTTTCAAGGGACTACCACAATGATTGCACCTCTTTGTAGGCATTAATTTCATAACATTCGAATTCACAAAGAAATAAAAATACAAATTCTTCTGGACAATAAATTTTAAAAATTTATCAGTAAAATGTCATTCTATGAGATGATAATTGACCATCATGTGATATAGAGAGTAGTGGCTAATTTATATTGAAAAGCATGTGAATGATTTGATGAAAACAACACCCGAACAAACACTTTCTTCTCTCAAATGGTTTGCAAAATATAGCAGTAAAACCTGGGTTTTTAATATATCAGAATCATTGTGAAAGAATAGTACTGATGAAGGTTTTAACTTTTTTTATCCTTTTAGGTATGTGTATATGTCAGTGAAAGAACAGTAACACTGAGAGACAAAACAGGCTTTAGGGAAAACAAGGAGTTTTTCAGTTTCACAAAGGGACATATGTGTCTGATGTTGATTAGTTGGTCGCCTGTAATGGATAGGCCATTCATTAGACCACGTTTCTCAACAGGGAGAGCTCTCAAATATGTAGAGATGGGCCATTTTGATTGGCAATGGGTGACAAATTGATAATGCCATAACAAGGGAGAGGGGGGGGGGGTCCTGGTGGTTTACAATGGGGAATTGGGCTCCTCACTATATACATATTCTTTGCCCCATATGAGGGGTCCAATTCGCATCGATTATAACACGATGGAAATTGACTTGTTAGATCTCTCTGTTTAGCTCATGTTGCGCAGACAAACCTTTTTTGCTCTTTTTTCTTCTAGATTCTACAATTTGGGATTCATTATAATTATATTACGTTTTTTTTTTCCCTTTGTCAAAAAGGTTTGATTCTTTTTGTTGGTACCTTTTATTTTTCCATTTTAATAAGCTTTTGGTAATACCCCAAACACACACACACACTCACACATACAATATGATTACAACACATGGTTTTTACAAGATTGCATATTTACACAAGTTGTGATTATTTAAATAACTTAGTTTTTCTAATAAAAAAAAACATATTTACATACAGTCTTTAAACTAATTAACACGTTTCAAGTGCATTAAACTTAATGGTAAGTGATTAAAGACAATGGTTAAGATAAGGTAATAGGGTTTTTTTGGTTTAAATTAATGGAGCCATCATTGAAATAATTAAAAAGCAAAGGCAATTAATATTATGGACATTGTGATGACCTTTCCATAAGTCCACTATCAGAGCTTTAGGCTCATTTCAAATCGTAAAAGACCAAAATGGACTCATCACTGGATAGCACAATTAAATGATTACACTTTGATGGTTTGTTTTTGTCCACATTAGTTGCTATTATTATTTCACGATTGATGAGCCTCTTTGACTTGAGTTTTTTTCTAGTGTGAAAATGCGAAATTTTAGAGTATAGTTTTTGGGCTTCTTAATTATTTCTTAAGGAGTAAACCCATGAAAAAGTTCCCTAATTGAGCCCAAATTAGGCCTAAAATATGCCCATAAAAAAACTTGTTCTAAAACAGGCCCAAGAAACATTTTTAATTGAGTTAATGGTATGGCTATGGGCATTGGCCACTAAGAAACTTTATAGTTCGTTTTCCATCTCTGTCTCTCTTTCTTCTCTAATTATTGAGGAAATCCACCGATCGAAGTTGTTCAAATCGTGGGTGAAAGTTTTGAGAAACTAAAATGGCGTCCACGTTCAGCGGCGATGAAACTGCTCCATTCTTTGGCTTCCTTGGGGCCGCTGCTGCTCTCGTTTTCTCCTGTAAAAAACATGAGCCCTTTTCAACTCCAAAAGTTTTGCCGTTTTTGATCGGTGTTAATATCCGTATCCAATTGGTTTTCGGTTTTTTTTCAGGTATGGGAGCGGCGTACGGAACGGCCAAGAGCGGTGTCGGGGTGGCGTCGATGGGAGTGATGAGGCCAGAGCTGGTAATGAAATCGATCGTCCCCGTTGTTATGGCTGGTGTTTTAGGTATTTATGGGTTGATTATTGCGGTTATTATAAGCACCGGGATTAACCCAAAGGCCAAATCTTACTACCTTTTCGATGGCTATGCTCATCTTTCCTCTGGTCTCGCTTGTGGCCTAGCTGGTCTCTCTGCTGGCATGGCTATTGGAATCGTCGGCGATGCTGGCGTTAGGTATTCTTATCTAATCTTATTGTAATTATTTTTTTTTATTATTATGCTATTTTCCCTTTTCATCTCTTTAAAGTTGAAAAATTGTTTGCAGAATTCAAAATTTTTTTTACCTGATTCTAGTAATAAAAGCAATTGAACTTAGGGCATGCTAAAATCTGTGATTTCAGAAATGTAGTCTTAGAAGTCATTTTGGTGAAGTTTTAGCTTTTAGATTTGGCTTGCAACTACTCGCACCCAAGTATTGTCAAAAGGCATTTCGAAGTACGGGCTTAAGTTTCTACATGTATATACATATATATTATATAGTTTCCCAATCTGGGTAGATCTGGTAAAAGTATCATAGAGGCTCTTGTACTAAGAGTCAGATTGCATTTTGCCCCCTCTACTCAAAGAATTGGACAAATTAGTCTCTATATGTTAGATCAAAGAGCAAACTGATCTTTTTGTCAACAGTAGAAATAGATGAAATTTTTAATAGAAAGGACCATAATGTACTGAGGCTAATTTGCCCATTTTCCAAGTAAAAGGGGCAAAATACAATCTGATTCCTAGTATCTTACTTTTACCAAGTAGATGCTCATAGTTCCCAATGTGGGGTTGGTGTGTTACATTAATATTTGTCTCATGGTACCTGTGAGCCATATAGTTGGCTTTTAGAAAGAGGAAAAAAGAAATCTCTTTTACAAGTCTTGTGAGAAGTTTGGAATAGTTGCCAATGGATATAGCTTTCTGGTATTTTCTTGTATTGCATCCAATTTATGGCCGATAGTCATTGTTGTTTTCTCTCGGTTACTTGTATATATAAATTATGGCAAGTATGAGAATGCACGAAGTTTGATTTAGTTTGTCTGTGAATTTATTTGCAGAGCCAATGCCCAACAACCAAAGCTTTTTGTCGGAATGATTCTTATTCTCATTTTTGCGGAGGCTTTGGCTCTGTATGGACTCATTGTTGGCATCATCCTCTCTTCTCGAGCTGGCCAATCCCGAGCAGAATAGAGTTCAAGGTTCTGAGACTTGGGTTGTTGCTAGTTGGTGTCACTCTGTTGTCTCTTCTCCAATAGCGTGCACCGTGAAACATTTTTCCAGAAGTTATTTTGATTCCATTGATGAATTTCTTGGAAGTGGTTTATGCTGTTTGTATGATCGAGAAGATAGGTGTAAGTTGAAATAAACCTTGTTTTGCATTTTCTTTTTTAATCTATGCCTTAGGCTGTAATTTACATGTAAGTTGAATTTAATGTAAGATTGCTTCACTTTGTTCAGTTCATCATAAGCCTAATCAGATTGTTTTAACTTTTTTATGTATATTAGATAGACAATATGTGCATCCATTTGAAAATTGGATGACTAATGACACTTTCCACCTTATTTTAATTGAAGACGACTTTGGTGGATTATGTGTGTTGGTGCAATTTTTTCATATCTTGATTGAATTAATTTTTTCCATGTCAGACATTTTATATAGTGTTGGTGTGATATCTAATTTTTTCTATTTTGGTACTTGAATTCTGTCTTATTTTTAATAATCGTACTATTGTTTTCTGTCTTATCTCAAATGTCTCATTTCATCTAAAAAATTATTGGTGTCTAATGAGAATGCTACATAATAATTTAGATACCAATAATATAAAAAGGAAAAAGGTTTCTGAAGTGAAAAAAGAGTATGGTTTAAGAGCTAAATCACAACTTAAATCATAAGCATATAATTAGTTTGATTTAAATAATGTGATAATGTGCATGATGAGTTAAAAGCTCACACATGTAATTACACACATTGAACTTGTTATAGAATTATAATAAAATATATCATAATTCGACCTGTTCTAATGACCCGAAATTCGACTTAGAAAAACTCCTTTTATATACATTTCTAAAGACCCTCTTTAGGGTATGCTCTCCACACTCTATATCTTTTTCACCAGAAAATCTTCTTTCTCCCTGCTCTAATCATCTATATCCCCAATTTAGTTACAATCTAAATCATGCACCAACAAACCTAAATATCTAAAAACCCGAAGCTTTAGTTTTTGTTAACAATGTCAAGGACTCATTGGCAACTGGATATATTTATTTTATGAAAACAACAATCACAAAACAAGCTTGTAGTCTTGAGTAGAAGATGGCTACCAAATGCGGACAAAGACCCCTCCAGGTGTGAACGGAGGCACCAAGGCTCAAGGAGGCCCTTTAAAGCACAATAGTCTCACAACAAGCTCGTAGGCTGAGTAAAATGTTTTAAAAGCTCTAAAATGCTTATAGCATTATATATATGTAGAATCTTTCGAAGACATCATGATTATACACTTATATTAATCATAAACAGTGAACCAAAGTGTATAAGCCTATAAATAACTTGTATTAATCATAATTAGTGGACCAAACGGCATAAGCCTCCTTAGCTAAGGAGTCACCCTTCCCTAGAAATCTCTTACTGTATTTGTTAGGGTTTAGAGGCAGTGACAGATCCAAAAATACGACTTATGAGGGTAGGGGTGAAGTCAAAAATGCAATTTTATCATTTTAATAGCCTATATCTTTATAAATGTTTAAAAAAGAGGGGCAGAATGTAATTTTACTATTACCAATTTAAAATTTTATAGATTATAAAGGGCATAAATGAAAAAAAAAATCATTTTAAGGGTTGAGACCCCTGTCAGCCATCCTAAACTCACCCTACTTAAAGGTATTAGTCGAATATTTTAAATATTAAATATATTTTATGAAACAAAAATCACACATATATATATATATATATTTAACATCATATATAAGAAATGGATATAAAAGCTTTCTACTATTCTTGTTGCAGGAGCACGTTAATGAGTGTAAAGTTAAAAAAAAAAAAAAATTCTTTTTATAGTCTTACAACATCAATTGTAAATAATCATATTGTGATTTTAGTAAAATTTTTGTTTTTTATGTTATATATTTCTTTTAGACTTTCATCATTTAGTTTTATTTATTATTTTAATTTTTAATTTTAAAATTTATATTTTAAAATTTTACAATAAAAAGGTTTTTTATTATTGTTTTGGATTATGTAAATATTATATATGATTTTTTAATATTTTTAATCAATATAATATATAATATCAGAATAATGTTTTGTGTTGGAGTAGGCCTACTTGGGAGATTTGCAACTCCTATTTATAAATACGTATGTTTACCCAACTTATACATAAAATAAGTGTTCAGAATCATTGTATTTTCCACTTAAAATTGATTGGGAATACTTTTTTTTTTTTTTTGCAAGTAAATAGTAGTTTAAAAGCACACGTAAATTTTTCATACTTAATTGCTTTATTAAAACATTCAATTTTTTAAATTACACTCTATAATGCAGCTGTTGGGAGAACAGTACGGGATGTGATTAGTAATTGAGTTTTTGGATATAATAAATATTTAGGGAAATGTTCGATTTTTTATGCCAAACTGTAGAGAATTTTGGAGGGCCTTAAACTCGTTCAACGTGGAGACTACGACAAGGTAATTATCCAATCATAACTTAGCAATTGTAAAAGCCATTCAAGGAAGTTTTACTCTTCCTTTAAGTTCTGCTTTGATAAGAAGGATACAACATTTTTTATCTCAAGAAGGTCAATGAATCCTACTTTACATTCCTAGAGAGTAAAATCAAGTCGCAGATTGTTTAGCAAAGTTGACTTTAGTCAATAAAGAGGAGTTGCAAATTTTTTACTCTCCCCCAACAAAGAGTTTAGATTTTTTTTTTGTTCGGATAGGTTAAGGGGATTGATCCCTTCTCAGAATACTCTCGTGTAATTTAAGTTAGTCCTTGTTTTGTTTTTTTTTTTTCACCAAAAAAATTTATTTTATTTTATTAAAGGGTTGTAGACATCACTTTTAATGTATTACTTCTATTTAAAGAACGTGGTACTGGTATTAGATAATAGAAATTACCTTTTAAAATATATTATATAAAATCTTAAAATATAAAAAAATAATATTTAATATATTTGTTACAACTTATATTTTACGAGATATCTAGATCCCTTCACCAAAACGATCTATTAACGTAAAAGTCTACGCCGGAACCACACTTGATTTCGAAGATTTGGCGAGACATCCTCCCCACTAGCTACTTTCCCCAAGAGACCCCAAGTTATCATTCTCGCCAATATATCATATCCCCTAGGCCTAGACAATCTATAAAGATATGTTAGGGAGACCCCTAAAGAAACTGATCAGTTCGCCCCATTCGCATCCTAAAAAAACTTATTACATCCAACAGATTTGGTCGGTCAAGTCCTATAGCACCATAAGCTGACAGCCTATCATGGTGCCGAAGCTCATTCATCTCCTTCTCCCCTATAAATACCCCTTAACATCAATTAAAGAGAAAATGAGGTAAAAAACTATCTTTATCCGCTGAAAATCATGGTTACCTAGAATGGAAAGGTCGAGTGTGTAACACCCCTAACCCCGAACCATCGCCGGAACAGGGTTACGAGGCATTACCGGACATATCAGACAATTTGCAAATATAAATTTTGTTTACTATAAATTTCGACAGCATTTCTGCTTATTATTATATAAAACCCCCTGTAAATTAAACCGTATTCATTTCAATTATAACCAATTCATTTCATATATTCATTTTCTATTCTAAATACCTTCTAATCAAACTCAATCAATATAATATCAATTTAAATTTATCAAAATTATTGGTTAGATTAAAATAAATATACTTCTTTCATTATAATTCTTAAACTGATAATACTAACATTTTTAACCATTTACACAACCTACGTACATGCCACATTATCAAAAGGAAATATACATCACCAAAAGTTTGCTGAAGTCGGGTCTGGCTTCGGATGCTGGTTCAGTATTTGACTTCTACAACCTGCGCACGGAAACAACCGTACGCTGAGTATACATACACTCAGTGGTATTACCATAAAGCAAACTATTTAACATTAATAAATTACAAACATCAACCATAAGCTTTATAAATCATTAAAACTAATTATACATAATTATATATCACTTCATAAATCTTAAATTCACATTTCATTTTCATATACTAATTCAATCCATAATTTAACTCATCCATTCTTTCTCATATCTTTCAATAGAGCCAAATCAATCAATCTCATTTCCAAAATTAATACTCGGACTCTGATAGATACGCGGATTCCACCCAAACACACCAGAGTATCCAACCCAATCACACCAGAATATCCAACCCAATCACACCAAAGTAATATAAATCCTCCATAACACACCAGTATAATATAACCTCCCAAACACACCAGTAAGGCATTGAATGCCTCTTCGGATAAACCGAAGTATATATAACAGAATTATCTTCTCCACCGAGCTACAAATCTCCTCATCACATCACAAATCCAATGGCATGCCATTTGTATCAAATCTAGTCCGACAAGTTAATAGGGCGTTATTTTACTTTTCCAATTTCGAATTCATTTCCACAACAATTTCAAAACTTGATCAATTCAAAAATCTATTATATTGGTTCACATATAATTCAATATTCACACATATTCTTACTAAATTTCAAATATTATTACTTACCTTGTCTTAATTACCCCATAACATATATTATAAATACAATATACATTTAATAAATAGTTTGAGTTATAGTAATACAAACCCGAAATACACGTTTACTCCTCAGCGATCTTTTCTTTTCCTTTGGATGCCGATGCCTCTTTTTCCTTATTAGCTACAAAAATAATAATAATTTACATTATTAATTACAGCATTAAATTTAAATAAATAATGAATTTTATTCAATTTCTACTCTTCCTCTTCATTCTACATTCTTTATACACAATTCTATTATTTACTTATAAGTTCTTTTAAAGCTGTCTACTTGAGTCATTGTCACTAAATTATCTATATCTTGAGTTACAGAATTCCGAATTAATATCCGTAAATTTTATATGAAACTATACTCACATATATTCTTGCCATAAAATTTTCAGAATTTTTGGTTTAGCCAATAAGTACAGTTTATTCTTTGAAATCACCCCTATTCTGTTGTCTGACAGTTCCAACCACTCTTTGCTAAAATTTAATTATCTTTTTATGCAGAATTCAAATGATGTTCTAGTTTGTTTCTTATAAAAATAGACTCATTAATAAATCTAACCATATAAATTATGTTCCCAAATTATTTTTATACAATTTTTAATGATTTTTCCAAGTCAGAACAGGGGAACCCGAAATCACCCTGAACCAGTTTCACTAAAATTTAAATATCTCATAATACAGAACTTATTTGCTTTCTCTATTTCTTTCATATGAAAATAGACTCAATAAGATTTAATTTCATATCTTACTCAACTTCTAATTCCACTTATACGATTTTTGGTGAATTTTCAAAGTTGCTCTACTGCTGCTGTCCAAAACTGTTTCAGTGTAACTCATTTTACAATTTAATCCTAATTAAGTTTACTTATTTTCTTAACTTAATTCATACTTTGATTCTACTTAAATTCCTTCCATATTCAACTTGATTATATAATTTTCATAATAAAACCCTAATTCATAATTTCTTCCAAATTAATCCCTATAATACAAAACTTATAGCTTACTTTATAATTTAATCCTTCTACTAATTCTAACTTAAATTTCATTCAATTTAGTCTCTAATTCATCTTTTTCTTCAACATCAACTATACTTGAAAACCAATAAACTCTCAAAATATCAACTTAGTTTCATCAAAATCTTGCTTTAAAGCTTCTAAAACATCAAAATTAAGAGAATAGAACTTGATTGACTTACCTAATTAAACTCCAAGCTTTAAAACCTCAATTTTTCCTTTTCTTTTTCTTTCTTTCTTTCCTTTCCCCTGTTTCGAAACCTTCTCTGTTCTTTTCTGTTCTTCTTTATTTCTTTTTATTATTTCATTTACTTTATTTTATAATATAATATTATATTATTATAGTTATCTAATATTAATAATAATATATTTTAATACATAAAAATATCAGATTTTTATACATGTATGCCGCCTCAACTTATGCTAAATGGCATATTTTCCATTTTGATCCTTTTTATTTTCTTTTAATCTACAATTAGACTTTTACTTCTTATTCAATTTGATCCTTTTTCCTAATTACTTTAAATTAAGCTAAGTTCACTAAATAAAAATCTAATTAAACACACTATTAGACTCATAATTACTCCTAATAACTATTTACTAACTCGGTTTACTAAGACGGAGGCCCGATAACACACTTTTTCGGTGCCCACGGATTTTGGGTCGTTACAGAGTGACTTTCTACTATCCAAATCAAAATGAGCTTAAGGAGCGGGACAAAGCCAACATGGTGGAGGCCTATCACTCATCATATTTGCTACCTCAACAGTGGAATGACGGACACTTTCGTCGACTTCCCTTTGATCTCCTAGTGGATCACCAAGAAGAGGGAAACTATGGTAGCTCTGAGGAGGAAGGTAACTCCCGACCAATCATGCAACAATATCAAGAATTCTTGGCACAAAATAGTGCAGCACACCTCAAGGTAAAAGAATGAGATATCACTCTAAGGTCGCAACGGCACCAACATAGGACAGCGCTTAAACCACCGCTTCGTCTAGTGGACAAAAGACAAAGCTATGGTAGGGTGCCACAATTATTGTTACCTGAAACATCTAAAAGGGGCATCACCCGCTCCCTTCTATCACTGCGTCTCTTTAAACATCCTGAAAACAAAAATCTTAGTAGAAACATAGGTATATTGAAAGCTCCACCGGTATTCGACCCTTGGAGGAGGGAATCCATAGTAGAACGGCTATATCACAATGATATAGGCCATCCCATTCCTTAGTCTAAGAGACACTATCAACGAAGACATAAGGAGAGGGTAATTGGAAAATTTTGTTGAAATAACAACGCACTACCCGTAAAAGAGGCAAGAAGGGGAATTTTTGTTCTCGCCTAAAGAACTGGAGGTTTGGGGATTAGAAAGTGTTGAGATTTTAATCAAGTTTTGCTTGCTTATTAAGGTTGGTGAGTTTTACACCTCAATAATTCCTTGCTTGACACAATAATTCCTAAATATTGCAAGAATGAGAATTTCATGCCAGTGAAAAAGAAACCTTTTTTGGGGTTGAAAAAGCATTTTGCATGGAAGTGACTTGTTAGTTAGGGGGCTGGATTGGCAATTGGGGGAAATCATTTTTTAGTAAATGGTTAAATAAAACATATGTAATGCTTTCTTATAGATCCCAATGGAACATATGTTCTTTTAAAAAAATACTTGCTGATGATGTTTTGGAGGAAAAGGCCGCCCCTAAGATCTGTGAGCTCAAAGGGTTTTTGGTAAAATTTCTCAAGCTTGTTGTATTACCAAATATATATCAACTATTAGCATATTTATATTTTTGTCATCCAACACCAAAACTTTTTAATTTATCCATTAATGTTATCAAATTTTATTATTTTAATAGACACTACTATAAATGGTGGATGAGATGAATTTTTTTTAAATAATTTTCCACTTAATTAAAAAAGTGTGAGTAATTTCCATTCCTGCAGCATATTTGTTGTCAAGGGGCATCAATTTGCCTCTCGCATTCATATAAGTATTTTATGTCCGAGTAGATTGTAATGGCCTAAAATC
Organism: Gossypium australe; assembly: GCA_005393395.2. Lineage (NCBI taxonomy): Eukaryota > Viridiplantae > Streptophyta > Magnoliopsida > Malvales > Malvaceae > Gossypium > Gossypium australe. The sequence goes on along the minus strand of CM016624.1, from coordinate 4,606,079 downwards.
AAGGTTATCGGAACAATGGTTTCGCAACCATAAATCTGATTTAAAGAGAAATTTATTTCAATATATTTGCATGAATATTTATATGATAGAAAATATTTTTATAAATATTTATAAAATGTTAGTAATGTGGTATTAAACTTTCGTTAGAAAATTTTAACGTCTGGGTAGGTAATTAAATGAAAAAGACTAAATTGAAAAAGGTGTAAAAGTTTAATTATAGATTAAAAGAAAGTATAAAGGACCAAAATGGCAATTAAGCCATTTTGTCTAGTTGAGGCTGTTTATTGTGAAGAAAATCTGAGATTTTTTTATGTTTAATATATTATATATTATTATATAATAAAGACATTTTATATATTATATTATATTGTTATTATATATATTATAAAGAGAAAGTAAAAGAAAGAACAGAAAAGAAACAGAGAGTAAAGACGAAACAGAGAAGAAATAGGGGAAAAAGAAAGAAAAAGGGAGAATAGAGTTTTTAAAGCTTGGAGTTTAATTTGGTAAGTTAATTTAGTCCTTTTCTTTTAATTTTGATGCTTTATAAGTTTTAGAACAAAGTTTTGATGAATTTAAGTTGAAGTTTTTGAAGTTTTAGAGTTTTTGAATATAGCATATGATGAATAAAATGATGAATTGGTGGTTTAACTGAAAGAATTTGAAGTTAGAATTGGATAAAAGACTTAATTGTAAAACAAGCTATAAGAAAACAGTTTTGGGACAGCAGCAGTAGAGTAAGTTTGAAAATTCACCAAAAATCGTATAAGTGGAATTAGAAGTTGAGTGAGATATGAAATTAAAGCTTATTGAGTCTATTTTCATATGAAAGAAACAAGGAAAGAAAAGAAGTTCTGTATTTTGAGATATTTAGATTTTTGTAAGACTGGTTCAGAATGAATTCGGGTTCCTCTGTTTTGACTTTATAAAATCATCAAAAATTGAAGAAAAATAATTAGGGACTTAAATTTATATGTTTGGAATCCTGAATGAATCTATTTTCAATAAAAATAAACGAGAACATCATCCGAATTCTGTATGAGGAGATAATTAATTTTTAGTGAAGAAGGGTCAGAACTGCCAGATAGCAGAACAGGAGTGATTTTAATGAATAAACTGTACGAATTGGCTAAGCCAAAAATTCTGTAAATTTTATGGTATAAAGAAATGTGAGTCTAGTTTCAGGTAAAATTAACGGTTCTTCATTTGGAGTTCTATAGCTCGAGAAATAAATAATTTAGTGACTGTGACTCAAGTAGACAGCTTTGAATAAACTAAAAATAATAATAGAATTATAGAAAATGCTACATGTGAACATGAAATGTATTGAATTGATGATTGAATTTATTTATTTAGATTCGGAAAACTCAAATACGAAGCTAGATCGAGGAAAGGAAAAAGTCCCGGATTAGTAGATTTTGTATACGAACTAGTATCGAGGTAAGTTCATGTAACTTGAATTATATTCTTAAATGCTTGAAATGTATGTTATTGATGTGGATATAGTTTGAATGTTCATTGTATGAAAATTTATGCAATATTGATATTTTTGATAAAAAGGGAAAGAAATCCCGGTTGAATGAAAGGAATATTTGATGGATCTCTGAAAAGGAATTGACGGTAAAAAGGATCTAACCCGGACGGGTGATCCTATCCTGATATAGCCCTCCCGAAGAATATGTGGAAAATGGATTTAGCCCGGACGGGTAATCCGAATTAGGGTCTGAATTTAGCCTGGACTGGTAATTCAGATCCAAGCTCATTAGAGTAATTGCCGTTGCAGGGGATTTAGCCTGGACTGATAATCCCGACAATACTCTATGAGTTTATATTACAGGGGATTTAGCCTGGACTGGTAATCTCGCTATGAAGATGAGGTTCGCGGGAGTGTGCTCTCTGAAATGAAAATGTGCGCACATGAATATGAATTGACGGACCAGGATTTGTACCCTAAAGTGTACCTCTAAAAAAATCCATCGAAATTTCGAGTAATTCAACGGGATAAATATGGAAAAATAACAAGGAAATGGAAATCATGATATTGATGAGCTCATCAATCATAGTATATATATATTATTGATACATGGAAATTAATGAACTAACTTGAATGTTGAGCTTGTGTATGTTAGGGTAATAACGTATTGAATGGATATATGAATGTTTATTACATTGTATTGAAAATATTAGGTAAGTATAATTCTTGTTACATGGGCTTACTAAGCTCAAAGTGCTTACCCTATTTCCTTTTTCCCTGTTTTGTAGTGTTAAGAGCTCTGTAACATCCCGAAATTGGGCCTAGTAGGAATGGGCCCAATGGGCCTTGGGCATAGGAGTGTTTAAAATTTTTGAGAACAAGAGAATGACATTATTTAAAGTTGGACTTATTAAGAAGATGATTTTAGAAAGTTACCGGATTCTATGAAGTTTCGAGTTCAAGTTGGGCCTTAATAAAGTTTTGTGTTTAAGCCTATTAAGGAAAGATAGTAAGTGGCATCAAGGCTTATGGAAATAAAAGAGTAAATTGCTAGCATAAATGAGCATATGGCAAGGAGGTTATGGCATCAAGTGAAGTACCTTGAGGGAAGAGGTTCAAAACCCATTGTGTGCAAATTTTGACTATTATTTTTATACTATTTCCCTAAATTTCGGCCAAGCTTGTAAATATGGCAAAATTGGATTTTTAAATTATGGTAAGGTGGACTTATTAAATTGTGGAAAAGTATGGTAAGGAGGAAAATAAGGAAAAAGAAAAAAAAAAGGAAATAAAAGAAATAAAAGAATTTGGAGAGTGGAGTAGGTGGATGAAAAAAAAATAAAAGAATTTGGGGAGTGGAGTAGGTGGATGAAAAAGGAATAAAAGAATTTGTGGAGTGGAGTAGGTGGATAAAAAAAAAGAGATAAAAAAAGAAAGAAAGAAGAGATAAAAAAAAAGGGTTATGAAAATAAAGAAAAGAGAAGTATCATCTTTTCTTCTCTTCATCACCACCTAAAATTGATAGCAAACAAGGGTTGGAGAGCTCAAAAATTCCAGCAAACAAATCCTTTAGCAAGTAAGTGATTTTGATGACTTTAGTTGATAATTTTTGTATTTTTGGAGCCCCAAAGCTTAAGCTAGCTAATGAGGGGACTAATTTGTAATATGGCTGAGAGTCTAAGGACTTGCCATGAGAGAGTTTATGCTGGTTGCAAGGTCTCGAAGTACTTTATCAAAGGTTCAATCGAAAACCTATCCCTCGTTATAAGTGACTCGGATTTTTTGTGCCGCGGAGAGCATCGCGTTACGGATTCCGAATAAGGTGTGTAATCCCGTACCTTTCGTATATATGTTTGAAATGGTGAGAAAATCTCACATCTCTCTGAAAGTTTACATGAAATATTCTGTGATTCGGTAGAAATATCGAAGAAAATTGATAACCGGTATCCGTGATCAGTCGGACGTGCGTTTGATGGTAGTGATAATCATGTTTTGTAATAAAACAGTTTCGGTTAGAAGCAGTGACGTGTTTTTGAAAAATCACTAAAAATAGGAAAAAAGGAATTAGAAAGTGAATAAGATATCAAATTAAAGCTTACTGTGTCTATTTTAATATGGAAGAAACGGAGAAGGAAAAGGAATTTTATATTCTGAGATATCTTGATTTTAGTGAGACTGGTTCTGATTAACTTTGGGGTTCACTGATCTGTTTTGGAAAAATCATATAAAATTGTACAAAATGAATTATGGGTTATAATTTGTATGGATTCCTTAGTGAGTCTATTTTCAAGAGAAACAAGTTGGAACAGTATATGAAAACCGTACAATGAGATATTTGAAACTAAGTCAAGAGAGGTCAGAATCATTGGACAATGAAACAAGGGAAAATTTAAGGAATAAACTGTACTAAATGGCTAGGCCAAAAATTCTGGAAAAATTTCAGTAAGAAGATACATGAGTCTAGTTTCAAGGAAATTTTACGGATCTAGATTTCGAGTTTTCTAACTCGAGTTATATGCAATTTAGTCAGTATGACACAAATGGACAGTTTAAATTTGTATCCCCCAAATTACTAGTTAAGTTTTAGTTGCGAAATTACCCCGTTTGGGCTTAAAATGGATTTTTGACCCAATAGTTCCGTAGAGACCCAAATAGAGTTCTGTATCACTCGAGGCGATAGTGAATCTTCGAAAACACCGTTAAATATGAAATTACTGAATTACCCTTGTAGGGTAAATTACCGAATTACCCTTAGAGAGTAAATTATCGAATTACCCTTAGTGGGTACGATTACTGAATTACGAAAATGCCCTAATGGGCCGAATTGTTATAATTGCTATATGGGTCAAATGTTATATTTGCTACATAGGCCATATTTGGTATAAGTGGTGACCGATTGTGTATTTTGGTTTTTAAGGGTAAATCGACAGGCATAAGGAAGTTCCGGGATCCTGTTAAATTCAAGTAGCTAAGGATTTCGCTAAATAGTAAGGTGTGTGATTAACCCACTGTTTTCCGGGTTTATGTTATATTGTATGTGTGGTGTAAATGCTAATGTGTGCAGTGACAATTATGAATGGATACCCTTAAGGGGTATATCGAAAATCAGGTCAGTGTTAAATATTAAGAATGTGAATATGCCAATGAGAATATGTTTGTATGCCGAATAGCATGTGCATGCATTATTTTATTATGTTATGACATTATCATATGTTGCATGTGCATGGGATCGGATCTGAGTGTGAAAGGAGAAATGGTGTACATTATGTACGTGGTCTAATGTTAGCCTTGTGCTACATTAGCGCTTGATGTTAGCTATGTGCTTCATCAAGGGAGGTGTTGGCTAGGTGCCACATCTCGGCGGTTGATAGTTGTGTGCATCACTGTAGATTGATTGATATGTGGGATCACTTATGTGATCGGTGGCCTAGCCACGGCCTTGAGCAGCAAGTCTGCCAAGGTAAGATATGTGGATCACTATGTGATCGGTGGATTAGCCACGGCCTTGGGCAGGGGGTCTGCCAAGGTAGGTGTAAAGGATGGACCCTAGGCTGGGTTGGGTGCATTTTGCATAAATCTGTCTGCTATGTGAATTAATGTGGAAATGGGCCAAGCCCAGTATGTGGAAACATGTGGTTGATTACACTATTATAAGAATGTGATGTGGTTGTGGGCCAAGCCCAATAAGTGAAAGCATGTGATTAAATTATCTTAATATCTGTTATATGGGTTATTATATGGTTTGACATGTGGATGGAATTCAGTGGTCTAATTACACACTGAGTCTGTATGACTCACCCAATTTTTATCAAACATCGCAGATGATTTTAGGTGATCGGACCGGGTTGGAGTGGATACGAGGTGGCCCATGCAGAAGTTAATTTTATTTGTTTTCATATTTTATAATTTCAGTATTTCGATAAGTTTTATTGTAATAAGGCCACTTAAGCATTTGAAGTTTATTATTATGTTTTATTATGGATTGACGATGAAATGTTATTTGCAAATGATATTATTTTCTTAAATTTATATATATATTAAAGTTTTCAAATTTGGTTAATTTATAACATCTAATTTTTACTTAACATTTTAAATACACAATGTTTTACTAAAGACCATAAATTTTTATGTTTTTACCTTAATTTAAAAATATTTTTTTTCGAACGGTTTCTGCAGTGACATACCAGATTCGGTCAAGGCTCGTGGGCCGGGTTTGGGGGTGTTACAAGCTCGGAGGTCAGTTTCAGTCGGAGACATATCACACTATCAACCCCAAGATTTCGGTATTTTAAGAAACTTTATTTTGGAAATCAATGGCATGTATAAGCTAATAAAATAGATGTTAATATGAAATGAATGTAAGGTCAGCCATTGGTATGGATTATGTGTTAAAGTTATCTTATAAATATGCATGAATTATTTTGAAAATATGTTGAATTGGAATGGTCTCGGTTTAAAAAAAAAATTTCGTAAACTATGGTAATGCCTCGTACCTTATTCTGACAACGAATACGGGTAAGGGGTGTTACATTTGTTAGTATCAGAGCTGCGGTTTAGTCGGTTCTAGGACCGATATAGCAAATACGGATTAGCTATACATGTCATTTAAATTATTTTTGATAGTGTGATATCTCCTGACCATTTAAATTGTGTTTTCCTTATAGTAATGTCATCTGATCGAGCTCAATCTGAGGAAGCTGGGAGTCATGCTCCGGCTTCAGTACAAAGAGAAGAAACTAGCAGTAGAAGGCCCGGTATAGAGGGTCAAGGGGAGGAGGCAAAAATAGCCTTCTTTCAAATGATGAATGAATGGTTTACCCAGTACATAAGAACTAACCCTGCAGTGCAGCAAACTCAAGCTCCCCCTCCTGTTCCTCCACCGGTTCCCGAGATTCAACAGGGTACAGGTACTGAATCTGTCAGAAAAGGAAAAGCTCCGGTCGATAAAATCCGAAAATATGGGGCCGAAGAATTTCGAGCAGCAGTTGATGATGATCCCGAACGAGCTGAATTTTGGTTAGAAAATACTACTCGAGTTTTGGAGGAATTATCTTGCATGCCAGAAGAATGTTTGAAATATGCTGTTTCACTGCTAAAAGACACAGCTTATCATTGGTGGAATACTAAAGCTTCAATTGTTTCGAAAGAATAAATTACATGGGAATTCTTCCAGACCGAGTTCAAAAAGAAATATATCAGTCAGAGATTCCTTGATCAGAAAAGAAAAGAATTTCTTGAGCTGAAACAGGGCAATACATCAGTATCTGAGTATGAAAGAGAATTTGTTCGGTTGAGTAAATATGCTCGAGAATGAGTACAGTCGGAAGTTGAAATGTGCAAACGATTCGAAGAAGGGTTGAATGAAGAAATTAAGCTACTTATTGGAATTCTTGAAATTCGAGAGTTTGCTACACTAGCAGAGCGAGCCTATAAAGCAGAAGAATGGAGCAAAAAAAAAGAAACAGGCTGAGAGGGAAGCTCGAATTTTTAGTAAAAGGTCAATGGAAAAATCTCAGTTTTCTACTTCAAAGAAATTAAAGAAGTACCAGGATCGTTCTACCTCAACCAATGGGTATTCGGATAGAGTGTGAGGTTCACAGCGCACTAATTCAAGACCTTCCACTCCCTCAGTGACCAGTGTTGGCAGTGTTGGTACCCCTAAGCCGAGATGCCAGTATTGTAATAAAGCTCATTTTGGTGAATGTCGATTTAAGAGTGGGGCTTGTTACCGATGTGGTTCTTTTGACCATTTCCTCAGAGATTGTCCAAAAAGAAGTGAAAAAGAAGCTGAATATATATCGAAGCCAAGTAATCCATCTTTGAGGGGTAGACCATCTCGACCATCCGGTAATGTCAGTGGTAGCCGATGAGCTACAAAAGATACTGCAAGTAGGCCTGAGACACGAGCGCCTCCTAGGACATATGTCATTCATACCAGAGAAGATGCCTCAGCACCAGATGTTATCACTGGTACATTTTCTTTACTTGATACTAATATTACTGCATTAATTGATCCCGGTTCTGCGCATTCATATATATGTGTAAAACTTGCATGCGTTAAAAATTTATCTGTTGAACCTACTGAATTTGTGGTTAAAGTCTCGAACCCCTTTGGCCAATCTATTTTGGTGGATAAAATTTGTAAAAATTGTCCACTGATGGTAAGAGGCTATTGTTTCCTGGCTGATTTGATGTTACTGCCATTTGATGAGTTTGATGTGATATTGGGCATGGATTGGTTAACTCAGCATGATGCAGTAGTAAACTGTAAACAGAAATATATTGTGTTAAAGTGTCAAAATGGTGAATTACTTCGGGTTAAATCCGATCAGACAGAGGGATTATCTGATGTGATTTCAGTTATTACTGCTCAGAGGTATGTCAAAAAGGGGTATGATGATTTTCTTGCTTATGTATTAGATACCAAGGTATCTGAGTCGAAGATTCAAGCAGTGCCAGTGGTATGCGAATTTTCTGATGTGTTTCCAGAAGAGTTACCAGGGTTGCCACCAGAAAGAGAAGTGGAATTTTCTATAGATTTGATTCCGGGAACTATTCCGATTTCCATAGCTCCGTACCGAATGGCTCCTACAGAATTAAAGGAATTAAAGACACAGTTACAGGAACTTGTTGATAGAGGTTTTGTCCGACCGAGTCATTCACCTTGGGGTGCTCCGGTTCTGTTTGTGAAAAAGAAAGATGGATCTTTGAGATTGTGTATTGACTCTCGACAGCTCAATAAGGTAACTATAACGAATAAGTATCCGTTGCCCCGGATTGATGATTTATTTGATCATCTGAAAGGTGCTACTGTATTTTCAAAGATTGATCTCCGATCAGGCTACTATCAGTTACGAGTAAAGGAGTCAGATGTGCCAAAGACAGCTTTCAGAACCAAGTACGGGCATTATGAGTTTCTGGTTATGCCGTTTGGGTTGACTAATGCACCTGCAGTATTTATGGATTTGATGAATCGGATATTCAGACCGTACATAGATAGGTTTGTGGAAGTTTTCATTGATAATATTTTGGTTTATTCTCGAGATGAAGAAGAACATGCAGAACATTTGAGAATTGTGTTGCAAATTTTGCGAGAAAAGCAGTTATATGCTAAATTCAATAAATGTGAATTTTGGCTTCGAGAAATGGGTTTTCTTGGACATATTGTATCCGCTGAAGGCATCAGGGTAGATCCAAGTAAAATCTCAGCTATTGTCAATTGGAGTCCACCGAAGACTGTATCTGAAGTTAGAAGTTTCTTGGGTTTAGCTGGTTATTATCGGAGATTTGTACAGGGATTCTCTATGATAGCTTCTCCAATAACTCGATTATTGCAGAAAGATGTAAAGTTCGAGTGGACTGATGAATGTCAGTAGAGTTTCAACCGAGTGAAAGACCTACTAACGAAAGCACCAGTATTAGTGCAGCCTGAACCGGGTAAGGAATTTGTTATTTACAGTGATGCCTCATTAAATGGTTTAGGTTGTGTCTTGATGCAAGAAGGTAAAGTAATAGCCTATGCTTCAAGACAACTTAAACCACATGAAAGAAATTATCCGGTACATGATCTTGAGTTAGTTGCTATTGTTTTTGCATTGAAGATATGGCGGTATTACTTGTACGGTGAGAAATGTCATATTTATACTGATCATAAAAGTTGAAGTATTTGATGACACAGAAAGATCTGAATTTAAGACAGCGCAGGTGGCTTGAATTGATAAAGGACTATGATTTGATTATTGATTACCATCCGGGTAAGGCTAATATTGTGGCTGATGCTTTGAGTCGAAAATCTCTGTTTGCTTTGCGATTTATGAATGCTCAATTGTCTTTGGTTGATGATGGTTCAATCTTAGCTGAATTGAGAGCTAAACCAACATTTCTACAGCAAATATGTGAAGCTCAGAAGAATGATGTGAAGTTACAGGTTAAATGGGCACAATGTGAGTCAGGTACTGATTCTGAATTTCAAGTTGGGATTGATAGTTGTTTATTATTCAGAGGTAGGGTATGTGTACCCAAGAATTTAGAGCTCATACAGAAAATTTTACACGAGGCTCACGGTGGTACTATGTCTGTACATCCGGGAAGTAATAAAATGTATAATGATTTGAAAAAGATGTACTGGTGGACAGGAATGAAACGTGATCTTTGAGTTTGTATCAAGATGTTTAATATGTCAGCAAGTTAAAGCTGAACATCAGGTACCTTCAGGGTTACTTCAGCCAATTACTATACCGGAATGGAAATGGGAAAGAATCACTATGGATTTTGTATCGGGGTTACCGTTGTCTTCGAGGAAAAAGGATACTATTTGGGTGATTGTTGACCGATTGACAAAATCAGCACACTTTATTCCGGTATGTATGGATTATTCTTTAGATAAACTGGCTGAATTGTACATATCTGAGATTGTCAGGCTACATGGAGTGCCTGTCTCCATTATATCAGATAGAGATCCCCAATTTACGTCTCGTTTCTGGGATAAATTGCAAGAAGCTTTAGGTACTCAGTTGTATTTCAGTACTGCATTTCATCCTCAGACAGATGGCCAATCTGAGCGTGTAATTCAAGTATTGGAAGATATGCTCCGATGTTGTATACTAGAGTTTGAAGGTAATTGGGAGAGGTATCTACCTTTGATTGAATTTGCTTACAATAACAGTTATCAGTCCAGTATTAAAATGGCTCCGTATGAAGCTTTGTATGGTAGAAAGTGTAGAACACCGTTATATTGGACAGAGCTCAGTGAAAAGAAGATACATGGGGTTGATTTGATCCAGGAAACAGAAGAAAAAGCAAAATGTTATTTGGGATAGTTTAAAAGCAGCTTCCGATCGCCAAAAATCATATGCCGATCTTAAACAAAAAGAAATTGAATTTCAGGTCGGTGACAAGGTATTTCTGAAAGTGTCTCCTTGGAAGAAAGTTCTCCGGTTCGGTCGAAAGGGTAAATTGAGTCCAAGATTTATCGGGTCATATGAGATCATAGAAAGAATTGGACCGGTCGCTTATCGGTTGGCATTACCACCAGAACTTGATAGAATCCATAATGTTTTTCATGTGTCTATGCTACGATGATATCGGTCAGATCCTTCACATATTATTTCTCCGATAGAAGTGGAGATTCAACCGGATATGAGTTACAGTGAAGAACCGATCAAGATATTGGCACAGGAAACAAAGGAGCTTAGAAATAAAAAAATAAATTTGGTGAAAGTATTGTGGCAAAAACACGGGATTGAGGAAGCGACATGAGAACCGGAGGAGGCAATGAGGAAACAATATCCAAACCTCTTTACTGGTAAGATTTTCGAGGACGAAAATCCTTAAAAGGGGGGAGAGTTGTAATGGCCTAAAATCAAGGTTATCGGAACAATGGTTTCACAACCATAAATCTGATTTAAAGAGAAATTTATTTCAATATATTTGCATGAATATTATATGATAGGAAATATTTTTATAAATATTTATAAAATGTTAGTAATGTGGTATTAAACTTTCATTAGAAAATTTTAACGTCTGGGTAGGTAATTAAATGAAAAAGACTAAATTGAAAAAGGTGTAAAAGTTTAATTATAGAGTAAAAGAAAGTATAAAGGACCAAAATGGCAATTAAGCCATTTTGTCTAGTTGAGGCGGTTTATTGTGAAGAAAATCTGAGATTTTTTTATGTTTAATATATATTATTATATTATTATATAATAAAGATATTTTAATATATTATATTATATTGTTATTATATATATTATAAAGAGAAAGTAAAAGAAAGAACAGAAAAGAAACAGAGAGTAAAGACGAAACAGAGAAGAAATAGGGGAAAAAGAAAGAAAAAGGGAGAATAGAGTTTTTAAAGCTTGGAGTTTAATTTGGTAAGTTAACTTAGTCCTTTTCTTTTAATTTTGATGCTTTATAAGTTTTAGAACAAAGTTTTGATGAATTTAAGTTGAAGTTTTTGAAGTTTTAGAGTTTTTGAAGTTTTAGATATTCATATGATGAATAAAATGATGAATTGGTGGTTTAATTGAAAGAATTTGAAGTTAGAATTGGATAAATGACTTAATTGTAAAACAAGCTATAAGAAAACAGTTTTGGGACAGCAGCAGTAGAGTAAGTTTGAAAATTCACCAAAAATTGTAAAAGTGGAATTAGAAGTTGAGTGAGATATGAAATTAAAGCTTATTGAGTCCATTTTCATATGAAAGAAACAAGGAAAGAAAAGTTTAGATTTTTGTAAGACTGGTTCAGAATGAATTCGGGTTCCTCTGTTTTGACTTTATAAAATCATCAAAAATTGAAGAAAAATAATTAGGGGCTTAAATTTATATATTTGGAATCCTGAATGAATCTATTTTCAATAAAAATAAACGATAACATCACCCGAATTCTGTATGAGGAGATAATTAATTTTTAGTGAAGAAGGGTCAGAACTGCCAGATAGCAGAACAGAAGTGATTTTAAGGAATAAACTGTACGAATTGGCTAAGCCAAAAATTCTGTAAATTTTATGGTATAAAGAAATGTGAGTCTAGTTTCAGGTAAAATTAACGGTTCTTCATTTGGAGTTCTATAGCTCGAGAAATAAATAATTTAGTGACTGTGACTCAAGTAGACAGCTTTGAATAAACTAAAAATAATAATAGAATTATAGAAAATGCTACATGTGAACATGAAATGTATTGAATTGATGATTGAATTTATTTATTTAGATTCGGAAAACTCAAATACGAAGCTAGATCGAGGAAAGGAAAAAGTCCTGGATTAGTAGATTTTGTATACGAACTAGTATCGAGGTAAGTTCATGTAACTTGAATTATATTCTTAAATGCTTGAAATGTATGTTATTGATGTGAATATAGTTTGAATGTTCATTGTATGAAAATTTATGCAATATTGATATTTTTGATAAAAAGGGAAAGAAATCCCGGTTGAATGAAAGGAAAATTCGATGGATCTCTGAAAAGGAATTGACGGTAAAAAGGATCTAACCCGGACGGGTGATCCTATCCTGATATAGCCCTCCCGAAGAATATGTGGAAAATGGATTTAGCCCGGACGGGTAATCCGAATTAGGGTCTGAATTTAGCCTGGACTGGTAATTCAGATCCAAGCTCATTAGAGTAATTGCCGTTGCAGGGGATTTAGCCTGGACTGGTAATCCCGACAATACTCTATGAGTTTATATTACAGGGGGTTTAGCCTGGACTGGTAATCCCGCTGTAAAGATGAGGTTCGCGGGAGTGTGCTCTCTGAAATGAAAATGTGCGCACATGAATATGAATTGACGGACCAGGATTTGTACACTAAAGTGTACCTCTAAAAAAATCCATCGAAATTTCGAGTAATTCAACGGGATAAATATGGAAAAATAACAAGGAAATGGAAATCATGATATTGATGAGCTCATCAATCATAGTATATATATATATTATTGATACATGGAAATTAATGAACTAACTTGAATGTTGAGCTTGTATATGTTAGGGTAATGACGTATTGAATGGATATATGAATGTTTATTACATTGTATTGAAAATATTAGGTAAGTGTAATTCTTGTTACATGGGCTTACTAAGCTCAAAGTGCTTACCCTATTTCCTTTTTCCCTGTTTTGTAGTGTTAAGAGCTCGGGGGTCGGTTTCAGTCGGAGACATATCACACTATCAACCCCAAGATTTCGGTATTTTAAGAAACTTTATTTTGGAAATCAATGGCATGTATAAGCTAATAAAATAGATGTTAATATGAAATGAATGTAAGGTCAGCCATTGGTATGGCTTATGTGTTAAAGTTATCTTATAAATATGCATGAATTATTTTGAAAATATGTTGAATTGGAATGGTCTCGGTTTAAAAAAAAATTCGTATACTCTGGTAATGCCTCGTACCTTATTCTGACAACGAATACGGGTAGGGGGTGTTACATAGATTGTAATACCCATAATTTGCCCGGCCCATGTCACAAAGCCCAGTTACCAAACCCAAAATTAACCTAGCCCAAAATAATGAGCCCAAACCCAGTGAAAAAAAAAGCAAAAAGAAAACAACAAAGAAAAACCCTAGCCACCGCACCTAGGGTACCTGCCACTGACCCACCACCCATGCCACTATCACCTCCACTTGCATTTGTCCCCCATGACCTGCAGAAGAAGACAAGGCAACAGCAACACCACAAGGAAAAATATTGTTTTTTTTTATTTGATTATTTGGCTATAAAGCCACGAAAAAGCAATGTATTGGGGACCCTTTTTTTTCTGGAAATAAAGAGAAAGCAATAGTTTCAAAATACAAACGAAATAGCAGAGATCAAGCAAAACAAAGAAAAACTCAAAACGCATAAAATCAGAATATTAACTTTCGAAGGTATTTTTTTATATTTCTTTTTATTTTGAATCTTTTTTAGTCGTAAATATATATGCATATATATACACATATTAAAAATATAAAAAAAAATTACCTTTTCCGGCAACCATGCGCGGTGGCCGACAGTGGCACCGACGGCAGGGAGCGACGGCCGATAGGCCAGACTTTCGCCGAAGATAGAGGCCCCTGCAGCGAAAAAAAAGAAACGGGGGAGAGTTTTTTTTTTTTACAAGTGATGAAATGAAATTTTTTGGGGAGTTTTAGGCCTTATATAGCATCCCAAAACGACGTAGTTTTGGGGCTAGCCTTAAACCCCCAAAACGACGTCGTTTTGCCTCCAACCCGTTTTTGACCCGACCCGTTAGGGAGGATCCGCGTGTTTTTTATTAAAGGGTTTATTGCGCTTTTGGTCCTTCTACATTTTTATGGTTTTGCGATTAAGTTTATGGTATTTTTAATTTCGCCCAACAATTTGTTTCGGATTTCAATTGGGTCCTCTCTGATGCTATGCATTTTAAAAAAGGGGTTATTGTCCATCTTGGTCCCTTTCCCTTCCTACGCATTTCGAATAGGCCCTTTCCCCTTTTATTTTATTTCGAATTGACCCCGAACTTTCGTTTTAAATGCAATTTGATCCTTTTTTAGTTATTTTGTAAATTTTTTTAGTCTTTTTATCATTATATTATTATTGTTATTACTATTATTATATTTTTTCATATTTTATTATTATTTTGTTTAACTAACTTTACTATTATTATTACTATTATTATTATATTACTATTACTATTATTATATTTACTATATTTTTATTATACATTGTACATATTTTGTATCGTCATTACTACTTTATTATTATTATTATTACTATACTATTATTATTATTATTACTATACTATTATTTTATTATTATTATACTATTATGTTATTATTCTTTCTATATTACTATTATTGTACTATTACTTGTATATACTTACTACTATTATTATTATTAATTATTATTATTATTATTATCATTACTATATTTATATTAATATTGTACATATTTTGCGTCAGTAGTTATCTTATTATTACTATTATTATTATATTTATTATTACTATTGTTATTATTATATTTCCTATTATCTTGATCTTTACTGACATCTTCTTGCTTTTATTATTATTATTATTTTAATGCCATTTTTTACCTTTTTTATATTTTTATATTATTGTATCTTTTATTATCAGTATTGTTAATTTCTCATTTTCGTCATTTCATGTGGATCAACAGTTTTAAATCGCAACTCCACATTTTTAATTCATATAAAAAGAGGTAATATTTGTGTGTTTAGAAGTCCGGAAAATTACATCCTAACGTGTTGGGTGTCGATCTTTTCGCTCGACTAAATATTCAATACCCTCTTCTTTTACATGTTTTGAAGATCAAAGATGATTTTGGTGTCAGAATATAAGGGTGTTATATCCTAACGTGTTGGGTATGATACTTTTATTCCTTTGAAGCGAGTTAATCTTGAGATTCAATCCTAATTCAATTAACCGTTTTTTTTTCTTCGAAAGTTTTACCCTAAATATTTTCAAGTTTTCGACATTAGGACAACATTAATCAATTTGGTACCAACTTTGGGCGTTGCACGTAATTGACTCCCGAACCCGTTTTCTCGAATTTCGCAAACCAAAATATTTTTATAGGTGACCCGATCACACCTAAATAAAAAGGATCGGTGGCGACACCATATTTTTAAAAGTCGATTCCCGTTTTTTTAAACCCCTTTTAAGAATTGTTTCAACAAGATGACTTCACTCATGGGCTTAAACATTCAATGTTGGTTGAGAGAGGGAAATGAAGACAGATTCTTACTTTTAGATATCTAGTCAATTGCATGCCTTTTATTGAATGAACCATATTCATTCACTAATAGAATGAACCGTCGGAGAAAAATCTCATTCGAAAGCATTTAAAAATTCTCACTTTGACATGTTAGTGTTCTCATTCAAAAATTTTAAACATCAAGCATCGGATGACATGCAACAATGATAGGGATGGTTGGTTTCAGTGATAGTAAAAGGGAAGGATGGTTGGTTTTGGTGATAGTAAAATGGATGGTTTCGATGATAGTAAAATCTGTTGATGATGGGGATTGACATGTTAGTGCAAATGAGGATATTGGTTTGGTTATACTAAATCGGATTGTTATGGGATTAAGGAGGTCGATGGTGTTTGATCCTTTCTTTAGATTAGTTCAAGATAGAAGATCAGAGTCCGTTTTTTTATGTAATTTTTTGCTAGAGTTCTGGTCACTCTCTAAGTACTCTCCGGTTGTGGAGACTTTATCACCACCCCGTACAAGTGACTTAAGAAACCAATTTTCATGAGCGACGAAATTGAAACTTTAAAGAATTAAATTACCAAAACACAAACACCAATAATTGAACGGTATATTAAGAAATTCACCAATAATTGAACGGTATATTAAGAAATTCTATGTAATATTTAAAGTTAAAAGAGTCTATAACATGTTACTTTTTCCTCTAAATGCTAAAAAAGAGTTGTGCTTTTTTTTTTTTTAAATTTAAAGTTAAGCTTTTATGATTTTATTGTATTCAATTACATCCGTAACCACTGTTTTCTCAGATCATCATCTACCTAACTGTCCATCAGTAGCATCTCCTTGGCTCATTCAACCAGTCTGATTATTAGCAGTTCCCTGATCCAATGAAATATTTTGAACACCGGCAACCAGCATATCTTGACCACCGGCTACCAGCATATCTTGACCAGACTTGGTCGGGAACTGAAAAGAAGGCAGCATTATCCAACGCATCCAATCCATCCGCTTCCTTACTTTGTCGCCCTGGAATGTAAATGCAAAGAAGAGCTCAGCTATAATAGAACCATCAAGAAAGCATGAACAGTACAAGGCACTCTGTGTGTGTGTGTGTGTGTGTGTGTGTCTTAAAGATGGATCAGAGCAGCATATGTTTCATTACACTGATCAATCAATGAAAAAGCATAACCTAGGATATCATTCTAGAACATACCTGCACTTCCACAACTGTTGAATTTTGCAGAGCATCTACTATAAGCTGAATATTAGCTGTCAAAAGTGAAACCTGAAAAGGAGAAGGCATAAACAAAAATGTTACCTTTGCACATATAGTTTCAAAAAGTTGCTGCATGAGAAAAATCCTAAGCACATACAATGGCTTAAGATAAGCCAGCGATAAGCACACTCATAGGGAACTAATATATGTATTTTCTAATGATAACAGCATAGAGTTGCCACTAAGGAATAGCAGATGAGTCCAGTAGGCATTGATGATTGACTTTATGAAATTTTAAGATGTTGCCGAAGACCCAAAATGCATCGCCATGAAAAAGCTCTGACAGGAACTATCACAATCACACAAATGAAATCAACTTCAAAATCCCTAAAGTCTGAACACTCACCTTTCTAAAGCCAGCAATCAATTTAATAGGAACCCAGCCCTGGTCATCCATGTTCTGCCGCAAGTATGTATCTTTAATTAGATTTTCATTACTGCAGAGAACAGAAAATTAGATGATTGGTAACATATTATACCAACAAATGGCCATTAAATTAAAGAAGTCACCCAAGTTAACACATAAACAGAGCGTTACCTGAAATAATAATCTATCTGATTCACTATCTTAGCATGCAACTGATGGTCTTGAGGCTCTTGAGGAGGGGGAAACATTGGCGGCATTGGTTGAATAAAAGGGACACCTCTAAATGACTCTGGATAAGGGGCTGGGACTAAATAAAACTGAGATGAAAATTCTGAAAGGAGGCCAAGATGTTAGCGCAAACTCAGATTACCACTCTTATTCAACCAAAAAAAAAAGAGAAAGAAAAGAACTAAAGCAAAAGTGCAGCTTACCCGGAAAGCCAAAAGGGGTGCCAAAAGGACGAACATGTGGGGGAGCAAAAAGCGGTCCAGTATTAGCTGGCAAAGGTGGTGGTGGTGGATGCCTCATAAACCTGGGAGCAACTCTTGGCATCATATGGCCATCCCTACTAATAAAATTTCGACCATTCCAATCTTGATTTCCATGGTCTTGATTGCGCCTTCCTCTGTAATTCAGATGGTGAGAACCATTTCCTCGTGGATGCGGACCATTGTTACGATGCCTAAATGAATTCCGTGGATGCTGCTGATCAGGAACACCACTATAAGGCAGAAATCCAGTTCTCTGTATATGGTCCCTAGAAGGGCTATTCAGAGGTGCTTCAACCATTGGACCTTGAGGTGGTGGCTGTGCAAGGCCACCATTGGATGCAGAGATATTACTATTTTGCTTCATTGACCTCTGGCGTGCAGGCATTGTATGGTTTGCAGTGGAATTTGAATTGAAGTTTGCATTGTTCCTGACTTGTTTCTGTGAAGAAGAGGATGATGATGCAGGTCTGCTCCCCTACAATTTTGGCAACATAGCAAAACATCAAGTCTAAGCAGCCACAAAATCCAAAATAAATAAATAAATAAAATGGGTCATATATAACATTGCATAAGCTAATCTCTAAACACTCCCTGTATTCATGCATAACATATGTTATTCAGATTGCTTCAAATGAAATATAATTCAAGTAAACCCTAAAGCAGGATTAAGAATTCAATACTCGCAGCATTCGCTGCTTTGGCCAATTTAGATTCTTTGCATTTAACCTCAATCTCTTGCTTATCAAACAGATAATACAAATTGTAAATATAATTGCATTTTTAACTCAGTTCAGTTAAATCAGTTAATTTCATCTATTTAACAGTTGGTATGAAAATACTTGAAACGGCAAGAAGTAAAATGGAATTAACAAAGAAGGCCTGGATATTTGAAAAAACAAACCTGAGAACCGGGGACAAAAGGAGAATATGATCCATCCGACGAAGCTCTGGACGAATCTGATGGTGATTTGGAAGGAGCCCTAGCGGACTGAGGCAAGGGGGGCCACGCGCGAGCCCCCATAACGGACTCAGACTCAGACTCAGACGTGAGGTTAGAAGGTTTATTCCAAGCCGGTCTCTTAGCAGCATTGCCATTGGGACCAACATTCCCATGCTCCGCCCCTTCCTCTTCGCCCATCGTGGTAACAGTTGGCTCAATCATAGCCGTTGATGGTGATGATGAAGAATACGACAAAGACGATAAAGGAACCGCCGCGATCGTCTCCAATTCTCCACGAACAACTTGATTCCGTTGCGAAGAAACCGGATTCGTGACAGGATGTGATTGGTTAGGGCTACTGGGAGAGTGATTAACAGCGGTCACCGCCGCGGAGGTATTGAAATTAGCCGTGTTAATATTTGCAGCCATATCAAACCCTAATTAAACAAAATTGTATTTGTTTTCCCTTTCCCTTTTTTCCCCTGAGTCGTCAAGTTGAGCGACCAAGAAAAACAATAGAAAACGGAGATCAAAATTGATTGAAAAAATAATAAAAATTCGTACGAGAAAAAAAAAGTGAAGAGTTAAAATTCAATGTTACGAAAATGCAAATCTTAAGATTTTCCCAAAAATAACCAAAATAAGGATTTAATGATCCGATCAGCGAAGAGAGACGACGATTAAAAAATTAATAATAATAAAAGAAGAAGAAGAGCGATGGAAACTCTGCTTCTCTCTTTCTGTTTTTTCTCTCTTCTAATCTCTTTTTCTTTGAAAACTTGTTTATTTTCCACAAAGCTGCTTGCTTAAATAGTGGGGTTTTGTTACTTTTTTTATTTTACGATTTTGTTTTTGGTGAGAATTTGGGTAATTTTACCGCTGTAGAACTCCAATTAGGAATGGTTTTCCAAGTTTCGTTTATGCTGTAAGATTCAGTTATCTACTTCTACTACAACTATAACTATTAGTACTATTTTTAATTTCAGGTAATTAAGTTCTAATCCAATACAACTATGCCATGTAAGCATATTAATTAATGTATTGGTATTATTGTCCATCCATAATATATAATTAGTATGGTTCCCTCCAGTTTATTATTTGTTTGTATTAAATTATAGGAAAAAAATTAAATGTTAAAATATGTTCTAAATTTCTATACACTTTGTACATTTAAAATTTAATTCTTCTATTTTAATTTTTTAGGAGTATGATCGTCTATTTTTCGGATTTAAAAATTCAATTCCAATTATTACCACTTTAAAAATTCTTTTAATAAATTTTCTAGTGTGACATTTTGAATTTTTTAAAAAAATTATTTATAGTCGTATGACTAGGGATGAGCAAAACTCAATTCGATCAAAAAATTCGAAATTCAAGTTTATCGAATCAAATTATTCGAGTCAACTGGAATAAGTATTTCGAGTTTCGTGTTCAAGTCAAGTTGAATTTTACGATTCAAATAACTCGAATAATTTGAATAACATATCGGTATAAATACTCTTTTGGTCCTTGTCAATTTTGAAAATGAGCAAATTGGTCTTTCTCAAAAAAAAATAAAATTTAAAATATTTATAAAAAATTCTAAAATTTATATTTTTTAAAAATTATATATTTTTTTAAAAAATTCTAAAGAATGTATAAAGAAAGTTAAATTTTCTAAAATATTAATTTCGGGATCTAAATAAGTTAATTAATTATTTGACTTGATTTAAATTTTATTTTACTCGACTCGATTAATAAAATTTCAATTAGAATTAGGATGATAAAATATGACTCGTAAAATCGATTAACTCGAATTTTTTTCACTCTATTCTATCGAACGCTCACCCTTACATATGAAAATAAAAAATAACATTGAAAATACTAATTAGAAATTTTCCTTAAAAACACTCATTCGAAATCGTCACGAAAAAATATTTTTTTTGTTGGAATAGTTTTGTTGTGAAAATTTAATGTCATCATTTTTATTAAAATATTTAGATTAATTAACATTATAGAAGTAAAAGGATCAAATTATGTCGAAAATTAAAGTATATAAATTAAATCTTAAGTTTCAACGTAGTCTAATGACTAAAATTGAAATTTGATCATTGTTTTATAATATTAAAAAAAAATGTGACACAATACTAAAAGAAATGCGAAGCCATGTCTCGGTCTCTAAGACATTTGGGATATTTAAATTATATATAATCACATAATGTTTTAATTGAAAAATTAAAATTGTTAACTATTTGGACTAATTAATAAAATTATAAAAATATAAGGTCAAATTATATTATAAATTAAAATATATAGATTAAATATCAAATTTAGACATATTAGAAGGACTAAAACTAATATTTAACATTTTTTGTAAAATGCAAAAATTAAAAAGGAAAAATGATTGATGTGCCACGTTTCAACACAAGGAAAATCCTTTGGACCTATGATTCCCACACTTTGCTTCGGGTTTATTATTTATATGAGGGAAATTACAAAGTATAAATTTGAAAGTTAAAATAAACTTTAATCGTATTTTTAGTTTCATAAATATATACCTTTTACTTTTTGAATTTAAAATTTTAAGTTTAATTATTATCAGAAATTTAAGCGACGTGATATTTTTTAAATTAAAATAATTTACTTGATAATCATGTAACAATAAAAATAGGATAAATTATTAAAATAGTCACTTATGTTTGAAATGTTATGATTTAGTCACTGACATTATCATGTTGTAATATTTTAGTCACTGAGCCATTAATTACTGTTGACAATGTAACGGTAAACTGATATGGAACGTTAAATCATCATTTCAAACAAAAATTTTAGGTTAAATTATACAATTGGTCCTTATATTTTTTTTCGTTTTGAGCAATTTAATTATTTTATGTTATTTTAACTTTTTTTTTCAGTTTCTTCTGCTTCTCCCTTGTTTTCCTTCTTTCTCCATTTATTTTAATGTAATTTTTTTATGTTTTTAATTTCTTAAAACTAGTCCCTTTTTGGCTTTAACAAATAAAGAAATAAAAAGAAAAATAAATTGTTCAAAAAAATAAAAGTAAATGGACTAGTTTTAACAAATGAAAACCATAGAAAATTTATGTTAAAAGAAATGGAGAAGGAAGGAAAATAGATAAAGAAGCAGAAGAGAATTGAAAAGAAAAAAGAAAAAAAAAGAAAGTTAAAAAACGTAAAAAAAAATTAAATTGCTCAAAACGAAAAATATAGGGACCAATTGTGTAATTTAACCTAAAATTTTCATTTAAAATGATGATTTAACGTGCCATGTCAGCTAACTGTTACACTGTTAACAGCTCGATGACTAAAATGTTACAACACGATAACGTAAGTGACTAAAATATAACCCGAGACAAACAAAAATGATTATTTTCATAGTTTAGCCTAAAAAATAACATTGAATACGTGTATAAGGATTTTTTTTCTTAAAAACATTCATTTGAACTCATCATGGTGAATTTTTTTTTGTTGGAAAATTATTCCTAACAAAGATTGACGTGAACATTTTGATTGAAACAATTAAAAATATTAAATATTTAAACTAAATAATGTCATTATAAAAGTAGAAAGAACAGATTATATCGAAAAAAATAAAGTATATAAATTAAGTCTCAAGTTTTAGCATAGTGTAAGATTAAAATTGAAGTTTGATCATTATCTTATAATGTCAAAAAACAAAAACATAAAACAGCAAGGCAAACCTAAAAAAAATAGAATGCTAGTATCGTCTCTAAAACCTTTAGGGCATTCAAATTATATATAACCATGTAATGTTTTAATTAAAAATTTGATGTTATTAACTATTTGGACTAAAAAATAACATTATAAAAATACAGGGCCAAACTGCATTAAAAATTAAAGTGTAGCAATGAAATATGAAATTTAGGCATAATAGAGGTACTAAAATTAAAATTTAACCATTTTCCTAAAACTTCAAAAAAAATGATAAGACCCATGCAAACCTAAAAAAAAAATAAGAATCCACTTGTTAGACGCTTGATATTTAAATCATATGTAATTACATAATTTTTAATTGAAAAGTTAATGATTTTAACTAATTGGACTAATTAATAATATCATAAAAATATAAAATTTATTTATATTAAAAATTAAAGCATAAAGATTAAATTTATCAAAATTAAAATTTAACTATATTAATAAAATGGAGAAAACAAAAGAAGAAGAAGAAGAAAGGGAGCATGATTTGGGAGTTCTATATACAATGTAATTAAATTTATATATATTGAATCAAATTTCAAATATCATATTCATACTTAATTTTGGATTTTTTTTTTATATATATGAGAAAATGGCTTATAATATTTAGGTAATTACACAATGGTGACATATTTGGGTAACTATTATACTTGTAATAATACTTTCATTCAATACCTTCATAAGAATTTTAACTTTTTAATGTTTATATTTTAATTTGATTTTTATTCTTTTACGAGCTAAATTTGATATTCAATCTTAAACAAAAAGTATAATTTGATCATTAATCATTCAAAAATAATTTAATTGCTTTCTTTAACGAAATTACTAATTAAAATGTTAAAATTTTAAACATAATAGCCTATATGGTAAATCACATGTACTTCATGCATTTTTTTAAAAATTATGATTTTTTTATAATTTTTTGGATTCTGATTTTTTGAATATTTTTATAGTTTTTGAATTTTTTATTATTGTAACGTATAAAATAAATAGTGTTATTGCCATATAAGTTACACACTAATATTGTTAAAAAATAATATTTTTAGTTAATATTTTCTTTAAAATAAAGAAATTAACTATTTAAAAAAATTAATGATTAAATTTAACTAAAAATAATTAACGATTTTATGCTTTTTAAAAAATACATGATTGCTCTTGAGTCGTTTGTAATAGATAAAAGCTTTGTTTTTCGTAAAATTTCAAAAGTGATTTAATCACTTTCGAAATAAATAAAATAAAAATTTTAGAGGTATTAATTTATTTAATACCGAAACTGAGAGATATGGGAAATGTGTTCTTACGTAAAACATCAATTTTATCTAATCTCTCATCAGCATTAATTCCAAGGAAGCAAGGTAGGGCCAATAAAATGCCCAAGCAACTATTTTACTATGCGTGCAACGTGTCCACAAATCTGTGAGGTTACTGTGCGTTAATCTCTGCCGTTTACAGCTTCTAGATTCTCACGCTGATTAGTTAAACGCAGCGCTTTAGTAAAATTACACAATATTACATTAAAATTTCAAATGTACGGAGTATACTATGAAGAAAGATATAATCGTCGGCGATATCAGAGGCGACGACGACGACGGCGGCAGAGACAGATTCGTGGCCAATCAACTAATGAAGACGATATCTCGTCATTTTTTCGGCGACTCTGAGAAAACTGCCTTCTCCATATCGATAGTTGAGGTAGTAATTTTTTCATAAAACTCTATGAAAGGAAAAAAAAAAAAAGTAGAAGCTTTAAGGACTAGGGTATAATTTTTTTTTTTTTAACGATGAGCAGAACATGAAAGAAGACTATGGCTTATTCGTTTGGCCTTGTAGTATCGTACTGGCCGAGTATGTTTGGCAACACAAACTGCGCTTTTCCGGGAATAATGTAGTTGAGGTATTTCTTATAATAAATTCGAATTTTCGCTTTGGTATCTCGAGAATTTTTATGTTTGTTTTTTTGCAGCTCGGTGCAGGAACTTGCTTACCTGGATTGGTAGCTGCCAAAGTTGGCTCCAATGTCACCCTTACCGACGATGCAAATAGATTGGAGGTAGTATTTACTTACTTTTACTTGTAAATATAGTGTCCCTGAGTTGAAAATTGATAATTTTATCCAAAATTTGGAACATTAGTAGAAATTAATGTTGATTATAAATCCTTTTATCTGCCTAAAATTTGCTTTTGCTTAAACTGAATTATTATGACTGCAACTAATATTTTACTTTTTGATATTGAGCCACTGAAGTATGTACATGTATTGTTTGATGTAAATACAGGTGCTTGAGAACATGAGAGGAGTCTGTGAACTAAATAATCTGAAATGTGAAGTAAGGTTTATGTTGATTGCTTGGATATTCTGTTACTTTATATCAGCTTGGTGTAGTTATGAATTGCTTTTCATGGATTTAAGTTTTGTTTTTAGGTATTAGGATTGACATGGGGAGTTTGGGATGCATCCATATTTAGTTTACACCCGAAAATTATTCTTGGGGCTGATGTTCTTTACGATGCACGAGGTATGAAACTACTTTACGATATTCTAGTTCCTTTGATTTATGCTGAAACAAAACGGTGACGGACTTGTGTTGGTAAGCCTTTGATGACCTCTTTGCAACTGTAACATTTCTGCTCCAAAGTAATCCAGGCTCGGTTTTCATAACAACTTATCATAATCGAAGGTACTAGTTCTCTCCTTGGTCTCGTTTGTATTCTGATATATTCTGGTCCAGATTTTCTAGGATTCAATACAGAATTATGATGGCGACTATTGTCTTGTTTTCTAAAGTCAAGTTCTTTAGTTGTTTCTACTGACTATGACTAATAATCTTGCAGCGGCCATCATCTTATTGAGTTCCTAATGGTCAAATGGGGACTCAAGTGTGTGAAGCTTCTAGATGGTTTTTCGTTATTACCATCCGATAAGGCAGCTAGGCTTAGTGGAAACATTCAATTGGCAGAAATCATGTTGAACCATGAGAAAATTGAGGTAATTGGAAAACATTAGATTAGCATGCATAAGTTTTGTTAAGCAGCCATATTTATGTGCATTCTTACTTGACTGCTGCAGGAAACTTCTTCCTCTGGAGCTAGATGATTATGTTTAATTCACCTATACATTTGTCGATTTATATTACTCTTTGTAGCACAATTGAACTATGCCTTCAAGTACAAGCTCAAGTTCAGTAAGATCGTATGCTGAAAATGATTGGAAAATGGCTTGTCAAGTGTTACTCGTTAGTCTCACTCTTGGTATTCTATTATTGATGCATATGCCAGTTTTCTTTTTGTACTTTTGCATTAGATATGGTCACTCTTTCTTGTTTGAATTCTTCTATATTCATAGCATGTTATTGAATCCTTTGAATTGGGAGACTTGGATACCAAGTCTTTCGTTTTCAAGTTTTTAGGCAAAGCTTGATCCTTACAAAATAGGGGTTTCAAGGATCAGCTTTTATGCATTAAAGCAAAGTGATGAAAAAAATCTACAGTTTTGGTCAAATTGCCATCCAAACAAGTTGACCTTCAGCTTCACCTAAATGTTTGGAGAGGCTTTCAGTTAAAAAAAAAAATTACTAAAATTTGAGAGCCATTGAATTAATGTGTTTGTCAATAATAAAAACAATACCTACCTTACACGTGTCTATGTAGACTGAAATTTGTGGCTCGACCAATCGCTTTCCTGGTTACCTTTGACTTTATATATGCCTACTTTTCTTTTTACAAAAATGGAAAAAAAAATGATTTTTAAAATAAAATTATTTGTCAACTACAATGAATTAAATGGTCCGAATATATGATTAAATCAATTAACGGTAATGATCTTTATACAAAAGCACATTGATACTCCAATTAATCAGAAAGAGTAATCTGATAATTGAGCTGTTCAGATTCTAAGCAGCCGTAGCACACGTGTGAGCATTATTTTATTGTTATTTTTCGTATATGAAAATCACAAATAATATTAATCCACACAACGTTTGCCACTTGGCTATTAAAATGGATGCACACGCGTGGCTTTGCTTTCAAAAGAGTTGGACACCTATCCGTCACCTGGATTGGGGATAGGGATATATTATATCGATAAAAATATACTGAATAATTCCGAGAATGGAATGGACTCAAAACATTATGACAATGGAAATTACGTATAAATGGGCATACGATATCATATTAAATTTCTTTAAAACATGCTAAAATTCAATTATATATTATATAATTAACAAATGCAATTTAATTAGAAACATTAGGGGATTTGTCGTGACCTATATATATGTGTATGTGTGTGGAGCCCATGAATGCCCGTATGCATTTGCTGGCTATGCCCAACATTCAGCCATCGCTTTGCTTTGTTCGTTTTCTTTTATATAAGCCTTTCGTCTACGGAGAAAGATCGAACACCCAGTTTCATTTTATATACTTTCTATTTCACACTGATTCTTAATTCCTCCCACTCTTATCTTCTTGTATTTACTTGCAAAGAAAATAGAGGGAAGAAAGGAAAAAAGGAAGCCCCAAAATGAAATAAAAAAACCTATGAATCTGGGAGTTTTCATTTGATGGATGTATAGATAAATCTAAAGCTGTGATAACCCACATGTATTGCTCTATTTTGTTTAGATCTCCGTCAATTTCACCGGCTATCATTCAGTAGCTGAATACTACAGTATAAAACAGCTGAATTCTACTGTGAGTTTTTTTTTATGTGATTGATGTTTTTTTCTTTCGATATGGTTCTTTTTTTTAATGATTTTAATTAGTTACTGAGTATTTCAGGCTGTGCAATTACTTGTGTGCAATTTTTATTGTTTTGTTCAATTTTGGGAATGTAAAGGTAAATTTGACTTTCCTGTTTTGTTCTTCGCTTTTCTTTTTGGCCACAACTGATGTCGTTTTTGTTGTTTTTATTTATTAACTGGCAGTATTAGCTTCATTTTACACTATTGGCAGATTTGTTTTCTAATCTTTTCTTTTCTTTTTTTTGGGGGGGGGGGTGTTTCGTCAAGGGATCGATTTGACGTTTAGTTGTCAGCTACTATTTGTTCAATTTAACAGGTGTGTATGTTTTCTTGGTGTGCAGGAGAGACTGTGGTGGGAGTTTATTGATTCAAGTATTGTTTTTTTTTTTTTTTGGTGGGTTTGCTGCATCCAATTTTGGATGTTAAGGAGGAATTGGAGGCTGGCCCTGGTGAGATGAGGGATGTTATCAAGGTTGGTCAACTTTTTGAGGGCCTGCTGGCGGACATCTTCAGACCGTAGTTCGGATGCAGCAGGCCGACAAGATGGGCTTCTTTGGTATAAAGACAAAGGGCAGCACTTGAATGGTGAATTTTCTATGGCTGTTGTCCAGGCTAACAATCTGCTTGAGGATCAAAGCCAGATTGAATCTGGCTCCTTGAGCACTCTCGAGTCTGGTCCATTAGGTACCTTCGTAGGAATATATGACGGTCATGGTGGCCCTGAGACGTCGCGTTATATCAATGATCACCTCTTCCAGCATCTAAAGAGTAAGAGACCGTGAAACCAGTAACAGTTGGTAGCGATTTAACACATGCTACAAGTTCATTTTATGCCAAAATTTTAGGTTGAGAATCTGGTTGGTGCCTTGGTGACTCAGTTGATAATATCGTTTTGCAGGGTTTGCCACGGAGCAGCAGTCCATGTCTGTTGATGTCATAAAGAAAGCATATCAAGCAACAGAAGAGGGATTTTTCTCTGTTGTTGCAAAACAGTGGCCTATGAAGCCCCAGATTGCTGCTGTGGGATCATGCTGCCTGGTGGGTGTTGTTTGTAATGGGACCCTTTACATTGCTAACCTTGGTGACTCTCGTGCTGTGCTGGGAAGGCGTGTCAAGGCAACTGGGGAGGTTCTAGCCATCCAGCTGTCATCAGAGCATAATGTAGGAATAGAGTCTGTCAGGCAGGAGATGCGTTCTTTGCATCCTGATGACTCACACATTGTAGTTTTAAAACATAATGTATGGCGAGTAAAGGGCCTCATACAGGTAAGTTTGTTTGGATATTAGTAATAGACATACAATGGTGTCTATGAAAGTTATATTTTCTTGGCATTGTTAAATGCTATAGACATATTGAAGGAACTAAAGGTAAATTTAACTGAATAAGAAATTAACCTTCTAAGTGAAGCAGAACTTTTCTATTTTTAAATCGTTCATGTGAAAAGCTGGACTTTACAGCATTCATTTGGTTAAGCTATATCTTTAACCAAGTTTGTTTCTCAGTTCATTTTCCATTAATCAGCATAATGTGTGTGTGTATATATATTCTGGGATGTTGTGTGTCCTGATTCACTTAGGACATTAACGAAAGTTTCTTGTTGCAGATTTCTAGATCCATTGGTGATGTTTACCTTAAAAAGCCTGAATTCAACAGGGAGCCTCTATATCAAAGGTTTCGACTTCGTGAAACTTTTAGAAAGCCAATTTTGAGCTCTGAACCATCAATATCTATGCATGAACTCCAACCTTATGATCAGTTTATCATATTTGCTTCTGATGGTCTCTGGGAACATCTCAGCAATCAGGATGCAGTTGATATAGTTCAAAAGCATCCTCGCAATGTAAGATATACTTCTCTTAATGGATAATTAGTGTGGTTTTACTATTAAGTATATAATCTACTTATTCACTGCGTGATTTGTGGTTTTTGGTTCGAATTGGTGAAATTTGGGCATATCTATGCACTCTTTCAGTGAGTTGAGACTTCCTGTGAACTTGAAGCAATATTGTCCTATTGCAATTTGAAGTTTCAGTTGTGTCTGCTTTGGGATCTTTAATTTTATTTTTCTCAACTTTCTATATGTTGTTCCACTCAGTGTGACATCAATACTCGATGAACATTCATTTTGTACCACTAGAGTGATAGTGCCTCAGCAGCTGATTACACTTGATTGCATTGGCTGAACCTTAGCTTTAGAAGTTTCAGTTCAATTTTGTCCTTGATTCAATGGTGACATATATGCATGAAAATGTAATACAAAAAGTAAGTGCTATCTTACAATCTAGGTTTAGATATAATTGAATGGAGCTGTTAGCAACTAAGCCCACATATTTTGTTTGTATTCTCATGTGTGTTATTGGGATTGTTGTAGTATGACATAAGAGAGGTATAAAGTCTTGTGGATTCATATGCATAACCCTTTTTTTGCTGCAATAGTGATGTTTTTGTCGAGGAGCATGGAAATAAGTATCGTTATTGATTGTTTTGTGCTTATTCTTCTTCTCACAGGGGAGTGCTAGGAGGCTTGTGAAAGCTGCCTTGCTGGAAGCCGCTACAAAGAGAGAAATGAGATACACAGATTTGAAGAAGATAGAGCGAGGCGTACGCAGGCACTTCCATGATGACATCACGGTTGTGGTTGTATTTCTCGATTCAAATCTTGTGAGCAAAGCCAGCTCAGCGAATAGCCCTTCATTGTCCCTCAGAGGAGGTGGAGTTAACCTGCCTGCGAAAACTCAGGCTCCCTGTGCCCCGACTTAATGTCAGTCGATAACGAGGTTAGCAACTCCTACTGTTGTATCTAGCTCAGAGTCGTCCTCTTATCTTATGTAATGCCTTCAGTTGTTATAAGCAAAGAAAGGAGAAGGTGCAGTCTTTTAATTAACATTTATTTATTATATGTATATTTTTTTTCTTTGTACAATGTAACATTTTAAGAGAGATATTTATATTTTTTTCTATGTTCAATGTTACACTTTAAGAGAGAGATTCTATTTAGTTTATATAAGCCCTTTGAGCTGGGAAGGGAAAGAATCAAGAAGCTACAGCAGCGAAGGTAACAAAATAAAGATTCTTTCTCATTTGTAGCATTGATTTCTGTATATTATGGTTGCTCTAATTCTGGAGTTTTTGGGTTTTGTAAATTATGTCGACATCCCTGAAAATCGAACTCCCGAGATTTGTTGGTTACATGTTGCAATAAATATTTGAGTTTATGTTGAAGCTTTGTAGGCACCGACTGGAATGGGCACTAGTGGAATTACCGGTTACCTTTTTCTGGGTCTTTTCTTTTTACTAGCTTTTTGTGCTAGAAATAGACAAAAGGTTAGGTGGAGACATTGGGTTTCCTGTTTAATACCCCTAGGCATGGTAGGAGAGGAGTTATGAGAGAAGCCAAACCTATGTCCTAAAAGGAAAAAAAGCTATATTTTTGGCCGGGAGGATTCAATTAGGGTGGCTTGATACTTGAATAAAGACAAAATTCCCTTTTGTTGTCCAGATGTCTGATGGGTCATGTAATCCTGTTCTGAATTTTAAAAAATGGATTTTATTGTGGCCCGTGATGGGCCGTGTTGTGAGGTAATTGCTAGGTAAAATACCATTGCTTCTGTTGTCACTAAAAGTATCATGGATGTAAGTTGGATTATATTTTTTATTAAAAAATTAGATAAATTAACTTTTAAAGAGAAAATATAATTTTTTATAAAAATTTCATTTATTTTTATTGTTAAAAGTTTGATTTATATATTAACTTGAAGAATATGAAATGTCTCGTCTAAGTGTCTAATTATTTCATTAGTCATAATAATTTTTAATAGTAAAATGAATTTTTTTAAAAAAATTTAATTTTTTTCTAATTTATTGTACATAAATTAATTTATTTATAATACTTTCACTAAAGATAGAAGTAGACAGCAAAAAAAGCACGATGAAAATGTTAAAAGTTAATCCCAAATCCGAATCAATCCGCTTGCAGCTTACTTAATGTTGTCCTGTCTTTTCTGGCAAATCTGTTTAAGCACTTGATCCACTAATCTGGAAGACTGAGAAAGGCGCCACAATCATTGGACCTCTACCTTTTCACCTTCTCGGTTCTGACCTGCTACGAGAGGCTCCCTTCTCCTCCATGATTAATTACTTATATGTGGATATGGATGTGGTGCGTATTAATAAAACTAATAATTTTGCATGTTCTGATTCTCATCTTATTACAAATTTAATGCAACAAGAATGTTGTTGTCTTAGGATTTTAGCTCCAACTTAACCAGTTGATTTTTAACTTACGAGGTGAGGTACAATTTGACTAGGACCCAGATCCTTCACTACAACCTATGAGATTCGGGTGTTGAAAGACAAATCAGATTCCACAATATAAAATTTGAAGATAGAAATAAGCGTACTATCTGAGTTCCTCAAAAGCCTTGGGCCTTGCCATGCCAGCCTCCCTCATCTTTGTTTTCTGCTTTATGTTAAATTTAAGTACTGCATGATTCCTGGGAATAAGTTACTGAAGCTATTCGTAGACGGGATTAGTTCCCCGCTTAGGACCACATTAGCCAGTGGATGAGTATCGGATCAAAGATGGATCTGAATTAACGTTTTAATTAATTACTCACAACATACAATCCCAACTGTCCAGATTTAAGGCTCCAAATTTGGAAAATATAAATTGATGAAGTGGATGGAACAAGCAATGGATTATCATACATACATATATATAGTATAAATAAATATGTGAGAGAAATGATATATCATTTTAGTCTTGTTGATACAAAGAGTCGGGGTGGAGAAGATTATAGCGGAGATTGAAAGTCAGTCCATCCTAATAGGTTGAGAGCCGTACAATTTTGGAGGTAAGAGGGTTAGTGGAGTGAGCACATAGTAGTAGGAGGAAGGATTAAGAGAGAAGAAAGCTGGAAAGGAAGGGTAGTGTGCGTCTCTCTCAAGGATGAGAGGGGGCTAAAATGGGGCACGTGGCAGTCTTTCATTTGCTAACTGGTCCCCTCAAGGGTTCTAACTAGGCAGGCGATGTAACACTACTCAAGTTGTAAGGTATGCAAGTGACAAGTGATGACTGTCTTGTTGGAATAACTTGCCCATCAAAGATAGCTGCTCATGTGTTCCCTAAGCTTCGACAGAATAGTGCCCTTGGTGGAGGTAACTACCCTAGTGGTGAAGGTCATCATGTATAACAAGTCCGTACTTCAGCTATCCCCGTATCAGAGGAGAAGCAGCGATCACAAATCATACTAACAAATACATTTGGATATGAATTCTGAATCAAAGCCTTAGACTTACCTTGGATCTATAAGAGCTTTTACATATCCAAAATTACTACAATTACAAACCTGGAGATCTCAAATCTCAATCTAGAATGAAACCTCTTGACTTTGAGAACTGAAGTGTATAATATTATTTGTGTATCATCTATATATATGTACACCCTCGCCATATTGTATTCATGCACTACCACTCTGTTTGCACCAATCATTTACAGGAAGAACAGGACAGGGCACAGCAAGGTATATATATGTATATAATAGCCGCCAATTACTATATAACTACATCAAAACCTTATAAAAAGGGGTTGATTCAGCAAAATGTTCATATGATCCCTGTATGTAGACACTACTCAAAGAGACAGGAGTACGCAAACATTTGAATTTAATAACTAAATCAGAATACACACAAGCCCTGGCAAGTAAACAATGTTATAAATCAAATATAAACAACTCTTCTCTACTCGTATTGTTTAGTTTAGTTTACAATAATAACATTACATATCCCTTCTACACAATGGACAAGAACCATGACTAAGCAGCCACTTATCTATGCACGGCTGGTGGAACATGTGATGGCACTGTGGCAAGTTCCTCACTGTTTCTCCAAGCTGAAAGTTCTGCATAATATAACACATAAAAGACAATCAAATAAGTTCTTTATCAATGGCATCTAGTTCTGAGAATAGGGTTAAGAGGAAACTACACCTGAAGGCAAACTGAGCATGAAACTTTCTCCCCGGAAGCATTCACGTTGTTACTGTTTGTGATTATCATCTTCGGGATTTTTTTCAACCAAATGTCTGGCCAATCCTTTAGCACTACCGTTGTCAAAGATGTTGTGGACCTCCGCGAATGTTGTTGCAGGCTCAGCAGCACCCATCTAGTGAACGAAAACCGAAATCTTAAGCATTTTGCCCCTTTGATGGAAGCTCAGAAAAACTAGTATCATCTTGCAGTGAATATATAATATATATCACCTGACTCTGGACTGCACTCAGCATAGCCGGACCGATTCGTTCACGAACAAGTCTCCCACTTAGAAGGCTTACAATCACGTCAATCTGCATAATAGAATGGTTTCCATTTATCATAAGAACTAGCAACTAAAGCTGTAAATGTTAAAACCATGATACTGAACAAAACTGCTCACCAAGTAGAGCAAACATCCGATCCCGGATTCATCGGATTGCCAAAGAAGGAGAGAAGATTCGAAGACTTCCATCGAGAAAACTGCTCCAGATATTGCCCCAACCGCAGCCCCTCGAACGAACCCACTCTCCGTCTCTTGTCCTATCAATGCCCCCGTCATGGCCCCTAACAATGTTCCCACTGCACATACAAATGTCATCAATCTCCATCTTCACCATACTTAGAGCGAAAAAATGGTTACCCTCAGGCATTAAAGTGTTCCACATGTTAAATTCTATGAAATCAAACAGCATAATTGGATTTATTCTCTATATAATAAAAACGACAAATTATATAACTTACCATAAATTTATGAATGGAAAAGCAAAATTTAAAAGAAATAATGATAAAAAAGAGATGAACTATCGTATTCATTCAAGCTATAACAACAGGGCAAATTCAATTTATTGCAACACCAATATGAATAGGTAACGAATCAAATCCAAAAGCTTTTGAAGAAACAATGAAACGGAAAGAGAGAAAAGAAACCAACCCAAAGCAAAGAAGAAGGTTAAGATGGCAGAGAAAATGTTCCCAATAATGGCAGAAAGGGCGGAATTGCAAAATTCTTTAACATTTTCAATGAAATTCCCTAACAAAGAAATTGAAGACAGAAACACGAGATGGGTATCCGTAATAATACATTTTTTTCCCTTTGTTTGACGTTGTTAAGTGTTGAAATCAGAGAATTGGAATGAAAAAGTTTATGGTGATATAAAGAAGATACTTTATATATATATATATATATAAAGACAGGGATGAAAAGAGAGGACGTAAACAAACTCTGTCTGCAATTTCTTTGATGCAACCCTCTTTCTTTCTCTATGAAAACAATGTTGTGATAGTGGATGAAAAATCTTTTATTATTATTATTAATTAGAAATCATGTTGATAGTCAAAAAGACAGGAGAGAGATAGGAAGCTTCTTTTTTGGCTTTCAGTTGCAGACAATGTTGCATGAACTGTGAGACGTAGGATGATGGATGGATGACTCGTCTTCTATAAAAGAAAAAGGCAAAACTTTCCTCAATGTTTATTTTTTGGGGCTCACTGATTGGCTGGCTACTTTTCTGGTGTGTTCGGCAATGTGAGCTAATTAATAAGGGCTGCACATTTAAGACTTTTTCCTTTTTGACCATTTTTTTTTTTTAATTTTCAATCATATAGCATAGGGTATTTTAATCTAACCAATTGGAACCAACCACTCATTGCATTTACAACAACTACTTGACGTTTGGACATGGAATGTACGGATCGTTATATTTTCTTCGTCAAATAGTACTCAATACGCATCGAAACGAATCTATTTCTGTCCTCACGTCGCCCAGCATCATGTTTACAAGTTGGTGTTATGGTCTTCACTGAAGTTCCTAAGGTATAGGACGTTCATTTCGGTATCATTTGATAATTGCTATCCCTCCAAATATCAAACTAGGCAAGGAATTTGAAACAACAAAACAATCCTTCAACATATCTATCCCTAATTAAATTAATGTTGCAAGTAAAATAATATTAAATTAAAAACATAAATTAGTTGACTGAGTCTTAGCTCAGTTGATAATAGTATTGTTTTCAGTTCATATTAACGTAGATCCAACGCGCTAAAGCGCATTTATTCTCCTATTTAAGAGTCGACGAGAGATATGGATAATTGGAAGAATTATTTAAAAAAAAATTAAAATCACGTTTAACTTTCTTTCTTTCTTTCTTTTTATATATCTTTTAACCATATTAATTTTTGTATAAATACATTAAAAAATAATAGTTATTAACTGTGAACCTAAATTAATAATTTTAAAATGTATATATTTACATGAATGTAATTGAAATATTATGAAACTAAAAATTAAACAATAAATATATATATGAAAAATATTTAAATTATCAAGAAATTATGTGCGTGGAAAATATTTGAAAACATCAAAAAACTTGAAAGAATGTACCGAAACAAGAAGGTATCAGTATGTATTAGTACTGAGCTAAAAACAATACATCCACCGGTATGATATTGGCTACCTTGTTATGTCTCGGGTTACAAATGAAAGCTCGTGACGAAGGCACACAGAATCTCTGATAGAGGTCAACTGATTAAATGAGACTCTTTTGACTCATTTGAATTGACCTGATTCATAAAACATACAAAGAAACCCATTTACTTAAACCTTGGTGGCTTAATGGAATACTCTAGTAAAAATAAAGTTACCATGATGAATATTGTAATTCCTAATGGATAAGATTGTATAGAATTTAAATCCCTTAACACTCTTATTTTGTAGATAGACATTAATCTCAACCATCGACGTAACTCAATCTGTATCGTTGGATCTAGGGGAGCTCAACTATAAATAAAGTCTTTTATTTGTAATCTGTAATGGCCTAAATTCAAGGTTATCGGAATAATGGTTTCGCAACCATAAATCCGATTTAAATAGAAATTTATTTCAATATATTTGCATGAATATTTATATGATAGGAAATATTTTTATAAATATTTATAAAATGTTAGTAATGTTGTATTAAATTTTCGTTAGAAAATTTTATCGTTTGGGTAGGAAATTAAATGAAAAGGACTAGATTGAAATGAAAGTAAAAGTTAAATTATAGATTAAAAGAAATTATGAAGGACCAAAATGGAAATTATGCCAAATTTTTTTTAAGTATATTATTATATTATTATATATATTATTATATTATTATATTATATATATATAAAGAAAGGAGAAAAGAAACAAAAAAAAAACAAAAAGAAGAACAGAGAGCAAACGTGAAGGGAAGAAAGAAAAAGAGAAAAGAAAGAAGAAAAGGGATAATAGAGTTTTTAAAGCTTGGAGTTTAATTTGGTAAGTTAATTTAGTCTTTTTTTTTTAATTTTGATGCTTTATAAGTTTTAGAACAAAGTTTTGATGAATTTAAGTTGAAGTTTTTGAAGTTTTAGAGTTTTTGAATATAGCATATGATGAATAAAATGATGAATTAGTGGTTTAATTGAAAGAATTTGAAGTTAGAATCGGATAAAGGACTTAATTGTAAAACAAACTATAAGAAAACAGTTTTGGGACAGCAGCAGTAGATTAAGTTTGAAAATTCACCAAAAATTGTAGAAGTGGAATTAAAAGTTGAGTGAGATATGAAATTAAAGCTTATTGAGTCTATTTTCATATGAAAGAAACAAGGAAAGAAAAGAAGTTCTGTATTTTGAGATATTTAGATTTTTGTAAGACTGGTTCAGAATGAATTCGGGTTCCCCTGTTTTAACTTTATAAAATCATCAAAAATTGAAGAAAAATAATTAGGGGCTTAAATTTATATGTTTAGAATCCTGAACGAATCTATTTTCTATAGAAATAAACGGGAACACCATCTGGTTTCTGTATGAAGAGATAATTAATTTTTAGTGAAGAAGAGTCAGAATTGCCAGACAGCAGAACATGGGTAACTTTGATGAATAAACTGTACTAATTGGCTAGGCTAAAAATTCTGGAAATTTTATGGTATAAAGAAATGTGAGTTTAGTTTCAGGGAAAATTAACGGTTCTTCATTTGGAGCTCTGTAGCTCGAGAAATAAATAATTTAGTGACTGTGACTCAAGTAGACAGCTTTGAATAAACTAAAATAATAATAGAATTATAGAAAATGCTACATGTGAACATGAAATGTATTAAATTGATGATTGAATTTATTTATTTAGATCCGGAAAACTCAAATACGAAGCTAGATCGAGGAAAGGAAAAAGTCCCGGATTAGTAGATTTTGTAAACGAACTAGTATCGAGGTAAGTTCATGTAACTTGAATTATATTCTTAAATGCTTGAAATGTATGTTATTGATGTGAATATAGTTTGAATGTTCATTGTATGAAAATTTATGCAATATTGATATTTTTGATAAAAAGGGAAAGAAATCCCGGTTGAATGAAAGGAAAATTCGATGGATATCTGAAAAGGAATTGACGGTAAAAAGGATCTAGCCCGGACGGGTGATCCTATCCTGATATAGCCCTCCCGAAGAATATGTGGAAAATGGATTTAGCCCGGACGGGTAATCCGAATTAGGGTCTGAATTTAGCCTGGACTGGTAATTCAGATCCAAGCTCATTAGAGTAATTGTCGTTGCAGGGGATTTAACCTGAACTGGTAATCCCGCTGTAAAGATGAGGTTCGCGGGAGTGTGCTCTCTGAAATGAAAATGTGCGCACATGAATATGAATTGACGGACCCGGATTTGTACACAAAAGTGTACCTCTGAAAATCCATCGAAATTCCGAGTAATTCAACGGGATAAATATAAAAAGAAAATATTAAAGAAATGGAAATCATGGTATTGATGAGCTCATCAATCATAATATATATTATTGATATATGGAAATTATTGAACTAACTTGAATGTTGAGTTTGTAAATGTTAGGGTAATAATGCATTGAATGAGTATATGAATGTTTATCGCTTGTATTGAAAATACTAGGTAAGTATAATTCTTGTTACATGGGCTTACTAAGCACAAAATGCTTACCCTATTTCCTTTTTCCCTGTTTTGTAGTGTTAAGAGCTCGGAGGTCGGATCGGTGGGAGACTCATCACACTATCAACCTCAATATTTCGGTATTTAAAGAAACTTTAGTTTGGAAATGAATGGCATGTATAAGCTAACAAAATAAATGTTAATATGAAAGGAATGTAAGGTCAGCCATTAGTATGGCTTATGTGTTTAAGTTATCTTATAAATATGCATGAATTATTTTGAAAATATGTTGAATTGGAATGGTCTCGGTTTTTAAAAAAAAAAAAATTCGTAAATTCTGGTAATGCCTCGTACCTTATTCTGACAACGAATACGGGTAGGGGGTGTTACATTTGTTGGTATCAGAGCTACGGTTTAGCCGGTTCTAGGACCGACATAGCGAATACGGATTAGTTATACATGCCATTTAAATTATTTTTGATAGTGTGATATCTCTTGACCATTTAAATTGTGTTTTCCTTATAGTAATGTCATCTGACCGAGCTCAATCTGAGGAAGCTAGGAGTCATGCTCCGGCTTCAGTACAAAGAGAAGAAACTAGCAGTAGAAGGCCCGGTATAGAGGGTCAAGAGGAGGAGGCAAAAATAGCCTTCTTTCAAATGATGAATGAATGGTTTACCCAGTACATAA
This sequence comes from Gossypium australe, assembly GCA_005393395.2. Lineage (NCBI taxonomy): Eukaryota > Viridiplantae > Streptophyta > Magnoliopsida > Malvales > Malvaceae > Gossypium > Gossypium australe. The sequence continues at coordinate 4,567,272 of CM016624.1, read as the reverse complement.
GAACTAACCCTACAGTGCAGCAAACTCAAGCTCCCCCTCCTGTTCCTCCACTGGTTCCCGAGACTCCACAGGGTACAGGTACTGAATCTGTCAGAAAAGGAAAAGCTCCGGTCGATAAAATCTGAAAATATGGGGCCGAAGAATTTTGAGCAGCAGTTGATGATGATCCCGAAAGAGCTGAATTCTGGTTAGAAAATACTACTCGGGTTTTGGAGGAATTATCTTGCACGCCAGAAGAATGTTTGAAATGTGCTGTTTCACTGCTAAAAGACACAGCTTATCATTGGTGGAATACTAAAGCTTCAGTTGTTCCGAAAGAAGAAATTACATGGGAATTCTCCAGACTGAGTTTAAAAAGAGATATATCAGTCAGAGATTCCTTGATCAGAAAAGAAAAGAATTTCTTGAGCTGTGTAACACCCCTTACCCAGGTCCGTCGCCGGAACAGGATACGAGGCATTACCGGACATGATCCAAGCTATTGTACAAAATTCAAAATGTAAAATCCATATAAAGTTAAAACTTTTCCCATACATAGTCGTCAATACCCATAAGCAAAATAACTCGTCAATACCCATAAGCAAAATAACCATTCGTTATTATAAATAACTAAACAATTAAGCCTTCTATACATGCCATAATTTCCAAAATATTGTTTTCAAAATACCAAAAGAAGGCTGATAGTGTGAATGGATCTCCGACGATCACCGTATCCCGAACTAGCTTGATGACACTATAAAACAAGGAAAAGAAAAGAGAGTAAGCGTATAGCTTAGTAAGTAAGTATATAAATAATTAATAAATGGATTTAATATTTTTACAAAACAACACATTCAAACCTACAATCAAATTCATTATTTATTCAAGTTTGGAGCAAGCTATCTATTCGAGTCACAGTGACTAAATTATTTTTATCTTAAGCTACGAAAATCAAAATTAAGATCCGTAAATTTTCCCTGAAACTAGATTCACATATCTTTATACCATAAAATTTCCAGAATTTTTAACTTAGCCAATTAGTACAGTTTATTCATTAAAATTTCCCTTGTTTCATTGTTCGACTATTCTGACCACTTTTCACTACAAATCAATTTTCTCTTGTACAGAATTAAAATGATGTTGTAACTTGTTTCATTTGAAACTAGACTCATTAAAGAATCTAAATATATAAATTATGTCCCAAAATTATTTTTGTACAATTTTTAGTGATTTTTCCAAGTTAATCACTCTGAACTAGTCTCACAAAAATCTAAATATCTCAAAATACAGAACTTCTTTGCTTTCTTTGTTTCTTTCATATGAAAATAGACTCAATAAGATTTAATTTCATATCTTATTCAAATTCTAATTCAATTTCCACCATTTTTGGTAATTTTTCAAAGACACATAACTGCTGCTGTTCAAAACTGTTTTATTTCTAAATTTCAGTAACTTTCATTGTAACATTTACTCCGTATCAATCTTACCAAAGTTCTATCACATATCGAGCACATTGCTCATAAGTTTACACACATATACCTACACTCATTCATCACATAATCACAGTCATTTACACTTAGTCATTTCCCGTTGAACATATCAGAATATTAACGGATACATCAGAATATTGCACATAGTGCCACACTTGTAGCCAAAGCTACTTCACATCACTTATCACACATAGGCTCGTTCTTGAGCTATTCACATTCGCGGGTCTGCTCACACAAGTTGTCGGTCATACGTAACTACTCAGTGCTGCTCACACAAGCTGTCAGGTATCCGCAACACATGCAGGATTACCCAGCCACTGGTAGAACTTATAAGACCAGCACCCGTTTCACATAATCACAATCCCGGGTCTGCTCACACAAGCTGTCGGTCATACGTAACTACTCAGTGCTGCTCACACAAGCTGTCGAGTATCCGTAACACATGCCAGAAAACTCAGCCACTGGTAGAACGTACGGACCAGCACCCGGATCACTTATTCCACTTAGATTTCACATAGGTTTCAAGTGAACATGTCACTCGTATCCATTTTTATTCCTAAGGTTCAACCGGGAAATTTCTCACTTGTCGATATTTTGTCAATTACATCAAATATTCAGCCACAATTCATGCCGTTTATCAAAATATGAAAGTGTAAGTAAAAACAATACATTATTTACATACAAACTTACCTCGGTGCAAAATATGACGAATTTGCAATTCAGTCAACAACCTTTTCTTTTCCCCGATCAAGGTCAATTTCTCGTCTTTCTTAATCTATAATAACATATTTAACTCATTTAATACTCACATTATTCAATTTAGTCTAAAAATCACACTATAGAAAAATTACATTTTTGCCCCTAAAGTTTCACATATTTACAATTTTGCCCCAATACTCGAAAATTAAACTTCAGCCCTTATTCTTATGTTTTATAGGATTCTGATCATTTTTCCCTTCTATGGCAACATCAAATTCTTACTCTAACATACACTTATGAACGTTAGGAATTTTTACCGATTATGTCATTTTACTAGTTTTCACTTAAAATTACTTAGTAAAAGTTCTTTAACATCATTTCAAGCTTCATATTCTACCATAAAACATCAAAATACATGCATTTCATCCATGGGTAAATTTTTAAACATAAACCCTAGCTCAAAATAATGGTAGAAATAGGTAAATCTTGTTACGAGGATTTCAAAAACGTAAAAATCATTAAAAACGGGGCTAGAACGGACTTACAATTGAGCTTGGAAGCTTGAGAAACCCTAGCTATGTCTTCCTTATGAGAATTTCAGCCAAGGGGTTGAAGATGATCAAAAATTAGCTTTTAATTTTGTTTTTAACTCATTTTAATCACTAAATGACCAAAATGCCCTTAACTTAAAAATATTCTATTTAACCTATTTGATGTCCATTTTTTTTTCCAGAAAGTTAACCAATGGTCTAGTTACCTTTTAAGGACCTCCAATTTAAAATTTCATAGCAATTAGATACCTCTAGCTTCTAGAACTCAAGTTTTGCACTTTTTTGCAATTTAGTCCTTTTGACTAAATTGAGTGCTCAAACACCAAAATTTTCGAACGAAATTTTTACGAAATCATTTCATAAAATTGTAGATCATAAAAATATAAGAATATTAATTTTTTTCCTCATCGGATTTGTGGTCCCGAAACCACTATTCCGACTAGGCTCAAAATCGGACTGTTACAAGCTGAAACAGGGCAATAGATCAGTATTTGAGTATGAAAGAGAATTTGTTCGGTTGAGTAAATATGCTCGAGAATGGGTACAGTCGGAGGCTGAAATGTGCAAACGATTCGAAGAAGGGTTGAATGAAGAAATTAAGCTCCTTGTTGGAATTCTTGAAATTCGAGAGTTTGCTACACTAGCAGAACGAGCTTATAAAGCAGAAGAATGGAGCAAAGAAAAGAAACAGGCTGAGAGGGAAGCTCGAATTTTTAGTAAAAGACCAATGGAAAAATCTCAGTTTTCTGCTCCAAAGAAATTGAAGAAGTACCAGGATCGTTCTACCTCAACCACTGGGTATTCGGATAGAGTGCGAGGTTCACAGCGCACTAATTCAAGACCTTCCACTCCATCAGTGACCAGTGTTGGCAGTGTTGGTACCTCTAAGCCGAGATGCCAGTATTGTAATAAAGCTCATTTTGGTGAATGTCGATTTAAGAGCGGGGCTTGTTACCGATGTGGTTCTTTTGACCATTTCCTCAGAGATTGTCCAGAAAGAAGTGAAAAAGAAGCTGAATATATATCGAAGCCAATAATCCATCTTTGAGGGGTAGACCATCTCGACCATCCGGTAATGTCAGTGGTAGCCGAGGAGCTACAAAAGATACTGCAAGTAGGCCTGAGACACGAGCGCCTCCTAGGACATATGTCATGCGTACCAGAGAAGATGCCTCAGTACCCGATGTTATTACTGGTACATTTTCTTTACTTGAAACTGATATTACTGCATTAATTGATCCCGGTTCTACGCATTCATATATATGTGTAAAACTTGCATGCGTTAAAGATTTATCTGTTGAACCTACTGAATTTGCGGTTAAAGTCTCGAACCCCTTTGGCCAATCTATTTTGGTGGATAAAATTTGTAAAAATTGTCCACTGATGGTAAGTGGTTATTGTTTCCTGGCTGATTTGATGTTACTGCCATTTGATGAGTTTGATGTGATATTGGGTATGGATTGGTTAACTCAGCATGATGCAGTAGTAAACTGTAAACAGAAATATATTGTGTTGGAGTGTCAGAATGGTGAATTACTTCGGGTTAAATTCGATCAGACAGAGGGATTATCTGATGTGATTTCAGTTATTACTGCTCAGAGGTATGTCAAAAAGGGGTATGATGTTTTTCTTGCTTATGTATTAGATACCAAGGTATCTGAGTCGAAGATTCAAGCAGTACCAGTGGTATGCAGATTTTCTGATGTGTTTCCAGAGGAGTTACCAGGGTTGCCACCAGAAAGAGAAGTGGAATTTTCTATAGATTTGATTCCGGGAACTACTCCGATTTCCATAGCTCCGTACTGAATGGCTCCTACAGAATTAAAGGAATTAAAGACACTGTTACAGGAACTTGTTGATAGAGGTTTTGTCCGACCGAGTCATTTACCTTGGGGTGCTCCAGTTCTGTTTGTGAAAAAGAAAGATGGGTCTTTGAGATTGTGTATTGACTATCGACAGCTCAATAAGGTAACCATAAAAAATAAGTATCCGTTGCCCCGGATTGATGATTTATTTGATCAGTTGAAAGGTGCTACTGTATTTTCAAAGATAGATCTTCGATCGGGCTACTATCAGTTACGAGTAAAGGAGTCAGATGTGCCAAAGACAGCTTTCAGAACCAGGTACGGGCATTATGAGTTTCTGGTTATGCCATTTGGGTTGACTAGTGCACCTGTAGTATTTATGGATCTGATGAACCGAATATTCAGACCGTACTTAGACAGATTTGTGGTAGTATTCATTGATGATATTTTGGTTTATTCTCGAGATGAAGAAGAACATACAGAACATTTGAGAATTGTGCTGCAAATTCTGCGAGAGAAACAGTTATATGCTAAATTCAGTAAATGTGAATTTTGGCTTCGAGAAGTGGGTTTTCTTGGACATATTGTATCCGCTGAAGGCATCAGGGTAGATCCAAGTAAAATCTCAGCTATTGTCAATTGGAGTCCACCGAAGACTGTATCTGAAGTTAGAAGTTTCTTAGGTTTAGCTGGTTATTATCGGAGATTTGTACAAGGATTCTCTATGATATCTTCTCCGATGACTCGATTATTGCAGAAAGATGTAAAGTTCGAGTGGACTGATGAACGTCAGCAGGGTTTCAACCGATTGAAAGATCTACTAACGAAAGCACCAGTATTAGTGCAGCCTGAACCGGGTAAGGAATTTGTTATTTACAGTGATGCCTCATTAAATGGTTTAGGTTGTGTCTTGATGCAAGAAGGTAAAGTAATAGCCTATGCTTCAAGACAACTTAAACCACATGAAAGAAATTATCCGGTACATGATCTTGAGTTAGCTGCTATTGTTTTTGCATTGAAGATATGGCGGCATTATTTGTACGGTGAGAAATGTCATATTTATACTGATAAAAAAAGCTTGAAATATTTGATGACACAGAAAGATTTGAATTTGAGACAGCGCGGGTGGCTTGAACTGATAAAGGACTATGATTTGATTATTGATTATCATCCGGGTAAGGCTAATGTTGTGGCTGATGCTTTGAGTCGAAAATTTCTGTTTGCTTTACGAGTTATGAATACCCGATTGTCACTGACAGATGATGGTTCAATCATAGCTGAATTGAGAGTTAAACCGACATTTCTACAGCAAATATGTGAAGCTCAGAAGAATGATGAGAAGTTACAGGTTAAACGGGCACAATGTGAGTCAGGTACTGATTCTGAATTTCAAGTTGGAGTTGATGATTGTTTATTATTCAGAGGTAGGGTATGTGTACCCAAGAATTCAGAGCTCATACAGAAAATTTTACACGAGGCTCACAGTGGTACTATGTCTGTACATCCGGGAAGTAATAAAATGTATAATGATTTGAAGAAGATGTACTGGTGGCCAGGTATGAAACGTGATATTTCTGAGTTTGTATCAAGATGTTTGATATGTCAACAGGTCAAAGCAGAACATCAGGTACCTTCGGGGTTACTTCAGCCAATTACTATACCGGAATGGAAATGGGAAAGAATCACTATGGATTTTGTATCGGGGTTACCATTGTCTTCGAGGAAAAAAGATGCTATTTGGGTGATTGTTGACCGACTGACAAAGTCAGCACACTTTATTCCGGTACGTATGGATTATTCTTTAGATAAACTGGCTGAATTGTACATATCTGAGATTGTCAGGCTACATGGAGTGCCTGTCTCCATTATATTAGATAGAGATCCCCGATTTACGTCTCGTTTCTGGGATAAATTGCAAGAAGCTTTGGGTACTCAGTTGTATTTCAGTACTGCATTTCATCCTCAGACAGATGGCCAATCTGAGCGTGTAATTCAAGTATTGGAAGATATGCTCCGATGTTGTATACTAGAGTTTGAAGGTAGTTGGGAGAGGTATCTACCTTTAATTGAATTTGCTTATAATAACAGTTATCAGTCCAGTATTAAAATGGCTCCGTATGAAGCTTTGTATGGTAGAAAGTGTAGAACACTGTTATATTGGACAGAGCTCAGTGAAAAGAAGATACACGGGGTTGATTTGATCCAGGAAACAGAAGAAAAAGTAAAGGTTATTCGGGATAGTTTAAAAGCAGCTTCTGATCGCCAAAAATCATATGCCGATCTTAAACGAAAAGAGATTGAATTTCAGGTTGGTGACAAAGTATTCCTGAAAGTGTCTCCTTGGAAGAAAGTTCTCCGGTTCGGTCGAAAGGGTAAATTGAGTCCAAGATTTATCGGGCCATATGAGATCATAGAAAGAATTGGACCGGTCGCTTATCGGTTGGCATTACCACCAGAACTTGATAGAATCCATAATGTTTTTCATGTGTCTATGCTACGACGATATAGGTCAGATCCTTCACATGTTATTTCTCCGATAGAAGTGGAGATTCAACCGGATATGAGTTACAGTGAAGAACCGATCAAGATATTGGCACGGGAAACAAAGGAGCTTAGAAATAAAAAAATAAATTTGGTGAAAGTATTGTGGCAAAAACACGGGATTGAGGAAGCGACATGGGAACCGGAGGAGGCAATGAGGAAACAATATCCAAACCTCTTTACTGGTAAGATTTTCGAGGACGAAAATCCTTAAAAGGGGGGAAGAGTTGTAATGGCCTAAATTCAAGGTTATCGGAATAATGGTTTCGCAACCATAAATCCGATTTAAATAGAAATTTATTTCAATATATTTGCATGAATATTTATATGATAGGAAATATTTTTATAAATATTTATAAAATGTTAGTAATGTGGTATTAAATTTTCGTTAGAAAATTTTATCGTTTGGGTAGGAAATTAAATGAAAAGGACTAGATTGAAATGAAAGTAAAAGTTAAATTATAGATTAAAAGAAATTATGAAGGACCAAAATGGCAATTATGCCATTTTGTAAAGTTGAGGTGGTGTATTGATGAAAATCTGAGATTTTTTTTAAGTATATTATTATATATATATTATATTATTATTATTATATATATAAAGAAAGGAGAAAAGAAACAAAAAAAAAACAAAAAGAAGAACAGAGAGCAAACGTGAAGGGAAGAAAGAAAAAGAGAAAAGAAAGAAGAAAGGGGATAATAGAGTTTTTAAAGCTTGGAGTTTAATTTGGTAAGTTAATTTAGTCCTTTTCTTTTAATTTTGATACTTTATAAGTTTTAGAACAAAGTTTTGATGAATTTAAGTTGAAGTTTTTGAAGTTTTAGAGTTTTTGAATATAGCATATGATGAATAAAATGATGAATTAGTGGTTTAATTGAAAGAATTTGAAGTTAGAATTGGATAAAGGACTTAATTGTAAAACAAGCTATAAGAAAACAGTTTTGGAGCAGCAGCAGTAGAGTAAGTTTGAAAATTCACCAACAATTGTAGAAGTGGAATTAGAAGTTGAGTGAGATATGAAATTAAAGCTTATTGAGTCTATTTTCATATGAAAGAAACAAGGAAAGAAAAGAAGTTCTGTATTTTGAGATATTTAGATTTTTGTAAGACTGGTTCAAAATGAATTCGGGTTCCCCTGTTTTGACTTTAGAAAATCATCAAAAATTGAAGAAAAATAATTAGGGGCTTAAATTTATATGTTTAGAATCCTGAACGAGTCTATTTTCTATAGAAATAAACGGGAACACCATCTGATTTCTGTATGAAGAGATAATTAATTTTTAGTGAAGAAGAGTCAGAATTGCCAGACAGCAGAATAGGGGTAACTTTGATGAATAAACTGTACTAATTTGCTAGGCTAAAAATTCTGGAAATTTTATGGTATAAAGAAATGTGAGTTTAGTTTCAGGGAAAATTAACGGTTCTTCATTTGGAGCTCTGTAGCTCGAGAAATAAATAATTTAGTGACTGTGACTCAAGTAGACAGCTTTGAATAAACTAAAAATAATAATAGAATTATAGAAAATGCTACATGTGAACATGAAATGTATTAAATTGATGATTGAATTTATTTATTTAGATCCGGAAAACTCAAATACGAAGCTAGATCGAGGAAAGGAAAAAGTCCCGGATTAGTAGATTTTGTAAACGAACTAGTATCGAGGTAAGTTCGTGTAACTTGAATTATATTCTTAAATGCTTGAAATGTATGTTATTGATGTGAACATAATTTGAATGTTCATTGTATGAAGATTGATGAAACATTGATATATTTGATAAAAAAGGGGAAGAAATCCCGGTTGAATGAAAGGAAAATTCGATGGATCTCTGAAAAGGAATTGACGGTAAAAAGGATCTAGCCCGGACGGGTGATCCTATCCTGATATAGCCCTCCCGAAGAATATGTGGAAAATGGATTTAGCCCGGACGGGTAATCCGAATTAGGGTCTGAATTTAGCCTGGACTGGTAATTCAGATCCAAGCTCATTAGAGTAATTGTCGTTGTAGGGGATTTAGCCTGGACTGGTAATCCCGACAATACTCTATGAGTTTATATTACAGGGGATTTAGCCTGGACTGGTAATCCCGCTGTAAAGATGAGGTTCGCGGGAGTGTGCTCTCTGAAATGAAAATGTGCGCACATGAATATGAATTGACGGACCCGGATTTGTACACAAAAGTGTACCTCTGAAAATCCATCGAAATTTCGAGTAATTCAACGGGATAAATATGGAAAAATAACAAGGAAATGGAAATCATGATATTGATGAGCTAATCAATCATAGTATATATATATTATTGATACATGGAAATTATTGAACTAACTTGAATGTTGAGTTTGTAAATGTTAGGGTAATAATGCATTGAATGAGTATATGAATGTTTATCGCTTGTGTTGAAAATACTAGGTAAGTATAATTCTTGTTACATGGGCTTACTAAGCACAAAATGCTTACCCTATTTCCTTTTTCCCTGTTTTGTAGTGTTAAGAACTCGGAGGTCGGATCGGTGGGAGACTCATCACACTATCAACCCCAATATTTCGGTATTTAAAGAAACTTTAGTTTGGAAATGAATGGCATGTATAAGCTAACAAAATAAATGTTAATATGAAAGGAATGTAAGGTCAGCCATTGGTATGGCTTATGTGTTTAAGTTATCTTATAAATATGCATGAATTATTTTGAAAATATGTTGAATTGGAATGGTCTCGGTTTTTAAAAAAAAAAATTCTTAAATTCTGGTAATGCCTCGTACCTTATTCTGACAACGAATACGGGTAGGGGGTGTTACATAATCACTTTATTATTAAGTTAAAGATTACATTTGAGAACATTTACTCAAACACATTGTGTGTATTATTTTCTTGTGGCCTTTTTAGTTCTTTTGTTGCTCATTCAATAAAATCACACAATTTAAATTGAGGATTGAGTTGTTGAAATCCTGAATTGATGTTAACAAAAAATTCAAATCAACAAAAATCTTCTGTCATTAAACCAATAATTTAATTTACCTCAAATAAAAATATTTAATATACTCCAATTAAAAAAATAAACTATATAGATAGTTACCTAAATGTTTTAAAAAATTTAATTTTAGGCACTTAAAAAAATTGTGAAATGGACACTCAAGTTATAAAATTTGTTCATTTTAGTCACTCCCGTTAAAACTGCAAACGGAAATCTTACATAACATTCCAACTAATTTTTTTTTTAAATTTCCACCGTAGATATTAATATCCACCTCATTATATTGCATTCAAATTATTTATTTTCATTTTACTCACTAAAATACCATCTGCTTTAACCAAACAATTTGCAGCTTTTGGGTAGTCTTCAGTTGCAAATCTAACCTAATAAAATACCCCCTAAAGCCTTGATTAGAGATATTAAGTTGGGATTTCATCTTAATCTCGCCAATGTTAAAAATGTGGTGTAAAAAATATTGCAAAAGTTTTGTTGGGGAGGCTTAAACAGGGGCCTAGTGATGCCGATGCCTTCACATGCCCACCATAGTGGTGGCTCCCGTTGCCCCCAAACCCAAAGTCACATGTAGAAGCCCTCATCATTCCAACATTCCACTCTATAGCCTTGCTAGAAAGATAGAGCCAAAGGAATCTCCATGCGTTTCCCCTTTTTGATTTCTATTTTTCATTGCTGCAAAAGATTCAAAATTCAAGAAGTTCCCTAAATGTTAGGGTTTAGGGTTTTTTATTGACTAAAATGAAAATAAATCATTTGAATGCAAAACAATGAGGTGAATATTAATATTCAACGTGGAAAATTAAAAAAATAAATTAGAATATCAGGTAATGTAACAACCCGATTTTGGGCTTAGTCGGAACAGTGGTTTCGGGACCACAATTCGACATTAAAAATTTTATTTTATTATTATTTTAATATTTACAACACGATATTAGAGTTGTGTGAAATTTTCGTAAAGAAGTTTTATCGTTTAAGTGGTTAATTCGGTAAAAAGGATTAAATTGCGTAAAGCGTAAAAGTTGGGTTCTATAAGTTAAAAGTGTCAAATAGCTATAGAACAATAAAGGAAAGGTCCTTATATGATAATTAATCCAATTGTGAGTTAGTGGATGATATTTGGTTTGGCATTTGTGTAAATTTAATTATTTTTAAAGGTTAATTTAGTAAAAAGGCAAATAATGATAATAAAATATAATAAAACCAAATTTTATCTTCCTATTCATTATCTTCCACCGAAAATGAGAAAGATGAACAGCCATGAAAGCTTCAAGCATTCGGCCAAGTTTCTTAGCTTATTGATCCCGAAAACGAGATTTGGATGTAGAACTGGAGGAAAATCGAAAATCGAGAAAGTTGGTAAAATGGTCATTTTGGCATTCGAGGTAAGTTCGTGTGTTAATAATAATGCAACATTGTGCTTGAATTGTAATTTTCTATTGATATGGCATAAATTGTAAGATTTAATATGTTTAGGAGAAGTTGATGTATGATATGGAAAATGTGATGTTTGTTGTGTTATGTGAATTTAAATGGCAAAATTAATGTTACATAGATTGAATGTTAAATTAATATTAGATGGGTTGTATGAGTTGCTACGCAGCTGTACCTGACGAGATTTCGGCAAGCAAGTTCATATAGTTGAGTTTACATGTTTATTGGTGAATGGTTGAATGATATAATGCGTTGTTAATTATGAATTTGCTGTGAGATTGTGAAAATTATGATAAAATGGGAGAATAAATGCGGTAATTCAAATTAGGAAAAACGCAGAATTGAGTACGTTCGTATCGTGACATGTGATGAATTGACGGAATAAGACCATGGTTAATCCATGGCAAAGTGTGAAATGTAGGTATGGTATCATCCATACTGAGCTATGAAATGTAGGTATGGTATCATCCATACTGAGATATGAAATGTAGGTATGGTATTAACCATACTGAGATATGAAATGTAGGTATGGTATCATCCATACTGAGTTGTGAAATGTAGGTATGGTATTAACCATACTGAGATATGAAATGTAGGTATGGTATCATCCATACTGAGTTGTGAAATGTAGGTATGGTATTAACTATACTGAGTTAAGAAATGTAGGTATGGTATTTCCATACCGAGTTGTGAAATGTAGGTATGGTATTTCAATGAGGAAAACCATACTGAGTTGTGAAACGTAGCACTGAGCAACGACGTACTCAAATTCGTAAGACATTTCCTAATTTGATAATAAGTAATACAAAAGGAGTGAATCAAATGAAAGAGATTGAATGATTGTTAATGTTGAGCTCAACCATGTGTACAAGAGAATTACGAAATGGTTTTGGTCACATGTATAGTACTAAGTGCGGGCTACTATGTGTACCAGATAGCTTACAAGGGTGGTACCATGTGTAGGCCACCGTGTATCTATTATTATTACGCCGAGTTCAACGAAAAATTGACTAAGAGAAAATACATGTGATTGTGTGATGACTAAGTGTAATTGAATACAATCATGTTATGAATAAGTGCAAGTGTGAATGTGACCAATTGAGAAATGTGTCAAATGTACGCATGAACAATATGCTCAATATGTAATCGGAAATCGGAAAGATTGGTATAAGCAAGTGATGAACACAATTAAAGTGAAAGAGAGCAAAAATTTACAATAGAACTGCTTTGGACAGTAACAGTGATGTAAATTTGAAAAATCACCAAAAATAGTAGAAATTGAATTATAAGTTGGATGAGATATTTATTTAAAGCTTATTGAGTCTATTTTCATATAAAAGAGATATAGCAAACAAATGATTCGTATATTTTGAGATATTTGAATTTCTGTGAGATTGGTTCAGAATGATTACGTGATCCCCTGTTTTGCATTTGAAAAATCATTAAAATATGTACAATAATAATTATGAGATATAATTTATATGCCTGAAATCTTGAATGAGTCTAGTTTCAAATGAACAAAACAAGGAGGCCATATAAATTCTGTACAAAGAGAAAATTGATTTATAGTGAAGAGAGGTCAGAATAGTTGAATAGTGAAATAGGGGAAATTTTAATGAATAAACTGTACTAATTGGCTAAGCCAAAAATTCTGAAAATTTTATGGTAAGAAGATAAATGAGTTTAGTTTCAGGGAAAATTTACGGATCCTAATTTGGAGTTCCATAGCTCCAGATATAAATTATTTAATGACTATGACTCGAGAAAACAACTTAACTGGAATTTGAATAAATAGAAAGAATATGAAAATAGCATGTTATCGTATTGCTTATTATTTTCATGCGGGCTTACTAAGCGTAAAGCTTACTCCCTCCTTTCCATTTCTTTTAGTTTTGTCAAGTCAGCTCGGGGTTGGAGATCGTCGAAGGTAGCATCACACTATCGAACCATTATCCTAGGAGTATTGGCATGTATAGGGTTTTAGTTTTTCTATGACGGATGTTGTTGTGATTAGCCAAACGTATTGGCTTATATTGATTTGTTAATTACAGCCATGAGATGTGGCTTATAATGATTTTGGCTTGTAAGCCTATTTGTCCATGGTATATGTTAATGTCTTGCTATGTAGTATAAATGATTAAATAGATGACAATGTCAAATGCATATGTTTGAAAAGTTTTAAATTTTAGGCAAAATTTGGTAACCCGGTTTTATAAGATTGTGAATTTTAAGTCCGATAATGTCTCAAACCCTATTCTGGTTTGGATAAGGGTGAGAGGTGTTACAGGTAAAATTCTCATTTACAATTTTAACAAAAATAACCAAAAACCAACAATCTTTGTAACATGAATACTTATTTTGCATTTTTTTTTATGCCTCAATGATTTTTTTTTTTAAATTTTACTACTTATTTGTTTACCTAAAAAAAAAACAACACTCTCAATCCCAACCTAATAGACATAGTCTTGTCAATTTGATGAGCCCAACAGACCAACGTACATGATATGTTGTCTGTTGGGCTGAGTCATGGTCCAAAATTATTTGAAATCAGCTTCCTGCTATTCATTTGAGGTGGACTTAATTTGTTTATAAGGTTAAATTACACCATAGATCAATTAATTATGGATTATTTTTTTTGTCATTCAATTATGAATTCTTTTAAATTGATCACGATTTTTTTTAATTTAGTTACTTAACTAATTGAAATTATTATTATTTGGTCCATTTCTATTAGTTGCATTAATGGGAATATAGCACCCCCTAAAACATGTTTTCATCCAAAATTTTTTAATAAAACACCTTTAAACATCCATTAATATCAATAACAAAAATCATATGAACTTATCAATGGTAACTTTCAAAATTTTCAACAAAATAAAAAACCAAAAATATAAAAATTTCAAGGAAAAAGCAAGAATTGAACTTAGTTTAATCTAAAATATGAAAGACCAGCTCAAAAACCTCTTCCATGGCTGTTTTTGACAGAAATTTGAAGAAGAAATGACCTAGAAATCATTAAAATCAACTTTGGCCATGTAACTTTTGTAAAAATTCCAATTTTGTCCTTTTCACATAAAAATCTTTGATTTTTTTCACCCTATGCCGCCTCAGCCATTTTAAAATGGTCCATTTTCCCTTTTAGTCCTTCCTTATTTAATGGTTAAGCTATTTAATCACTTTAGCAAGTTTTGCACCTTTTTAATTTAGTCCTTTTTATCTAATTGACTATCGAAACGTTAAAATTTTCTGACAAAATTTTAATACTACCTTATTGACACTCCGTAAATATTCATAAAAATATTTATAGCTCGGTTTATAACACCGAGATCTCAATACCTCTTTTTCTCAATTTATTAACCAAATAAATCTTTATAAAACACAATTTACTATTTCAAAAATCTTTTAAAAGCTACATTTGGCTTGTTAATATTAAATAATATAATTTACAATTTCATTTACCGAATTTGGTGGTCTCGAACCACTATTTCCTACATCGCTGAAATTTGAGCTATTACAACTAGGGTGATGTAACAATTGGAAAATCGGTATAATAACAAATTTAGCTCTTAACTTTTACATATTATATTGATTTAGTCATAATTTAAAAAAAATTAATCTTAAAATTTACAAATGGTTTCAATTTGACCATAATTCAAAAAATTCAAAGAAATATATTAAAATACATAAATATTTTCAAAAAATATAACGATAAATTTTAAATATATATAAAAATAAAAGAATATTGTAGACAAGAAATAATAATATAAATTTTTAAAAAATATATAGTAATACATAAATATTTTTAAAAATATAATAATAAATTATTAAATAAAAATAATTATATTAATATATTCAAAATAAAAATTTAAATTTTTAAAATTTTAAAAAATAGTTAAAGGTTGACATATCATCTACGTATATGCCATGTCAACAAAGTTAAAAAGGTGAATTTTTTCATTATTTTGAAGTGTTTTGATAAAAACAGTAAGTTTAAGAGCTAAAAATAATAAAAATAAATAAATAAATAAAAGGTTAAAATAATTTTTATAAAGTTGGAGGACAAAATAAGTTATTATGCTTTTTATTTTTGCTTTAATTAATTTTGACATATATGTATAAAAACGATATTGTTTTATATTCTTTGATCAATTTTCTTGTAATTAGATTTTTTTGTAATATTTTTATTTTTTATTATTTGAAGTTTTCGGTTAACAGAACTTTATTTAAAGTAAAATTTAATAATAATAATTTTTTTAAAAATCTATTAGAAACCAAATTAAATAACATAAATCTAATTCGTGCTAAATTATCAATTTATGATGTTTTAATATATGAATTAAATATATTTAATTATTAATTAAATAAAAAATAAAATTAATTGGAATGCAAATCGAATCGACATAATTTTGGTTTTCATTTAGAATTTGGTGGAGGATACATATCAGACTTGGGCTGCAAGCAGTGGGCAACTAATTCAAATCGGCCCTCTCTTTTGATCTAAAACGGGAAACGGAATTAATCTAACTACGTAAGAAATTAGGATTGTCTTGTTTAAAGGAAAAAGCCACTTTGAAAACAACAAAACTGGGCTCCACAATCGAATGCGGGAGCTCGATAAATTCAATGGTGGGAGAGCAAAACCCGTAAAGAGATGACACGTGCGAAGATGAAAGATGATAAAGATTGGGAGAGAGAAAAGTAGAAATAAAAAAAAAAACCATTTAGCTAATATAATAGTATCCATTAAAATAAAATAAAAGTGTATTTAATGTATCAAATGATTAAAAGTGATAAAAAAGAACTTAAATGATAGAATTGTTGATAGTTTGTCGAAATTCAAAGGCTGGTTTAAATTTAAAAGAGTTTGAGTAGAAATATTAAGTTTAATAAAAGAATTTGAATAAAATAAATAAATTCATTTAAAATATAAATTAAGCTTAAGGTTGACCTAATTATTTTTTAAAATTTATAATGTTTGATATTATGCTATTTTTATAGATCATGTAATTGTAACACATAAAATTAAATTTAAAATATAGATTAAAAATGTTAAGATAACTATATATATATATAAAATTATTAAATATTAAATTAAAAATAACATAAATATATATTTAATTTTTTTAAAACAATATGAGTAAGCTTAAAATGAGTTTGAGCTTGTTATTTATAAATATGAGCAAAATTTTAAGCCCACATTTCGAGTCAACTTTAAGTAAGTATAAAGTATGTTACTATGACACCTATGTCCAACCCATAAACATAAACGGAACCTAATATATATTTTTTCTAATTAATTCCAGAAAATGGATGTGACCAAGGGCGAAATTAGAAAATGATTTTAGACTTTAAAAATAAATAAATAGAATTTAAAGTATAATTTTATCATTATATTAATTTATAATTTTTTAAAAATTTAAAATATTAACAATTTTTTGCTCTTTACTTTCCCTAATATATAGAATTTTTAGTAGTATTCTAGCAAATTATGTTATTTTATATAACATTTAAACAAAAAAGAGTTACCTATGAGTTTTTGAGTGCATCTAATGACAAATGAAGAGAATTCGTAAAATCTTAATTTTGTTCTTCAACTTTATAAAAATTGAAACATTACTATTTTAACTTTTAATTTTTTAAAAATATGATTATCTTATTTTATGAAATTAGAAAATTAGATAAGTTATTGATAAACACATAGACTTGTATTTATTAATTTATTGTATACAAGTTATTAAATTATTATTTTTATTAATTTTTTATGTATAAATAATTAAATTATTTAATAAAAAGTTTAACAATGTTACCTAATTAGTCAAACTTTTCAAATTTCGGAAATGATTACAAAATGATGATAAATTAAAATAAATGAATTATCTTTAAATAATGCATATATTAGATTATGTGATTATAATAATAACTTTAACACTGTTTGAATAGTAAAGGATAGGTAAAAAAACAATATTTTAATAATAATAAATAAAGATCCCTTGAATTTTTTATTACCTCAATTCAAACACGGTTAGTTAATAAAACAATATTTTAATAATAATAAGTGTTATTAGAAATGAGTGAAATTAATAAAATATAAATTTTATAAAAAATAATTTATTGAACCAAATCGATTTTTCTTTTTCAGCATATGTAATGATCGCATTCATAGGACACGTGACAGCATCAGTAACCACCAGATGGACAGATATCTATTTCTCGACAAAAATATTTTTGTAAGCATTATGATTTGTGAAGGGAAAAAGACAATACAGACACAGTAGAAGCAGAGAGGTTCGCCACAGAAACGCAAAAAAGCAGACCCACAAAAAAAGAAAAAGTCGCTTTCAGCTGGAACTTTTCGAGTAATGGCATCGGCAGCACCATTATTAATTGGCCTGTATCAGTTATCAAATTATCAAGCCACTCTACTTCACTGCACAATACTCGAGCAAAAATGGCAATTCCGATCCCCAGTCGGCAACTGTTCATCAACGGCGATTGGGCTGAGCCTTTGCTCAAGAAACGCATCCCTATTATTAACCCTACTACTGAAGAAATCATCGGTTTCTTTTTCATTTTCCTGTTACTTTTCCTTTAGTCTTTATAAAAATTGTGGTTTTCTTCTTAATTCTTCTTCTTCTTCTTCTTCAGGTGATATTCCGGCGGCGACTGCTGAAGATGTGGATGTTGCGGTGCAGGCTGCTCGGAGCGCACTTACTCGGAACAAAGGTAAAGATTGGGCCTTTGCTTCGGGTGCTGTCCGTGCTAAGTATTTGCGTGCTATTGCTACTAAGGTAATTGCTATTTTAAGTCTTCCTTTGCTTTCTTAGTTGTTATTATAGTTAATATACTACTTGTTTTGGTTTCAATGTTGAATTTAATACTGGTTTTTAATTTCATTTTGGTACCTGAGTTTGGCCTCAATAGTCAAATTGATACCTGAGTTGAGTTTTTTTCTTTTTCCAATTAAGCACCTGAATTTGGCTCTGATCTGGTACATGAGGTTCTTTTTTTTCAAAATTAACCATGCTTTTTTTTTTTTTACTAAAGCACATATATGAACATTAACGATTTTTTATTATTATTACTAAAGAGCATATATAAATATTCATTGGATCACTTGATGTTATTTGGTCTGAGTGCCAAATTGAACATCGGAGCCAAATTTAGGTATCAAATTGGAAAAAGAACTGAGGTACCAAATTAAACATTGAAGTCAAAGTCAGCTACCGAGTGTTATGTTAACCTTTGTTATATTTGCTTTTGCTTTTATTTATTTATTTTTGGAAGAACTTGATGAATTGTTATTTAGCTATGCTGTTCGCTACCAGAGATCATATCGCTAACAATTACCGTTGTACAATTAATCATAATCTTCTAAAATATCAGATAAAATTCATGGGTTTTAAGTGGTGAACTCTTAGGTAATTCTTCAACTTTTACTGTTTAGCCCTTTAGTTAGTTGCTTTCTATCTTTTTTTGGAGGAAATTTGCTATAGAATGTAAAGCAATAGCAACAAGAAGAATTATAACTTAATTGGAATGGTTTGAACAATTTAAAAGTAACATCATTCAATCATAATGGTCGTGATTACTAATGAAAAATTGGGATTTTTTTTCCCTTGGAAAGCTGGTTATTTGAAAAAGAGCGCTCAAATGAAGTGTTACTTCACTACTTGCCACTGTTTACTATTGTAAATAATTGAAATAATGAGCCTGATTTTATCTGAATAATGGTCCACAATTTTGAAATACCACTTCTGCAATAAAGCCTAATGTGCGAACTCGAGCCTAGACATATCAGTGTAACTTGGCAAAAATTGTAAATTGCACCCTTTTCCTACGATTTTCTTTTAATATCTCAGGCTTATCCTTCCTACAAAACAATCTGTTTGCTTTCATGAAATTTATGAATATGCTATTGGGATTATGGTCAGACTGAAATCTGTTTCCTTTTCTTTAACTAAAAGTTCCTTCTTATTAGATTCATTACTTTAGTGGACTGAAAGAATGGCTTCAGATATGCCAGGTGTAATTGATTCAAATGTAGCCATTCTTGGTTCAACTGATGAAGAACTTGCGTTGTCTTTTTAAGCAGAATACCAAACAGGGTTTACTTTTAACCATGATACTTGTATGTTTTTTAGCTTTTGCAATTGTTATGCTTTGTTGATGGAAATGACTGCAACCTTTTTAATGTCATGACCTATATTCATGTTTTTTTTTTTCAATAATGCAGATAAAGGAGAGAAAACCAGTACTTGCGAAACTTGAAACAGTTGATTGTGGGAAACCACTTAGTGAATCTGAAGCAGATATGGTATGCCTGCAATGAATTTGCAAATGTTATGTTACTATTTATTTTGTTGGATTTTGACCTTTTTTTTTTTTTTGTGAGTTTTAGGATGATGTCATTGGATGCTTTGAGTACTATGCAGACCTTGCTGAAGGTTTAGATGCCAAGCAAAAGGCTCCTATCTCTCTTCCGATGAAGACATTTAAGAGCTATGTGATCAAGGAACCCATTGGGGTTGTTGCGTTGATCGTCCCATGGTACTTCCAGTCTGTTGCGGTTGTTATTTTCACTTCTTTTTTTTTTGTCTTAATAAATTTGCTGCTTACTTCGCCTCACTGCATCTGTTTTCCTGATGAACAATCCTTGAGTATTGCTCTTCTCATTTCCCGATACTTAGTTGAGATATCTGGTTAACCTGGTTTCTTTGGTTTGCTTTTTGATTTGCGTAAGACTAGTTCCATTTTTCTATATAAATGAGTTAGTGGATGTGGTGGTCTTTAACTTCTATGTCTCTTATTAGTGGACCTAGTTAGAAAATAAATTCGCTTAATTGTTTCTCCTGATAGTAAATTATAAACTTATTATGGATGCCGGAGGCTGCATGTGTTAAGCACAATACCTTCCTGAGTGTTTTTATTAAGATGATTTATGATGATTGTGGTCCTAAATCATCTGAGGCCATTTAAGGGCTTGCAATAGTTTGGTGCATAAAATTTATGTGGACTCATGCAGTTTGATATTTTGTGACGGTGATCTTTATCCTTGGCAGACATGGTGCTCTACGGTTCAATGATTTTTGTCATCTCATTTTTAATGGTTATCCTGGTATTCAATAACTAAGAAATTTCTTTTGTTTTGAAGGAATTACCCGCTTTTGATGGCTACATGGAAAGTTGCTCCAGCCTTGGCTGCTGGTTGTGCTGCAATACTGAAGCCTTCTGAGTTGGCATCTGTGTACGCTCTCCATTTACTTTCTTCAGTTTTCATGTTACTTTCTCATTTGTCTTAAATTATATACAGAAATATTGGCTTGATTTTGCATTTGAGATTAATGTTGTCCTTTCATTTTTTATCCCTTTCCCACTTCAGAACCTGTTTGGAGCTGGGAGAAGTGTGTAGGGAGGTTGATCTTCCTGCTGGTGTCCTCAACATTCTGCCCGGACTAGGCCCTGAAGCTGGTGCATCTTTGGCATCTCATCCCCATGTCGACAAGGTTAAATCAATATTGATCATTTTGTTCAATGATCCTTTCTCCAAGACTGAATTTCATTAGATGATTGGAAATTATTTCAATTCTAGTTGCTGATAATTTGTTGCTAACAGATTTCATTTACTGGAAGCACAGTCACAGCGGTTAAGATAATGACAGCTGCTGCTCAAAGGGTCAAGGTTTGTTGAAGTTCTAGGATATGATCACTGAGTTCTTTTTTATGATCCAGTGCGTAAAATCTTCTTTATCGTTTCTATGGCAGCCTGTTACCTTGGAGCTTGGTGGCAAAGGTCCAATAGTTGTGTTTGAAGATGTTGACATTGATAAGGGTTAGTGCCATGTGAATCACTTTTAAGCCTTCATGTTGCCTGTATATCTCATCAGAATTGATTGTTCATATTTTACTCATATGAAACTGTCAATGCAGAAAAATAGAGTCTCTTTATTCAGTTTCTAATTTAGCCACCTGTGCTTGTAATAGCTGTTGAGTGGACCATATTCGGTTGCTTTTATACAAATGGCCAGATCTGCAGTGCAACATCACGCCTTATTGTGCATGTAAGTCCTGGACGCATTTTGTCCTTTTTAGTTAATAATATATATATTTTTAATTTCATATTACATGTGGCTTGAGGTTATGATACATATGAAAAAACTGTTTTAATATTACCTTGTTCAAACTTGCCACAACTAAGAGGGGAACCAGTCCAGTCCTTTCATAAACTGATAAACTGGCTAGACTAGGCACGTTAGCCAAGCATTACTTTTGGGTCCACTTTAGCAAGTACCTAATCCAGGAAACCAACCCTCGTAAGCATAAATTCAAAAATTTCCAAACACCATTGGACAAGCATTACTATGTTATGGAAGTACTCCAAAGATATCGGCAGCCTAGAGAAAACAGAAACCATCCCAACCTCATGGACTCTTCCATCCTTCCTTCCTCTTGTGGATGCAGTAGTTTGTGCATTATCTAGCTGTGAATAAGTATGAACAAATCTCTTTAGTGGCTCCATGTTTCATTGTTATTTTTACCTTTCTGATAAGCTCCTAAAACAGGAGTTGTCATGGAAATTATTCTATTTCTCCTTCCTCATAACTTCATAACTCTTCTTGTATGGGAACGTGGTTGGATGAAAATTATTGTTATTATGATTCAAGTCAAAGTCACACCTTAGATCCAAGAAGGGAACACTAAGATTCTGCTACCACGAGTTCTTGAACTAAGCTTGTAGCATGTCTTCGTCGGTTTTGCTATATATATTTTTTTTCTATTTCCAATTCATGACGAGGCAAAGCTTGTTATTTGTTTGACAGGAAAGTATTGCGGCAGAATTTTTGGACAGGCTTGTGAAATGGAGTGAGAACATTAAAATTTCCGATCCGTTGGAAGAAAGTTGCAAGCTTGGCCCCATTGTTAGTAGAGGGCAGGTATTATTTCATTATTTTAACTATATATTTATGTTGGATGAAAATTATTTTAACTGATGTAACTCAAAATATAACTGTTGGTAATATCTAAGGTTCCTTATTTGGAAAAGAAATTTTCGAATTAATATTTGATTAATTTGCTGCAGTATGAGAAAGTAATGAATTTCATTTCGAATGCTAAGAGTGAGGGAGCAACTATTTTGTATGGTGGGAATCGTCCTAAGGTATAATTGTCTGCTTCTTAATTATTGGCAATATTCTCCTTTTAAAATCCTTCACCATTTCTTATTCAAATGTTTGCCAGCATTTAAAGAAAGGATTCTTTGTTGAACCAACCATCATCACTGACGTAACAACCTCCATGCAAATATGGAGAGAAGAAGTTTTTGGACCTGTTCTTTGTGTCAAAACATTTACCACCGAAGAAGAAGCCATTGAATTGGCAAATGATACCCAGTAAGTTAACATATACAATCCAATGAGTTGATCCTTCCATATCGATAATGAGAATGGAGTGTGATTTAGTAATTTATTTTGTCCTTCCTCTCTCCTTTTAACCAATTCTGACCTCCACTCCCCAGACTAGAAAAGCCACTTACTGTTTTGATCACAGAATTCAACTAATTCCTTTCTAATATTTACTTAGTTATGGTTTGGGAGGTGCTGTGGTATCGAAGGATCGAGAAAGATGTGATCGAGTAAGCAAGGTAAGATCAATGCTTGAAGCATCTTCCAAGCATGCAACCTAAGCATGCTGTAAGATTAAATACCTTTGCTTCTTTCATACAGCTTCTGCAGAATGGTGCTGTGTGGGTCAATTGTTCACAGCCATGCTTCTGCCAAGCCCCATTCGGAGGCACCAAATGGAGTGGCTTTGGGCGTGAACTAGGGGAATGGTATTTACCCAAACTTCAACTATTCTTTTCAGATAACTACTATCTCAACTACTTGGAATATCCTGTTTGTCAACACTCAAAACTCAGGGATTTAATATCTTCTGCCTCTTGCTATTTTCATGACTAATCGGATTTGTAGTACCGACTTACTTTTGGCTTTTTAAAAAAATTGTGGCAGGGGACTTGAAAGTTACTTGAGTGTAAAACAGGTAACAGAGTATGTCTCAGATGAACAATGGGGTTGGTACCAGCCTCCAAAGCAATGAAGTTCAACATGGAAATACAAGTAATATTTACTGCTCTACCAAAAATAACGGTAATAAAGTGTGCTGAGAGCCAGTTTGTTTTCGAGTATGTATGTTTGTACATATGTTATCCCGTCCCGTTGGAGGTATGTCTATGGTTTTTAGTTTCACGTTTATATGTATGTTTGCATGTACGTAATCCCTTTGGGGACTATGTCAATGGCATTGAGTCTCGTTTATATGTATATTCTATATTACATTTTGGCTGACCTGTTTGGAATGTAAGTTACGAATGCATGTTACCTACTAGTTTTGTTTTGCTGGCTCATTGCGTGGGCCAACTTTAACCAAAGTCTCACCCGAGGCAGGCAGTTTGGGGTTCATTCTAAATCTTGCCGTGCCTTGCTTCGATTCTGATAACATAGATAATCTATGTACCTAATAGAGATTACATTAATTTAAATTTCCACAGGATTATGTTGGTGGTTGTGACCAAATTGCATCCAAAAGAATCATTATTTTATTTTATTAGGGATTCGTTGTTATGTATGTGAACATGAAAGTGAATGTATTCTATTCTAACTTTATTTTATTGAAATTGGTGGGAGGTGTAGATATAAAATATAGTGGATACTCAGCAGTTAAGTACCAACTACTTGATGCTTTGCTCTATGGTCTAATATATGTCTCCACAAATCTCGGTGCAATCGATAGGTAGTTTATAATTGTCACTCCCCGAAGTATTACAAAGAGAAATTATGCCATTCATCGTATTAATGAGGTATATTAAAAAAATATTTAATACCAGTTGATGAGTTATTGTCGGTGTAAAAAAATTGTAACTCTTAAAAATAATTAATAACAGAAAATTGAGGTAAATGTTTCATGCTTATAATGAAATTAAAAAAAAAAGCTAATTGTATTTTGTTTTTTAATTAAAAAAATTGTGTATTGAACCTTTGTATTTTTTATTAAAAAAAATTGTATATTGAATCAAAGATTAAGTTGATTATTATATTAAATTTTACATCTATTTTTATTAATAAAAATTGTCCTTATATATCAGCATTGGTAACTTTGATTATTTTATCAATTACATTTCGGTGATACTAAGAGATGCCTATGATATTTTTACATCTAATTTCCCACCTCGATGTGGTTCATTGTTTTCAAAGAAAGCAGCTAGGCTAATGCTGTTGTTCAATGTCAAATGCTCCCAAGTCTACGGTCTAAGAATAAGAGTTGGAGACTCGTTAATCCGCTTTAAATGAAGGGGCCAATTCTGAATGCATGCCAAGACTTTTGGTGTTATAAGCCGTTCTTTCCACATTTTTCTCAATTGCACACATTTACTAATATCCATATTTTAAATATCTTAAGAAAAAAGAGAGAGTGATATATCATAGCTCTTGGTTCTAATAGTTAATATATATATATATACGTATATCAAAAAAACATGTGATGATTGTCCATACCCTGAAGTCAACTACTGATAAGTCTTATCTATGGTAAAGAATAGCTGATTCTTCGACACACTTTTAAAGTCTTTTTAGCTGCACTAAGGAATCATTTGGTAGGTTAGGTATCCATTGCTTCATACTTTCAGTGTAAGCAAAATGCAAGTTGAAAAGACAATAGTCCCTCAGTCAACGTGTGATCATATCCTCTTCACTCATCAACAAAATTGAAGTAACAGTAACACCTTAATTCTATATTGAAAATTCATAAAATTTTAGAAGTACATGCGAAAAGTCTCCTGCATTAAAGAAAAGGGATATCTGTGAGTCAGCCTAATAATAGGAACCATTCATTCATTCATTGGCATTGGCGTTGGCGTTGGTCTTGCCCCGACCCTCTTTTAAAAGCTGTTATTCTCAATGCATTAATTACTAGGGTCATATTGTGACAGGATTTTATAACACCTCCCTCTCTGTACACCAAAGCTAGCTAGCGACCTCAGTGAAAATTTAGTAGTATATGTGCTCTCCAACACATCTTATCTCTTTGTATTTTTCTTTTGTTCAAATTCTTCGTATTTAATACTAATGGAGACAAAGTTTGTATCATGCACAAGCATTTACTTTAATTGATTACACGGCAATAACCAACACTGCACCCACTGAAAATAAAATGGCATCCTCTATGTGTGCTTCAACTTTCAATACTTGCAAGTGTTGCTATTTTCTGTGAATCATCTCACTAGACAACAATAAAATTTAAATGTACTGAAAAATAAATTTGAAAGTGATTAATATTAACTTAATTAAAGGTTGCTCCATTATTGTTCTTTTGTAAAAAAAAAAAGTTTAGGGTAAATTAAAAAACTTACTTTTTTTTTTATCACCCAACTATGAAAAGTTACAAAATGATCACTTAATTATTCAATTTTGTCTTTTTGGTCACCTACCTATCTTGGATTTTTGGCTGTTTCAATTTTTACATTAGTCTGCTTATAACAAAAAAAGATAAAATTGAATAGTCGAGTGATCATTTTGTAACTTTTCATAGTTAGATGACCAAAAAAGAAATTTACTAATAATTGAGTGACTATTAGTGCAGTTTATCCAAATATGAAAAATAACAGTGTCTTTTAATATATAAGTCAACTTTCAAATTGTAAAAACATTATTTCCATTCATCTTCTTTGAACTCGAGGGATGCAATTAATTTAATTCCAGGGGTGTAGACATGGACAGAAAATGACATTGTCCTAGAAAAATGAAAAATATACACTTTAATCCTTAAAAAATTTATCATTTATTTCTCTACCTAAAACAATTTTTTTAGCTTCAGCTTATCGGTAGGCTAAAGGGTTATTAACCCTAATATTATTATTAGTTTGTCAAATAAAGCCAGTAGGCAATTTTTAACGTTTAGCATTGTGAAAAAATGGAAATTTTAAAATCAGAAAACAAGCCAAAATAAACAACCTTTTTTTCATGCTTTACGCAGAAGGTTCAGACTCATTTGAAGTTGTTTGCAGTTGTCTCACTCAAATGTCTGTCTTGTGAGTGAGTTTTATAATTACCAAAAGGAATCGATAATGCGGCAATAAAATCAAAATTAGAAAAAAGATTCCTCTCCTTTTAATGTGCTATTTCTTTATTTTTAATGAATTATGGTATAAAAAAAATAATATGTACATAATTTAAATTTCAAACTAGGAATTATTAAGCTATTAAAGGAGGGACATTATCACCTGGGATATGCACTTTTGATAATCTATTTCACCCTTTAACTAGTTATGGACCATATAAGAGAGAAAATAAAATTTAAAAAACAGAGGAAAAGCTATGGTCCAACAAGGCAATTATTACAACCTCGATTCCTTTGTATTTTAGTAGCCTATTGGTTTTTCAAATACAGAGTGGGTTTATTTATTTAGTATACACGAGAATTGATATGATGTGTGGCCTACTTGCACAAAACAACAATTATTATTGATATATACCTACCTCTCACTCCCTTTGCCTTCTTATATTCATATTCTCCTCTCAATTCATTTGCTTTCTCCCTTCCTGGAACTGCCTTCTTTTTCCCCTTAATTACTAAATAATCTCTGTATTTTATTTAATTTAAGATAAGATAAAACAAATATCTGATTTCTATCATGTCAAATGAGCGAACACCTTACAACCCCCCAAAATTTAAGTTTTCTATCTCATCATCAAGGTTGAAGTGTATAAATTAATTTAATATTTAGATTAAATTTGAACGGATATATTAATTTTATTTAGGCAAGTAACCAACTAATATATATATATATATATATATATATATATTTTTAATTACAGTACATTGATGGTACTGATATATAAAAAACTTCGAGAGTTGTATTGAGAAAAAAATACTAACATTCGATTACATAATAGTACTGGATTACATAACTCTGGTTTTTTTTTTTTTTTTTTTTTTTTTGGAGATGTACAATTATGCATATCTCAGATCTGCAGCATGAAAAAAGTAGTGGGTTTTTTTTCATGATTTGCTAGCGTATACCTGCGATCCTAAGTGAGAGAGAAACTGTATTTGGTTTTTTACAGGTTAAAAAAAAAAGCTTGGGTCTCTTATGCAGCCATTGATGTGCCGAAATATCAATCATCCTTTTTGCTTGCTGCCTCAGAGATGCTTTGTAATGAAGGCTGCCATGTCTTTGATCTAGAACCGGTGTTGCTTGATGTTGTTGACCTTGCTCTCTGCCTGTCATGTTTGCTCACCTGCAGATGTTTCAATATTTTAAACATATATAACAGGGATCCAAATTAAAGATACGATATAATATAGGTGTTTTTAAGGAAATTCACCTTATTTTGCTTATCTGGCTCAGATCTCTGACCATCTTTCTCATTTGGGTCTGATTCTTGTTGGCTTTTCTTCATCTTTGCATGTTTCTTTGCATACAATCCCTTCATAACCTCTAAGAACCCCAACAACTCAAAATCAGATCACAATCTCAAACAAAAACATTACCCTTTATTACCAATACAAAAAAAAACATGGATACCTTGAGTGGTGATGAGCCTGTAAACATGGCCAAGAAGAAGAGTATCAGTGGGGCGGAGAAGCTTAATCCTGGTTAAACGAACAGGGTTGACGTTGGTCTTGCTGCTGGTTCCTTGTGGAGCTTTATCGTTGTTATTTGGATGTGAATGATATAAGGTGGTAGAGATAAGCAGAGCAACATAATGACCAGGGTTCGTTTTCATAACCTCACGAGCACTCATCGGCCAATAAAACCTCTCGACTTTCCCACACGGGTGTTGAAGAACCAGAGTGGCTGCATCAGTAGCTTGGCAGTTCCCCATTTTTTTTTTTTTTTTTTGTGTGTGTGTGTGTGTTCAAAGGAAGGAAGAGGGAGGAGGTATTTGGCTGAGAAGGAGAAATATGCTGTGCGGTATCTTTATAGAGAACCACACCCACCCACCAAACTTAATATCGTAGGGAGGGACTTAAATATTAATAAATCAAAGGTATTGGGGAGTCAATTAAAGTGGGAATAAAGCAGTGACTTTGGTCATTTTAATTGAGGCGTTGGCCCTATTATGCAATGATTTAGTGAGCTGTGACTGGTTGTCTAAAGGGACAAAGGTGAAAGCCGCATGCCCACAGGCTATACTTTCTCTAAACCTCTCTACTTTTTAAGTTTTTTTTAACTTTTAAGCGATACGTTATTACTAAAGCTGCCAATATATTAAAAATTATTAAATTACGTTTCAGTCCATTACACCATTGTCGAACATCACTGTTCCATAGAGGCTATAACATTGCCACGTCAACCAAGTTCATCCAACTAACTCATGCTGGAATGGACGGTTATGTATGGATACGTGGACTACATTTTTTTCGGCAACGTGGCAAAGATATATAAATGTTAATTTATTTATTCAAGCAGTTTTTTAGAAAAAATTAACATTTAATGAGTCAATTCAAATTCAACATTGATCCTTTCTTTTTCATTCTTTTTAGTATGGTGCTGACTATTTTGCTATTCTGATCATTATCTTTTAAATACATTTTTTTTATAAATTTAAATTATTTAGATTTAGGTTTAACAAACCCTAATAGTAATATTTTACAAAAAAAAAAAAGAGAAGTCAAAATATTAATAAGAAGTTAAGATATTTATATAAAATAAATATTTTAAAAGTAGGCCGGACTCGGATGGATCTAGCCTATTTTAAAAATATATTATTAAATTCGAGATAATTTTGATTACTAAAATTAATATTTTAAAAAAATATGTTTTATTTATATTAAATATTGTAAATATTTAAGTATTAATTATGTTATCAAATTAATATTTAGATACTAAATTTATAAATTCCATAAAAAGAGTCAAATTAAAAACAACTTTAGAAGGGTGAAATACAAATTTATTTTATTTTTAAACATTAATTATAAGATCAAAATAAAAAAAAAACTTTTAAACCTTAAATTTTACAACATTTAGGTGGCCTTCTCAAATTCGACCTTGATCCCAAGGGTAGGTTAAAGAGGGAGAGGCGAAATGTAGGTGAATGAAAGAATGTTGATGTAGTTTAATGTAAGTTCACCCATATCCTAAACAAAGATATTGTATTTTATAACCATCAACAATGAGTCGATAAGATGTTTAAAATAATAAGCTCCTTAGAATATTCACTTATCTCAACTTGCAAACCATTGTTTAGCCAAATCTCATCCATACAAATGCTTATCTTAATTTTGTCATCCAGGTTTAATTATTATTTAAATTTGTTTGATTTTTAATTCAAAAGACAAAAATATTACTTTTGTTTGAAGTAAATAGGTTTTTTGTTTACTTTATAATTCTTTATAATATAAATTTGATTAGTATTGTGGAAAATAGGAATAGTGCAAAATATACAGACCCAATACAGAAGTTAGCAGCTCCTTTAGAAGGCAACAATAATTGAGACAGGTATAGAAGAGTAAACAGGTCCCATTTGGGCACGCTCCAGTGATCGAGAGAGTGTGACGCCGCGGTGGACCATGGGACATTTCATATGGATCTGCCATCCAACCTGAAAATCTAGGCGTGAAATTTATGTGCGTGCGTGTGAAAGGACCCCCAAACTTCTTCTTTATAATAAAATATATTACAGTAAAATAATAAATTTACATTTTATTCAATGTGTAATTTAAAAATAATTATTATATTTGTATATCTAAATTCGAGTCTTCCAATTGAGAGTTGCCACGTGTAAATCTCCAATTCTACTCTTTATTATTTAATTTAATTATGTTTTATAATTATTTCATGGAAATCTTGATATAAAAAAAAATCGAAAAAAACATGCATGAGCGGCGTGATTACGACTGAGGGAAAATGGGACTCGCTTTTTTTTTTTTTTTTTTGCCCTTTCTAATTTTTTTAAAATTTCATAGAGTCGCACTGTAAAATTTTCGGAAAAAGAAGGATCCAATTTGCCTAAAGCAAAGGCTTTATTTCTTGCAGGCGTGACCTACTAAAGGCACATTCTTTTTCTAGATTTGATAATTTTATTTTTATAATAGGCAAGTAGATTAGAAAATAATCTTTTATATCACAGACTAAGCTATTTAATACATTAATGGTTTTTATAACAAATTTTAATATAATCATATATTATGATTGTATTTATATTTTAATAATTTCTCATATTGTATATAATTACATTTTCTTTTATGATAAGCTAGATCTACTTTTAATTGGGGCGCAGGCTATGATTAAAAAAATATTTTCTTGATTTTGCATGTTAATTTTTACTACATTGTCAAAGGAATCAAGTTGTGTCGTGTGGATGCATGAGGAAGTTATATTTTGTTCAAACATCATTACTACCTAACGTACGTTTGTTTTTTCTTTTTTCATTTCAATTTTTCAAATAACTTATGCTTATAATCATACAAAAATCAATTATAAATTAAAAAATTAAAATTGAATTGGAAATTTAGAATACATATAAAATATTAATAAATAATTTGTAATTGTATCATCTTTATTTAAAAATAACTATTATTTTGATATACAAATGATCATAATTGTATAAAAATAAGTAATCGGGTATTCCTTTATTAATTTCCAATATGTATAAAATACATTATATTATCAAATTAATTTCTTTGATATATTTAAAATTTAACTATTTATCTATATATACTAAATAGTTTGAAATTTAATGATTTTAATGATAATTTTCAGCTTGAGTTGACCATGCATGGCTTTATTGTGTGTACTTTTCAAGCACAAAACGACTCCATGAGATCAAACAAATATGATTATGTTTTATACTTAAAAGAGAGACCGTGTGAGTTTTCATGCTTGGTTGGTGAAATCGGAAACGAAAACAATTCATCATTTGTCATATGAAGTTGTGGGGTTATTCAACCTACCAGATTTTTTTTATGTCCCTCAAATTTGATGATAAAAAAAAAAAAAAGCAGTTACAATTAGACATGATCATGAGTTTGATATTGAAGTTCAAAGGCCCATTCGAACAGTAAGAGGGTTTGGACAAAATTACAGGTTTAAAAAATAGATTTGGACAAAAAATAAGACTTGTTTTCTAAATGAGTTGGGCATTGGATAAAATCTTTTAGCTCGAGCCTAACCCGAACTTGTCTAAATTTTTTTGTCATTGATGTTTGTTGTCATTTTGATATTGTTTTGCTGCCATTTTACTATCATATTACTACTATATTTTAAATGTATTTGCTTGTTAGGTTGCAACTATGTCAGTGTTATTTAAATATAAAGACTTTTTTTTTAATGTATTTTCAATTTGTTGGGAATATTTATTTTAATATTTTTAGTGTATTTGTTGTATTATATTTTTTAATTTTATTTTTATATAAAAAATTAATACAAGTGGGTCGAGCCAGGCTCGAATTTAGCTTTTTTTTTTTATCTAGACCAAGCTTGAGCAAAATTTTAGGCCTATTTTTCAGGCTGAGACAAGCCCAGACCTAAAAAATAGGCCTAAAATTTTGCATTAATCCGACCTAAAATCGACTCAACCGATGATCAGATTTAATTGCACTGTGATATAATAATTGTTATTTTGACATTTCAATTTTATTTGTTACCAATATTTTTAATTCGTGATAATATTCATTATATTCACAATTGTATTAAGTATAACGCGGCAAAAAATACGTTTATTATTATAATTTAAATCTTGGATTGTTTTTAGTTGAAACACAAGATTTTTGGGACAAAGTCTTAAAAGATTAATTAATAGCAAATCTCACATAAATCTCCTAACTTTAACCTTTTGGACCACAATAAATCTCATTATGTGTGTGGTTCACAGGCTGCTTAATTTCCCTTTTCCTCAATCCCTCTCAATGTTGTTTAATTATGATTTGCAAAGCAGAATTCTCCAAACCACAATATATTAGAATGTATCTATCAGTGTGTATTATAAATCCTTGGTTTGGTATTTTTATTTGTAGACAATTATTCTCTTATGCTTTTGAATTGACTATTCCTATATGGCCTAAGAACATTGTATTGGTATAATTAAGAGCACCCATTTTAAATGCTCTTTGCAATTTTCCCCTAACTTGATAATATTAAAAAAAGACATTGAATACCAACAAGTGGTTGGGTGCAATGATAAATCACATTACACTTTTAATGTGAAGATTCAGGTTTAAATTTTGAAGACAGTATTGTTCAGAGGCGAATCCAGGGGGTTGGTAGGGGCCTCAGCCCCCCTAAAATGAAAAATTATTGTTTTGGCCCTTTAGAAAATTTTAAAATTTTAAATTAATAAATGTAAAATTACACTTTGGCCCCTCTAAAATTATGAAAATTTAATTTAATCATTTAAAAATTATAAAGATATAGACTATTAAAAATTAAAATTTCATTTTGGCCCCCCTAAAAGAATTTTCTGGCTTTGCCCCTGGGTATTGTTGGTATATAAACGAACAAGAAGTAAAAAAAAAGACATTGAAGAATATCAACAACTGATATTTTATCTTGTTAAATATTTTCAATATTCATCCGAAGAGTTAATAGATCTTGCTATTTTTTTGTTTAAATATGCTTGTGCTCTTCGTAAATTTAAAATTTAATAGTTGTATTTTTATTTCAAGAAATTTAGACCATTTACTTTTAGATTTAAAAATGTAAGTCTAATTGTTGAAATTGACAAAGATTCTTTTCTTAGATTCAGGTTAATTAAAATGTCATTTTTTTCAACTATGTGGTTATCAAACGAATATTTTTTTTAATTTTAAAATGTAATAATTTAACAAAAAAAATTAACATGTTAAATAATTGAATCTAAAATTTAAAAGTTAGTGAAATTAAAAACTTGTAAATAAAAATATATAGATTGAATTCTAATTTATTAAAAGTATTGGACTTAATAGCATATTTTAACCTTAAGCTTGTTTCTAGCACATGCAGGATTTTCTCAAACCAAATAAATCTAAATCACATGCCAAATTGAACTGCAAAGCCATTTCCACGACCTATGTAATGGCCTAAATTCAAGGTTATCGGAATAATGGTTTCGCAACCATAAATCTGATTTAAATAGAAATTTATTTCAATATATTTGCATGAATATTTATATAATAGGAAATATTTTTATAAATATTTATAAAATGTTAGTAATGTGGTATTAAATTTTCGTTAGAAAATTTTATCGTTTGGGTAGGAAATTAAATGAAAAGGACTAGATTGAAATGAAAGTAAAAGTTAAATTATAGATTAAAAGAAATTATGAAGGACCAAAATGGCAATTATGCTATTTTGTAAAGTTGAGGCGGTGTATTGATGAAAATCTGAGATTTTTTTTAAGTATATTATTATATATATATTATATTATTATATTATTATATATATAAAGAAAGGAGAAAAGAAACAAAAAAAAAAACAAAAAAGAAGAACAGAGACCAAAGGTGAAGGGAAGAAAGAAAAAGAGAAAAGAAAGAAGAAAGGGGATAATAGAGTTTTTAAAGCTTGGAGTTTAATTTGGTAAGTTAATTTAGTCCTTTTCTTTTAATTTTGATACTTTATAAGTTTTAGAACAAAGTTTTGATGAATTTAAGTTGAAGTTTTTGAAGTTTTAGAGTTTTTGAATATAGCATATGATGAATAAAATGATGAATTAGTGGTTTAACTGAAAGAATTTGAAGTTAGAATTGGATAAAGGACTTAATTGTAAAACAAGCTATAAGAAAACAGTTTTGGGGCAGCAGCAGTAGAGTAAGTTTGAAAATTCACCAAAAGTTGTAGAAGTGGAATTAGAAGTTTAGTGAGATATGAAATTAAAACTTATTGAGTCTATTTTCATATGAAAGAAACAAGGAAAGAAAAGAAGTTCTGTATTTTGAGATATTTAGATTTTTGTAAGACTGGTTCAGAATGAATTCGGGTTCCCCTGTTTTGACTTTAGAAAATCATCAAAAATTGAAGAAAAATAATTAGGGGCTTAAATTTATATGTTTAGAATCCTGAACGAGTCTATTTTCTATAGAAATAAACAGAAACACCATCTTATTTCTGTATGAAGAGATAATTAATTTTTAGTGAAGAAGAGTCAGAATTGCCAGACAGCAGAACAGGGGTAACTTTGATGAATAAACTGTACTAATTGGCTAGGCTAAAAAATTCTGGAAATTTTATGGTATAAAGAAATGTGAGTTTAGTTTCAGGGAAAATTAACGGTTCTTCATTTGGAGCTCTGTAGCTCGAGAAATAAATAATTTAGTGACTGTGACTCAAGTAGACAGCTTTGAATAAACTAAAAATAATAATAGAATTATAGAAAATGCTACATGTGAACATGAAATGTATTAAATTGATGATTGAATTTATTTATTTAGATCCAGAAAACTCAAATACGAAGCTAGATCGAGGAAAGGAAAAAGTCCCGGATTAGTAGATTTTGTAAACGAACTAGTATCGAGGTAAGTTCGTGTAACTTGAATTATATTCTTAAATGCTTGGAATGTATGTTATTGATGTGAACATAATTTGAATGTTCATTGTATGAAGATTGATGAAACATTGATATATTTGATAAAAAGGGGAAGAAATCCCGGTTGAATGAAAGGAAAATTCGATGGATCTCTGAAAAGGAATTGACGGTAAAAAGGATCTAGCCCGGACGGGTGATCCTATCCTGATATAGCCCTCCCGAAGAATATGTGGAAAATGGATTTAGCCCGGACGGGTAATCCGAATTAGGGTCTGAATTTAGCCTGGACTGGTAATTCAGATCCAAGCTCATTAGAGTAATTGTCGTTGCAGGGGATTTAGCCTGGACTGGTAATCCCGACAATACTCTATGAGTTTATATTACAGGGGATTTAGCCTGGACTGGTAATCCCGCTGTAAAGATGAGGTTCGCCGGAGTGTGCTCTCTGAAATGAAAATGTGCGCACATGAATATGAATTGACGGACCCGGATTTGTACACAAAAGTGTACCTCTGAAAATCCATCGAAATTTCGAGTAATTCAACGGGATAAATATGGAAAAATAACAAGGAAATGGAAATCATGATATTGATGAGCTCATCAATCATAGTATATATATATTATTGATACATGGAAATTATTGAACTAACTTGAATGTTGAGTTTGTAAATGTTAGGGTAATAATGCATTGAATGAGTATATGAATGCTTATCGCTTGTGTTGAAAATACTAGGTAAGTATAATTCTTGTTACATGGGCTTACTAAGCACAAAATGCTTACCCTATTTCCTTTTTCCCTGTTTTGTAGTGTTAAGAGCTCGGAGGTCGGATCGGTGGGAGACTCATCACACTATCAACCCCAATATTTCGGTATTTAAAGAAACTTTAGTTTGGAAATGAATGGCATGTATAAGCTAATAAAATAAATGTTAATATGAAAGAAATGTAAGGCCAGCCATTGGTATGGCTTATGTGTTTAAGTTATCTTATAAATATGCATGAATTATTTTGAAAATATGTTGAATTAGAATGGTCTCGGTTTTTAAAAAAAAAAAATTCGTAAATTCTGGTAATGTCTCGTACCTTATTCTGACAACAAATACGGGTAGGAAGTGTTACAACCTAGCCATAATCGATCAATCTGCAGTTACTTAATGAGCATTTAAAATATAAAAACCTCCTGCAATTTGGTCTCCTGTACAAGAAGCACTTTTAACACTTCAATTATTTTTTTATTCGTAACATTTTGAAGTGATGTTAGTGCAATTGTGCAAAGAATGACTAGCTCAAGATTAAAGCTTTTTGGGTGGAAAAATTATATTATTATATTTATAAAAATATCAAAATTAAATGTATCCGATTTAAATGGTAAAATTAAAATTTTGTAGTTCATGAATCAAGACTAGTTAAGTTCAAATTTCGTCATATATGATTATTCTTTTAAATTAAATTTGAAAAAAATTGGCGGCTTAACTATTTCTCAACTGAATTGATATTCGATTAAGTCGTGACACCAACTTAAGAACTTAAATATAATTAAATTAATGGTATGCTATATGATGTGAATAAAAAAATTATGTAGTAAATATATTTATTAAAAAATTACATAAAAAACTAATTAATACTTTGGTTACAATAGTCAAATTAATAATTTGTTTTGCATGATGTTCCCAGTTCAAATTTCACTAGAGTTCAAATTTCATTGATTATTATATTAAAAAAGAGACAAAAACACTTTTACAAAAAATATAATTTAATTCATATATGAAAATATTTTAGTAATTTCATGAATTAATACTTGATTGACCAATACATAATTCAATATAACACTTAAAATAAATATAAATATAAATATAAATATTTGAATTCCAAAATCCTAAATAACCACATATAAATCATGACTTAATAAGATTTTTATTTTGGCTTAAATTAAATTTCCGCTTCGTTTCAATAAAAATAAACTATAATTTAATTAAGGGAAAATACAAGTTTCAATAGATTTTTAAAATTTTACAAGTAAGGTTGATATATATCAAATTAGTGAAAAAAAATATAACACATGATAAATTTGTAAAATTAAAAAAACTCACCCTTTGATATATATAAAATATATAACTTTTAAAATAATTATGAGCTGGTCGAGGTATTTTTCCGGTGTAATATCACACTGCCAATTTGAATACTACCGCAACCTGTCTTGTCTTTCCCCATTTGTTTTCTCACTAGATGACAAAATAAACCTTGAAACAATAACTAATGGCAGTGAAATCCTATGAGCTCAATCGCATTTACGCTGCTTGAGTTTTATGCCATTACTATTCACTGGGCTCCTCTAGTTTGGCTGGGCAAAGCTGAATTGCGATGGCACCTTTTTGGATAATCCAGACTCTGCATGTTCGGGAAATGGATGGTGAGATCACATCAATTATATTTCAATATGGTTGCGAAAAGCCATAGTCATTCTTTTGGGGTTAAAAAATGAAGCCCAAGAGTTTGACTTTCATTTTTATAATATATAAAACTGGTGATGTATTGATTGATCTGTATATTTTACTTTTAAGTTGTGGTTAGGCATTTAGGGCCAATAATTGAAAGTTGTTGCAGCCTCCCGTTGTCATCCTTTGCTTCCCACGATAAGTAACAACACGAATAATTTATTTATTTGTTAATATACAAAAATCGCTTTCAAATCCTGTACATAATGTCATGGCAGTTGAAATATATTCCATGTAAATTTTTTTAAAAATTGAACAATGTAATTCCATGAGCATTAGCTAAAGTCCATGGGAAAATTAAGTCAAAGCTGTCATATGGTATTAAATCGCTAAGAACTCCTTGTTGTCTCCGGGTTTCTGCCCAAAAAGACACGAATCTTTACAATCTAGCTTTGCAATCTTCGTCAACCAGCAACAATATTTCGTGATTTACTCAAGAAAGGTATGACTTTATTATGCTATCCAATTTTCATTCCTTTGGGGAAGCATTGCATCGTCTTCGGATCAACGACAAGCCAAAATTCCAATGACTTGAACGGTAATTACGAAGAACTACGGCCATGAATTTAGCTCTAAAACTTGTACCTCTGATTTCGTGTATTACGGCGTGGAGCAGTGTCCTTGCGTTAATACCAATTATAGGCCAGTACTACCCGAACGAACAAGCAGCATTGTGGCAATTGAGGGACTCCGTTGGTTCTTCCAACTTGTACTCGAACTGGACGGGGCCTCCTTGCATGAACAACCAAAGCAGATGGGGTGGCATTGCTTGTTCGAATGGCCACGTCGTACATCTCGTCCTTGATGGGATTCGGCTAATGGGATCTCTTCCGCCGGCGTGTTTAAACAACTTGACTCTCTTGACTAAACTAAGCATGAGTAACAATTCGATTTCCGGACCACTTCCGAATCTGGGCAACCTCGTAGGTTTGGAATATGTTTTCCTTTCGCGTAATCTGTTTACGGGTTCAATCCCTTTCGAATACGTTCAACTGCAGAGCCTGAAGGAGATAGAGTTGCAAGAGAATTATTTACAAGGAGAGATTCCGCCTTTCGATCAGCAAAGCTTGATCGCCTTCAACGTCTCGTATAATAGTCTCGAAGGTCCGGTTCCTCAGACAGATGTGCTTCGAGGGTTCCCGGAAAGCTCTTATTTACATAACTCAGGTCTTTGCGGCAATCCTATAAAGAAGCAATGCCCAGTTCCGCCTGCCCCATCACCATCGCCATCGCACAGCGGTAAAAAGAGTAGTTTTGAAACACGGGATTTGGTTTTCATTATCGCTGTCTCTGTCCTGGTTCCTTGCCTAGTTATTTTCGTCTTCTTATGGTATTATAAGAGAAGGCATAGAAAAGAAGCAGCCAAAAAATCAGGTATGAACAAGTACCATGTAGATTTCAATTATAATTTCTTTGAATTTTATGTTGCTACGTACTGGCTCCCCTGTCTTAGCAATTCTTTATTTTAATGAAGAACTAGGAGAAACTGCTATAGAGTTGGAAACTAAGAAAATGAATGCTTCTCAAAGGGCATTGGATCCAGAAAGAACAGCTGAATTAGAATTTTTTGAGAAGAGTATACCAGCTTTTGACTTGGATGATTTGCTAAGGGCATCGGCTGAAGTTCTGGGCAAAGGGAAATTAAGCACTACGTATAAAGCATCGTTGGAATCAGGACTTGTCGTTAGCGTGAAGAGAGTTAAAGACGTGAATGGGTTAAGCAACAAGGAATTTATTCAGCAGATGCAGTTGTTAGGGAAGCTTAGGCATGAAAACCTGGTACAGATCATTTCTTTCTACAATTCCAAGCAGGAGAAGCTCATAATCTATGAATTTGTACCTTCTGCCAACTTATTCGAGTTATTACACGGTCAGTTTAGTTCTTTCTTCCCCTCCATTTACCTCTTTATTATTTCTTCAAAATTTTAAATTAATTTCACCATTCATTCTCACGACTTATATTTTAAACTAGGTTAAGATGCATTTAATCTTTAATAAAATTTTAGATTTAGTCCATATATTTAAATTTTTAAAAATTAAGCTTTTTTTGTTTTTTAATTTAAAATTCTTATTAAGCTTTTTTTTTGTTTTTAATTTAAAATTCTTAGTCTTAATATTTATCAACTTGACATATTAATTAAGATGCCTTCATATGACGCTGTTTTTGTATGTAACTAATAAAAAATAAACATATTGATGAATTTCGACAAAGATTACCAAAAATGATAATGTTTGTACTACGATTTTCAAATTGAAAAAGTAAGATGATTGGGATTTTTAATTTAAAGTATAGAGATTAAATCTCAAATTTTGTAAAAGTACAGGACTAATGCCATATTTTAACCTTTAAATTTCTCTCTAAACTTTAAAAGGCTTTAATTGAATCATCATAGTTTTAATATCATATTGATTAGGTTTTTCTCTTAATTCAACCGTTAATGTAAGCTCAAATACAATAAGAAACATATTTAAAACATGTGAATCAAATTGTATTATATAAACTGTTCGAATTTGACCTATTGGAGAAAAAATATCTCTCATAAATTTTATTGATGTTGTCTACTTTTTGTAACTCGTAAGATCCAAATTGTTACTCCGTGATAGATCTAACTTGAAATTTAATACTTAAATTGATGGATAGATTTACAAAAGAAACATTATTGATGTAATATTAATACTTTGAGGACTCAATTAAAATATTTTGAAGTTTAAATACTAATTTAAAATTTGAGGGATAGTTTGAATGTATGCTGCAATTAAAACTTTCATTGGCATATGGCATGCAGAAAATAGAGGTTCGGCAAGAATACCACTAAATTGGGGTATAAGACTGTCTATAATCAAAGATATAGCAATGGGCATGAATTTCCTGCACCAGTCCTTACCTAATCACAAAGTTCCTCACGCCAATCTCAAGTCTTCAAACGTTCTGGTCCTTCGCCAAACCCAAAACTACCATTCCAAGATCACAGATTATGGTTACTACCCGTTGCTATCATCCCGAAGATCCTTAGAAAAGCTAGCCATTAGCAGATCACCAGAATTCTGTGAAGGAAAGAAGTTAACGAACAAGGCCGACGTGTATTGCTTTGGTATTATGTTACTGGAGATCATAACAGGCAGGATCCCGGGAGACGAGATTTCGTGGGGGGATGAAGAAAAAGCTGAAGACCTGTCGGAGTGGGTTAAAGCTGTGGTCAACAATGATTGGTCGACGGATATATTGGACGTAGAGATTTTAGGAACGAAAGAAGCACACGATGAAATGTTGAAGCTTACAAATCTGGCTCTGGAATGTACCGCCGCCGCACCGGAGAAGCGGCCTAAGATGACTGATGTTTTAAGAAGGATAGAAGAGATCGAACAAAGAAAAAGTGATAATGATTGACACTCTTTTTTACTATTTATTTTAAGGTTTAAATGCAAAATTCGCCCCGAAATTGTACATTTTTTTCACTCAAGTATTTAAATTTTTTTAAATATACTTAAATTATTATTTTCTTCATATTACACTCAATACAATCAGATTTAACATCATATGTAATTAATAAAATATCAAAATTTGAATGTCCTAAGTGTAATATAACATTTCTTATATGTAAATTAATATATCCTTTTGAAAGAATTTAAGTTGTTTTCTTTTATAAATAATGATTTCATAGATGACCATCACACTTAATTAAAAAGGTTTAAGATGTTGAAGGGTTTTTTTATTTTTTTTTTATTTTTTAAAGAACAACATAAAATACAATATTTTTACATTAATTCTTATCATTAAAATGCCACTTATAATATCGAAAAGTAATTTAATCCACATGTCTGAAAATATAAATTTTATGATAGTTAGAGTTTTGAAAAGGTAAACATTAATCATGAAATGTAATCACTGTTTTCATGAGCGGAGATTGTACCTCCTACCACAAAATTAAAAAAATAAAATAAACAACTATCAGTCACACTTGTCTCATTTTTTTCTTGTCATATTCTAGCTTTTCAAATGTTAATTATCCAATTTTACAGACATTCAGGTGTTATGCATGTTACAATTTAAAAACATTTTAAGTTAAGAAGTTTATTTAAGCTGTGATGCTTGATTAATAAAAAAAAAAAAAAAGAAATTTAGCCCAAGCGGGTAAACTTTGGAGAGCATTCACTCAAACTCTTGTACTTTCTTTTTTTTTTGATTTTTTCTTTTTTCGAGTTCTTTTTTCTTTCGAATTGTTTCTGCTTTGTGTTGGTGTCTTAGAGGATTCTAAGAGAATTTTAAATTTCGGGAGTTAAGTTGACCTAGACGTTTTTGAAGTGAAGAAATCGTCTAAGGCTACACGGATTATGAGATAAAAATTCTAATCGGTGACACTAATATTTGCTTATTTAGGAAAGGGATAGTGAGAAGAAAAGAATATAATAGAATAAAATACAAAGAGTTAAACCAACCTAATGGACTTCCTTATTAGCAGTCTCAAATTCTCCTTTACTTTGTATGATATCTTTGGAAAAAGGCAATCCCATTAATGAACAATGAAATTGATGGGGGTATCTTTTCTTGTTTGTAAGAAATAGAATTTCCCACCAATGAAACTAAAGAATAATGTTCCTTCTCCTCTTCCTTTTCCTACTCTCACTACCTCTCTTTATATATAAATTCTTCCAACTAATAACACATTATGCATGTCTGATCTTGACATTGTTAAATTCATAATCGTCTGTGCTATTATTTACTTTGCTTTTTTCTTTTTTTCTTTAAACTAAAATGGCTTCCAGACAATCACTCAAACGATCGGATACAATAGCTGAAAGCATGCCTGATGCTTTAAGGCAGAGCACCTCCCATATGAAGATATGTTTCAGCAGGTACATACATAACATACATACATTCACACATTTATATATAGTTTGATCCTCTAACTAATAACATGCGAAATCGAAAAAAAAGGTTGGTCGAATCGGGAAAACGGCTACTCAAACGTCAGCAGTTGATGGACGAAGTTGAGAATTCGATAGAAGACAAGGCAGAGAGAAGCAAGATCCTGGAGGGACTAATTGGTTTCATTCTTGTATCCACGCAGGTCTTTAAGTTTTAATTAATGCTATCATTTTTGGGGGGTTATAGCTGGTATGCATGCATGCATGCATTTTAGCTGTAAATATATATATATAATTTTTGCAGGAGGCTGCTGTCATTCCGCCGTACGTTGCTTTTGCCGTAAGACCGAACCCGGGATTCTGGGAGTTCGTCAAGGTGAACTCGGAAAACCTCCTTGTTGATGAAATTACCGCTTCAGAATACTTGAAGTGCAAGGAAATGGTGTTCGACCAAAATTGGTACATAATTTATGTTACTTATCTCTGCAGTTTAAATTGGAAATCCCTAGAAAGTTCTTTAAGTATCATATTATTATGCTATGGTGCAGGGCAAAAGATGAGAATGCTTTGGAAATTGATTTTGCATCCATCAACCACAGTACCCCTCATTTGACCCTTCCTTCTAGCATTGGCAATGGAGCCAGCTACATCTCAAAGTTCATGTTCTCAAAGTTATACGAGAGCTGTGACGGTGAGAAGCAGGTTTTGGACTACTTATTGTCCCTTAATCACCAAGGGGAGGTAAATACACATGCGCACATACACGTACACATACACACACATATGTTTTTATTGCAAACAACATTGAGAATCATACATGAATGTGCTTGGAGTTTCAGGATCTCCTGATAAACGGAAATCTAAATACGGTTGACAAGCTTAAAACAGCTTTGAAGGCAGCTATCAGTATTATTTCGGAATTGCCCAAAACAACACCATATGAGAATTTTGAGCCAAGGTTATATATATTTAGATTGCAACTACTACTTCATGCATAATTTACTTAGTTTCTGAATGGTGGCAATGAATATCAGGTTGAAAGAGTTGGGTTTTGAGAAAGGATGGGGCGATAAAGCAGAAAGATCTAAAGAGAGTATGATGACACTTTACGAGGTGCTACAAATGCCGGAACCGGCAAATTTCGAGTCACTCTTTAGCTGGCTCCCGGCTGTGTTAAGGATCGTAATCCTGTCACCTCATGGTTACTTTGGGCAGTCGGATGTCCTCGGCTTGCCGGATACTGGAGGCCAGGTACAACATAATTAAAACATAAAGATGTGGTTCAACTGAGGTAATTAAAGTACTTACACAGAATTGTTTTTGCAAATGTAATAGGTGGTTTACATTCTTGATCAAGTAAGAGCTCTTGAGGAAGCCTTGCTACGTAGAATAAAATCACGAGGCATGACCGTAAAGCCTCAGATTGTTGTGGTAACTCGCCTTATACCAGATGCTCGAGGAACCAAATGCAATCAAGAGATCGAGCCGATCATCAATACCAAGCATTCCCACATTCTCAGAGTCCCATTCAGGACTGATAAAGGGGTGCTTCAGCAATGGGTCTCACGGTTCGACATCTATCCATATCTAGAGACATTTGCACAGGTATATACAGTCTTGCCTCTGTTATGTTCTAATTCCATGGACTTAAAACTTACTTGTTATCAATGTGTCTCTACGAATAGGATGCTCAAGCAAAAGTCCTTCAACATATGGGATGTAAACCGGACCTCATAATCGGAAACTACAGCGACGGAAACTTGGTGGCATCTCTAATGGCTTCCAAACTTGGAATCACTCAGGGAACAATAGCTCATGCTTTAGAGAAAACCAAGTATGAAGATTCAGATGTGAAATGGAAAGAG
Organism: Gossypium australe; assembly: GCA_005393395.2. Classification (NCBI taxonomy): domain Eukaryota; kingdom Viridiplantae; phylum Streptophyta; class Magnoliopsida; order Malvales; family Malvaceae; genus Gossypium; species Gossypium australe. Next base: position 4,523,074 of record CM016624.1, on the reverse strand, counting down.
GTTGATGCTAAGTATCACTTTTCATGTCAATATACAGCTGACATACTAGCAATGAATGCAGCTGATTTTATCATAACCAGCACCTATCAAGAAATCGCCGGAAGGTTATTTAGCTTTTTATATGTTTATCATGTTATACAACATTAGACTGATTTTATATTAACTAAAAAGTGGTGAATTTCCTATTTGAAACAGCACTGAAAAGCCTGGACAATATGAAAGTCATACTGCCTTTACCATGCCTGGACTATGCCGGGTTGTCTCTGGCATCAATATATTTGACCCCAAGTTCAACATAGTTGCCCCAGGGGCTGACCAGTCGGTCTACTTTCCCTACACAGAGAAAAACAGGCGTTTATCCTCCTTCCATCCAGCCATTGAAGAGTTACTCTACAGTCAGGACGATAACAATGAGCACATGTAAGTACGGTGCGATTAGTATCTGCATTGTATGTTCGTTGTTAGTTGGAATTAAAGGCGATTTTAATCATGTTATGCTTGCAACAGAGGATATCTGGCGGACAGGAGGAAGCCTATTATCTTCTCTATGGCAAGACTTGATACTGTGAAGAATATTACAGGTCTAACTGAGTGGTATGGAAAGAATAAAAGGCTTAGAGATTTAGTAAATCTGGTTGTGGTGGCTGGTTTCTTTGATCCATCCAAGTCCAATGACAGAGAAGAGCAAGCAGAAATTAAAAAGATGCATAGTCTGATGGAGCAATATCAACTTAGGGGTCAATTCAGATGGATTGCAGCCCAAACTGATAGACATCGCAACGGTGAGCTGTATCGATGCATTGCTGACACGAAAGGAGCTTTTGTACAACCCGCCTTGTATGAGGCCTTTGGTCTCACTGTTATTGAAGCAATGAACTGTGGGTTACCCACCTTTGCAACTAACAAAGGAGGTCCAGCAGAGATTATTGTGGATGGGGTCTCGGGTTTCCATATCGATCCGAACAATGGAGACCAATCCAGCAACACCATAGCTGATTTCTTTGAGAAGTGCAAGATGGATGCTCAACATTGGAACTGGGTGTCAACTCAAGGACTTCATCGCATACATGAATGGTACCAAAACCATACACTAAAATAGCACCAATGAACAATTTTCATTGAAGGAATGGCTTCAATTGATGTCTGTTTTTTTGTTTATTTGAAAACCGCAGCTACACATGGGAGATCTATGCAAACAAACTGTTGAACATGGGATCCATGTATGGATTCTGGAGGCAGTTGAACAAAGAACAGAATCTAGCTAAACAAAGATACATTCAACTGCTCTTCAATCTGCAATTCAGGAAGTTGGTGAGTGAACTTAGGACATTATTATTTATAAATGGCAAGCGAATATAATTTTCACACAAGTTAGTGTAACAGGCAAAGACTGTGCCTATTCCAAGTGAGCAAGCCCTAGTATCTGTTCCAGTGCCACCTGAAACTCCTAAACCAGATACAGTTCCCGCTCCAGCACCTGATGCAGGACAACCCAAATCACAACCAGCTGTGCCTGGACCAAAAAGGCATGCCCTAACTTTTGGCTTCTACTCAAGCTTATATAATCTATAAGTACACTTAACCAAAAATATTTTGTCACAGGTCTCCAAGTTTGCGGAACATGGATGGCTCTCTTATGGAATTGTGCGTCATAGTTGGTTTCTTTTATCTCGTTTATTATTTCATAAAAAAGTTGTTTTACGGGCTTATGTGGTAAATGGTGATTGTATAAGTTGATGACAGACCAGAGCATTCTTTCAATTTGTATGCGTTAGTTACCGAAGAATAAGATACTTTCAAAGCTTTAATTAATACATGATCAAAAAGTTCTTGCAGAAATGTACCGACTCCCTAGTTAGAATATTTTCATCATTTTTACTTTTCATTGCTTTTTACCATTAAATAGGCTTCTAATAGTACGTTTTTATTCAAATGTTTGTCAAAAGCTGAATCTCTAGGCATTTGCTAAGATCTATTTCTTCAAATGTTTTTATTGAATTGACTAGATTGTTAAATTTTTTATTTTTAAAAGCCCGATTCGTGGATCAATACCAAGCAAAACAACATACCTTAAATGAAATTTTTTATTACCCTTAATAAAATAAATAGAAAACGATGGGTACACCTTTGCAAATTCAAATTTCTATTCTGAAATTGTATAATGATTTTGTTAAACAGACTGACAGACTGCACAAACCTAGTGAGGAAGCAATCTATCTACAATTAGATTAACTGCCAAACTAACATCTTCTATCTGTTTATTTGCAAAGCTTAACAACATAATATAATAAACTGAATTGAAATCCAATAATAATCTGTGAAACCTAAACATCCTACACCACAACACTAGGATAATTTCCTTTAACAAACCCTCAAATGGTCTTTTTTTTTTTGGGGGGGGGGGGGGCACATAGCACACCACCAACTCTAGGCTGAAACTACCAGGGTCTCTTCTTTGCACCGAGAGATACAGCATTTGATCCTGATATCATAGCCCGGTTACCATAGCTGCCGCGTCCTCGGGAGCGAAAGTTTCCTCCAGAACCTAAAACCAAAACAAGTACCATTGATCATCTAGAACCAAGAATATACCCAGGAAGTCCTGTTCACAGGTTTGTTTTGCCAATAAGCATTCAAACAAAGTATTACCTCCAAACTTCGAACCTGCAGAACGAGCCAATGTAGACAATGCGGGGGAGACAACCTGCCCAGCATCTTGAAGGAGCTTGATAAGGTCCCTAGCATACTTTGCATTTGCCTGTGTGAAGAAGGTAAAAGCAGTTCCCTTAGCCCCTGCTCGACCAGTTCTACCAATCCTATGTACATAATCCTCCAGACTAGAAGGAAAATCGTAGTTGATCACACACTTTATGTCCTTTACATCTACAAGGAAAAAGAAGGAACATTAGAACAAAAGTTGTACCGAGTAAGACAAAGGTAAAGCTGTTATAAACTGAAGGCTCCAAGAAAACCCAAGTAACTTGTATGCTTGAAATAATTTACGAGACAGCCCAACAAACAGCCAGCTACTAAGATTGACATTGTTTTAATATTGAAGGTCATTAAAAACTTATATTGCATGCAACATTCTTTTCCTAAGTAGGCTCAATGCATAAAGAACCCTAGGAATTTTCAAAAACTCCCTTATCCCTGCACCCTAAGATCCAAATGATCAATAGTAAGATAACACATTCACTAGATAAATGTGCCCACCTTAACTTTGCAGGGATAAGGTCTACCGCCACCATTTCTGTACCCAATCAAGGAACATAAGCAAATCTGAGTCAACCAGGCTGCCACAAAAACCAGCTCCATAACCGTGGATGGGCGACACTACAACTTCAACCATATTACTTACACTTGATTATAAGGAGTCGTGCCAATTCAGACAATTCAAGCAAGTACATACGACTAGACATAACAGAGCTTTCTAATTTTTCTTTTCCCTCAACCTAAAATCGGGATATAAAACTTCTCAAACAAAGGAACGGAGTTGCCTGAGCTTTGTATTGCACAACCATCCAAATTATAGATCACCACCTCAGCTGTCTAAGCAAACTATGCTCCTTGTGTCCAGTAACTCCCCTAAAGTGGAGGATCATGCCTATCAGTCAAAAATATAAATGTACATCATGGCAACTCGCACCCAAGCCACAAATTATTGTCTCAGGAAACTGGAAAGCAGCCGGCAGACTCGCTTATCTTCACCATTTCAAGACCTACATGAATATGCTAAGACTCCTAAAATACAGTGATCCTACCAAGACCCCGTGCAGCCACATCAGTGGCAGTCATTATAGGACTCCTGCCACTTTTAAATTCAGCCAGGACCCAATCTCTTTCAGCCTGATTTTTATCACCATGGATGGACAGGGCAGGCCATCCATCCATTCTGAGCTGCCTAGTAACTTGGTCGCATCCCTTCTTTGTCTCCATGAATATTAGTATTCGGTTCCCATCCATCAGATCCTTCAGCAATTTGATTAGCCTGCCCAAAGAGAGGTTAATATTTAATATCACAATGTAAATAAAACTTTCCCGGAACAAGTTGCAAAGACAAACCTGTTGTACTTTTCTGGATCTGTTATGACTTCAACAACTTGGTTAATAGATTGGTTTGCTTTCAGATCAGGTGATCCAATGATAACCTGAACATCATAAGAATTTGGGCATCCCAGAATAAGCATCTAGGCACATCAAACATATAATATATATATGAAGCAAATAGAGAAGGATGTGCAAACATAGATGCCATGAAACTTCTTTACAAAACCTTATATGGGTTGCTTAAAAACTGCCTTGCTAAAGATTCAACTTCTTTAGGCCACGTTGCACTCCAGTACAATGTTTGTCTATCAGGTCGAATCTGATCACGGAAAAAGCCAAAATTGTCATTTAAACCATTTTCTTTTGACAGGATGTGATGCCTAGGATTAGTAAATAAGACCAACAGTCCAAATAAAACAAGACAACCATATAAAATTAACTAAAATACAACCACCTTAGAAACAAAAGATGCAATTTGGTCAAATGTGTAAACACAAAGAATCAAAATTGATTTAAAATATGCAGCCTTGTTCTAAACTGAAAAAACAGAACATGTAAGCAGTTTCTCTGCTTCACAGTTTAATCTACCTTCCACATCTAAATCATTGAACTACACGGATTCTAAGATATTTGTAGAATTGAATGCCTAATATCTTTTCTACAATATATACATATATATAAAAGATCACCTGTGCACTAATTAGAACTTTTTTAATTTCTACATTGCTAAATCCGGAACAAAGTTATAGCTTCAACCTTGAAGAACTGATTAGATACAAAAAATTTCTATAACTGGGCAATGGACACTAATCCAAAAGAAGACAACTGCTACCTGAGAAACAATCTTTCTTATTTGAGGCTCAAACCCCATGTCCAACATTCTATCAGCTTCATCCAGAACAAGGTAAGTCACTCTTTTCAAGTTTGTGTTTTGAGCTTCTAGCATATCTATCAGTCGACCAGGTGTGGCAATTACAATCTCAACACCTAGCATAGAAAACCTTCAATTCAATACTGCAGTAACAAAGTGCATAAAGGTACTCACATTTCTAAGAGAAAATTAGGAATACCTCTTTTAAGATCCCTAATTTGTGGTCCCTTAGGAGCACCACCATAGATGCAAGTACTCCTTATGTTAGCATGATTCGCAAACTTTGCAGCTTCTTCTTGAATTTGAACAGCCAACTCCCTCGTAGGTGCTAATATTAATACAATAGGACCCTCACCATGCACTATACAAGTATAGAAACAAAAATGAGCAATTGTATCCGATAATTGAAAACAAAATAATCTGATTAATGGTACTAACCCAATCGTGGCTGTGCATTAACATGCACCAATGCCGGCAGTAAGTATGCCAGTGTTTTTCCAGAACCAGTCTCAGCAATCCCAATTAGATCTTTACCCTTTAAAGCCATAGGCCAGCCCTGAGCTTGAATTGGAGTTGGCTCAACAAAACCCAAATTGGCAATCACCTCAAGACAGTAATCTAATGCACAGTTTTAAAAATAAAATTAAACTCAGATCAAACCAAATTTTAACCTTAAAAAGGAAAATGAATAGGAATGAAAATATAAATACCAGGAAAATTGGCATCACGGAACATCCTTATCGGTTTTGGAACATCATGTCCTTGAACTGTAATGTCCCGTGTTCTACGATAAAACATTACTTCTTGCTCTGTCATTTCTCTAACTGCAGGACTTTCGATATAAAAGTTCTTCTCAAAAGGAACCAACTTGCCAAAATTTTGCCTTGGAAGCGAAACACTGTCTAAATCCCCTCTAGAGGACCCTCCGTGCCTCCCTCCATAACCTCTTCCGCCGCCGCCACGGCCACCACCGCCTCTACCACCTCCACCACGGCCGGCTTCACGACCTCTTATCCCATCACTTCTCCTGTCTGCATGAGAATGACCTATGTCCCCACCGCGGCCCATCTCGAATCTTCCCGCGGGTGGCCGGAAGCTCGAGTACGAATCGAAATCCCCTTGACCTCGGACGGGCCCGTGCACTCTTCCATGAAAAGACGGAGGGTGCGCTGTAGGAGGGCCACCGTAAGGAATTTGTCCGCCGCGGGGGTAAGAGGACGGCATGGCCATTCCTGGGCCCATAGTAGGTGGACCTACCGGAGGCGGTTGGCCCATAAAATCACTGCAAATAAAGGCAGGATTTTGCAATCACAAAAATAATATATCATAGAGGGAAGATAGATCTGAAAGACGGGAGTAAGTACCTTCTACGCTGACGATAAGATTGGGGGTCGCCATATCTTCGGTCGTAAGGAGTCATTGGGGCCGTAAACAAAGATTCAAAGAAGAGATATTTCAAGAAAAAAGAGGACTTTAATATTAAAAAATAGAAACACTGGTTTCCGAGTTAGGAGATTTTTTTTTTTTTTTTGAAAGCTCCGAATTTGGGAACGACGGAAAGGCCCGGACTGAGCTGTGTGAAATATGACCTAGCTGATCGGTATATGTTGGGCTGGGAAGGAATAAGGGTGAGTATTTGAGTTGAGTAGATAAAAAAAAATATTAATTACATTAATACTCATTTAATTATATTTTTTCACTTAATTATAAAAAATAACAGAATAATCATTTAATTATTTTTTATCACTCAATTATCTTATATTAGTTTTTTCATATTTATGTTTTTAAATTTTATAAACTTGGTTTGATTAAAATATTTACTATGATAATTTTTTATGAAGTGGATATTAAATTATATTAACTCGATCAATAAAAATATACCATACTAAAATTATTTTCTAAAGAAAAATACTAAAATTATTAAATCAAAGATTACCATTTAATTATAGTGTGTTCTTGTTTTAGTTACAAATTATTAATCTTTTTTTATCATTAGCATTATGAAATTTGACTTTTCCTATCATTCCTTCGTCAAATATATAATGAAATGCTAACATGGATCATTTTGATACACTTAGATGCATTAAGTGGATTAATTTTTATTCCCTAATATTTTAAAAATTTTATATATTTTGTCATTCAGTTTACTCACAAATTCTTTGCTCTTTTCACAAGATTCATAATTGATAAAGTGTTGATTGGGTTAAAATATTTGCTATCATAATATTTTTATTGTGCAATATTAACTCAATCCACAAAATAAATTATTAAATTAAATGATAAATTACCTTAATAATTACTCATCTTTATGGAAAAACTTAACATGGATATTAAAAATGATATCATTGGAAAATAAATTCAAATTATTTTTTAAGTGAATTTAGCAAAAAAAAGAAGAAGCTAGTTTTAAAATTTTTATTAAGTAAAGTAAATTATTTTTCCTTATATTTAAGAAAATAAATCGATTTTGTAGAGAAACTTATTAGAAGTATTTTTTGATGAGGTGGTAGCTAGAAGCTAAAAGTTCTTTCCAAATTTCGAGTTGAATTGAGTAAAAAAAATTTCGAATCGAGTTGAATAATCCTATTATTTATACTCAATGTTACGTTTACATGGACAGATTGTTTAACTAGTAGACGAAGTATAAGATAATTTAATTACATAAACAATATAATAATTTTACCTTTTAACTACATAAACAATGTAATTCTGTAATTCATATTCAAATAACTCGATTAACTCAAATAACTCGAACTATTTAATTTAAATTTAAATTTTTTATCGAGTTTTGTTCTCCCCATTTCCAACAAAACTCGTTTTCTAATCTTCACTCCAAAATTAACTTATTTACTTAAATTTAGAAAGGAAAAAAAACGCCTACTTCGCTTATGAAGTTTTAAAACTTTGTTTTTTTGGTGCTAATTTACCCAATGTTTTTAATGGTAATTATTTATGGTTAAATATAAAAAGAAAAATGTTGAAAGAAAACATAGGGGGAAGTAGCTAAAAAATATTAAAAAGTGTAATGTATATGAGAAGGATGTTGGAAAGGTGGAAGGTGGTGTCATTTATGGGACTTAAGAATTGTGAGAGACGATGATATTAATGAACAGGTGATTGATTAAAAATAAAAATAAAAATAATTAAAGAAGAAAGTCGTTAATAAAGAAAGAAAGAAATAAATAAATAAAAGGCAAAAAGTTTGTTTTTGTTGGAAATTGAGAGAGAGAGCTTGCGCTAGAAGGAAATTCCGCGGCTTCCGATCCGTATGCTCTGCTACTCCCTGAAGGAGAAACAGAATATGGAAACCCCTACTATTATCCTCTCCCATTCCATCCTTTCTATTTCCTTAATCCAAGACTTAGGGTTACATAACTTCTCTTTTATCTCTACATCTTTCGTCCTATTCACTGCCTAACCCATGGAATCCGATCTCGTTATCAAGGTTCTTTTTTTTTCTTCTTTTATCATTCATCCATCCTTTTTTCAGGCTGCTTTTTTTTTTTTTTCGTCGAAAAGTTTCTATTTTACAGTACTCGGCAGTCTTAAGGACTTTTCATTTCAAACTGCCCGTTGTCTTTTCTTTCATCATTTAATTGTCTGTTTGTTTCCCGAGGAAAGGGGGAAGGTTTTTTTTTTCCTTTTCAAATTGAGACTGCGATTGTGCTCATAATTTTTGTTTTCATTGTTTTGAATTGTGGTTATCGCATGCACATGCAATAGACGTTTTTTTTACCTCAAAACTATGAGTTGAGGTGAATATCATGCACCTGCGATAATTTCAATGACGTTTCCCTATCTCCGGGGTGATTCATGATCACCCCTAACTGTTCTATGTGAAATCGTTAGATTGATTTATTGTTTCCTTGATTTATATATGTCATCGAAACTTAAACCGTAATCCATTATGCTTTGTTTAAATATCTTTTATTTTATATTCCTTGTTTATAATTTTTTGTTTTCTTATTTTGCTTCGCTAATGATATGGATACAGGTTAAGTATGGAGATACACTAAGGCGTTTCACTGCTTGTATTGATGATGGTGAACGTCGTGGTCTTAACATGGCTGGACTGAGGGCAAAAATTTCTGGGCTTTTCAATTTTCCTGTTGATACTGAACTTACTCTGACATATATTGATGAAGATGGGGATATTGTTACCCTTGTGGATGATGATGATCTGTATGATGTGATGAGGCAACGCCTCAAATTCTTGAGGATTGATGTGCAGCCGAATAATGATAAGCTTGGTGAACCATGTGCCGCATCAAGCCAAAGTTCTACCCCTTTGAGATCGCCATCTTTTCAGCCTCCATCGGAGGGCTTTAATACTCTTGCTGCTGATATTCTGAAATCTGCACCGGATCCTCTACGTGGCACTCTAAGTGAAGTTTTATCAAAGCTCTCCTCTGATGTTGCTTTGATAGTGGCATCTGCTAGTCCAGTGTTGGGTGATCTGGTGGAGTGCTTGTCTAAGACGGGACAATCCTACCTTGGTCCTGTTTCGAACCCTGGAGCTGCTGCTGATTCAAGCATGCAACCTGTAGCATCTTCTGTGAGCCATTGTACCACAGTTGGTGCTACTGACCCAGATCCTTTAAGGGATGGTGGCTTGCGAGTGGTTTTACCTAAATCTACAGATGTCGATTCAACTTGCAAGGTTAACAAGGAAGGCAATACTAAATCTACAGATGTCGATTCAACTTGCAAGGGTAACAAGGAAGGCAATACTGGAAATGCAACAAGAGGTGTGAATGTACCTGCTGTTCCTGATCCTGATTCTATTGATTTGAATGTTGACCCACTTTCTGAAGCCAACCTGACCGGATGTGCTCCCATGGCTTCTGAACGATCTTCATCGAACATTTTTGCTTGTAATGACCAGAAAAACGCTAAAGAGAACATGGGTCGTAAGAAGGGAAAGAGTGTTAGCTTTGATACATCAGCTCCCTTTATTGATGCTACGGTGAAATTTTATCCCATCAACGTGATGGGTAAGGATCCTTCAAATGAATGTCCCTTCAGTGTAGTGCCAGTAGCAAACGACCCTGTTGCGCCTCCTTCCTTTAGTCCAAGTAAGAGGGTCTTTTCTTCGACTGCTGGAAATGTGATGTTTGGTACATTCCACAAGGGAATTCAATGTGATGGTTGTGGGGTTCTTCCCATTGCTGGACCCCGGTTCAAGTCCAAAGTGTAAGAAATGTTCTGTTTTGAGCGACTGGTCATTCCTTTTGGATTCTGTTTTCAATTGTCAGTGAGTATTTCTCTTAATTTGGAATGCAGAAAAGACGATTATGATCTTTGCAGCATCTGCTTTTCCAAAATGGGAAATGAAGCTGATTACATCAGAATGGACAGGCCTGTGCATTCCTCTAATCCATGGTTTTGCAGGGCATCAAATGATCCTGTAATTTTCTTTGCCTGTAATTTTCTTCTTTAACTGTAAACTTCTTTTCAACATCGCATTTTGTGGTTTTATAATTTATAGATTCCAAGTGCACTCCCACACGTCTTGAGGAATCGTGCATTGCAGTCAGCTCAGCCTAAGCTAGAAAGTCGCTTCGTCTTGGATGTCAATGTAATAGATGGGACTGTAATGATGCCATCTACTCCATTCACAAAGATCTGGCGGATGCGCAATAATGGTACTGTGCCTTGGTTTCATGGTATGCAACTTGTCTGGATTGGGGGAGACAAATTAAGAAACACAATGTCAGTTGATATAGAGGTAGAGTGTTCTTATCTTTTACATTATTTGCAAGTGCACTGTTTCATGATTTTGTTCAAGGCTGAATGTAATTATTTATCGGTGTTTCCAACTTATGACAACAGATTCCTCCTGATGGTGTACCTGTTGATGGGGAACTAGATATTGCTGTTGATTTTACTGCACCACAGTTGCCAGGTCGATTTGTTTCTTACTGGAGGATGGCATCACAAGCTGGCATAAAATTTGGGCAACATGTCTGGGTTCTTATCCATGTAAGCCTTCTGTTTCAGAGCTTTAATCTCTTGAGGATAAAATCACATTCATTTTTATTATGATTTGCCTATGCAGGTTGATGCTTCTCTTAAGAATATGAATACTGATAACGCTCAGGGATTGAACTTGAATTTGCCCCCTGAAAATAGTGGCTCAAGAGACACTGAGGTTTGCAACTCTAATGTAGGCCCTGCACTGGTGAAGTCCCTGATTAATGAACAATCAACAAAGGAGCAGTCATTAAACAACAGAGATGTTACAACTCCTATTCACACATTATCTTCATTTGCAGCATATCCTCCCATCATTGATCACCAAGATTTCTCACTCCTTGCGTTTCCAGAAACTCCATCTCCGTCATCGTTATCATCCTATCCCATCATTGATCTCTCAGAAGCAGCTCTTGATGAGCCGATGCCAATGTCACCCCTGCCTGCACCATGCGAACAAGCACCATCTGAAGAGGAAAGTGAAAATGCTGTTGAGCAAACACTACTAAAGGAGCTTGAAGATATGGGATTCAAGCAGATCAATTTGAACAAGGAGATCTTGAGGATGAACAAATACGATCTGGAGAAGTCTATAGATGATCTATGTGGAGTAGCTGAATGGGATCCCGTACTTGTGGAACTGCAAGAAATGGTAAATTGTCTGCATAAATTGTGGTCTCCCTTTCATGTTTTTTACTTGGTTGATTAGGATTATGTATTGTTGCGTGGGTGCAGGGTTTCTGTGATGCAGAAATGAACAAAATGCTGCTGATGAAGAACAATGGGAGCATCACAGCAGTTGTCATGGATCTTCTAGGTGGAGAAGGGGCTTAAATGAGAGATATGACGGTTGATTCTTTCTTATGGTTGGACAAGCCTTATATATATATAAATAAATAAATGAAGCGTGCTTCTACCTGGTCATCTTATTCCAACATATGATATCCATGAATTTGTATCCAGAAAGAGAGAAAAAAACATTTAATATTAATTCCACGACATCCTTCTCTCTCTTTCACAAGTGACCAATTATATATATATATAATACTAATGGATAAAAAAACCATTAAGGAAATATTGAGTAAATTGATTCCTCTAAAAATTATTAATATAGTTTTATCAATTTTGAAAATGAATAACCCAGGACAATTATACTATTTACTTTCTTTGTCAATTTATCTTATTTTTATTTGGTATAATATTAAATTTAACTTTTACAAATTTTATTGGCCATGATTTTTAAAATTTCAACAAATTTAACTTTTATTACAAATTCACAAAATATGTAAACATTAAGTGTTATCACATACTAATCAAACTAGGATAAATTAGTAGAAAAAATAAGCACCATGATTATTTTTCCTTAATTGCTTGCTTTTAAAATTTAAAGGGGTTAAATTATTTCAATATTTTTAAAAATATCAATTTAAAAAATGAGGGGACCGAGAATGTTACTTTACCAAAAATATACTAATGATATCGGGTAAACTGTTAAAATAGTTATTTTTGTTTACCTCAAATTATATTTTAATCATTTATATTTGAAATGTTATATTTTAGTCCATTACATTATAGTGTAATAACATTTTAGTTACTGAACCGTTAATTGCCATTAATGATGTGATGGTAAACTAACGTGGCATGTTAAATCATCCTTTCAAACAAAATCTTAGGTAGTGGTGAGTATTCAATCGAGTTGAGTCAAAAAAAATGAGTTAATCGAGTTGACTAAGCCTATTTTAGCAATTAAACTCAATTTGAAATTTTTTGAATCAAATCGAGTAAAAAAATTTTGAGTCGAATCGAGTGGAGTTAACAATCCTATTATTTATACTCAATATTGCATTTACATATACCGATTATTTAACTAGTAGACGAAATACCAAAATGAAGAAGTTTTGCCTTTTAACTTAATAGATTTAACTTTAATTTTAGAAAAGGTAAACATTTATCAAAACAACGTAATTTTATCTTTTATTATTCAGATTTTTAGATAACTCGCATTGTGTAATTTATATTTAAATTAAATCAAAAATTCAGATAACTCTTTCAGAATATTGAGCTATTTAAATTTTTTCTTCTTTTTCATTCTCTTTTGTTTCTCCCTTGCTCTTAAACTACAAACTAAGTCTTAATAATGTAAGCAACGGAAAAACAACTCTCTAAATCCTGAAATGAAATGTGTCATAACCGGTCTTAATAAAGAATAAATGATTGTGAAAATAAAGGTAAACCCAAAAAAATAGGTAATTAAAAAACCCAAGATCCTTTCCAAAATTAAACCAATTTTTTTCCTTCCCATTTTCCCAGACTTTATGAGCATCCAAACACCCCAAAAAGTCCACGAAAAAAAAAAAAAAACCTGCCGACGACTTTAGCAAGGGTTTTGATATAGCAATTGATCATTTCCTGCTTAGTAGCTCCTTCTTCACTGGGCTTATCCAAAATGATAAGCCAGTGCTCATAATCACAACCTAAAAATAGCGGGGCCATTTCAATCGGCAGTTGGTCGCTGAAGTTCGACCCAGAGTTGAATGGAGATATAAGCAAAGTTCTCAAAGTGGTTGACGTGGCACCGGATGGAGGTGAAGCGCGTGGGGGCGAGAGGGAGACATCGGATGGCATGCGAAAGAGGGGTGAAAGGGTAGCGGGAGAAGCAGAGGGAAGTATGGGAGGAGGATGGGTGATGGATTTGGAGGGTAGGAGAAGTTTGAGGAGGATAAAGGATAGAGTAATGTGGCACGTGAGGGTGGATGTGGCGGCACGTGTAAGGGTTTGTGCCATGATGAGTGAGAGATTGAATTTGACGAGAGTCGAGAGTGTAAAGAGGATAAGCTGAGAGAGGGTTTGTGTCATCCTGTTTGATACACTAAAAGAAGTGGAGAATGAAGGAAACTAATGAGATAAGCAAAAGAGAATGAAAAACAAAATAAAAAAGAAAGTTAAAAACAACAAAAATGAAAAAAAAAAATTGCTAAAAATGAAAAAAAATATGAGCAATCTAATTTTTTTTTAAATGAAGATTTAATTTACCATATTAGCTTACTATTACACCGTTAGTGGCAATTAACAATTCAACGACTAAAACTAAGAATAGGCAAAACTTAATTCGATTCAAAAAAGTCAAAAAAAATTTAAATTTCGAGTTAATCAAATCAAGTTATTCACGCCAATTCGAATAAGTAATTCAAGTTTCGAATTCGAATCGAATTGAATTTTACAATTCAAATTATTCGATTAACAGATTGGTGTAAATACACTTTTGATCCATATTAAGTTTGAAAATGAACAAATTAATCTCTCAACAAAAATTACAAAAAAAAATTCAAAAAATAAAAAATTATATTTTTTAAAAAATTATAAAAATTTCAAAAATAATTCTAAAAAATATATAAAAAATTAAAAAGAAATTTAGAATAATAAATTTGGACCTAAATAAGTTAATTTGACATGTTTTATTTTTTAATTTAACTTGAACAATTTCACTCGATTTGACTCGACTCGAGTTTCATTTCACTCGACTCGATTCAAAAAAAATTTCAAATTGAATTAGGATGATAAAATAAGACTCGCCAACTAGATTAACTCGAAAATTTTTCACTCAATTCAATCGAACGCTCACCCCTAACTTAAAATGTTACAACACTATAAAGTAAGTGACAAAAACATTACATTTCAAAAATATAACCTAAAGTAAAAAAAAAAAAGTGACTATTTTGGTAATTTAAGCAATGATATCAATTCATTCTGAGAAATAAAATTTAAGAAATTATAAGGCGAAATTCCCCTAATAAGATTCATCAGAATCTTACTACCCACAAGAGAAAAAAAAAAATCGTAATAAGCTGAAATTGGTCATTCCATCTGTCTATGAAAGTAACAAAGTAAAATATCAAGCAGTAGATTTGGTACCAAAGAGTAGAGATGTTTTAGGATGATTACGAATATGATGAGGGCATTTATATAGCAGATCTTGTGCCTCAATATGTCTACCTTCCTCCAAAAATGATTCAAGAATATGAAGGTAAGCTCCAATGCTTGGATATTCCTTCACACTCAATGCTTTCAAGAACTCCATAGCGTCCTCCACAGTCCCCTGCTTTGAAATATATTGAACGAAAGGTTCAGGGTAAGGTGGGTAGTTTTGTTTCTTCATCAACTTAAGAAGGTTCATCGATTCTTCGAGTTTTCTTTTCCCCAGAAGCTTCTCCATAAGAAGTTTAAATGTTGCTTGCCAGGGTCTTAAGTGAACTACATTTACCATCTCCACCAGCAATTTGTATGCACCATCTACTCTATTCTGACTGATGAAACCGTTTATTAAGACATCCAAAATGTCAGCATCTGCTTCGCAGGTTTTCACCATCTTTGCGAAACACATCAATGCATCATCGATCTGATTAGCATCACAATGGCCTTGAATCAAAATAGTCCATGTCTTGATATCCGGACAGCATCCATTCGCTTTCATTTCATCCAACACTTTGCAGGCTTCTTCGAGTCTTCTTGCTTTACAAAGTCCAAATACCAGTTGGCTATATGTAATGTTATCAGGTTCGCACCCAGCATTTTTCATTGCTTTCATGATCTTCTCCGCTTCATCAAACTTACCCGCCTTGGTTAAAGAACGATGAATCCCGTCATAAATAGCCTTGGACAGTGAATATCCGGCAGCCTCGTATTTATTCACTACCCTGAACACCAAACTCAAATCTTGTCCATCAGCACCGGAAATGCTCCGTAAGAGTAAGCTGCAATCTTGTGCTGAAGGCTTATATGGACCATCCATCATGATTTCATAAAGTTTCACAGCATCCTCCAACATCTTAAACTTCTGAAAGTTCCTCGAAACTTTTATATACGTATCGATATCCATCTCAAATCCTTCACCCTTCATCTCATCAACAACACCCCAAAACTCAGCAATAGAATCATGCCTAGCAAGAATCCTTATAAGAGCATTGTAAGTAACTGTATTATGCTTATAATTCGAACCCTTACTGGCCCAATGAAAAAACTGTAAACCTTTCCTAGGGTAAGTTCTAAGTTCCTTCAACACCCTTATCACTAAATTATCAGACAAATCAGTTCCCATACCATCTAATATTTTCTCAGTCTCATTGCTCCATTCACCCCCAGCAATAACATCAGCTACCTTACGAGCAATACTATCCTTAGCATTCTCTTCAACCATCCTTTTATAAAAATGGGTTAAGGCCACAACATCACTAGGCATCTTCTTGTTTCTAAAAGAAGAATGGATTGTATAATAAGTTTCTTCGTCAAGATAAAAACCCAGGTCCTTCATTTCCCTTAAAGTTACCCAGAACTCTTTCATTGTGGCTTTATTAGCAAAAATCCTAAGCATAAAGCTATAGACAGAAGAATTGGGTTTAAACCCATTTTCTTGACGCACCCAATTGAAGAAACTCGATGCCTTTTTGGGGTCTTTATCGAGTTTCTTAAGAACATAGATGACAGTTTCATGAGTCAATGCAGAGTTAAACTCGTGTAAGGAGGTCACTAACTCGTCAGACCAATCGTTGGTCAGAATGAGTTGAAGCAACGAGTTGGGTTTTGTAGAGAAGGAAAGGCTTTGATGGATGTTGGTTAAAAGAGAAGAGTGTGATTGAAACGAGAGCTGTGAAGAGAAACGAGTCACCTGAGAGGAGAAGGAAGGAGTTGAGGTGAGTCGAGTGGAAAGAAGCGAGTTGGCTAACCTGAGTGAGGAGAGGATTGCCTTGGACCGATTCATGATTGCTGTTCAGAGATAGAGAGCAGCGAAGACAAGGATGGCAATTGGAAATTTGGAATAGAAGGGGATTTCAAGGGTTTAAGACTCGATGGAAGTTCTTTTGTTTGGCTCCATGCTCCTGCACCTGTGAGGGAAGAGAAGGGAAGGTTACCCGGTTACTTTGGGTCGAACCCAGCCCATCAATTTTGGGTAAGCCCTTTTATTTATTTCAAGGATTTTTTTCCTAAAATATTAGTAATTACTACTACAAGGTTTATAAAAAAAATATTTTTTAAATGAATTATTACTGTGGAGGCTTTAGGTTATTGAGTATTAAATTCGATACACATGACGCATAATTTATGCGTGGGTTTCTAGTTTTACTATGGTGTTGTTTTCATGTGTCGATTTCAGTTTGGATTATTCCTATTCTTATTTTATTTGTTTTTTGTATTAATTTAATTTTACTTTATAATTATTTGAATATGTATTTCTGTTTAAAGATAATAATTCTATGAGTATTCATATTATTAGATAAATTTATACTATTACCTACATCTATATATTATTATAATGGTCCTGAGTTACTATGGCAAATGGAAAAGATTTAAATTTTTTTGAAAAATAATAATAATTATTATGATGGTGTTTTGTTTTTTTATATATTTTTTATATGAATAAAAATACTAAAATAAATCAAAAGTCTAAGGATGAAACTCAAAATTGATAAAACAAAATTGTATGTAAAACTTTTACCCCTTCAATTATAGTTCATTCATAATAATTTATAAAAATATAATTTTTCCATTAAGATTTTAGGATTCCTCAACCAATCCGTTGGGCCAATATAGGGTTCTGCTGTTCCCATATTGCCCGTAAGACCTTTTATAGGCCTTATTAATTGTACACCGATACTCTTCTCCAAGACTCTTCTTCGCATAGAGCTTTGATGGGAGTAAAATAAAGGTCGTGGTGAAGTGCAAGTGTAAAGTTACCCCATAGCGGAGAGTTTAAAGTGCGAAAAAATAAGGTGGTTGTTGTTGTTGTCTAAATTCATTCATTTAGAGATTCGTCAGTTGGATAATTTCAATAATGTTTTGAGAAATAAGGTTATTTCGGAGGATGATTTTGCTGTCTAACTTAGTTGATATGATTGAAGATTAGATGGACGATGATCAGGATAAGCGGGGTTAATGCGGATAATTTTATTTAGAAGTCTAGTTTTGAGAACTCTTTCCTAGTTGAAGCGAAATATTTTTTTTTTGGCGGAATTTGGATACTGTGACAAAAGCGAAATATTATTTAAGCTTGGGAGCATAGCTGTCATGATGTGTTATTAGAAATAGATTATTTGGAAGCGTTGTATCATGTTAAGGATATTCTGATGATACAACAGTTGTATTCGTATGATACAAAAGAAATGATTATTAACTTTTACTTTTTATCTCAATCTCCTGCTTTATTTTGAATGAGTTATATAATGATATTACTTATTTATCTTTTTCTAAATTTATTGTTATGTAATAGCTTTTATGGGAAAGGATTGTATGAAACAGTGACGCCACGTCATCTGTATCCATTCCCAATAGATTTATGCCACATCAACATTCTTATCTTGAATTTCAGCATTTTAATTTGGATTTAATTTTTTTCAGAATAAAAATGTTGAAATTCAGGATAAGAATGCTAATGTAGCATATATCTATTGGAAAGGGATACAAATGACGTGCCGTCACTGTTTCATACAATCCTTCCTCTAGCTTTTATCTCTCTAATAAAAGAATTTCTCCCAGTCAGGACATTTATTGGTTACCCAGGCACGGACAGGCAGGTAGCAGCCTGGCACTGGCAAATGGCATGCAAACAGGGGGTGTTGAGAGAAAAATATTCCAAGTACAAAGCAAGAACTGCATTTCATGTTTACTTTGAAGGACAATATTTATACCATGGATGGATGGATGAATACATTAATGTATTAGGCCCAATCAGATCCCGACAGTTGCCTTACCTCACATTCCTTTTTTAAGAAACTAAAGCTGGCTACTGTTTTATTTATACACTTGGACTAATTCACACAAACAAACGACTTTTTCCTTGGCAAGTGGCAACTACAAAAAGCACCGCATTCATACAAATATACATATATACCTTCCTTCCGAGTCCCAACTTATAAGTGTCTGCCCGCCAACACCACACTATTTTCATACCCTAAACCACCTACCTACATAACACTAGAATCATGTTTCTATTTTCAGACATTATTAATCTCTCAACTTTCCTATTTATATAATAAATAACATACGGCAAAAGTAGCAGTGAATATATATATATATATATTAAAGAAGACATCCAAGGAACGTGGAGAAGTCTGTAAAGTACAGATAAATACTTGCATGCTCGGTTCCTCAAAACCTTCAACACCTCTTCCTCCCTTTCTCTTTTCGCTTTCAATCCGTAAAATTAGAACAAGGAACCAAATCAAAAGTTTTCAGGAAGGTTATTCTAAGTTGATGTAAAAAGAAAATGAAAGGCAATAAAATATCATTATTTCAGGGTTTCCTTAAACTAACCAAAAGAGTTAGAAAAAGCAAAACAAATTCATTTACAACGTCCATCTTCTCACTTCCAAATGAGCTACTCATCAAAGAGGTTTTAGCTCGGGTGGCTGCCACTTCTGTCTGTGATTTCTTCAATCTCATCTTAAGGTGTTTTTATTTTTATTTTTTGGGTCTCCATCTATATTTAATTAAAGTTGATTAATTACATTTTGTTTCTGTTTCTCTAATTAATACCATTTGATCAGCTGCAAGGCTTTTCATCAAACGGCTGATGATAACTGCATACTTGGACATGTATCCCTTGACAAGGTTCCTGTTATTCCATGGCGTTCACCTAAACAAGCTTTCTTCTTGGAAAAATGCAAAGAGACTGGACATCCAGAAGCTTTATACAGGGAAGGAGTGGTTCGTATTACATTCTTCTTTCTTTCGTTCTTTTCTTTATGTGGGTATTTATTCGATCCTGCCGAGAAATTAAATATGGAAATAAATTAATACCAATATCAGGTCCAATACTTCAGCTTTGCAAAGGTGGGAGAGGGACTAAACTGTCTAAACAGTGCAGCAAAAGTAGGGCATGTGGAAGCTGCTTATGTGCTGGGAGTTATCCTACTTTGCATAGAGGAAGGAGGAGAGGGTAGACGACTTCTAAATTACGTAAAATCAAAAAAAGGAATCGGAGAAAGTCGAAAGAAATTTAAGGATGTAATTAATAGACTTTGGCTCAACAATTTCTTGGAACCCAAGCCTAATGTTTGTCCATTGCAAGCACAGCACAGAAGAAAACAAAGGTGGCCTAGTGACGATGACAATGATGTGAGTTGTGAAGCTTGCGGGTGCCACTTGCAAGTAATTTTCGTTTCTAATCTTCTACGTGGGATAGTCACTTACTAAACAACAAATAGGAAGCAATCATTGTCTCGATGCTTTTGCATAGCTATTACTTACTAGCGGTACCGGTGCTTGAAAGCAGCCGAGAGCGCCTTGTATTGAACTTTAATTTTGGAAGTGGGAATGTTTGAACTGTAGCATCTCTATGGATTATGGACTTATGGTTCAATCATCGACTTATTTTAACAGTTTTGATGGCTTGACAAAACGTAAGAAGAGACCAGCTAAATGATGTTTTAAGTTGTTGAGCAACTGCCTCTTTAACTTATGTTTATTGAAGACTCTGTATTCTCTCTGTCGTTGATATTTTGAGTAACGCATGTCTTCTTTCTGGGGTAATAAATCAATAAGAGAGAACTATCTACAGGCCTTTTTCCTTCTGGCGCCTGGCGGGGGGCAAAAATCGAGTCAAAGAAGATTCAATACTAGCACTGTTGTCATACGAGTCTTGCATCCATGATTAAACATTCAATTCAATCACCACAAATAATTTCCTAGGTGAACTGATTTGAAGAGTGTTCCCACTTTTGGCTTAGAAAGAAAATAAAATGAAATTGACGTTTATTCAACTATAATGATTAGCATAGGAGAGTGGTCCTTGTGGCATTCCATCACAATTTAATATTTATATATTATGAAACCGTCTTTATTTGCGTATGATACAATGGAGTTTTGATTACCCAGTCTAGTTATTTATATCTTAAACCAAACAAAAAGTAAAGAACAATAGATAGATATAACTCTGTTTCGTCAATTTACAAGATTACTTCAAGTCAAAGGTATTTTCCCAACAATTTATCTCAAATTCTTGTACTATTCACACCGGCAAGCCTTTGCAACTCAAATATTTGATATACAACAAAAGCAAGGAAAGTATATATCTAGATGTATATGCAAGACATGTCACTAAACTGGCGTGACGCTATGGATGAAATTTAGTCTGTTACCTCAAAACTGGAAAGATTTCAATCTTTCTCAGAAGCTTGACTATATGGATAAAAAGCATATCAAGGAAAGGAGCTATAAGAGACTCAACAATTTCCACATCTGCAAACTATAATTTAGTCTAGACAAGATTTTTAAAAAAATTAAATAGTTGCAAATAACATTGTTTTACCTACCTCAACCCTTTTCTTCCCTACTAATGTTGACAAAAGGGATTCGGGGTAGTCTCAAGAAAGCTGTGAGATGCCAAGAAAAATGCTCCACCCGTGAACGACCAAATTTGCACTACTCCATAATCGCAAGTTTATAAACTAGAAAAAGTAAAGGAAAAAAAAGTTGTCTACCTCATTGGATTTCAAAGCAAAACATCTACCTACAGAATGCACTAATATCGGTGAACTGGACTTCTTGAGGACCTCCTGCGACTATGTCTACTGGGGGAACGGGACCTGCTGCGTTTCCGGTGTCTATCCCTGCCTCCATCTCTGCCATTCCTGTACCTCCAATCCCTCTCTCCATCACGAATACCTCTCCCATTCCGCTCTCGAGACCTTTCGCGATCCAAATCACGTTCCCAATATCTGTCTCGGTCCTTGTCTCGATCATGATATTTGTCCCTATCACCTGAATCGCTTCTCCTCCTACTCTCATATTCCTTCTCCCTCTGCTTTCTCCGTTCTTCGGCTTCTTTCTCTCTTGATAATTTTTCCTCTTCCCTTGCTTTCTCCTTGGCTTCCTGAAAAGTTCATTCAGGTTCCCCCATTAAGGTTGAACAGAAGCCGACAATTCATTCTGGGCAGAAACACTTACCTTGAACTCAGAGATGAAATCCCGAACCATGCCATAACCAATATGTTGCTTTCCTGTAACATGTGATTGAGTCCTCTCAGCAGCGTCATTAGCTACTAGAAAAGATCCACAAACCTCACATAGGGCCATTTTTTTCTCCTGTGCAAGCATCAATACTTTATCATTCTGAGGTTGTTGAGCCAAGGCCGTCTTCTCAGCATTAAGCGCCTCCACCTATAAACAAATAACACAGAAGGCCAAAATTCAAAATCTGAACTGCCCGTCATGATTTAAAAATTAGGAATGAAATTATTAAATAATCATAATTGAAGAACCAGTTAAACAGAAACATAATTTTCAAGGTGGTCAAACACCAATCCAGAATGTCGCAACATTGAGCAACCAATATCTCATAGACCATTTTGGATCAATTACAAACAGAAAATGGAAACTCTCAACAGCACCTTTCTCATAAGCGCCTCAGCTTCATCAACCTTTCCAGCTTCACCAAGAGTTTCCACTTGTTCCAGCAAGTTTTTTATTTTTTCCTCCATGACAGATAGTTGTTCGGATTTTTCTGCAGATAATGGAGCCGGTGGTGCAGGTTCCACCTCTTGAGCAAGGCGCTCTCGACCGCGCCTAACTCTTCTGTCAAGGTCCATCACCTAAAGCAGAATAGGCAGGTTACATACTAGATAAAAATGACAATTGTTGTCACAGGAAATTAAAAGGGAAAAAATAAGTTGGAAGGAGAGGAAATGGAACAAACCAATTTCTCACAAAACTGAGCCAGTTCAGCTTCAAATTTGGGCACGTAAGCATCATGTCTTGGAGACTTCTCAAAACTAGTCAGAAATTTCAAACACCACTTAAATCACAAATCCAACAAGGCAATCATGTAGTGTATGTTGATCAGAAAACGCAAAACTGGTTCTGACAACTCAACCTCCAAAGCCAGAGGCTGCAAATGAGCTCATAGACAAGCTATATTCATAAACAAAGCAAAGTAGTATATACAATAACAAGCAGCAAGGGAGCAAATGGGAAAAACCAATAATGTAGCATTGGATGCCAAAGCAGCAGCAAGAAAATAACTAGAACCATGGGCTATTTAGAATCAAGTTTTTACACCTTCATAACAATAAAATTTTTAAAAAATAAAATAAAATGTCAAATGTTGATAGTCTTTAGCAAAATACAAGCATTAAACCTGGCAAGTAATTACAATTTGAGAAAAGATAGCAAATACAAAACCCATAAAAGAGAGGAAAAATAATAAAAAATGCAAAGATGTTATGTTGGAAAGATCAAGAAAAAAAAAATGCAGTATAATGCAATTTAATTGCAAGTAAAGAAGCACCAATTATCTCCGATGATGCCAATCACGATGCCAATGTCTTTAAGTAAGGATACTAGTAAGAAGGAAATAAATCCAGTACCAAGATGTCAAGGACCAAGCATCAAGGGTAACGAACAATCAATCACTTGCAAGTCAACTGTACAATTTGAATTTTCATGGATATTTCCATTCCAAGTAAAAGAAATACTATTTCTTCCATGTCCACTTCTACAATAAAACTGAGGTCTTAAGCATTTCTTTCTGAGAAAATTCATAGGTTTAGGAAGGACCCAATGTAAGATGGGGCAAGAACCAATTAATTAAACTCCCAAGCAAACATCCTATGCTTCTGAGCGATCGATTATCTCTCCCTAACCCTTGCAAGTATCTGATCAAAATGGTTAGATCAGTTACCTCAAAATGAAAAACCAGCAACACCTTAGCATACCGCGTGTAATGCATATATAAGTTCCATCCTACATGGACATATGAAGCAGCTAACTTAATAAAGTAAATACAATATCAATAACGTTCTTACGGGAAACAGACATTTTGATCAAAATTTCACTATTAAACAAGAAGGCTACACAAAAGGTTGAAACAAACAGAATAAGCACAGGCATTTTAACAGATTATTGGATACATTCATTCATACAAAAGTATATCTCATAGCATAGAAATCCAAATTCAATCATACCTTTCTTTCAACTTTTGGTCATGAACTCTAGGGCATGGTCCTGATTCACAAAAACAGAAAAAGTTATTAAACATCTGCATTGTCTAAAAGCATATTGATGGCGTAATTACTGATGAATATAAAGAAAATAAATATTCATAACCAATAAAACTTAAACCATTTTAGCTATTAGCTACTATAAGAATAGAGTACGCTAAAATAAGCTAGAAAAATCCTCTTATTTTATCAATTTTCTCAAGCATAAATATTTCCTTCTGCTTCATTTGCTTAGGATACAAACAGAAAGTAAAAAATAAATCAAATACAGAATCTAAAACGCACCGAGATCACTGCGAGTGTTGACGAAGAGATCGTGAGGACAAAATCGAACCATGTAGAAAGCACAAACCTCTTTATCATCCCACCGGATTTCCCTATATCCCTTCTTCTCTTCGTCCGTTAAATTACGAGCTATAAAATAGAGAACGTCAAAAAGAAATACAATATCAAACTCATATAACCACGAAGAAATAAACAAGGGTTACCAAAGTACAAATAAGGCATCTAAAAAGTACCAGTTCCCATGAGTTCGTCAAGCAAAGCTCGCTGTGCATCCATTGCTAGGGTTTTTGAGATTAAAGAAACTTGAGGGTCTTCGCGTAAATAGAGAAGTTGAAATTATTGCTTTTAATAAGAACCAAAAAAAGAAGCAAATCGAAATATTAAGTGAAACAAAACAATGAGAAAGAGAGAAGGATTTTAAGGAAGCAAGAAAGAAGAGGGGCAGAGCACTTGATTTTAATGTTTTGGGCAACTGTGGGCAAACTGTTGATCTGAGGTTCGGTCTTTATTTAATAGTTGGGAATGGGGGCAAGGAAAGAGGGAGAGTAAAACGGCGCCAACTGTCGTACAAAACGACGTCGTAGTGGTGTAGATAAAGTTACTACAGAACTGTGGTGATTGTTTACTTTAGTGCTGAGCTGAGCAATTACGACCAATTCAAATGGTAGAACTTAGTACTTTAATAAGTTTAAATAGAATATAAAAATCGAATAATTAGTGCAAAAACCGATTCAATCGATTAAATATTTTTTAGTGTTGATGTTTATATTATTATTTATTTATATTTTTTAAAAATTATTTTGTAACATTTTTTCATATTCATTGTCTTTACATTTATAAAATTTGAACTTCAGATAATTTATTATTTTATTAGTAGCAATTATCATTCTATTGTTTTTTTCTTTGATTAAGGTTCTCCCTCCCCTCTTTTACTAATAAAATTAAAATCTATTATTGGTTTTGGTCGAAAACTTGGTTCAAAATTATGGTTAAAGTGACATTGGTTCACAATTTGCTACAACAAATTGCATTAGATGACCACTTTCAAGTTCATTCAATCTCATTTGTTCATTCAAGTAAACCTTGATTTACTTTCAATAAGCGAAAACATTCACTACTTTCTAGTTCAAGTTTAACCAACAAACACAGAATATGACAAGTCAGTCTCAAAGCATTACACTATCTTTTCAATAGCCTCATCATAGAGCATTTCAAGAGGTCTACTCAACATATAAATATATAATCGTCTCAAAATTCTCACCCTTACAAAAGAAATGAAGGTAAGTAGGTGAAACAAAAACAGCAAATATAATCCATGGGAATTAACGGTAGCGGCGAAGGGAGAGTGTGTTGTTCCTCTTCCAGTTTGCCCTTCTTGAAGGTCGAGCCTTGTGGTGCAAGTGTCCCTTGCCACGAAGACCCCTGTATTTCTTTCCAGCAGAGGTGAGTCCACGGAGTTCCCTGTGCTTGTGCACTGGATTACAGATCCAGTTGATTCGTGGGTCATTGCGGATAGCATTGTGGGCAGTGTCAACCAAGATGACCTCGAAGTATTTGTATGTTGAATCCTGCAAAGACAAACTCGGAACATTAAGAAACAAACTTGACCAAGGAATCTAACAAAAAAGCTGGCCGCAAGTAGCTTACGAGCATAGCTATACTCTAATATCTTTAAAAACATGTTCTTAATTTGCAGCAGAACTCACCTCGTTGATCCAATATGAGTTTACAACCCTAAGGCCTCCAAGCTTTCGACCAGCTCGTTCCTCTGCAACTGATCGCTTGCTGCGCTGAAATTTCAGCTGAGTGACACCCTGGTTTGTGGGTTTCCCATACACAATACCCTTGGGTACTGGTCTCTTCCTTCCACCCCGTCTCACACGGACACGATAGACAACATAACCCTATTACGAACCATAGAGGATTAGTCGCCAGACATAACAAAAAGGCAGAGAAAATATCAACAAACACGTCCTTAAAGCAAAAATGATGCCAAATTACAACAGTAAATACAATAAACCAAAATTTACAATTTCAGAAACTAAGGCTCACAAAAATGCAGTGGTGGAAAGTAGATTAAAGAATCAGTGGATCAGTTTACCTGCTTGGCTTTGTATCCCAAGCGACGAGCCTTGTCAGGACGAGTTGGGTGGTTAACTCGCACAATGGAAGGGTGTTGACGGTACTCCCAACACCTCACTCTCTGCAAGAACCTCATAACATCGGATTGCTTCTTCCTCCATAGCTCTGACACGTACTTGTAAGCCCCTAGATTCACAAAATCACAACAAAAAATGAAATCATTAAAAATCATAACTCAAAATGCCAAATCAAATATATATAGCAATCAAATATAATTATTTTCATTTTGAGAGACCTACAGTGATCAATTTAGCATCTACTCTTTGAATCTAAAACACATAGCAAAACCAAAACAAAGCTGATAAATTATATTAGTGATCAACTTATAACCAGACCTTCAAAAGGCGTTACATTTACTCAATAAAGGACAATAAACCAAGCACAGAAAATCCCATTATTCTGCCTGAAAAAATCCTAGATATAAATCATCGTATCAACAAAAAACGAGAAAGAAATGAGGAAACAGTTAATAGTTAAATCATGATTTTTAGATGCGAAATGCTATAAAAATGGCGTACCCATGGCTGCTTGAGTTCCCTGCGGTCTCTGGTTCCGGATAAGGAGCTGCCAAGACTTGAGATGTATAAATATGACGATTTTGGAGTCGCATTAGGGTTTTAGAAGGCATGGGTAATTTTATTTGACGATGTTACCCTTTTGTGAGTTCAATCTAAGTGGCTGTTTGGTCAATCCAATAACTGGACCAAGATTGAAACGGGGTCCAAGTCGACTCAGTTTAATTTTTATCGTATATAGTACTAATGGGGCCACAGTATTTTGGGCCAACCCCATTTTCCTTTCCCAAAAAATTATATTTGTATTTTAATTAATTATAAATATATAATTATTTTTTCTTTTTAATTTAAAAAAGTGATATGTATTACAATAGATTAATTAATGAATATTTTGTAACCTTTTTTAGGAAATTAGTTCCTCTATTTTTCACCTTTTAAAATTCATGTGCAACAATTAACATTGCTAAATTTTTTGGTTAATATTTTTGGTGTGACATTTTGAAAAATTAAATTAAAAAAATCCACTTGGTAGTTATGTAATTATAAAAATGGCATGATCCTGAATTTAATTTTAAAAAAATTAATAGTGGTAGTAATTAGACTTAAATTTTGAAATTTGAAAAATATATAGACTAAATTCTTTGAAATAAAACTATAAGAACTAAATTCTAAATTTTAAAGAGTACACGGACTTATAACATATTTTGACCTTGTTATAATTATTTTTAGACTGTGACCACAACCAATCGAATAAAAAATTAATAATTTAATCGATATAACCACAAATCTAATTTTTAAAGCATTCATTTTAATACAGAAGAGATCACGTTTTAATTTAATTATAAATATATAATTTTAATCAAAATTAACTTAATTGACATTGTATTTTTTGTTTTAAATTTAAAATCAGCTTTGTATTTTTAATTTAATTTAATTATAAATATATAATTTTTTAATTTAATTTAAGAATGTGATACATGTCACTAAAATATTAGTATATTTATGTTTTAGTCACTTAATTTTAAAAATTTACACAAATGGTCATTAAATTATTCAAAATTTTTCATTTAAGTCATTATATTATTCGAAAATTTTTATTTAAGTCATTAGACTGTTAAGTTTTTTTTTTTTTTTAAGTTCAACTAGCAAGCTCTAAGCGATGATCCGACGACCGGTATGTTGGACCAATACCCATCGATGAGAGAAGAACATACCTTAGATCCAAGTCAATCTATCGGTCAGTGACAAAGATTAGAAAAGAATGTTGTTTGGAATTTGGTTCATAAATTCGTGATATTCAAAACTATTTCGTGAAAAAAAAAACTGAATTGTAGAAGAGAAGGGGAATGAGAGCTTTCAATTGGTGCAAGTAGTGCGATCAGAGAATGTCATATATAAATGATTTTAACAGCCTAACCTAGTGACTTAAATGGAAACTTTTGAATAGTTTAGTGATCATTTTGTAACTTTTAGAAGCTGAGTGATTAAAATATATACTTACAAATAGTTTAGTGACTTTGGATGCAATTTACCCTAAAATAGTTAATTTGCAATAACTATTTGAATTCTTTTTTATAGATTTCTTTTTGGTCATAATTCTTTTTGATATATTACGAAATAGGAAAGAAAATGTATTTTTTTTTTGGTGAAAAACAAAAACTGACAGTTTAGAAACTCTTAAGATACATTAGAAATTTTTTCCTGAAGAAAAGCCGCTACCACTATATCAGGTGGTACTTCATAAATCCGAAGAGAAGTCTGCCATGAAAGTCCAAACTTCGCCATTTGATCTGCAGCTAAATTGCACTCCCTAGGAACATGTTTAATGACCCATTGAACTTCAGTGTGCAAAAGTCTTTTAATTCTTCTGATAAGTGTATTTCCAGATTCAATCATATCTTCCGTGGACAGAGCCCTAACCACTTCAAGATTATCAGACTGGATCTTGATCTTTTTGTAACCATTATTCTTTAGGATAAACACTCCATAAAAAATTCCCCAAAGTTCTGCTTCCAACGGTGAGCATCTGCCCAGATAATGCGTGTATCCTAAAATTCAATTTCCATCATGGTCCTGCACCACGCCACCCGCTGAGGCATCTCCGGAGGTTCTAGCCACTACTCCATCGGAGGAAAGGTGAACCCAATTGTCAGAGTAATGTTGTTGATTCCTGGAAAGTTTTGCAACGTCCTTGGCCTTGATGATAATGGACTTAAAATTTTGAGCCCAACTGATTGAAGATTTGACGAGCTGGAAAGACGTGCAATCAATGTTTTGGAAAATGAAAAGATTTATGTTCTTCCAGATTCTCCACGCTATGATCCCAAAGAGGCAAGACTAAGTAATTCATTTATCCTGCATTTTAGTATGACAACAAAGATTTAGCATTTAACCAAATGTGTAAGGGATCAGAAAAAAACCTGAATTGCTTCTCCGGAGGGACCACAAGTTTCCAAGCATCCTTGGCTGTTGAACAATCACGAAGTGCATGCATGATGTCTTCAAGATTATGTCCACATCTTGGACAGGCACTACTTTGTGCAATTCCTCTTCTGAATCTTTCTGAGTTAGTTAAGAGCCTCTGTTTAGACACAAGCCAAAGAAACATTCGGACTCTCTGAGGTCCTTGATATTTCTAGATGATTTTCCAAAAATCATCCTTAGAATTCCACGAGTTCTCTTTGAGTGTCCAATAAGCGCTATGGATAGAAAAAGAACCGGATCCCGAACGAGCCCATATAATTCTATCTTCGCCACCATCTGGATGGGGTGGAGGGATACTGACAATGCGCTTCAACATGTCTTCAGATAGCCAAATACTAAGCATATCCACATTCCAAGATCCATCCTGCAGAATCCAATCCTTCAAAGTGCTATCCATATTGAGCGTATCATGAGCAGAAACATAAGATAATAAAGGTCCAACATCAGGTATCCAATTGTCTTTCCATCCACAAATTATAGAACCATTCCCAATAGACCACATGAGATTCTCACGAAGAAGAGGCCACACTTTAGATAAGGATTTCCAGAGATGTGAGCACTGACTTTTATGAATAGATTCAGGAAGCTGATCCCTCCAACCATACTTCGACCGAAGAACTTGAACCCATAATGCATCCTTCCTAGAGACGAGATTGAAGCTAATCTTCATAAGGAAAGAGTTGTTATGGTCTTGAAGATGCCTAAAGCCAAGCCTTCCACAAGTCCTGGGCTGACAAATGGACTCCCATCCAATCAGAGCTAATTTCGGATTTCCAGTTGAACCTCCCCAAATGAACTGTCTGGCTATCTTTTCTATTTCTTCACACACCTCTTTCGGAATAGCTAAAGACTGCATGAAGTAGCTAGGAATGGCCAAGAGAACCGATTGAGCAAGAGTAATACACCCTGCAAAAGAGAGTTTCCGAGCATCCCAATTTTGGAGTTTACTTCTCACTTTTTCAATCACAAAATTTAAGGTACTCTTGGTGATATGATCATGGAGGAGAAGTACCCCCAAATAACTTCCTAGATTAAACACCTTCTAATAACCAAAAAGATAACTAATCTAATCGCTTAAGTTAATATCCACACCTTTTGAAAAAAAACACATCGCTCTTCCTTGTGCTTATTTTATGTCTGAAAAGATCACAAAACCGTCTAAGGATCTCCTTGAGCAAGAGAGCTTGACTCATTTCCGCCTTGCTGAAAATAACCAGATCATTTGCAAAAAAAAAGATGAGATAAAGCCGGTCCCGATCGAGAAAGTCTAATAGGTTGCCACTTGCCAGTTTTCATCTCAGACTTTATAAGATATCCAAGCCATTCCATACAAAGGACGAACAGGTAAGGAGATAACGGACAGCCCTGTCTAATCCATCTAACAGGCTTAAAGGATCTAGACGAAACTCCATTCCAAAGGATCTACATAGTGGAGGAAGAAATAACGTTCATAATGACCTTGCGAAGTTTCTCGAGAATCCCAGCAGCGACAAGGGACACTTCGATGAAATTCCAGCTGACCCTGTCATATGCTTTTTCCAAGTCTAACTTGATAGCCATCCAGTTTTTACCTTCTTTCTTACTGCGCATTGAATGGATAACCTCCTGTGCAATTATAATATTATCCGAAATGTTCCTCCCCGCAATAAACCCTGCTTGCTCTGCGGAGATGTAGTCCGGAAACACCACTTTAAATCTGTTAGCGATCACCTTCATTACTATTTTGTACAAGACCGAGCAAAGGCTGATTGGGCGGAAATGGATGAAGTCTTCCAGATTCTTTTTCTTCGGAACAATAACAATTAGGGTGTTGTTAAGTTCCTCCTCAATCTTTTTGCCATCAAAATTCCTTGAACCCACTCACAAACTGCTCCTCCAACAAGGTCCCACTGACTTTGGAAAAAATGAGCGTGAAATCCATCACTTCCCGGAGCTTTCAGAGGAGCCATATCAAACAAGGCTTTCTTAATCTCTTCATTCAACACCGGTTTATTGAGAAAATGAATGTCATTCTCCTTAAGACTGGTAAAGATATCAGAAGGTATATCAGGCATGGGACTTGGGTTTTCGCCATATAAATCCT
The DNA here is from genome assembly GCA_005393395.2 of Gossypium australe. Classification (NCBI taxonomy): domain Eukaryota; kingdom Viridiplantae; phylum Streptophyta; class Magnoliopsida; order Malvales; family Malvaceae; genus Gossypium; species Gossypium australe. The sequence goes on along the minus strand of CM016624.1, from coordinate 4,491,685 downwards.
CAAAAAACTTGACTGCTTCATCACTGAGAATATCCTGCTCAAAACACCACTCCCTACTACTGATCCGTAAGGCCAAAATGCGATTGAATTTTCTTCTTTGCATCGTACGACTATGAAAAAACTTGGTGTTCCTGTCTCCAAACTGAAGCCAGTCACATCTAGCTTTCTGTCTCCATAAAAGCTCCTCGTGATTAAGAACATTTTCCAGCTCATCTCGAACCTCCATCTCCAAGTTAACTAATCTACTAGAGCTCGATTGATCCATGGCCTTCTGAATAGTCCCAATTGATTTCAACAATTGTCTTTTGCGAGTACCTATGTAGCCATAAGTGGACCTGTTCCAATCTTTAACATGTGAGGTAAATTCAGCTAATGAAACGGCCATGTTACCTAAATATCTCCATTTGCTAGAGACTAAGTCCTTAAATTTTGCATGTTGTGTCCATCCAGCAAGAAAGCGAAACGGTCTCCCTCTTAAGGCATTGATCATAGGCTTAGTTTTAAGAAAAATGGGCCTATGATCCGATTTAATGCGCGGGAGATGATACACCAGAGCATGTGGAAAAGCAGAGATCCAAGCATCATTAGCCAAAGCTCTATCCAACCTTTCGGACATATTTCCTCTTTGCCAGGTATAGGAGGGACCTATGTAGCCAAGATCCTGCAAGTTACAAGTATCAACAAAATTATCGAATAAATTACATCTCTTACTTATCGATCGATCACTTTTCTTATCCTGGGGGGACAGAATAGCATTAAAATCACCCAAAATCAACCATGGTAAGGAGGTCTGAGGAAGGACATTCATTAAATCAACCCATAGAGTTTTCCTTCTGGTTCTATCAGGGCTTCCATAGACAACAAAAACAAAAAAAACATCATTAAGATTAGTGCTCTGAATACGAAGGAGCATGAACTGAGGATGGTTATGAATAATACTGATGGATAAATATTCCTTCCAACCAACCCAAATGCCTCCTGAAAAACCAACAGACTCAATGCGGTGAGAACTATCAAATCCCAACTTTTCAATAATAGAAAAAGCTTTATGACCACTGACTCTTGGCTCCAAAAGACACACAATATCTGGTTTATAATCAAGATTATATTCTCGAAAGGCACGAAGAAATTTACTACTAGCACACCCTTGGCAGTTCCAGGAAAAAATTGAGAGATTAAAATTCATGTGAAAAAATAAAGTAAGAAAAGAAAAAAAATAAACGCAACACTGTCAATACATATAAGATAATCATGCCAACAAGACAAACCTAAGCACTTTTACCCGTGTCCAGGATAAGTACATCTGAAGCTTCATTTTGATTCGAGGAGATAGCCTTAGACAACCTAGATATAGTATCACTCAGAGGGATTTTAGAGGAATTTTTAGCTTTAAAATTACCCCCTTTTCCATGCGTGATTTTATTAATTTTCCTAGTTGCCCGAAAACCACCTTCTTTACCTCCCATTAATTTCCCAGAGGCGCGATTCTTATTTATACCGTCAGTAGAACCTTTCTCTTTGAAAGAAACAGCCGTGTGCCTGTTATTATTAGGACCTCCAAGAGCATCAAACATCTGTACTTCAGCCATACTTTCCTTTGTTGAGACGGGTTCGGAAGATGTTAAAAATCCCTCGACACCACTTGTGTCCTGGACATCAAAAATTGGATTAAGACAAGATGTGTTTAAAAGTTGTGCAGTATTATTATTAACATGCAATACAGAAGAATCTATAATTGACTTATTATTAAAAACATTAAAAGAAGGATGCGAAGATGAACTCCCTGTTTCGGTGTTAAGAGTAGATTTATTTACGCAAAAGGAAACTGACTCATTAATGGACTGCACCGAGTCAGCCTTGGGTGAGTCTTCTACGGGCTTAAAAAGTATTGGACCGTCTGTTATTGTAGAGGAGACTTTAGCGGTTATGTTCCGGCCCACTATGTCGATGGAGTGTGGGTTCCCTGCTTCGGTGATAAGAATATCAATATTCTTATGAGCTGGGCCCACCTTCTTAATAACTTGCAAGTCATCCAATACAACCTTTGAATTCATTAATGAGGGGCCTTCGAAAATTGAATTGTTTCCATTAATGCCTTGTGGTCGTTCTGCTACATCATTAATGAGGGGAGATTTTTGGAAGACCTACGGTTCACTAAGCTGTTTATTCCTCTCCAGCTGTGTTCCATCAATAATTTTGGACGTTGCCCAAGATGATTGATTCTGCTGCTCTTCATTAATACCAACGCCTTCTAAATTCTGAAGAATCACAACCTGTTTATTTTTCCTTTGATTGCGATCAGACTCTATTTCTTCTTTCCTCTCCGAATGAGCCAGAGCTTGAAATTTGGAGCCTGAAATTCCTTTTTCATTAATGTCTTTTTTAGGAAGATTATTTTTCCGTAAATGACTCCTTGATTTCCTGTCAACCACCATCCAAGGCCCATATGACTCCTCCTTTCCATCTTTCACCGCTTCCGTTGGAATGTTGTTCGCCTGGTCATTTTCCGGTGTATTCTCCGTTTGCAACAGAGGGCACAGTTCTTTCGTATGTCCATATTTCCCACAGTGAAAACATATCGCCGGTAGCGCTTCGTACTCCACCCTTTGTTTCATGCCATTAACAAGAACTTGAGCCGTCAGTGGCTTATCCAAATTTATATATACGGCCATCCTAGCAAATCGACCTCTGGTCCTACTGTCGGTATTAAGGTCGAGCCGAACTACTTTCCCAATAAGTCCTCCGATTTCCTCAAGAATTTTCTTTTTATACAAATATCCCGGGAGACCTGGTAAACGTATCCAATCCAGTACAATGCTTGGAAATGGTTGAGATGGACTGAAATCTTTCGTCCAAGATTGTACTGTTAGATATTAGTCATAAACCAACCACGGTCCCTAAGACAGCACTTTCGTATAGTCGTGAATGGAATAGAATTTAGTCAAATAATATCCAAGAAAATGTATTCTTTGAACTTTGAAATCTTGAATAAAAAGAAAGTAAAGTCATCGATACAAAATCTTACCGTACTCAAACTAAAATATTTTATTTGTATTTAATTGCAAAGGTAGAGTCACAGAAAAAAAAGTTAGGGACTAAAATGAAAGATTAATTTAAGAGCGTGGGTCCCCTGAAAGAGATTTTTTTTTTCGCATCCGAAAGAGACATACTAACACGTGGCACCTAGAGGATCATATGTAGTGAAAAATTAAAGGTTAATATCGGTCATAACAAAATAAATAAATCACAAAGGCCAAATTATGAACTTTTGTTTTCTTCTCATTTATTCTCCCAATGAATATTATATCATAAACTTTTAGATTTCCAAAAGTGATGAGTTTTCAATATTTTAGATTTCCAAATTTTGGTTCAATCAGAGAGGATAATTATACCATACTTGAAGATATGTTAATCGTTTTTTTTTTAAATTTTACTCAATAAATTATTATAGTTATTAAATACATTTTAAAAATTAAACGTTAATTTTTTAATAAATTAAATTTGATTAATATATCAAACACACCCTTAATTATAATTAAATGCATGAATCAATTACGTCATTAAATAATAATTATTTTTAATTTTTAAATAATATAATTGTGCAAATTTGTATTTAACTTTTTTAAATTTGTATTAAACTAATATTAGAGGAAATAGGTTTTTTTAACATAGTGAAAAAAAGTTATTTTAGAATTGTTGAGGGGTGCTTGGCTCTTTCGAATTTGAAAGAAGCTTTCGAAAGTGTATTTATCAGATAGCTAATTGAACTCTCAATGATCGAATATATTATCTTGAGGAAAACTCTCTACCATGATTTGTCAAAAGGTAATTTATCGTGAGAAAAAATAAAATTAATTTACTGAACAAACTAATATAATTTGTCATGAAATTATAATGTTTATTGTTTAAAAATATATTAGGAATTTATTATTGCTTTTTTAGAATATATTATGATTGAATTTTAATAATTGAAATAGATAAAAAAAAATTATATTTTCTATTCATTTCTTTTTGTTGCTGCATTAAGTAGAGAAGAATAAAGTGTAGCATGTCTAGCTAAAAATGGAACCAGTCATAGATAGCCAGATGAGATAAAATAAGGTGAAATTGAGGGTCCTCCACTTCCATAGAATAAAAAAAAGAGAAAGAAATAACACTCTCCTCCTGTTCAATTGAATCCCACCCTATTTCCTAGCCAAATTCCAAACTTGAAAACTCCAAAGAAACTTACCTCGTAAGCATCAACCGAACCAAAAGATTGGTCATCAACCGTAGGTCGGTTAAGATTAGTGCGAAGATAAAGGGAAACTTTAAAAATTCCATAGCAGTACCAGATCTTACTACTTGCTTGATATTTCCAGTGAAAAGGATAACAAAGAGATAGAGAGAGAGAGAGAGAAAAGAAACCACTGAAACACATATATATGTTATGATGTTTGGTGGAGGAGGTAAAGGCATGGGAGGTGGTGCAAGAGGAGCCAACATGTTGAGAGCAGTAGTTGGAAGAACAGCAGTTTCCGGGACTGGTAACCCTACTTCAAGTTTGCAAGAAACACTGCCTTCATCTACATCTTCTGCTTCTCGGAGGCATAGTAATAATAATAGTAACGGTTATCTTTCTGTTTCTGCGAGTTCTTCTTTGGGTTCTTATAGCAATAACAGCGGTGTGCCCATTAGTGCTAATTCTGGGTTGCCGAGTAACTGGTTTGTGTCGCCTGCTTCCTCTGCTACTCCTTGTTTTGATGACTTTGAATGGGTGTCTGTGGACGCCATTGAAGAGGATAATAAGCAGCAGCCACATGATTTTGATTTTGTTTTAGGACCTGTTCCTTCTATTGCTGAAGTCCAAAATGCGATCTCTGCTTTTCAAAGGTCAGGTTTTTTGTTTGTTTGTTTGTTTGTTTCTTTATTTATTAAGGATTTAATTTGTGAATTTAAGTGAAAATTAATGTTTGCTTTACCCACTTCTCTGATGAAATTATTTATCTTCTCTTTTGCAACAGTGCAACTGCCATTTTTGTTTTGATTTGCAAATAGGGAAAAAAACTTGTTTTCTTACCAGTGCATATTGCTTTTTTTTTCCTTGGTCTAAAATTTAGGAAAAAGTACCATTGACCGCATTGTACTGTGAATCGGATTTTCCTGTTCTTCCATGTACATTAATTTAGTAGCAAATTAGTTTTTCAATTAAAAATATTATCTATTTTTACAGTTAAAAATTAATTTTATATATGCAAATCAATTTGTAACAGAAGTAACAAGTTTGCTTTTTATCTAATATAAAGGGAATAATTTATTTATTTTTTGAGTAAAAAGAACAAAATACAATTTAATTATTAATACAGGGCCTCAATGATATTTTATCCTAAAATTTACTATTTCTACGAATGATTCAACTTTTCTTCTCTGTTTCTAATGTGAGGATTTTTGTGTTGGCGGTGTTTGATAGTGATGGCGAGCCAATAGCATATAAAGTCAAATAAGATAATATGGTGCAAATTTGCAAGCATAAGAATGATTTGAAATCTACATGTTTTATTTACAAAAAAAAAAAAAAATTAAAAAATGATTGGAAAACGAAATAAACAAAATAATTTAATTGCAGTAAGAAAGGAATGATTACAACTGTAAATAATATATTTAGCAAAATAGTTGCTATTGACATTGTTTACTCAACTAAGTTGATGCCCTTTTTTTACCTTTTTTTATGTATTTACGTGTTAGCTATAGATAAGTGAAGCTACTTGATGTTGACTATCGCTTCAGATGTAGTGGTTAATTTGTATTCATCTAAAAAACTGATTTCTACAGTAATTTAGCTAAAATTTGAACAGTAATGTGTGTACTTTGTGCTTTTCCCTACAAGCACTTCACTTGAAAAAGAAAAAAAGACCTTAAAATATGAGAGAAAAAGCCAATAACAGGGTAAAATGAAGAAAGAAGTCTAGATCATGTGAAAGTCATACTGTTATCACTAGAATAATTGTAATTTACGACTAAAGTTTGATGACTAGACGGGGACAACAGCTCCAATGGGTTCTTCAACTTGTTTACATTTATGCTTGTATGGTGAAATTTAGGAACTTTGGCAGTCATTGCTGCTGAATGTCTTTTGTAATTATAGGGTTTCCGGAGTAAGCTCGTGTCCGCCGCTGACCAGGGATAGGTTCTCTCATAATGCTGGCAGGGAAATGACTTATCCAAGCCCAAGTAGTGGCTCGATGCACAGGGTTCATTCTGTTGGGTCTGAGTTGGATTGGATGGAGCCTTCTATGCAACTTTATAACACACGAGCATTTCAACCTTATGTGTCAAACAGCGTTTACGATGCTTTCCATTTGTTGCAGACAGATCCAGCAATTCAGGTCTCTTTTTTTGCCACTCTTGGATATAAGAATTCTATGGATTTTCTTAGAGGATGGTGCAGTACTGCTACATTATGCATGGTATTATATCAATTATGAATAGACTCAATCTAAACAGTCCGTATTTATGTTTTGACAGAAAATGGTACTTTCATTATCTTCCGATGAAGTTGTTTGGAATGCTGTTTTGAACAATGAGGTGGTGAGGGAGCTGAGAGAGACATATTATGCAGGTTGGTCTGAATTCTATGAATGCTTTGGACAATAGCTAATATCATGTAGTGTTACTTAAGGGTACATGCTAATATTTTTTTAAGGGACCATGGCATCTCTCAATTCCTCTTTCCCCCTGGCCCCTATGTCGATCAATTGGTTATATTATAATATTATAAGCTTCCAGAAGAACATGGAACAAACATTATCACCATATCATGAGAAATACATATTCACATTGATGATTATGCAGCTGAAGACAGTAGTCCAATGAGTTTTGATGAGAGTTCAGTTGAGGATTCCGATCAATCAGATAAGACAACGAATATAGTGAATTGGATTTTTTACAACACTAAAGAAAAGGTCCTGGATTTATTCGAGAAACTAACAAAGCTCGTCAACGAGTTGTTTAAGCTGCCTGTGGATAACGATACGAAAACACCAGGAACTCCAGACCCATTTGATCAAAGGCTAAGAACCTCATTCTTGCTATCTGTTTTAGTCTTGTTGATTGTGGTTGTGAGTCGAGCTAAAATTACTTGAATTCGACGACATGACGGATTGTGTTTAGCTTAATATGTTTTAAGATAATATATATGGATATTAGGACATATTTAAGCATTATGTTATTGTTTCAAAGGCATTTTATTATAGTTCATGATTGTTAAGATGTTGATGTTCTATCTACACCGAGTTTAACATGCTACCCTGTCAGCATCACCGAGTGAGCTTTGTTAAAAATAGCTGACAGGAAAATCGAGGTGTAATTTGACCTCTGTGAGCTTTAAATTTTTAATAGCCTATAAGCTTGCACCATTTAGTTTAGCTGTCAACGTCTTGATCTCAATTATTTAACAACAGTATTTAATTGTCCTTGCAAAGCATTGCATGTTCACAGAAATAATTGCTAATGGAAGTACCATAAACCTCACCTCAAAACTGTTTACATTAATAGTGAGATTGTATCTTACTTCTTTTATTTAAAAGATAGGTTAATTAGTTCTTATATGTTAAATTAAAGAATAAATTATTCATTTTTATTGTTAAAAATTGATTTCTATATGTCAGCATAAAGATACGTAGCATGTTATGTGTCACTATTTGATTATTTTATTAGCGATGAACTGTAAAATAATATTGTTCTCAATGTAGAATATTGCTTTCAGTTTCTTTTTGGTAGTTGACTGTACTAGTATTTTTTTTTTTTTACTTTTCATGCTCGTATTATTATCCATATTCGGAGTTTGTGATTGTTTCTCCTAACAATATCGTTTTCAAAGTTTAAACTCTGTTTTCGCTTTAAAAATATAATGTGTCTTATTATTGCATCCAACACTTATTAAGTGTATGATATTAACACTATATGATATATAAGAAATAACAACTTGATGATTGACAACTTGGAAGGAAGCTTAGTCATTGAGTCTGCGTTATGGATTTGTATTATTAAGAAAGGAAATTGTTTTTTTTATTAATTGCTTGTGGAGAGAAGTGGAAGAACTCAAAAAAAGAAAAGAAAAACCAATGTGATACATTTTTTGTTGATTTTCAATAATGTGGGTAATTTTTACAAAGTGTCACAGTTTCCTGCAAAGTCTTTGACAGTAAATCCAACCCTCTCAAACTTGCCCTTTTCACTGATTAATCTAAATTTCAAATAATCTGCACAAACAAATGGCTTATAGATCCTTGAATGATCTCCAACGACTTCATTAGGGGCAAATATTACCTTTTCATCTTCAAAGCACCAAAAGAAAGCCAAAGAGAACCGATTAACATTTCTTTTCAAAACAACTCTATGTTCTGAGGACCTTAACTTGCCATTGCTCCATGCATGCATTAGGTCCCCAACGTTGACGACAAGTGTGTCTTCACAAGGGCTTATGTCCATCCATTTCCCTTCCTTTGATCTCACTTGAAGTCCCCCAATTTCATGTTGATAAACGATTGTTAAGCAGCTCATGTCTGTGTGCATGCCTAGCCCTTCAACTTCATCTTCTTGTTTATCTTCTTCTTCTTCTTTCATGATATTGAGAGGACTGTAATTGCCTATTCTCAAATAACCATGACAGTTTCTGAATTCAGACTCTACAAATCTTTTCCCCAAATCTTCTCCCACCAAGCTTTTCAGTACAGCTTTTACTATCTCCTTTGATAGCTTAGTCATCATGTTCCCATATTCATCCAATACCTCACTAGCAAAAACAAGCAAAAAAACACATACATGAACCCTTGCCGTGCATTTTGATAAAACGAGAAGCACATATACATATGGTGACTATAAATACTACCTCAAGTCGGACTTTGGGTGGTCGAAAAGAACATCCACTGAACTTTGTGCAGAAGAAAAGAAGTCGGGTCCGGACACAAGAAGACTCTCGTAGAAAGGGGAAGCGATGAAAGGAGGGGTGTAGGTTTTTAAGGAGGAAGCTGGACCGACCTTGAGTTTGGAGCCAATGGGGAGACTGAAGATATGATTTGAGAGGGAATAGAGGTTGGTGAAAAGATGTTTGGGGACTCCATGATTGGTTATGCGGAAGAATCCCCATTGAGTACAGGCTAGATAGAGGGAGGAAAGGGAGGATGGACTCAAGGGCTGGGAGACGTCAAATACAGGAAGCTCTACGCAAGCCTTGGGTTCAGGCATTATTTTATCACTACATATGAAAATGGGTTACTTTGTTAAGTAGGGTTGAGGTCTTATATATATATATATATATATAAAATTACCTGGAGATAGACATTCAAATTCACATGGCAGATGTATTTAATATATGGATGCATATTTGAAACATACATTAATCGTAAATCACACGCTAGCTGTACTTTATACCTAAAACCTGTATTATTATGCACATAACAAAACCCTTGATGAAATCTTTGTAGTCCTTGGCAATATATCTGTATATATATGATGATCCAAATATCTAATCCCTCCATATGATCGGAAGAGATCCCATCATATAAAGACAATTCTGAAAGAAAGAAAGCTGCAGGGAAGTCAAAAGAAGAACAGGAAGAATTGATTCTAATTTACAGGAAGGAAAACTGGAAGTCTTGAAACAGCCTGCCGAAGAAAAAGGCAAGCAAAGCATTTATAATTATTCAAATCAACAGAAATTCATGGTCTGAAATCTAGACACAAATGGTTAATAAAATACTTGGGTATTAATAATATAAAAGGGCCTCGTATGTAGTAGTTTTGTTTGTATGTTAAGGTCAACCAGGAGTAGGACAAACTCACAGTTGTCAAGAAGAATCCCGTAGGCCAAATGCAACGACCAAATGAAGGGTTGACTGAAGTTAATGTGGAGAGTCCACAAAACAGCTTGGCTATTTCTTTAAACAAGAACAATTTGGGATGTTATTAAATGAGTATAAGGTCATTAAAAACAACACAAAAAGATGGCTGCTTTGTTTACATAAGCAAGCATGTTATATAGGCGGCATCAGGCAGGAATTGTGGCAGTGTGATGCTCTGCTGTACCTTTGAAATTTTATGTCAATGCACAAGGTTTGTTTTTTGAGCGTGGATTCTTGTGAAGCAAGTATGACTACCTAATATTCTAACCCACATCAGGCTAAATAATCCCACATAAGGGTTCCAATATTAAGAGTCTTTTATATATGTGTTATGCTGCAAAACTTTGATTCTCTCAGGTTTTTATACTACCAGGAGCAAATAATTTCTGAAGTAAAAGCAGCAGATTCCTAAATCTAGAGCAAAATATTGGGTGTCCATACAAAAATTCGATTAAACTGATTGAGTCTTAACTTGATTAGTATAAATATTATGTCAAAAAAAGTAATGCTAAAGCACATTATCCCTGATATTTATGGATTGGGTTTGGGATGGGTCTATAATATAACTAGACCATACCCAAGTAATGCACTCAAATCTAATTATTTTATGATTTTTTAAATATATTCGTTCATCTGATAATAATATTTTAATTATTTTGCAAAATAATAACAAAATTTTAATTTTAATAATAACAAAATTTTAATTTTAGTACATATTTTATTTTTTAAATATAATTATATGATATTTTATCAATCTCATTTAAATAATTTAAAAATTTTGTTGATGAAAGATAATTTTTTTATATATTTGAACTTTTTAAATATTTCATTAGATTATATATTATTATAGATTATTTATATAGTTTGATAACCCAATAAAAACTAATGGATATAAATTTTTTCTACAAAAAAATGTGAAAAATGATAAGAGATATGTACCTACTTATCACTTAATAGAGAATAAATTCAATTAATTTTTTTTATTCTATTTCATTTAAGATTATATTATCATTTATCAAACAATCTAATTATACTCAGTATTTAATTTTAAATAATACACCAAACGAGTTTTATAACTTAATTTCAACACTTAATTTTTTAACACTTATTTTTTTTAACAACTAAATTATATAGTATTTATTATTCCTTATTTTATTCATACTTAGGGCGTGTTTGAATTTTGATAAACTGAAAAAAAAAATTAAGTGCTAAAAAAATTAGTATTGAATTTTTAATTCTAAATGTTATAAGTATCAAATATAATTATTTTGTGTGATAAAAATAAATCTTGATTTTTGAAAATAATTTTAATTTGATTGATATTGTATCTTTTATTTTATTTTGAATAGTTCCGGATAAAAGTTAAATATAAATATTTGAATATTTGAATAAAATGAAAAAAAAAGTTTATTTTAAAAATAAAATTTTGAAAAATAAAGTCAACTTAAATTTTTCTATATTAAGTGATAAGTAATTATCTAATTACTTATCATATTCAACATTTTTTTTGTTGAAAACTTTATATTAAGTAAAAAGTTAATATGATTATAAATGAAAATTTATAATAGTTTATCAAACGCATTCTTAATTAATCAACGATCAACGATAATAAAAATAAAGTTTGAAAGAAAATACTCTAACAAATATGAATTTTAGGTTTTGTTACAACAATTTTTTTCAAATTATTATAAATAATATTTTATAATAATTATAAGTTATATTAAACATAACATATAAAATTTTCCATAAAATTATGTTATCGCATGTTTGAGAAATTCAATTTTTGTTTGGAGTTGAAATAGATAAAAAATTAATTAAATTTAGATGAATTTTGAGTTTCAAATTTAGTTAAATTCTAGCACAATTAAATCAAATTGTGGGCTATTTCAGAAATAAAACATAAGACCCACTAAATCTAATAGGTGGGTTAGCCCACGCAGTATGAATGAGGAAAACCCAAACCCAAACCAATTTTCTATTTTCCAAAGCAGGACTTTGTTAATGGTCTGTAAATCACTGTACTGAGAACTGAGAAGTGAAATTCATTTAAAAAATTTAAATGACTCTCCTTCTCCCACTCAACTGTATTTTCAGTAGTGGTGCTCCTCGTTGAGCTGCACTTGGTTGTTTTCCTAGCTATTTTCTTACATGGTTTCACATTGTGTTTTGTTCTGCTGCAGGCAGTGAATGTAATCAGTGTGATATTTCGGCAAATAACTTCATATATATATGGTAATCAGTGTGAACTTATACTCAATATTGCTCTTTGCATCTTCCCGACATTGTTTCAGCTATTTCCCAAAAAGAGCTAAAAACTGTCCTTCGCAGTATTTGGATAGCAAGAAACGCTATCGTCTTTAATACGCCGTATTATGAAAACTCCGTTATTCTTAAGGTTCTCTCTCTTGCGGGCGAGTTCTTGGCTTTTCCTTTGCACCTTAAAGCCAATGGACCTCCTAGAATTATTCATGTCAAGTGGTTTTCTCTTCCATTGAAATGATTCAAGCTTTTATTGTCATAGATCTTCCCTTGGAAATCCTGGCATTGCTTTGAGACTAGAATGGGCATTGGGCTGCTGGTTGTCATAGATCTGTGGGTAACATTATTAAACTATGTTTTGGTTACTCATTTTTAAAAAATTACAAAATAGTTATTAAATCATTTAAAAGTTTTCATTTAAGTTATTGGCTGTTAAAATAGCTGTCGTATGATCTTTTCTATTTGCGCCGCCTGCATCAATTGAAAGCTTTCCTTCTTTTTTGTTTTACAGTTCAATTTTTTTCATAAAATAACTTTAAACGTCATGAATTTGCTAATCAAAATCCAAACAACTTTCTTATTTGATTTCAGACACTGAACATCAAATAAGCTTAGATTTAAGGTATGTTCTTCTACTCATTAATGGGTACTAATCCACTATACTGATTATTGCTTGGAGCTCGTTAGTTAATTTTTTTTTTTTAAATAAAAACTTAACAATTCAGTACTTTAAATAAAAATTTTCAAATAGTTCAATGATTTAAATAAAAAGTTTAGAATAGTTCAATAATCATTTCATATTTTAAATGACTAAGATTTAACTTATTAACAATTTAGTGAATTTACACTAAATTTGTTGAGATCTGTACTACTGCTGAGCTATGCGATGTTAGGGGTGGGCTTCAACTTGCTAAAATTCAACATATTTCTCGTATCATTGTTGAGCTTGATGTATTTATTGTGACTATCATTAAAAATCATACTCAAGAAAATGATTTGTTTGATCCTCTTATTACTGATTGTAGGACTTTATTAAGAAGCTTTCAATATATTATTTGTTCCATATCTATTGAGAAGGTAATTAATAGAGAGGACATTCTTATTAGCGTTATTTTTAATAATTTATATGAAATTAAGAATTTATTTGACCTAGTTAGTCTTTTTGGTAGAATATAAATTTAGAAAATATTTAAGCGAACTTTAATGTTAGTGTAATTCATTTTCGGTCAATGGTGATTATCAAATATTATCTTCCAATCAATTTTTTATATAGGGCGATGGATAATTTAGAATAACCAGTTAATGAGTTTCACCTTCATTTAAACTTTATTAATGTTTGTATAATTAATGAATGTTAGTTTTATTGAAAAAAAAAAGTTACTTCAAATACTAATATACTATTGCAAGTATATATGTTTTCTAGGATCTTCGATATCATAGTAAACTCCATTAACGCTCAAGTAAAAGGATGTGCACAATGCTTGGTAGATTTCTTGACTATAAAGAAGGCTCCGCTCTCCAAATCCCTTCTGTAGCTCTCACAATCTTGTCTGAGATTAGTATCAAATCATGTATCAAATCATTTACCAAACCTGAACGAGTGAAGAATCCATTGTAATGCTGGACTAGTGATTCAAAAATTTGTTAAAGATTTCTATTGTTCACATTCCAAAGTGTAAAAAAGGAATGTTCAACATTTGCTGAATCTGAGTATTAAAATTTCAACATCTACCAAATGGTAACTCGAAACTTCAAAGCAACTTTTTAACCTCATTAAGCTTGATTAGTCCCTATAAAAAAAACTATCATTTTTTTCATAAGAAAAGCATATTCAATCTTTAACACCAGATTAGCGTGAACAAATCCCAAAAAACGAGTATTAAAATGGAGAATCGAGGAAGCAGTAGAATCAAAACCACCATTGCTTTCTTTCCTTGACCGTCAATGAGAAAAAGTAGTGACAGAGCCGCGACAAGTGAGGTATTTTTTTCCTGTCTTTAACTGCTGTTTTTACATTTTAAACGCCAAAGGGTAATGACTAATGACCCTATATATATGTATGTATAACATATATTGAGCTCCTCCTCAGTTTCACAGAATTTTCCTTTTCACCAATTTCTGCTATCTCAAAGGTAGATTCATTGATTCTTTATGCTAAACTTTGAATTTTTCTTTCTTTCTCTTTTCTGCGCTGGGGTTGAATTTTTGGAGAATCGACTTTCCGGGTCTGTGGGAATTGACGGAATGATGCTTGTTTTACTAAATGTTGATTAAATTTGAGGACTTCTTTTTAATGGGGTTCTGTAGTTTTGAGGTGGGAAAAATGAAGCTTGTTTGATTAGATATTTTATCTGTTTACTGAAATTCAAGATTGATCGTCATGTTTCAGTGTTTATTTTATAGTTCCTGGGAAAATGAGTACTTGAAAATTGAGGTTTTCCTTTGCTGGGTCTGTAATATTTGGGAAAAGAATGAAGCCTGTTTATTGAAATTCTTTCATTGTTTTTTCAATTGAAAGATTACTTGTGTTCAAGCTTATGAATTTTTTTCCCTTGAGAATTTGGAGTTCTTATTGAGTGAACCTGTGATTTTGTCATATTATTTCTTTGCTTGCAGTGCTCCAAAACTTGTAGGATATGAGTGAAAGAGTGAGGCAAAAATGTTCACATAGTCAGGAAAAATATCAGAGAAACATTAGTTCGGAGACACTCGATAGTGGATGTTTGAATCCAGCTACAGTTTTTGGAGTTGATTGGACAACCTTGCCTGATGATACAGTTATTCAACTCTTCTCTTATTTGAATTATCGAGATCGAGCTAGTTTGGCATCAACTTGTCGAACATTTAGGCTCTTAGGTTCTTTGCCCTGTTTATGGGGGTCACTGGACCTCCGGTCTTACAAATTTGATACTGCAGCTGCAGTCTCACTCTCCTTGCGATGCAAGAATCTCCAGAAACTTAAATTTCATGCAGCAGGCTCAGCAGATGCAATAGTTAGTCTTCAAGCAAGGGAACTTCGAGAAATTAGCGGTGATTTTTGTCGTGACATTACCGATGCTGCACTTTCTGTGATAGCAGCAAGACATGAGATGCTTGAGAGCATCCATCTTGGCCCAGATCCTTGTGAGCGAATCAGCGGTGATGCAATCAAAGCACTTGCATATTGCTGCCCAAGATTGAGGAGGCTTTGGATGTCAGGTGTTAAGGAAGCTAATGGAGATGCCATAAATGCTTTGGCTAAGCATTGTAGGCAGTTAATGGAACTTGGGTTTGTGGAATCTGACAACATTGATGAAGTAGCTCTTGGAAACTTGAGTTCCCTAAAATTTTTATCTGTTGCTGGGACGAGAAACCTAAAATGGGGATCTGTAGCACAAGTTTGGAGTAGATTACCTCAATTGGTGGGTTTAGATGTCTCAAGAACTGATGTAAATCTTAGTGCTATTACAAGATTTCTGTCATTGTCCCGAAATTTGAAAGTATTGATTGCCTTGAATTGTCCAGTTTTTGAAGGCGAAGTTGACAGAAACACAATGCATAATAACAAAGGCAGGATTTTGCTTACTCTTTTCAGTGACATTGTCAAGGGAGTAGCATCATTATTCGCTGACAATTTAGAAAGTGTTACTGATGTGTTTCAGCATTGGAAGGAAATAAGGAATGGAGATAAAAACTTGGATGAGGTTGTTGTTTGGATTGAATGGGCCATTTCACATTCACTTTTGCGTATTGCAGAAAACAACCTGAAGGAGTTTGATGATTTTTGGCTCACACAAGGGGCAGCAGTATTGCTCAGTTTATTGCAGAGTTCACAGGAGGAAGTTCAAGAAAGAGCAGCTACTGCTGTTGCAACCTTTGTAGTCATTGATGATGAAGATGCCACTGTTCATTGCCAGAGAGCTGAGGCAATTTTATGTGGAGATGGAATAAGGATGCTTTTGAACCTTGCAAGATCTTGTCAGGAGGGCCTTCAGTCTGAAGCAGCTAAAGTATGCATTGCCTCCATTATGACAATATATTACATACCAGAAGAAAAAAAAAACCCTTCTTTATAATTCACAGAATCTAAGGAAGTTTAGAAGTTACCAGGATTGAAGTTAGATGATAAGCCTCAAAATATTGTTTAGAAATAATTCTCTCATAAAATGCACATTATGGATGCAGGCTATAGCAAACTTGTCCATTGATTCTAAAGTTGCAAAAGCTGTTGCTGAAAGTGGAGGAATCGATATCCTTGCTAATTTAGCAAAATCAACGAATAGATTAGTGGCAGAAGAGGCTGCTGGAGGGCTGTGGAATCTTTCTGTAGGGGATGAGCATAAGGTTGTGAAAACTGAAGAACTTGATTATCTTCCAAATAGCTATCTTTACTCAACACAGTTCCTTTTCAGGGTGCTATTGCAGAGGCAGGTGGTGTAAAGGCTTTAGTTGACCTTATATTCAAATGGCCACCTTCCAACACTGATGTACTTCTTGTATGTATCTTTAACTGTTCCTTCCAACACATATTTGTCAACTTGCTTGAGATAAATTGTGAGCCCTTTCTAAATGATAGGAACGTGCAACTGGAGCACTGGCAAATTTGGGAGCTGATGAAAAATGCAGCATGGAGGTGGCTTTGGCTGGTGGTATCCATGCTTTGGTAATGCTTGCTCGGACATGCAAATTTGAAGGAGTGCAAGAACAGGTGTTTTGGGTTTCCTTTCTATTTACATTGAGAAGCATCAATGATCATTTTTGTGATGAGGATGGTTTTTGTTTTTGTTAGTTTGTTATTGATCAATATACTTTAGGATAATAAATAGATATTTTAGAAGCCCTTTTGAAAGATTATGGATCTGCATTAATGAGAACTATGAGATGATTAAAGCATTGACCAAGACTATTTATGTCATGCATACTAAGGTGATATAGTTATTAGTAACTTAGAACTGAGGCCCTGAAGTTCAGATTATCTTTGCATTTACAATTGAATGTGTATCTAATATTCACTTAGAATGTATAAAGATTATAGCTCCTTCTACTCTATGTTTATCCAACATGGTATAGAAGAATGTAATAAGGATATTATTTTATCAAGATTTTTAGTTCCAAGACAAGGAAAATTGTCATCCTGTGGATTGATAAATGATATAGCAGATGATCTTCAACTTTTCTGGTCAAATAAGATTTTCTCCTCCTCTTGTCTAGGCTGCTCGTGCGCTGGCTAATTTGGCTGCTCATGGGGATAGCAACAGCAATAATGCAGCTATTGGGCAAGAAGCAGGTGCATTGGAAGCATTGGTGCAACTTACTTATTCTCAAAATGAAGGCGTAAGGTAATCTATTTTACTTTTATATTTCCGGGTTTAATAATAGCCATTTCTAGAATGTACTTAAGGAGATGGCAATTTATCGTGTATTCATTATCACTTACTTAGGCTCTTGGGGATTTACCCAAAATGTTACAGAGACTGTAATTGGATGTATTAAGCTATGTCCTGACTCATAAGTCCATCCTTGGAAATGCCATTTTATCTTTTCATATCTAATGAAAGCAGGCAAGAAGCGGCTGGTGCTTTATGGAATTTGTCATTTGATGACAAAAATCGAGAAGCAATTTCAGCAGTTGGTGGTGTTGAGGCACTGGTATGGTTAAGTGCATGATAAATCTTATTATTTCATTTTTCAAGTAATTATTATGCTGTTTTATTTTACATCTGATGGATCAAAAAAGCAATTATATCAAGTTTTGCATATTTTTTGGTCTTCATTTGATCATATCCCTGGTTAGAGCACGCCCTTGGTAATTCCTATGCAGCTTGCAGTTATCATTACTGTAATACCAACAATGTGATCCAATATTGTTGACAACACATAGTTCTTTCAGGTAGCAACACGTAGTTCTTTTGAATATTGACCAGATTTTTCTCACTGTTCTTTCCGTTCATAAACCATTTTGATTCTGCTTTTCACTGATGAATGGATATCTTGGTGTGAATTGAGGGGTTGTTGAAGGTTTCTTTAAAGAATTCCCAAGGATGATATTATTTGATATTGTGAGAGCAATTTATGTTGATGGATCTCTTAGCCTTAATGAATCTATTAGCATTAGCAACTGCCTCCTATACAAACTATGAACAAGAAAGTTTATAATTCTATGGGCTTTAACTGATAACCCTCACCTCAGTTGTAGCTTTGGCAAAGATATATTATTTATCTATCAGCTTCTTTGCAGGTTTTGAAATTTTACTCTGATTTTGCATGATTAGGTTGCCCTGGCTCAATCTAGCTTAGATGCTTCCCAAGGTCTTCAAGAAAGAGCTGCAGGTGCTCTTTGGGGATTGTCAGTATCTGAAACTAACAGGTGTACTAGGAAACTGAAACTTCTTTGCTTTAATTGTTCAATGTTTAAATTATGCAATAATATTTGTATAAATGGTTCTTAGGTGAAATATGTTCCTCTTTTCTTTGGTACTATATAACATCATATCAAGATATTTCGGCGTAACCAAATTGAAGTGATGATGACCTTGTTCATGCTGTTTAGTTTATAATATGAAGCATTTAGTACATGTATAAACCTTAAGCTCTGCTTTTAATTCATCTCATGTGTTTCATGTCTCAACAGAATGTTTTGGTCTACAATTATTTAGGCTTCAGTAGTTTAACATTATGTCAAACTGAAGAAGTCAATCTCTTTATTCTTGTTGTTATAAATGGTCTTTTTGATATATTATTGTCAGATTTCTTAAAGAAGGCATCTCCTTGCAATTTATGATACATATTGATGTATTTTATATTCGTGCAGCACTGCTATTGGAAGACAAGGTGGTATAGCTCCACTTATTGCATTAGCCAGCTCAGATGTCGAAGTAAGTTTTTCACTCTCGACTCTCTCAAATGAGCCATTTTTCTCAAAATTAGTTCAAGATGATGTTCCTTACATATTGTAATTCTTTTGTGAATACTCGCTATCTGTCAGCTCTAGTGCATTTGCCTTAATTCCTTTCATTGTTGATATGTTATTAATGCACCTTTTGTAACAAAGTGCAATAAGCATTCCTCTGGACTGACCATTTATAAGTTGTTGAACTTAACTGCATGGTAAGGCCTTGGTATTTGTTTGATTTTCAGGATGTCCATGAGACCGCTGCCGGAGCTCTCTGGAATTTGGCTTTTTATCGTGATAATGCTCTTCGTATAATACAAGATGATGGAGTTCAACCCCTTGTTCATCTATGCTCTTCATCGAACTCAAAAATGGCACGTTTTATGGCTGCATTGGCCCTGGTTTACATGTTCGATGGGAGGTATGCCAAACCATTTTCTGAAAGTTATCATGAATAGGCAAAGGCTAATATGAAGGCACATTTTTCATGGGAAAAATGTTATGAGACTGCTTTGAAGAGAACTAAATATGAAGATAAAAGAATCTTAATTAATATTTGGTAAATAAATGGCATTGATTTTAAAATTTACTTTTGAGGTGTAAATTTTGGCTTATCAATTTACAGAATAGACTCAGCGGTGCCAGTGGGGCCTTCGCCTTCATCACAGGGCAGTTCAAAGACTCTGAACATAGATGGGGTTGGAAGGATGGCCTTGAAACATGTCGAAGAGTTTGTGAGCTCATTTTATGAACCACAAACCTTTAATGCTGCTGCTGCAACATTAGTTCCCACAGCTTTGGCACAGATTGCAGATGCCATAAGAATACCTGAAGCAGGGCATCTAAGATGCAGGTTTGGTTTTTCAACATTAGTATTTTATACTCTAAAGATGAAACTGATGGTTTCGTATCTATTTTTGGTAGTAAGATTTAAGAAGTAACAGCTAGTGTTTGCACTAATTGCATATACTATTAATCTATTTAATATTTTAATCAAGTCTCTAACACTATCCAAAATCCGCATTGCTTGTAGAACATATGATATTTGCATGCAGTTGCCACTTCTCATGGTTCTTACCTTTTCTATTTCATAGTTATTACCTTCAGAATCATCTATGTGTTCTAATATGTTATCTATCACTTTCCTTTACGTGCCTCTTCAGCGGAGCTGAGATTGACAGATATGTGAGAATGTTAAGAGACCCTTCTTCCATACTAAAGTCCTGTTCTGCATTTGCTCTTTTACAGGCAAGCACCTATTCTCCCTCTCCTTTTTACTAAAAATGATTATATTTTGAATTCAATTAATAAAATGCTACAACAACTTAAGAATGCTTTTTCCCTGCAGTTTACGATGCCCGGGGGACGGCATGCAATGCACCATTCATGCCTCCTTCAGAAAGCAGGAGCAGCTAGGGTCTTGCGTGCTACTGCTGCTGCATCAACAGCCCCTATTCAAGCCAAAATTTTCACTAAAATTGTACTTCGGAACCTTGAGAACCACCATGAAGTCTCAAGTTAGTTGTGAGGAATGGATACATTATACAAATACTATAGTTCTTTCTGAATTCTACAATCTTGTTCAGAGCTGAACTGGGTGGCTGGAGCAGGCTACAGGCCACCTCATCCCCCTCGGCTTTCCCCAAGGATAACCGATCTTTGGCGTTTGTAATTGTATCACCCTCCATTACTTTGTGTAAGAAAACAAAAAGGAGGCCTGCATGTTCATGTAGATCATTATACAGATGTTAATGAGGCCTAGCACTACAGGATAGGGAGGATTCTTTCTCCCTTTAATAACCTGAAAAAACCAAACGCAAAAAGGAGGGAGAAATGAACAATAATACTTTCACAATAGAAGAGTTCCATCCTTTTTAAAATATACATATAGTTTGCAGTCTTTTCGCAATCATTGGACTAAGATATGTATGAATGTATGCATGCATGCATGTGTGTGTGGGGGGGGGGGGGGGGAGGCTGATATTTTAAGATAATAAATGTGCATATTATTATAGTAAAAAACCGTCTTACCTGATTTCGTTAGTTTGTTGCATTATTATAGTAAAAAGTGTTTATATTGGGCACAAGTTATATATTTTGATATTTAAAGATTGATGTTAGATTTTTTAATATTTAATTATATGTTTTAGGGTTGATTTGATGAAAATTTATAATTAATTAATAATACTAACAATTAACTTTCATCAAATTAATTCTAAAATTTGAAAAAAAGTACATCCATTAGACTTTATTTGTTAAATTAAATAGAAAATTAAATAAATTCACAATTAATACTATTTTTATTCTATTAATAAAACTGTGAAAATTTAGACCTAATAATATTAACAATTAATTTTATCAATTTAATATTACACCTCAAATTATTAACATTGTTAACTTTTTAAGTTTCAAAATATATAAAATTTATCAAAAATATGTATAACATTAGACCAAAAAAACACATATACCATCCATATTAACAAAAAATTTTAAACTTAAATATCAAATAATATATATTTAAAGTGGCAATATTAAATAAAAATATACACCATTATGGTTGCTACAATTTATTCTCAATTCCCATGTCTCTCAAGAATCTTCTATCATATCATGCCACATTTGCAATATATGGTAAGTTGTAATTTAATTGAGAGTGAAACTTTTTAATTTCAAGTTGATTTATGTTATACTTCTATTTGCATTAAGACATGTGACAAGCTAAAAAGATATTTGAGCAGTAAGCTTGTCACCGGTAGGTCAGTAGGTCATTTGCAAGCTCACCTTTCAAGAATGTCTATATAAGTAGCAGAGACCTATTTTTAATTGGGAACATGAAGTCATTGGTCACCAAATATCACGTAGGCTCAACTGTTTTATCCCATCAGAGTTAAAATGAATGACAAAATCTATCTTGTCACAGACATCCTTGTCCCATTGAAGACATCCCTGCCACGCGCCTCATAATGATGGCTAGATGGCAAGTTAGCACCATCTTACATGGGACCCCTACCTCAAGATACCTCTGAGAACGATGAAGAAAATATCGAACCTTCAAGAATGTTAAGCTTACACTTTGTCAATCTTTAACCTTTGTGTTATCTTCATTGTAACAGTCCGGTTTCGACCCTAATCGGAACAGTGATTTCGGGACCACAAATCCTAGTCAGAAAAATATTTAAATATTTTTTTCTGTGTTTATAATGTGTGAATTGATATCTGTGAAATTTTCGTGATTTAATTTTATTGTTTGAGTGTCCGAATTAGTAAAAGGACTTAATCGCGTAAATGGTAAAAGTTGCTAACTATTTGTTAAAGTGCTAAATTGCTTTGTTCTTTTAATGGGAGGTGTTTATGTTGCAATTATACCATGAAACATAGTGATGGACGGTTAGGTACATAATATATATGATATTTTATGTTAAATAATAAAGGTTAATTTAGTAATTTTTAAATATATGTTAATTAAATAAAACATAAAACAAAAACAACATGCATTCATCTTTATGTTGGCCGAATATACAAAGATAAAAGAAAAAGAAAAGAAAGCTAGGGTCGGCCTTGTGTTTCTTCAATTAAGGTATGTTTTTGTTTCGATTTTTGATAATTTTTACATTTTTGAGATCGTTGTTATGAAATTTACAAAGCCCATGCTTTAATTTTTTATTTTGATGAATATTTTGAGTTGAGCCATTGATGAATTTATGAGCTTTGTGATGTTAGATGATGGATTATTAAAGATATGTTTTGGATTAATATGTTTTGTATTGGAAATTTTGATGAATTTAAGTAATTAGGGCTAAATTGTAAAAATAATAAATTGAAGGACTAAAATGTGAAATAAATGAAATTTATGGATTTGTATTAACATGGGATAAATTCGGCCTAAGCATGAAGCATTGAAATTTTGCATATTTTGTGTTTTATGCAATAGGGATTAAATTGTAAAAAGTGTAAAATGTCAGGGCAAAATGGTAATTTGCTCATTTATGTGTTTTTAGACTAAATTGAATAAAATTGTGTTTGAATAAGTTTAATTTAAATATGTTTAGATCAAGAACCAAAGAAAATGGATTTGGATTGGGGGAAAACGAAAATAATTGAATAGTCTTTTTATTCCGTCCGTCGATATTCGAGGTAAGTTTATAAGCATATAAATGTTGTTAATTTTGAATATATGTGAATTTTATATGTTGAATTGAATTTTATGAATATGTATATGTGTTGGCCGAATGTCTATAAGCTTGGGAGCTATGTTTACGAGATTGATTCGATCGAGTTACGATGTCCGAAAGTCCTGTATGAACCTTAGGAATAGCTAGGATTCAAATGTCATGACATATGATTCCGTTATGTGTTATCGTGTAAGACCACATCTGGGACGTTGGTATTGACTTGTGACTTACGTGTAAAACCCTGTCTGGGACAGTGGTATCGATATGTGATTACATGTAAGACCACGTTTGGGGCGTTGGCATTGTACGAAATATTCGACTATCCGAGTATCCTTTTTAATTCCGAATGGTTCAACGGGCAATGATAAGTTAAGATCGAGTGTAAAATTGAGTTAAAAAGGCTCAGGTATGTACTCATACAAAGTTATGAAAATATGATAAGTTGAATGTTTGAATTGATGATATAAATGTTATATGTTAATGTGGACTATGTGTATATATAAGTGAATGTATATATTCGGCCAAATGATGTATTTGTGTTGTAGAAAGTAAAGGTTGATTGTACTAATGTTCAAATAAGTATTCGGCCAAAGGAAAATTTATGCAAAATTTATATATTTGATATATGAAATTATAAGTTGGAAATGTATATGAATTTATGATGGTTTATTTCGGTTTAGCTAGATTAAATTATGTATATGATTAAATGTCTCATTTGCTTATGACTTACTAAGCTGTGAAAGCTTACTGTGTGTGTTTGCTCTTTGTTTTATAGATTTTGGAAGTTGGTTACGAGCTCGGGATTGTCAGAGAAGTCTATCACACTATCGACTGTATTCGATACTTTATAAAGTTTGAATTCAAACTTATGGCATGTATAGTCTAGTTAATATGTTTGATTTTGGGATATGTAAATATGAGCCATGCGAAAATGGCTTATTTATTTTGTTAAGTTTGGTTTTATGTTTTTATTTCAAATGATATAAATGTTTGGTTTTGGTGATTTGATCATGGTATATATATGTGTGTGAATTATGTTTGATATGTTTTGTTTAGGATGTGATAAGTGTCTCGGCAATAAGCTAACTACTGGATGTTAGTTAAGGTATAATATGTGTTAGTTAGGTAATAGGTATGATATATATATATATATATATATATATGCATGTGATAAACTTGATAAATGTATGATTTGCACATGTGAGAGATTCTATGATACGGTTTAGTAATTGTTTAATGATATAATTTGTATGAATGTTTCTATGATTCAATTTAAATGCTGAGGTAGTTGATGAACGTGATTTCAATTGTGGCATGGTTTATTAAATTATATAATGAAAATATCATTGTTTTTGAATTGATTATATTGATACGGTTGGTAATGTTAAGGGATGATCATGTTTCATGGATGAGTTGTCGGTCACTTGGGCTGGTATAATGTGTATAATTATTCAGGTTAATAGATATGAAATGGTAAATTTAGTTGAGATTTTACCGCGTGTTAGTATGATCTTTTGTGGTTAATTTGATAGCAGTATAGATGATAAGTGAATTTGGTTGTTATAAGTAATTTTGGTATAATGTTTAGACATATCATTTGACTTGTAAATCGGATATGCTATCAAATATCATTTGTGTCCAAAAATGATTAATGATATTATAGTGAATTGCATATAAATTAGTAAAGTACAAAATTATATTGGACCATTTGGTAATGTATATTAATGTCTTATAAATAAATGTTGTAATATGTGCGCTTGGTTTATAAAGTGAAATATGCTTGTTTATAAAATAGGTATTCGAATATCATGCATGTAATGTTTGTTTGTTTTGAATGTTATATTTATTAAGTATAAGTAGTTTAACTTTGATGCATGTAAGTTGGTTTTAAAATGAAAATAAATAAATAAAATTTGATTAAATAAATGATATGTATATGTTTGAATTTTGAAGCATGGATTGTTTATGTATTAATAATAATAAAGCATGATTGGGTTTTAGTTGATTAAGTGATCTATAAGTACGAATTTGATTTATATGAATGAATAAATGTTTGCTATTCGTTTTAATACTTTTTGTTAAAAGTAGTTGAAATATTTGTGAACATGAAATGATTTATATAAGTGTGCTGAACTGTGTTTTGTCAGGTAATGCCTCGTAACCCTAATCTGGCGACGGATACGGGTTAGGGGTGTTACATTCATCACCACTCTTCATAACCTTCTACTCTCCACCCCAACTGGGTGAACCAACTTCAATAACGGCCACTCTCCTCTCTTTTGTACTCCTCCCTTATACATTGCATCAACAATTGGTACGATGAGCGTGAACCACACGACTTCTTAATCTCAGAGTGGCAACCTAACTAATCAAACTAACTAGGCCAATAACCCAACTGACCAAATCAACTACTCCACTCCACTAAACACCTCCATCTCACTTGTCTTAAGTATTTCTACTGGCTTAAACCCTACACAAACACTTCCTTCTGCCTTCATTCTTGCTAGAGCTTATCTGCAATATGAAAGCGTCATTCTCTCCACCTTAGAACAACTAATCAAGGCTTTAAAAGATCCTCTAGCCTCCAACCTTGCCAACAATTGCAAAAATTTCCAAAAAGAAAAGGAGGCAAAGTAATCTCAAAGAAGAAAACCTAGAGAATTAGGGCCTAGTCGGAACAGTGGTTTTGAGACCAAGAATCCGAAGTAGAAATAATTATTTTATGATTATTATAAGGTCTATGATATGTTTACATGCTTGTGTGAAAATTTCATGAAGAAATTATATGTCTAAGGTGCTCGATTAGACTTTAAGGACTAAATTGAATAAATTACAAAATATGAGTTCTAGAAGTTTTTAGTATGAAATTGAATTGGATTTTTAATTAGAGGGTATTAAATAGAAATTTGACCAAGTTCTAAAATTTTGGACAAAAATGGGCTTGGGTGGATAAAATTTCAAAGAAAGGCTAAAAGGGCATTTTGGTAAAATGCCTTAATTAATGATTAAAGACAAAATAACATGAAATAAGCTATCATCTTCTTCATTTTTTTTTCTCCATGAATGTAGCAAGGGAACACCATGGCCAAGGTTTTTTCATCTTCCAAGCTTCATAGTAAGTCCGTTCCAGTCCCGTTTTTCATGTTCTTTACATTTTTGGAATCCCGATAACTCGATTAAGCTAATTCTACCATTAATTCGAGCTAGGGTTTATATTTGGAAAATTAACCATAGGTGAAAAGTGTGTATTTTGGTGTTTTATGATAGAATATGAAGCTTAGAATTATGTTAAACGACTTTTGCTAAGCAGTTTTCAGTAAAAACGAGTAAAACGGCATAATCGGTAAAAATTATTATTGTTTATAAGTGCATGTTAGAGCAAGAATTTGATGTTGCTATAGAAGGGAAAAATGTTCATCATGTCATAAAACATAAGAAAAAGGAATAAAGTTCAATTTACGAGCATTGGGGAAAAAGTGCAAATATGTGAAAGTTTAGGGGTCAAAGTGCAAATTTGTAAAAGTATGATTTTTTTGGACTCATATGAATAATGTGACTAATTAGTAGGCTAAATGTGATATAGATCAAGGAAATCGAGATTCGGGCTTAAATCGGGAAAATACAAGGTTATGGACTAAAATGGTAAATTGCCGTTTTTGAATCCGAGGTAAGTTCGTGTGTTAATAATAATGCAACACCATGCTTGAATTGTAATTCTCTATTGATATGGCATAAATTGTATGATTTAATATGTTTAGGAGAAGTTGATGGATGGTATGGATGGTATGGAAAATGTTATGTTTGTTGTGTCATGTGAAATTGAATGACAAATTAATGTTACAAGAATTGAATGTTAAATTAATATTACATGGGTTGTATGAGTTGCTACACGGTTTTACCTGACGAGATTTCGACAAGAAAGTTATATGTAAATAATGCATTTATTTTACTTGTTCAATAATTATTTTGCTAGGTATTATGGAAATCATTAGGTGATAACTAAAATATGAAAATGTATGGAATGGGAAATTCTCGATTGAACCTTCAGAAAACCGAGAGATACGGACAATATGTAGTTAGGTCACACGAGTGATAAGGGACTTTCACCGTGTGCACAAGAAAGCTACGAGATGGCAAAATTTGATATGTAGCTAGGCCACATGAATGATAAGAGACTTTCACCATGTGTGCAAGAAAGCTATGGGATAATAATTTCATATGTAACTAGGTCACATGTGTAATACTGTGTGTATACCATGTGTACAAGAAAGTTACGGGTTATGAGTAGCTAGGTCGCATGAGTGGTTCATAGTGTTGGACGCCATGTAGACAAGAAAGCTACGAGATGGAATGGCTAGGTCACATGGGTGATAAGGGACCTTCACCATGTGTACAAGAAAGCCGAATTATGTGTAGGTGGAGCTATGTGCTGAGACCACCGAGTATCGGGCGTTTTCCGAAGGGGTTCAATGAGATAACTTACTAATGGTGATTGGTGCGATCATGTTATGAATAAGTACAGGTGTGAATGTGACCAATTGAGAAATGTGGCAAATGTACGTGTGAGTAAGTGTTTGTGTGAACAAGGGTGCATGTGACCATGTGTGTATGTGCATAATGTGTTTGATATGTGATACGTGATTGAAATTGAGGTAAGGCTGATATGGTGTAAGCGCCACTATGAATACTCGTAAATATTGGTGATGATTATTCATTTGTATGGCTAGTATTGAACATGCTTGGTGTTATGTGTGCATATATGAAAGTAATATAAAGAAAACATGGGAGAGTAAAATTTTCAATAAAATAGATTGAAACAGCAGCAGTTACGTGAATTTGAAAAATCACCATAAATAATAGAAATTGAATTATAAGTTGGATGAGATATTGATTTAAATCTTATTGAGTTTATTTTCATATAAAAGAAACAGAGCAAACAAAGGATTTGTATATTTTGAGATATTTAAATTTTTGTGAGACTAGTTCAGAATATAAGTTATATTCTTGAAATCCTTAATGAGTCTAGTTTCAAATGAAATAAATATAACATCATCTGAATTCTGTACAAGGATGAAATTGATTCGTAGTGAAAAGTGGTCAGAACAGTCGAACAGTGAAATAGGGGTAAATTAAATGAATAAACTGTACTTATTGGCTAAACCAAAAGTTCTAAAAATTTTATGGTAAGAAGATAAATGAGTCTAGTTTCAGGGAAAACTGACAGATCTTAATTTGGAGTTCTATAGATCCAGATATAAATAATTTAATGACTGTGACTCGAGAAAACAGCTTAACTGGAATTTGAGTGAATAGAAAGAATTTGAAAATAGCATGTTATTGCATTGCTTATTATTTTCATGCGAGCTTACTAAGCGTAAAGCTTACTCCCTCCTTTCCATTTCTTTTAGCTTTGTCAGGTCAGCTCAGGGTTGGAGATCGTTGGAGGCAGCATCACACTATCGAGCCATTATCCTCAGAGTATTGGCATGTGTATGTTAAATGTTTTCAAGTGAGTGGCATGTATAGGGACTTAGTTTTTCTATGATGGATGTTGTTGTGATTAGCCAAATGTATTGGCTTGTATTGATTTGTTGATTATAGCCATGAGATGTGGCTTATAATGATTTTGGCTTGTAAGCCTATTTGTCCATAGTATGTGTTAATGTCTTGTTATGTGGTATAAGTGATTAAATAGATGACAAGGTCAAATGCATGTGTTTGAAAAGTTTTAATTTTGGGCGAAATTTGGTAATCCGATTTTGTATGATTGTGAATGTTTAAGTCCAGTAACGCCTTGAACCCTATCCCGGAGTTGGATACGGGTGAGGGGTGTTACATCATTACAAAGAACAAACGACGTCCAATAGCAACTCATCACCTGTTCCAAAAGGTTGTTTATCATCATTATCACAAGTTTCCAGAAACGTAGTCCTTAAAGTGTATTTATGGCAAAATCTCAAATGTTTAGATATAACGTTTCATCATAAAATAAAGTCACCATCCAGAACAACTTGGAAAAGAGGAAGTTATCAGATCAAAGCGTCTCAAGAAAGGCATCTTTATAACCCTCTTCTCGACTCAGTGGAGAGAGAATATTGTTATACCCTATCTGCGTTAAGACATGTGGCAAGCCAAGAAGGCACCTGAACGATAAGCCTACCACCAACAGATTGAGAGGTCACCTACGAGCTTTTTGAGATGCCTACCCAGGTAATGGATGACCTAATCTTCATTGGAAACACGAAGTTGTTGGTCACCAAACACCACGTGAGCTCAACTACTTGTCCCAAATATCCTTATCTTATCGAAAATATCCCTCCCATGTGCTTCGCAATGATGACTAGATAACAAGTCCAACACGTTAACACCATCTTACACGGGACTCTTGCCTATAAATACTTCCAGGAACGGTGAAAAAAAGATCAACCCTTCAAGAATACTAAGCCTACACTCTGTCAACACTTCTTCAGCCCTCAACCTTTACATTAACTTCATCACCACTCTTCATAAACTCCGGCTTTCCACCTCAACTGGATAAATCGACTTCCAAAATAACCACTCTCCTCCCTTCTATACTCCTCCCTTATTGTACGGTGTATCAAAAATTTATTATCATTATTATATGAAAAATAAGAAGGCGATTAAAAAAAACCTTTGTAAAGTGTATAATACTGATAAATGTAGTTGGAACAACGAACTTTGTCACATAAGATGAGAGTGATTGTTATTCTGATATGAAATGCAATGATATATGCAGGCTAGAAGCGAAGAACATGCATCAACATCTGAACCATCAGTATGGCATATGTTCTCTAAAATATCATAGTTGGGTTGTGCCCCCCAGATGCTAATAATATACCATCAAATTGTGTGGTTGTTGGCTTGTTGCTTGCATACAACTATTCATGGCCAGGGGATCTGTCTCAGAATTTAATAATATATAAATAATAAATAGTGAAATGGATATTGGGTTGGTTTGAATTCAAACTAGAGGCATTTATGGGTTAAATTGTATCCTTATTCCAAAAAATATTTTCAAGCTTGATTTGGACCATCCAAATAACCTGCTGTAGTGTTTAAAAAATAATAAAACATAAAAAGTTACATTTTTATATTAATAGGCATAAATATGATTTTATATTAACAATTATATATTATAATTAAATTTATATAAAAATATTTTAAAACTTATTTAATTTAAATTTCCACTAAATCTATTGAATAGGTGAACTACTCTATTCATCAACAAATCTAATTAGAACTTGAATTTAAAACAACTTTTAATTTAGAAAATTAACTTAACCCAGAGACAAATCTTATATCTTGTTCCCATTAATCTAGTCTCGAATATAAGGAAGGGTTTTTTTTTTTTTTAAATTTAGTACAATGATAATTCAAAGCCGAATTATTTTTTTAAAAAAATGAACTCATGACCAATAAGTCACAATTTGAGTTCAATTTTTTTTAATATAAAGAATGTCATAATTTTGAGATAAAAAAAAGGTTGTCGATGCTTAAATTACATTTTGCATGCCTGTTTTAAATCAGGAAGGAATTGCATTTAGAAGCCTTAATGTAAACTTGAATTATATGGAAAGCTGGCCCAGCTAGCCCCAGACCCGACCAATCCACAATACAACCAGCAAGTTGGGCAACCTCTGAATTTGGAAAAGGAGACACCCAATAATTAAATGTTAAAATTGATGAGATCATCTGAAAGAAGGATGGATGACGACGATGATAGTACTAATTATATCCCTTTAATTAATGTCTTTGCGTAAAAAGTTCAGTTTTTATTTGGTTTGCAACTTGGTTTTTAGCTTTTTTTGTCCATCTCTATCCTTTACAACTGGTTAAGAATGCACCATCCGTCCATCTTTATAGCTTGGGTTGTGAAACGCACAAAGTGACAAAACTCCGGCAACTGCATTATTAGGGGTCCCCCTTCCTCACCTGCATGCAACTTGTTGCCTCTATTCTATCACTTTCTCCTTGGAATTTCATTCACCCCTATGGCTAAAATGTTTACAGTGCTACATGGTATTATGGTCTGATTTCGACATAAAGCTTGCTTTTAATTTCAACTAATTAAATGCTTGGGTTGACTTGGTTTAGTCTTCCCCTTAATCTTTGACAAAATAGGGATAAGTTTTGATGATTGAACTTTAATTTCATCTTACATCTCTTGGAAATCTTTTTAGATTTTTTGGTAAGAAAAAATTAATCCATTTGTTCTATTATGGAACTATACAATTCGGAATAATGAAAATAACATTCACTAATAGCAGTAAAGAATAAATTCGGTTGATATAACAAAGATTTTCACCTCAGCAAGAAAAGAAACATTATAACATGTTGAAAATCGATTTTATTATAACTCAACACAATATATTACATAACTGGAATGATTATAAACAATGATAAAATTAAAAGTAATTTTTTTTCATAGGAAGTTATCTTGAGAAATGATAATAAAAAATGAGTGAGTAAATATTAAAATTTGAATTCTAAATAAGTTAATTGACACTTTAAAGTGTTTAAAAAGGACTTTTAAAACATATATCAACCTAATTAAATTTCAATTTCATTTAATTAAATCATAAAGTATATCCCTTCTAATTCGATTTATTTGATTAAATTATAAAATATCTACACTTTAATTCAATACAGTTGAATAAGGGGTTTCGAAAATAAAATTCCTTCATGTCTGTACATCAGTTTGCAGTACGTACTAGCATTCATTGATGGCACTGATCAAATTTAAGATTTTCTCTTTGTAATCACTGATCAAATTCCAACTGAACTTGCAAAGCAACTCAATAATTAGACTTATAAATATACATTTTTTGATGGTGCGTGATTTAAATGCCTCCCTTTTAACAGCTTACCGTATTCACATTATCTATCATGTTATCTACTTCTAATTATAATGGTGACAGGTGATATTCTGACCATCAATAAGGCTTATCCTCTTCTTCCTTCACCACCGCCGAAGCTAGCTCACTACTAACTAGTGACATGACGTCACTTTCCGGCGACTTATTTCTCTTCTCTTTTCCCCTTTTCCTACAAGTTGTGTTTGGTGGAGTAGCCTGTCCAGCTTCCAGTGGGAAATTCAGTATTGCTTTCTGCCCCCTCATTTTAAATGCTGCACAATCATAAGCCTTGGCAGCATCGACATCAGTATCGAAAGTACCTAGCCAAACCCGACGTCCCTTCCTGGTCGGGTCTCGGATCTCTGCAGCAAACTTGCCCCATGGCCTTCTCCGCACCCCTCTGTAATGCCTCCTCTCTTCACAAACCAACACCTTCTGCTCCATTTTCGACCCTGAAATGAACACACTCGGAGATTCCAGCTCAACAACCTCAGGTTTTACGTCATAGCTGAAGAATTCAGGGATTCGGCAATTCAGGTCAGATACGGGAGAGTGAGGTTGATACAGTTCGGGAACCTGGTAATTTTGTAGTTGAGAGAGGCCAAAATCAAGGCTACTTATAAAAGCATCAGCCGAAGTGAAGTCTCCAAGGAGGTGCTGATGAATGAACTCGAGTGTCGTTGATTCTTCAACGCTGGTCATTTCCTTGAAAACTTTTTCAAGAAACAATAAATGGAGGCGGTACTGGGTTAGAATATAATATATTTATATACAGGGAATTTGGAAATTGGAAAGAAAATATTCAAAATTCTTTGGGAAAATTACACCTAAGGTCACTAAATTATTAATAAGTTTACGTTTTGTTCACTTAACTTCAAAAAATTATAAAATAGTCATTAAACTATTTGAAAGTTTTCATTTAAGTCACTGAACTATTCAAAAGTTTTTATTTAAGTTACTGAACTTATTAAATTTTTTTTTTAAACAGTCCGGCTATCAAGCTTCAAGAAAAGTTACAATTTGACAATTGATATGGTAGATCAATACCTATCAATGAATAAACAACCATACCTTAAGTCTAAGTTGATTTGATGGTCAATATTAGAAAACAGAGAAGAAAATTATTTAGATTTTAGTTCGTAGATTAATGACATTCAAAGCTATTTCATGAAGAAAAAATGAATTGTAAAAGAGAACGGGAGGATGAGCTTTCGATTGTTGCATAGAGTGTGGACAAAGAAGGCCATACAATTGTGATTTTAATAGCCCAGTAATTTAAATAAAAATTTCGAATAATTTAGTAATAAGTTTTTAACTTTTTGAATTTGAGTTATCAAAAAATAAATATACTAATAGTTTAGTGACCTTAAGAGTAATTTACCCAAAAATTTTCCACGCTTGCAATGACTCTGGAAATAAACACAGCGTGGGTCTCACCAGAAATTTATTGTTGTTGTTGTTTTTGTTTTACCCAGTGTTTGGAGAGAGAGAGAGGATATTTGTGCACACGGGTTTTGGTTTTTTTTCACGCAAAGTTGTGTGCTGGAAAATGGATGATCTTATCCTAGGCAAATTAATTATAAAATAAAAAAAATGGGGGACCCCTTTAAAGGCGAGTTCCAAGTTGGTACTAGGCAAAAAAAAGATTGTTCATGTTTGTATCTTTATGTGTTGGGGGACCTTCCAACTTGTGTGAGGCAATGCATCCATAGCTGTGGTGTGAGCATAAAGGGGGGATGTATTGGGGGTTAACAGTTGCGACAAATTTGGAGACAAAAAACAGTGTGCAACTGGATTACTTGGGAGCCTGGAGGGCTCCACTGGCAACTAACTCTCGTAAAGGTTCTTGTCACTCTATTTGACAGCTTCATCATTAAAAATGACCAGTTGCAAAGCAATGTGATTCTCTGGCTTTTATTATTGCTGCTTCATCCCAAGGGGGAAAAAATAAAAAGGTAGCTGTCCGACTTGCAAATAAGTTATGGTAATTGTATAAATGATTGAGTGGTTAAGATTTGATCTTTGAAGTGAGTGTTTAAGGTTATTTGTTTTCGTAGTAATGAATTAAAGTTGCCTCTTTGTCTCGGTAACTAAACTATCACTACAACAAAAATGTCCTATAGCGACACTTATGGGGCGACACTTTCCTAAGTGTTGGGATAGACTGGCCAACATATACTTTGGCCAACTCTTTTATAAGGGTTGGGATATGCAAGCCTAAGGCAACGCTTAAATAAGAGTTGGCTTTGTCTAGTCCTAAGACGACACTTTTGGGGCGACACTTTCCTAAGTGTTGGGATAGAGTTGTGAACATACGCTTTGGGCAACTCTTTGTATAAGGGTTGGGATATGTATGCCTAAGGCGATGCTTGAATAAGAGTTGGCTTTTGTGTAGTCCTAAGACGACACTTTTGTGGCGACACTTTCCTAAGTGTTGGGATAGACTACGCTTTGGTCAACTCTTTGTATAAGGGTTGGGATATGTATGTCTAAGGCAACGCTTGAATAAGAGTTGGCATTTGTGTAGTCCTAAGATGACACTTTTGTGGCGACACTTTCCTAAGTGTTGGGATAGACTATGCTTTGGCCAACTCTTTGTATAAGGGTCGGGATATGTATGCCTAAGGCAACGCTTGAATAAAAGTTGGCTTTTGTGTAGTCCTAAGACGACACTTTTGTGGCGACACTTTCCTAAGTGTTGCGATAGACTACGCTTTAGCCAACTCTTTGTATAAGGGTTGGGATATGTATGCCTAAGGCAACGCTTAAATAAGAGTTGGCTTTTGTCTAGTCCTAAGACGACAGTTTTGGGGTGACACTTTCCTAAGTATTGGGATAAACTTGTCAACATACGCTCTGGCCAACTCTTTGTATAAATGTGCAATGTCCCAAATTTCTTTAATTCCGGCTTTTTTTGAATGTGTAGCACTAAAAAATTGGATTTAAAACATGAATATTCTTAAAACTTTACATCATCAGTTTGTGAATAATTATATATATATTCAAATTAAAAATGACTTAATAGTTTTGAGTGTGAATAAGATTTTTAATAAAAATGCCTCAAAAAATTAATTTAGTTTAAGGTTTAGTGTTTAGAATTTAGGGTTTAGGAATTAAAAAATCAAAATGACACCTATAAAAAATTTGAAAGTAAAAACATTGAAAATATATATGTTAAAAATGAAAAAAATTAAAATAATATTATTTAAAATAATTTTAAAGTTTTTTGGGTATATAACTGATTATTTTTTAATTGATATATTAAATAATTTCTTATATAATCGTAAAAGAGATAGTATTAATTTTAAAATATTGAATTAATTATCATTATAGTTTAGGGAATATGTTTTAGGGTTTAAGGTTTAGGAGCTACTATTTTAAGGTTTAGGGATTATGGTTTATAGTTTAAAGTTTGGGGTTTAATGTTTAGGGGTTTGGGGTTTATGGGTTAAGAGTTTATGTTTTACGATTTAGGGTTTAAGTGATAGGGGTTAAGGGGTTAGGATTTAGATTAATTAGTGTCTTTTAATTTATATATTTAATAATTTCTCATATAATTGTAAAAGAGATAATATTAGTTTTAATATATTAAATTTATGATTATAGTTTAAATTATTAAAGAGATAATAGATAAACTTTATATTTATTAAATGGTTTAGGATTTAAGGTTTACTTTAGATTTGTTAAATGATAAAATTTTATACAATCAATTAATACTTTTATATTTACAAATATTTAATCTAAACCATTTGATATATTTAAATATTAGATTTAAAAAAATGATAAAAAAAAGATAAGAGAATGATATGGATAGGTAACTATCTATTTTGGATAGGACCAAATTATAACAAATAAAAATGAAATACAAAAACTAAAATCATTTCACATCGAACATCATTAAGAACAAATATCTCTAATGAAATGGAGATTAGTCGAAAAAGAATAATATAAAATCATAATTAACGTCTTAATCTTTAATAGAAATTTGATATGTGAGAGATTGATTGCTAACATTGGATAATTCTAACTTAATAATTAATCACAACCATTCAATCATTTGTTTTCTTATTAAAATATACGATATTTACATTATTTTTTTATAAAAATCTAATTTATAAAAAAATAGTAATAAAAAATGTTTTATAAAATTACTTAACTAATAATTTTTATAAGAGCAAAACGGCGTCGTTATGTTTAAATGGAAATGATATTTAAAAACGTGGTAAAAAGAAAATAAACAACTTAAAATCCCCCGCTCTCTATTCAGATTATCTATTTCTTCCCCTAATTTTCACTAAAACCCTAGATTTATACTCACATCACTCCCGCCCCTGATTTTAAAACACAACCTTTGTTTAAATCAGTGTCTTTTTTTTTTTGTTTCCCCAAAAGGTACCGTACAATGTCGGGTTTTGGTGGCGTTTTGATCGCGAGAAGCGGTGGTGACGAGAGCCGGTTTTACAATCCTCCGCCGATGAGGAAATAGCAACAACTGCAAGCAACAGCAGCAGATGACGACGACGACGATGCAGCGACGGTAACAAAAGCCGCCGTTGATTTCGAAGGGTTCGATGGAGAAGAGAACGGATCACGAGGATTGCGCCACTTTATTGCCGTCTTCTACTTCTTCGTCATCGTCGGCGAATAATAGCAGTAAAACAAATAATGATAATTCGACGAATTTGGATCGGTTCTTGGAGTTTACAACTCCTGTTGTTTCGGCTCAGTATTTACCCAAGGTAAAAATAGGATCCCCAAATTTTGCTACTCAGGAGATTTGAATATTGTTTCTTGTTGTTTATTTTTTTAAATATTTTGGTTCAATTATATACATATTTGGGGTTCTCTGATTGGTTAAAATAATGGTCCACTGCTGTTTATATGATGAAATATGTGGAAATTTGGTTTTTAAAATGGTTAATAAATGTTACTGATTAGCTCAAATTAGTGCTAATACCAGAATTTACTTAATTTCTTTGTGAGAATTAAAATCCGGTGGTGAGTTGAGGAAATGGGTTTTATTTTATTAGTTAGAAAATGTAGGAAAATTGAAGAAGCTTTGCTAAACAACAGAAGATCAGATGGCCCAAATCATTGAAAAATGTGGAAATTTTGTTTCCTGAAGTGTTAAGCAGAATATCAAATGTTTGATTTTTGTTCTTTTGGTGAATATTATTATTGATGAAATTTTAATGCTGGTTGATATTCTTTGCAAGAATCCAAACTAATAGAAATTGAAGAAATGAGTTTTTGTTTTATTGGTCAGAAAACGCAGATAAACAACAGAAGATCAGACAATCAGCATCAGTGCAAAAATGTGGCATTATTTTTATCTGAATTTTGAAGTATTAAGCAAAATATGAAGTGTTTATTTTTATTTTTTTTAATGCTGGTGAATGTTATTATTGATGGAATTTTGATTACCTTACAGAGAAGCATAAGAGGATGCAGAGGGCAGGAGTGCGGACTGGAGTGTCCTCCACATTTTGAGATGGTAGACGCCATAGCTGAGTCTGAAGGGATTTCCATTAACAATGTTAACTTCAAAGCCCTGTTAGGAAGAGGTTCTTTTCCTCTATTTCTATTTTCTGACCCTAAAAGAAAACTTTGGGTTTCTTCAATCCTTGAATTACTTTCTCTGATGTTAAAGTTACGGTCTTTAGTATGCCTTGAACTATTGAATATTATAGCAATGGCTGTTTGCTACGTACGCATTTCTTGGTGCTTCATGGAATTAGCAATGGGCATTATAGGATCCCTCGAATTTGGTTTTGGAATTTTTAATTTTTACATTGAATTACATTGGTTATCTGGTTGGTTGCTTATAAACACCAAGAAACTTGGGAAATCAAATTGAGACAAAAAAAAGAAGAAGAAGCAACTTTTGATACGTTATCAAATGATTTTTGGGTTAGTTTTGATTTCTTAAGGTGTTTTTGAATACTTTGTTGTCTTTGCTCAACTCACCTGTCTTATGTATTACGCAAATCTTGGGCAGCTTCATCTTTCTCTACTAAAAACGGCACAGGGTCATCCTATGGTAAGAACATTTACATTTCCTCGTATGCATCTACATATGGTTGAAAAAGTTTTCTTCGGTAATTGAATTTTAAAACGATTGTGTTTTTGTGTCCATGTTTCTTAGTTCTGTTTGCTAATAGTTGGTGAAACTGAAAAATGGGGAGACATATAATGGACATTTGGTCAATTGCGACACTTGGATGAACATCCAATTGGTACCATTTAGTGCTTAGTGCTTTGATATCCATGATGCCTTTTGGTTGTTTCTAACCATTTGTGGGTTACCATTAGTTCTAATTCTATCAATACTTACCATCATTTAAAGAATAATGTCAACTTACTTGCTTTATTTATGCAATTTGTTACAAAATTGCCATTTAGTTCTCTGTTGTGTTTATATTCTCCATGATAATGGGTTGTGGTCATTTAGTTCTGATGTATGTACACAACTATATGAGAAAGAGCTCTTGACAGAGAAATCATATCTCCATATACATGGGGTTGTTACTTGCTAAGGCTACATGATTTAAATAAATATTACATAATTTCTAAATAACTTTGTTTTTCTTCTATTTAATATAGGTTGCAGGTGACTGGTTTCAATGCTGAGCAGCTAGCAGTTGTTGCTGTAAGTTTTTGTTGATTTCATGTCTACTTGGCCCTTTGTTTACTTTTAAGATAACACACGGATTGGTTGGTAAATCATAAGAAATGTCTAATTTTAATTCAGAGAACATATTTGATATACAATAGCCTTACTAGTAAAAAATAGATGATATCCCCTAATCGTGCGTCTCACCTAAATGGTTTATAGGGGCTTTGTGAATGGCGAGACATTATTGCTCGCGCAGAGGATGAAAGTACTGGTTATGTATTGCCAAACAAGACGCTTCTTAAAATCGGTAGGAACTTTCTTGTTTTTATCAATTTCCAGTATATTTATCCTCTTTTTTCATACTGCTTATTGGTATATTTCCTGAAGCACCTTTTGTTTTCCTTACTGCTAAAAGTCAAGCAGATGCCTGTAGCTGCTCACAAGTTACGTCAATTGTTGAAATATAGACACCCATAAGTGGAACGAAATCTTGGTGCAGTTGTTAGCATCATCAGGCATGCTATGCAAAATGCTGTTGCATTTGAAGCTGCTGCTCAACATCTTAAAATGGGACATATGCTAAATGTAAGATTACTTACACTGATTTGACAACCCTGATTGTATTGTTATAATGTATTTTGTTAAATCTGTTCTATGTGTTATTATCTCATTTTTCTTTTAGTCATCAAATGAGTTGTGAATTGTGATCATTGTCCAGAAGTAAAAATGAAAGCTTTTTGAGTTGTAGTAGGCTGTTTGTATGACTTATAAAACAAAATCAATCAAGTCAATCATAATGTTAACATAGGAAAGCTACAAACATGAAATATGCTAATTGATTGATTCAGTTTCATGAAGTCTGATAAAATGTCATCGAATAAGCCTATAAGCCTTAGAAACTTTATCTTAGTCCCGAGAATGGGTTGATACAATGATGATTACCATTCTTTGTGCTACTTCCTCATTACTGTTTATTTCATTGAACTTACAATTGATTGGAATATGTTGATTTTATAATTACTATCTGTTAAGATGACTGTCAGGTTTCTACTGTGCAGGCATCAAAACAACATATAGCAGCTAAAGAGGGAGCTGAGGTCTTAATTCCTGTGACTCCTACAGACTTGAAAACTGCAAATGATAGAACAAGAATCATAGATGATGCTGTAGTAGGACCTGATGGGATAAGTGCACAATCTGCTTCTCTACAACATAAACATGAATCGATCAAGATTGGAAGTAGTATTACTGAACTTGACAGAGACAGAAAACAGTGTATTCTAATTGTTGGATCAATTTTTGTACTGAATATTCAATATTTATTTTAATTTTAATTTTAATTTTATATTTTTTAGTTGTATTTAAAGCACAATTCCTATTATCATTATTCACTGTAAATATTTATAAAAATATATTGATATTGAAATAATAAAAAAAATTACATTATACGTGTCTATTCCAACCTTTTTCTAAAGTTGCTTTATACAAGGTCTATCCTAACATTTTTAAAAAGTTGCCTTAGACAGGTCTATCCCAACCTTTTGTAACGGTTGTCTTAGACAAGATCTATCCCAACTTTTTCTAAAACGTTGCCTTAGATAAATTCTATCTCGACTTTTTTTATGGTTGCCTTAAACAAGCTCTATCCCAACCATTTTAAGGTTGCTTTTAAATGAGTCTATACCAACCCTTTTTAAGAGTTGCCTTAGACAAGGTTTATCGCAACTTTTTTAAAACGTTGCCTTAGATGAGGTCTATCGCAACTGTTGTAAAGGTTAGCTTAGACTAGTCTATCCCAACGTTTTTAGGGTTGCCTTAGACATGTCTATCACAACATTTTTCAAAAGTTGGCCTTGACTAGATCTTTCCCAACGCTTTTTAAGAGTCGTCATTGACTAAGCTTTTCACAACCCTTCAATAAGGGTCGGCTTAGGTTGACTTATCGCGACGCTTTTACAAAAGCGTCGCCATGCCTATCCCAACTGTACCAAAGACGACTATTTTGGAAGCGTCGGACAAAGCGTCGCCGAGCCTATGCCAACGCTTTTTGCGTCGTCTTAGGTCAAAAAAAGTGTCGCCGTAGGGTTGTTTTGTTGTAGTGTATGAGCTTCAATGCTCAAAGAAAAAGTGAAATATAACCTATAAATGAGTTTGGAAAAAAAAAATAAAGATTTTTTTAGAAAATGATCGGGTTTCAAGTAAAGTTTTTTTAGCTTGGGTCCAACTCGAATTTGTAAAAAGAAAAAAAATGTTATTTCTCCACTGTTTTGTTATTATTTTTTTTATTGTTTTACTATCATTTTACTATTACATTATTACTATTTTATTATTATTATTTGGATATTGTATGACTCTTATTTTGTCGTTAATTATATTACTATTTTAAAGGCATTTGTTTATTAAGTTGCACCTATCTTAATGTTATTTAAATATAAATATTTTTTAAAATTTATTTTGAATTTGTTGAAAATATTTATTTTAATTTTTTAGTGTGTTTGATGTATTATATTTTTTAAAAAATATAAATAATATAAAAATTTTAATACGATAAAACTCAAATTTTAATATTTTTGTTCAAGCCGAATTTAAATAAAATTTTAAATCAAATCAAATCTAAACCTATTAAACAAATCTACAATTTCGTTAACATCCAACTCAAACTTGATTAGACCCGGACATGAAGAGGTTTACGTATCCGAATCTACAACAAAATAAAAACCAAGGTGTGTCGGGTCCTAAATGCAGAGTGATGATATGAATGATCGATAAAGCTGATATAAGGGGTCGACCTCGGCCATATCATTCGCCAATCCATTAACCATTACAAACTAAATCTCTCTCATCCAATCCAATATCTCTCACGTGTCACATGAATTAATGCCCCTTCACTCCCATTTGCCCACTTGCATACTTTTACAAATTTCATAATCATTTTATTATTATATTTAAGTAAATCATAAAATTATGATTAATTTTAATAATAAATTAAAATCTAATATCACTAAAATATTATGAATAATTTTAGATGATGTTTATACATGGTTATTAAATTAGATGATGTTATTTCAAAGCTACTTATGTGCATACATCATATATGTGTTTATACATGGCTATTAAATTATAGGATGTTATTTTTATTGAGTGACATCAATTGATGAGAATATAATTATTAGAGTTAAACATTTTTTTTATATTGAACCTTTTTTCTCCTTCAAAACATTTTTCACATTTTATACACTTATCATAATAGTAATTATATTTTAATTAGATGACATTAAAATTAAATATATTAATCTCTAAAATATTCCCAATTTTTAGTTACCAATTAATTAATCTCACTTTATTTTTTCCTTCTATAAATATCCCAATCTCTCTTTCTAAATTAAGTCCCTTATTAGTTTCTTTCTTTTCATATTTGGTGTTCTTTGCTTACAAATTTGGTATTGGATCGAAGCCAAGTCTCAAATCGTAAATTGCATAGAATGAACGAGATTAGTCTGTGTGAGTATAGCTTTTCTCATCAATATCCTCGAACTCCAAGCTTTACTTGTCTTAACTGTTGCCTGACGGAACGATGGGGCGATTTGCCCTTGAAAGTCGATGACTCTGAGGACATGCTTATCTACAACTCCCTTCACGAAGCTCTTAATTTTGGTTGGTCTCCTTCCGATTCAACGCTGCCAACTGCCAGTAAAGACGAGCCTGAGGTGTTGACACCAGTAATCAAACTGAACCCCATCGGATCGACTCAACCCGTAGCTGCTGCAACAACTCAAATGTTATTCGGGACTGCTTTCATGGGAATAAGCAGTGAAAACGAAACCGCTTTTTTTATGGGAAAACAAGAAAAGTGCTTTAGGAATGGGAATCAAATAGTAGCTAAGGGGAGGCATTACAGAGGAGTAAGGCAAAGGCCGTGGGGGAAATTCGCGGCGGAGATAAGAGACTCAGCTAAGAACGGGGCAAGAGTTTGGCTAGGCACGTACGAGACCGCCGAGGAAGCTGCTTTGGCTTATGACCGAGCGGCTTTTAAAATGCGTGGTTCCAGGGCTTTGCTTAATTTCCCGCATAGGATCGGCAACAATGAGCCGGCACCCGTCAGAATCACGGCTAAGCGTCGGGAAAATGAGCCTTCTTCGTATAATACACCTTCGCCTAAGAGAAGGAAAAGTTTGGTTACTAAACAAACCGAGTTAGAGAGAGACATGGGGTTGACTGTGTTTCAATTGGGACATCAAATGGGCCTAATGCCACTTGGAGAACAGTTATTGGTGAATTAAAATTTCTTATCTTTTATCTGTTTATTTGTTGTACGTACTAAGAGGATGAAAAGTAGTAATAGACATTTCACCAAAAAAAAAAAAAAAAAGTAGTAATAGACAGAACCATTAACTTTTGAGTGCACTTTTTTTTTTCCCCTCTGAGAGGATAAATAAAACCTATGAACCGAATGTTTTTGAAAAAAAAATTATTAGGTGTAATCTCTTATAAGAAAAAAAATAATCTATGAAGGGTCACATACATTTTAGTTTGGGTGGATAAAGTGGAGCATTACTTACCATAATTTACCAAATAATAAATAATGGCAATAAGAAGTAAGAAATTGGAGCCACTTAATTAAAACTATAGCTTTGTACTTTTATCAACCAAAATGCAATAATTACATCACATGAATCACAATTTCACACACACAAAAAATAATAATTACATATCCCCATCATAAGTCAATTAACCAAAGACAATTCATGAGTTGACGTACGAATAAACTTAAGAAATTAAAGAGAGCTGTGATAATGTTAGCGATATAGACATGTAGCTTATTATAAGTTACCAAAATTATATGCAAAATTTAACAAAGATGTTTTCTATTTATTTTAGGGTTGACAAACAAGTTGCAAAGATAACATGAAGATCACGTACTTGTAGACCATGTCTGATTTTACAAATATTTTAAAATACGATGAATGAATGATAAAACCGATTTATTAATGTTTATCACTTATTAGTGAATCTAAACTATAACTTTTTAACTACAAACCAGTGAAGTGATAATACTATGTAAGGAATGTGTTTTCCGTTGCTATAGAAAATCAAGTTAAATTACGTTAGCAAAAATGCTTTTATAGATATTTTTAGATGTCGGCTTTAAACAAGAAAACAGAAAAGGGTCATTGTTGTTGAATAAATATGTATAATTAGAATTAGAATTTTGAAAATGGGAGCCATATGGGAAGAACAAAACTTTGAAAAAACCCAACGCTTAATTGCAGTCAACTATGAAATTAGGGTTATGAAAGGGATTAAATTTGAAAAGAAAAAAAAAAAGGAACAAAATTCTGCTTCGAAAAATTCAACCAGAATTTATATATATATATATATATATATAACACATTATACTTGTTTTGGTCTATCCGCCACGTTAAAGA
Source organism: Gossypium australe (assembly GCA_005393395.2). Classification (NCBI taxonomy): domain Eukaryota; kingdom Viridiplantae; phylum Streptophyta; class Magnoliopsida; order Malvales; family Malvaceae; genus Gossypium; species Gossypium australe. The sequence continues at coordinate 4,447,584 of CM016624.1, read as the reverse complement.
TTAAGAAATAAGAAAACATTTACATGAATCATTTTTCTTGCTTTTTTTTTTTTTCATATAAAACTAAAAAGATTGACATATAAATATATAATGATGAATTATATTTAACGTTCATTACTTCAAGCCCTGGGTATTTTCCTATATCTTCCTGCGACAAATGGAGGATTCGGCCGGAGCCGGACCCAACGACCGGCGTATTAGCTATTAAACTAACATATAAAGTACAAATATTGTTGGTGAAATTTTTTAGATTCCCCATAGTGTGAAAAGTGTGTATTTATTTATACAATTATTTTTTAAAAGTTTTACTACATTTTATAATACGCTTCTCAAACTCTTAATCTATTAGTGCATCAAATATTCTCTTCTATATTCATAGGTGAATCTAAGGAGACTGGCAAGGCCCTGCCCCCAAATGGAAATTTGTTATTTAGGCTCTTTAAAATTTTTTAAAATTTTACAATAGTAAAAATAAAATTACACTTTGGCCCTCTTAAAATTATAAAAATTCGATTTAATCCTTTAAAAATTATAAAGATATAGACTATAAAAAATTAAAATTTCATTTGTCCCCTAAAAAATTATTCTGGCTTCACCCTTGCCTATATTATTTAGTATAAGGGTAAGTATTTGGTACACTGACGGTGTACTTTTTTTATTCTATAAACAGTCTTAAAAATTTGACATGTGTCTTTTTTTTTAATATTTTACTATACCTTATAGGACATTTATTAACCTCCTGACCTAATTTCCACTAAAAATATACCAAATAATTTCCCTTAATATAATACTTTTGTTAAATTAATTCTTTTTTTACTTTTTAACAGTACATTTTAAATAACAATTTTAAAAAAAATAAAAGGGAAATACTTTTTTTTTGCCACCAAACGTCAAGGCTAACCAAATGGAATTATAGTTGGATATAAATATCTTTATCATATACTTATTGAGTTTATCATTAATATTGAATATTTTCGTAGAGGAACTGCTAATAATAAGTTTTAAGTAAGTAAAAAGAAGAAGGAAATTTTAACATTAATATGATGTACCACATACAGAAAAGACAAAAGGATTGTTTCATTGTTATCATTAATATTTGATAGGTAACTAAAAAATATATAATCCCAGAATTCATTTGGTGGGTTGAAAGTTGAAGTTAGGGAGCACTGCAATATTTTTTATTTCTGCTCTTTGCCTAACCCGCCCAAGGGGCAGGAAAAGATCCCATCAAAGTACCTAAATGCATCCTACATAAAATCTCCTTTAATTATATGTATTTTTACAACTGAAAATTAAGGCTAGAACCGTAAGCAAAATATGAAAGGAATAAACTAAGATCCACCATGGTTTCACACGTATCTCAAGCTTAAAGCCTTACACAAATAACTTTGATTTGTCCTTTCCTAACATTTCATAATTGATCTCTCTTTGTACCCGGCAATAATGATTGATTTCGAAAGCAATTTCGTTATGTTTCAAAATCACAAATTTGTATAGAAAAGTAGAAGCCAATGAAAGCTGCCTTCCACAATCTCCTTTGCATTTTACTATTGACTTTGAAACTGCTAAGAGCTCATCATACTTTAGAAGCACTTTTGGATCAGTTAGTAAAATCCTTCTCTTCCAGTTAGTAAGTAATCACGGCAGATTCTAGAAAAGTTTGCAATTTTCTTTTTTCAGAATTGGATTTGATGTATTTTGAATTTCATCTTACACGGTTCCGATGGTTTATCTTGTACTAATTATGTTTTTGTATAATTTATTTTGTACAATTCCGATTGAACCGATCGGTGCGCACCATTCTGATCAATTCCAGTCGCACTGACATGAATAATATTAAAAAAATATAAAACTTTTATGGTCCCAAAAAGAAGTAGACTTTCTTTGGTGTTTACCGACTTCGTCTTCAAGAAATGAAATGGCATCACAGAACTTCTCAGTTTAAGGTAATTATTGCATACTGAAGTTCATTGTAACCCTCTTCCAATAGAAAAAACCGTTCCAGCCACCATTACTGTGACCGGTTAGCATGGCGGAAGTTGCAATTCCCTCTGTTGCAGAAAGGCTAGCTGATATATTGGAAGAAATTGATTTTCACACAGATGATAGAAAACAAGTGGAGCGTCTACAAGAGGAATTAGTTCTGACGAGATGTTTCTTAAAGGATGCAGATGGAAAGCAAGATGATGATGAGAGAGTACGCAACTGGGTATCTGACATCAGAAATGTTGCTTATGATTACTTGAATGAGCTAACCGATAGTAACATGGTTCAAGTAGCCAAATGGTGTCAACAACAGAGTTAAACAATGTTGTCTTCGTGATCTACTACGAGACCTATCCCTCTCAAAGGCCAGAGCTGAGAGCATTCATGAGATTCAAGGCTGTCAAAATCACCAGCCTTCAGCAAAATCTCGTCGTCATCCGGCACCGGGTATCTCCCCTTCGAGTTGATTAAAAGACACATTAAAATATGTAAGGTAACGTAGTTTTTACAAGGATTTTGGAATTTCTCCGGACAGGTTGTTACGAAGAGATCCAATAATTCCAAGGCCACAGCCCAACCAAGGAATTCTGGAATGGGACCATGCAATCTATTTACTGCCAAAGAGATGTAAACTAGATTTTTCAGTTTCTCAATACTGTCTGGGATGTGGCCTGATAATATTTGACAAATCAATTTCGACCAAAGATCCAATTCCTGATGGGAGAGACCCCTATAAAGTGTAAATACTATTATATTAGATGATGAGTAATTATTTGATACTCCAACAAATTTTCTAGACTTCACAAATTGATTAATTGTGTGAACATTATCACATTTATTTATATAATTATTTTTTTATTTTTCTATTACACTCTATATTACATTTATCAAATCTTTAATCTATTTGTGGAGTTTAAAAAATTTTACATACAGTGCATAAAATATTTTTCATTATATTAGTAGAAAATTGACATGTGTTTTTTTCTTTTAGTAACACTTGTCAATCCTTAATTTTGATTGTGAAATTTAAAAACTCTACTAAGAATATATCAAATAATTTTACTTGATGTAATGCTTTTGTTAAATTAAAATAGTTTTTTTTTTTTACTTTTTAACAGTATATTTTAAATAACAAATTAAGAAAATAAAAGGAAAAGACCTTTTTTTTTTCTGCCACCAAACGTGAAGGCTAACCAAATGGAATTATGGTTGGATATAAATATCTTTATACCCATATACCTATTGAGTTTAATTATCATTAATATTGAATACTTTTGTAAAGGAACTGCTAATAATAAGTTTCAAGTAAATAAAATTTAACATTAATATGATGTACCACATGCAGAAAAGACAAAAGGATCATCCTACATAAAATCTTCTTTAATTACAAGTGAAAATTAAGGCTAGAACCGTAAGCAGAATATGAAAAAAATAAAGTAAGGCCCACCATGGTTTCCCACATATCTCAAGCTTAAAGCTTTGCACAAATAATTTTGATTTCTACTTTTCTAACATTTCATAGTTGATCTCTCTTATACCCCGGAATAATGATTGATTTCGAAAGTAATTTCGTTAAAATTCAAAATTGCAAATTTGTATTGAAAAGTTGAAGCTAATGAAAGCTGTCCATCCCACAATCTCCTTTGCATATAATTTTACTATTCACTATGAAACTGCTAAGAGATCATCATACTTTAGAAATACTTTTGGATTAGTTAGTAAAATCCTTCGCTTCCTGTTAATAAGTAATCGCGGCCACATTCAAGAAAAGTTTGCAGTTTCCTTTTCCAAAATTGGATTTCACGTCATTTGGGTTTTATTTTGTACAGTTGGTATGGTTTATCTTATACTAATTTATTTTGTATAATTTCAATTATATAGATAAGTGCACAATCTATTTCAGTCACATCACTCGATGCATGAATGATATTAAAATATATAAAATTTTTAATTATTTATTATTATGCTGGAAGCTTAATTAAAATATATTAACTAATAAAAAATATTATAATAAAAAGTGAAGTTTACTTTTTAAATATTTTTGGGATATGCTTTTACATTTAAAATATAATAATAATTCCACTTACCCGGTAATCAAAGAAAAAAAAATCCTCAATCATCTTTCAGTTTTTTTGAATAAAAAATTCCCTCACTCTTGGGCTTTTTTTTTTTTTTTTTTTTTGAATTTAGTAAAGGTGAATTTTTGTTTATGGAATTTATTAATAAGTATTTTATATACATGTATTAAATTTATTTTTAAAATATCGATAAATTTAAAAGATATATCAAAACAGACCAATACCAATATCAATATTAATTCTAATAAAAAATAATACATTTATCAATACAATAAATACCTTCATCTCATCTCATTTTATTTTTGCCACCATTCAGTCAAATATATATACATGTATATATTTATCATCTTAATTCAAAATTTCAAGAATTTAATAAGAACATGATTGAAATTGAACAAAAAAAAAAAAGGCCAAGAAAATAAAAAACACTAACATTACCACCAATCAAGCAATATAATTCGTACAAGCTAAATTGTAGAATTTGATTCAATATCAGACGGACCCTGAAATATATTCCTGTAACTATGTAAATTATGATTTGTATTTCGGATTTTAGTTTTGATCTCTTTCAAGTAAGGTTGCAGCAGTGTGGAATATGCGGCAGAGTAATCCAGCCCTTCCATTTCATTTCCTCCGCAGGCCCTATCGCGGTAAATGTTTCCATCAACAGAATACCAAAACAAATGTTTCAACCATACGAGCTCTTTTTCAACTTGCCTCATACTCTTTCTCTCATTAGGTAACTCTGAAGTGCAGCAATAAATCAATCTCAGGATCGTACGTAAAAATCTTGTAGTCGGTGTTGCAGTAGCGGTGAAGCCTTCTTGATCAGTCTGCTGAAAATCGAGGCCTGTGATTTTGTCTTCCGATTGTAATGAGTCACAAATCCAGCTCCTCCAGTTCATTTCTTCCGTTGGTCTTAATATGGTAAATGTTTCCATCAATAGAATACCAAAACTGTATACATCAGTTTTTTCGGAAACATTTCCAGTTGATTCATACTCTGCATGGAAGGTAGTAATAATAGGAATTATGAACATTGTATCCATACTTGAAAACATTATAAAGAACTAAACCCAAGAAATTAGATCACCTGGTGCTATATAACCAGGAGTTTCTGTCATTGTAGTGGTTATTGTTTCAGCACTCCCTTTGTCTAAGAATTTGGCAATGCTGAGGCCACTTATGCGAGCAACCTGCAACATCCCCCTCCAAACCAAAAATGAAAATTGAGTACATATCAACATCATATATTCTTAAGATTAATCACATTAGCATGCAATGCAATAGACAGTATAAGTTACCATATCCTCATCTAGCAAGACATTGGTGGGGTTTAAATTGCAGTGAATGACACGCATAGAATGAAGGTAAGACAAAGCAGATGCCACGTTAATCATTATATCGAGCCTTTGCTGAAAGTTGAAGATATTCATGCCAGGGTGTAGATAGTTTTGGAGAGACCCGTTGGGCATATATTCTACCAACAAGGCGTTGAATTCATTGTCACTGCAATATGCCAGGACTCTAACAATATTCCGATGACGAATAAATGACAATGCTTGACAGTGAACTTCAAAACTTTTTAACCCTCTTTTCTGTAGATTAAAATTCTTTATTTCAACAACGTGGTCTTTCCAACTTCCTCTGAACACTGAGTTAGATTTCCCCGAGTAGAGCATATTTATTTCACTAAATCCATCTATTGCTACCTCAAACTCTCCAAACAGAATCCCAGGATGCAATGCCCTTTGGATTTCTTCTATCAATTTAGCATCTGTTAGAAAATGTGATTTGATCCGATGGAGCTCGATGTCAACTTCTGCCATAGTCTTCCTCTCAGAAAATGAGTCTGCAGTACAAAAACATGCAAGTTCCATGATTGATTTTATACATCTTGCTTTGGCTGCTACGTCTTCCTGATCACGTTGCAGCAAAGTGACATCAATAATTCTGTCCACTGCATGAGGTAATGACTCAAATATCCAGCGCCTCAAATTCATTTCCTCATTAAATATATCATCTGTGGGCTTCTTTCCAGTGAATGTTTCCATCAGTAGAATACCGAAGCTGTAGACATCTGTTTTTTCAGATACAATTCCACTCAATCCATACTCTACAGTTTAGTACATTGAGTCAATAACAATTAGCTTTCAAAATACAAACCACAGAGAAATCACGCACATAAATCAAAATTCAAATATAACATTAGTACCTGGTGCCATGTATCCAATAGTGGCCATGGTCCCTGTTTGCACTGCAGCATCTCTGCCATCTAGGAGTTTGGCAATGCTGAAATCACTTACACGAGCAACCATGTCTTCATCCAGTAGGACATTGCTAGGTTTCAAATCACAGTGAATGATATGTTCTGAATGAAGGTAGCTCATAGCTGATGCAACTTCTATCATTATATCAAGTCTTTGCAAGAGATTCAAAAAGTAATTGTGAGTGTAAAGCCACTTATCCAGGGTTCCATTGGGCATGTATTCTAGCACCAAGGCTCTAAAATCATCATCACAGCAACTGTACATGAGTTTGACAAGATTAGGATGACCAACTTTGGTCAGTAAATTAGATTCAACCTTGAAACTCCTCAATCCTCTTTCTGGATTCAAATTGAAAACCTTTATGGCAACATTCTTCTCCTCTTTCATTGTTCCCTTGTAAACGGAACCGGAACTTCCAGTGCCTAGGAGGTTACTTTCGCTAAATCCATCTGTTGCTAACACAATTTCTTGGTACAGAATTGTTCGATTTGTTTTTAGGAGTGGATCCTTTTCCTTTTCCAGGCAGTGTTTTATCACCTTGTATATCAGTGATAGGATACAAATTGATGCAATTTCGGGTAACAGAATCCTTTTAAGAAGCGTTTTCCATGATCTTTTACCTGTTCTGCAATGCCGAACTTGCAATCGTGCTGCACCGCAAAGTGCTTTGTTCATCAAATAAGATTGGGCTGTGAAGTTAGCAAAGGATCCCCCACCAGGTATCTCCCCTTCGAGTTGATTAAAAGACACATTAAAATATATAAGGTAACGGAGATTTTCCAAGGATTTTGGAATTACTCCGGACAGGTTGTTACGAGAGAGATCCAAGAATTCCAAGGCCACAGACAAACCAAGGAATTGTGGAATGGGACCTTGCAATCTATTTACTGCCAAAGAGAGGTAAGCTAGATTTTTCAGGTCCTCAATACTGTCTGGGATGTGGCCTGATAACTGATTATTTGACAAATCAATTTCGACCAAAGCTTTCAGATCTCCAATTTTCATAGGAATAGGGCCAGTAAATGAGTTATCAGCCAAGTCTAACAAAGTGAGTTTAGATGCATTAGCGATGGAGCTAGGGATGGTTCCCTGAATTTTATTTCCCCGAAGTTGAAGCTCAAGAAGATTTGGAAGGAATAGGCCAATCTCTGATGGTATTGCACCTGCCATAAATAAAACGTACATGCCCAAGTCAGAGTCACAAGATTTGCTTTCACTGAATTCTGCACTTTCTACTAACATTGTTACTTGAGCTTTCATTAGAAAGTTAACCATTAATTAATGGAGCTATTTCTAGAAAAAAGCCTTAATTTCTACCAAGGGGACTGAATGAAATACACAATACTATAACTTTATCATAGTCAACATGATGCAACCTTCCTAAAACAGGCAATAGCTGATTCTATATCCCAAAAAGAAGCCAGGTTCTGTTCATCCCCTACACAAAAGATCACATACGAACTTACACTGCTTGTTTCTATCTGTACTTTTACAAGATATGCGAAATGGATGAGATATTACGCCTTGCAATAATGCAAATGAGTTTCTATCAGTGGAAGATTTCCTAAGTCATTTATGCCACCTCCATGGAAGAGGATGCATACGACATACATATGTACACTCAGAATCGGGCGTGAGTTTCAAATATGGGTATGCATCTCACAAGGGCATTTCTTCATTTTTGTTTTTCAATTGTGTCCATGTATTTAGAAGGCCGTATCCTCGGACAAATTCCCAAAAATGTGTTGAACATACTTTAAAAAAAATTGAAGAGTCCATGCAACATAGCAATAAACTCCTCAAGTCCAAGCTAAATTACTTGAGCCCCCCACTCTGGCACTGGCCATCAATTTGATCAACCGGTATAAGAAAAAATGTTGCAGTTAATTCAACCCATTTCAAGATGGTGCTTTCTTTTGCCACCCAGGCAAACAAACAGGTTTCTAAACCTAGCTTAGATAAGTACTATGATATATACCTTCCAAGTTGTTGTCCCTGAAGTTTATTGTCTTGAGTGATGAACAGTTACCAATACTGCTTGGAATGCGACCTACATTAAAACAATTACAAAGAAATATCTAGGTAAACTGAATGTTAAAAACGGAAATAATGAACTGTGCCTATAGATTGACAAGATAAATCATCTCATGAAACACTACCGTTAAACTGAAAAATGATATAGAAAAATAAGAAGAACAGTTCATTATTAGGTATGATTTTGATCCATTCATTTCATGTGGTCATGACTCCATATCAATATCATCAATTTTTATAATATGAGTTAGATAATGGATCATTTTGATGCCTTGTACTACAAGAAGGGTTCATCAAAAAAGAAGAATCAAATTTTTAAAATATTTTTTACCATCAATCTTAGAAGCTAGAGATAACAACTTAAAATGAAGCTACTTTCAAGATATAAAAGTAAATTTTATGACCAGTTTAAAAAAACCTGCTACTAGTAAAAATTACAACTAATTAGTTAGTTTTACAGATAATGGTAAAGGTCCTAGTAGATGAATTCCTGAAGTTCAAAGCTTATTGACTATCGGTATTAAGACTAAAAATGGTCTGATTCAAATAGGCAATCAGGCATACCTTCAAAGTTGTTAGTGCTAAGATCCAAGTCCTTGAGCATGGTCAAGTTCCCAAGATTTATAGATATGTTTCCTGTGAAACTGTTAGAAGACAAAGACAGTTCTTTTAGCTGTCGGCAGTTGAACAAACTGCTTGGGATCTGTCCATAAAGCTGATTCCCAGAGAGATAAAGCTCCTTTAATTCTGGAAGACGGTTGGCCATGTCTGCTGGAAGATTACCACCTAGCCTATTGTGGCTAAGATCAATTATTTGCAGTGAAGACAAATTAAAAATGGTAGAATCAATGGAACCTGAGAGCTTATTGTAGCTCAAATCGATCTTCTTCAATGAAGTTATGTTGCCTAAAGCTGATGGAGTTGTACCTACAAAATAGTTTTCCATGTTTAGAACCATGAACCATGTTGGCAGGCAGGCTCCTCACAGTTCAAGGAGTTGAATCCAGGGTCTACTCTTTTCAAGGTACAAAACTAACTGGGTCGGAAAAGAACCATAAAAGTGTGTAATAGCCTAATAGGTTACCAATTGGAGGGAGGGTGCCATCTAGACCCATGGAAGAAAGGCTCAAGGCTACGATCCTCCGGGGTTGGCCACCACAAATGACACCAATCCAATTACAAACTGAAGTAGCTGTTGTCCAGTTGTTTGTCAAGACATTTGGAGATTCAGGACTGATATAGGCTTTCAAGGCAAGAAGAGCAGATGACTCATCAGAATTTAATGAATAAACATGTGCTATAAACAACATCAAGAAGTGGGCTGATACCAGCCTTGGAAAAGAATAGATTCCCATGACTGACACCGGAACAGATTGATAAACGGACTATTATAGAAATAAAGATCTTAAATATATGAAAACCTATAAATTTTTGGGCTATTAAAAGGAAAATAAATTCAGTAACAATAAAAACCAAGAAGCCTGCGACAAGAAAAACCTCAACATATATTACGTAATATTCTTTCATTAAGGCACAGGTTTTCTGTTCTTAATGGTTTGACACTATGTTGACGTAAATGAGTGGAAATACCGGCACCACTTTCAGGGTAAATGACTGGAAATATCGGCAAAGCAATAACGCACAAAGAACAAAAATTAAATTACTACTTTATTTTGTTTGAATAGAATTTTTTAAATTTAAAATCACAATTGGTTTATTAAATTTGTCTAAAAATATTTAGTCAGTTTCTACTTAATTAATATTTAAATTTATTTTGTTCATAAATACTATAGTTAATTTGTGTTTGTATTGATGTAATACTTATAATAGGTCCAATTTGTCCGGGCCTTAAATAGACTAAACAAATAAAGAAACAAATAATTAATAGTCTTTTTTCTTACAAGTTCAAAAATAAAAAATAAATATAACCCAAAATTACAAGGCCTGACAGGCCCAACAACTTTAAAAATTTTCAAAAAGCCAAAAACCCTAAGGTCTCTGGCGCCGTTTCTCCTCGGCCCCGTCGCCCACGTCCCGTCCTGAGGTCTGTCTGCAACCTTGCACCGAAATGGAAAAATTTCTTCTTCGCCTCCGACAACGCCTGCAAAAAAGCAAAAACAAGGACAACAAAAACGAAAGCAAAAACAGAGACTACGCAAGCAACAGTGGCTAAACAAACAAAAGCAAAATATTGTCTCTTCGGCTATAAAAGCCACAAAATCATCGATGTGTTTTTTTACATAGAATATATTAATCGAAAAAGAATTCAACGTTGAAAAAAGGTGATTTATTTTCTGTTATATATTTTATTTTTTTATTTTTTATTTTAAGTATAGCATAAAACAAAAAAGGAAACTTACCATTCTCGTGGCGCCGTTGCCGTGAGTGAACTGGTTTGTTGCCCTCGAGGAGAAACGACCCATCTCCGTCGAAGGAGAGAGCGTGAGAGGGATACCTTAGGCCAAAACCCTTTTTTTTCTTTTTATTTTTTTTAAAAATATATAGAAAGGGAACCACCCTATGATGTAGGCCCTTTTAAAAAAAATAAAAATGTAATCTTTTACTCCGACCATGGCGAAGCCACGGCCATGGCCGGATACTGGGCTATACCCAAAGAGAGAGAGAGAAAAAAAAAAGGGAGATTTCTTTGTATTTTTAAAAAAAAAAGTGGCTGAAATGAAGTCGTTCAGATTTTTTTGTATTTATACGACCTCTATACGACGTCGTTTAGGGCAGGCTTCTGAAGCCCTAAAACAACGTCGTTTCCCTGCCTTCAACCCGCGCTTTGACCCAACCCAACCTAGGATCCGCACGTTTTTTTGGCTGATGGTCTATTTGCGCGATGGGCCCTTCCGCTTTTGAAGCTTAATTCAATTGGGTCATATCCTCTTTTTATTGTTTTTTTTAATTTTGCCATTCATTTTTATGTTTGATTCAATTTGGTCCTTAGACCACTTGGGAAGGCGAACACCTGAAACGGTGTCGTTTCAGGCCAACCCGACTCACCTGGGGGGGATCCGCGTGTTTTGATTTAGAAGGGGTATTTGCGCAGTTAACCCCTCCTTATTTTATTTAGTTTTTAATATAGTCCTATTCTTATTTTTTTACTTTTTTAAATTTGTCTGCATAATTTTGTTTTCGTTCCATTTAGGTCCTTAGTGAAATGGCACACTTTGGGGACTTGGAATAATTTCCCATTTAGTCCTCGTTCTTTTACGCGCATTTTATTTAGACCCTATTTTCTTTTTTTTTTTCTTTTTAGATTCAGCCTCAGTTTTATTTTTATTTATTTATTTTTATCCTTATTTATCTAATCATTTACTATAATTTAGGCTCTTAATTTTGTTTCGTTTCCGATTAAATCCTGTGTTTATTTAATATCAATTTTTTATAGATTTTATATGTATTATTTTTATCTATTTATTTATTTGTTCACATATATATTCTTTATATTTTTTTACTTCTTTTGTTTTTTTAAATTCATATTATTTCTTAATTTCTTTATTTGCACATTTCGCTACTATTATTATTACTTATGTTAACTTTATGTTAGTTATTAGTATAATTATTGATAATATTATTATTATATTGTTATTTCTTATTTATTTATTCCATCATCATTATAGTCCATTATCACCATTTACTAGCATAATATTTTCGTTTTATTAATTTATTCACTTGTTATGTCATCTTTCTTATACGTTATTTTATATTGTGCTAATACTTGTGTCAGGTGTTACATTCAAACACATTTGTCCAATTTTACATCATACCCAAATAAACTAAAATACTAATTTAAGTGTTATGTTAACCTTTACACGACGCATAAAAGAAAATTTAAAATTAAAATAATATTTCGTATTTGGAGATTTGAGAAGTCGTACCCTAACTTATGTGGTTTTGATTTTCTCGTTGAACTTAAATAACCGAATATCATTTCAAAATTAAAATATATAAGATTTCGAATAAAAAAAAGCTTATTCTCAAAGGTTCAAGGTATCGTGTCCTAACTTACGGGATGTGACATGTTGTTATCTCGAGACAAGAGGGTCTTTAACGTTTGTTTCAATTTATTCAAGCAATTTTTAAGTAAAAATAACATAATACAAAGAGATATCGTATTTTAAATTCTTTTCGAGTTCTCAACTTTTGACACTAAGACATTAATTGATCAATTAGGTACCAATTTTAGGCGTTAAAAGGGTGCTAATCCTTCCTCGTACGTAACCGACTCCCGAACTCATTTTTCCAAATTTTGTATACCAAAAATTATTGTTTTAGTAAATCAAACCCTTTATTAAAACAAGCAAATTACGAGGTGACCCGATCACACCTCACAAAAAATGATTGGTGGCGACTCCCATTTTTTTTTTGTTTTTAAAATAAAACGTCAATTTTCAAAAATGGTTTCGACAATACTGATGACCAATCTTATAATAACTATCGAAACCATTTTTTTGTTTGGAAAACGGGCCGACTTTAAAAAGAAAAACGGAGTCGCCACCAATCTTTCTGAAGTGTGATTGGATCACCTTATAAAACATTTGTTCTACGAATTTTAAGAAAACGGGTCTGGGAGTCGGTTACGCACGAGGAAGGATTAGCACCCTCGTAACGCCCAAAATTGGTACCTTATTGATTGATTAATGTCCTAATATCGAAAATTGGAATAGATTTTAAAATACGAATCCTTTAGAAAATATTTGGATAATTCGAATTGGATATCGAAATTCTCTTGTTCCAAAAAGATGAAATACCACATCCAATACGATAGGACATGATATTTCAAACCCTCGATATCAAGATCATCTCATGATTTCTAAAATTCATGCATTGCACATTTAAAAGGGTATTCCACTATTTGGCCAAACTAAAAAACGAAATCCAGCACGATTGGGCACGATTCCTCGAATTCCCCAAATATGGAATATTGCCTTTATTTAAGAAAACTCGGTCAAAATCTCTAAAAGATATCTGGTAACTTGGACGAATGGAAAATCGAAACCCAGCACGATTGGGCACGATCTCTCGAACTTCCAAACACGAAACATTGCCTTATTTAAGAAAACACGATCAAAATCTTTAAAGGATAGTTAGTCATCCAGATGAACGAAAAATCGAAACCTAGCACGATTGGGCACGATTTCTCGAACTTCCAAACACGAAATATTACTTTTGTGAAACCTTTTTTTATGAATTTTGGAAAAAAAGCAAAAATAAAAATGTGAAAATTTAAACACGATAATAATAAGGAATAATAATAATAAATACAAAAGGGGGGAAAATAGACAATAATATTATAATAACAAAGATAATATGTGACAAATAAAACAGATAGTAATAATAATAATGAAAAAGTTTAGACTAAAAAAATAATATTAACAATAATAAAAGTAGTAATAATAGTACCAGTAAAATAAAAATAGAATTAATAATAAAAAAAGGGTAGCTGTAAGAAAAATAAAAATGATATTGGCAATAAAAATAATGGGAATAATAAAAGATAGTAATAATAGTGTAAGTAATAAAATAATGATAGCACTAATAATAATGATAAATATAATACTAATAATAAATATAATTGTAGATAGTGATATATATATATATATATATATATAATAGGGGTACTAATAATGACAAATGTAATACTGATAATGAATATAATTATAGTAATGATAAAAATAATGGTAATAATAAAAAATTTAATAATGAATATAAAAATCATAGTAATAATATTAACATTAATAAAAAAATAGAAGTAGTAAAAGAAATAAAGGTATACTGGAAAAAAAAATATAGACATAATAATAATAATATCAATAAATAAAAAAATAAAGTAAACAAAATAATATATGTAATAATAGTAAATATAATAGAAAGAATATGATTACAACATTAATAATATACATATGAAAAATAGTGGTAATAAAATATTCAAAAATAATTAATTTAATGGTAAAATAGCAAAATAATCGAAAAGGGACTAAATTGGACCAAAACAGAAGCTTTGGGGCCAAATTTAAAATAAAAGAAGATAAAAAATGCTAAATTACAATACAAGCGCGACATAGAGGGACCAAAACAGTAATTAATCCCGCTTTCTAAAACGGTGCGTTCGAATGAGGACCCAATTGAAACGAGGAGGGAACTTTTGGGCCAAATCGGGAATAAAAAACTTCTGGTGAACCATAAAAAAACGGAGGGGCTAAATGCGCAATTAGCCCCTCCTTAAAAAACGCGCGGATCCTTTTGCTGGAGCTGGTCGGGTCACTGGTCAGAGGCCCAAAACAATGTCGTTTTGGCCTCTAAACCCACTTCTCAAAACGGCGCCGTTTTATGGGTTTATAAAAGCTAAAAATTTTTGGGAAAAAAATCATTTGTAGCATTGAGAGGGAAAAAAATTTAGGGCTTCTTTCTTTGCTCCTCAGGTCTCCCCTCTCTGGCCCAAGTCCCGGCCGTGCTCCGGATGTATTATACTTTATAAATGCATTTTATAAACTCTAATGTATTATACTTTTTTTTAAAAAGAAAAAAGAAAAAAAGAAACCTTAAAGCAACAGATTCGAAAATAAAGAAAAGAAAAAAAATAGAAAAAATCAAAACCTTTCTTTCTGCAAGATTTTTTTTTTTTTTTGATTTTCTATATTGATTTCGTGCCAAAATCCGTATTGCTCTCCCTTTTACAATGATTTCTTTCGGCTTTTATAGCAAAAAAAAAAATCCAAAATTAGAATAAAATCCAAAATACGATCTGCTTGTTGCTTTGCTGGCCTTTTCCCTTCTTTTCCGCAGGTGAAGGCAACGTGGAGGCGCAGGCTGCAGAAAGCGGGGTGACGTGCGGAGTTGGGGCTGCTGGCGGCGACGCAGAACAGTGGCTAGGGTTTCTGCCCAAAAATTTAGGTTGTTGGGCCATCTAGGTTTGGGCCTTAAATTTTGGGCATGCTGTAATTTAGACTTCTTTTTTTATTTATTTTTGGGTTCAAAAATGGTTAACGGGCCCGGGCCAAAAATTGGACTCTACAGATGCCTCTCTTTGCTCGTTTTCGTGTAACGAGAATAGAGCAAAGACTTTAAAAGGACCAATTTCGCCCGGTCTTGATGAGTCTCGGCGCTTCTTTTCCTTTTCTCCAAGTAGCCTCGCTTTAACCCGCTGCATCTCCAGGGGTATAGGAATTTTCGTTTCAATTTGCTCCGCTACCGCTTATGATTTGTAATTTTCGGCCTATTTCCCTACTGCCTAAGGGGATAAAGCTCACTGTCTTCAACCTACTCCGTTACTGCTTAGGATTTGTAATTTTCAACCTGTTACCCTACTACTTAGGGGATTAAGGCTCATTGTCTTCGATCCGCTCCACTATTGCTTTGGGAGATAAGATCAGTAATTTTTAGCCTATTACCCTACTGCTTAGGGATTAAGACTGGTAGCTTGAATCTGCTCCATTGCCGATACATGGAGATAAGATCTGTAATTTTCAACCTGTTACCCTACTGCTTAGGGGATTAAGGCTCATCGTCTTCGATCCGCTCCACTATTGCTTAGGGAGATAAAATCTGTAATTTTCAGCCTGTTACCCTACTGCTTAGGGGATTAAAGCTAATAGCTTGAATCTGCTCCATTGCCGATACATGGAGATAAGATTTGTAATTTTCAGCCTGTTACCCTACTGCTTAGGGGATTAAGGCTCATCGTCTTCGATCCGCTCTACTCCTGCTCAGTGAAGATAAGATCTGCTTGTAATAACCAAATTTTGCCCGGCCCATACCCGATAAAACAAAAAACCCAAAAAAATAATAAAAAACCAGTCCATTTAAATGTCCAATTACAAAACAAAATACCAGACCCAGATTTAATACAAATAAACAAAATGTCCATTTACAAATTACAAGCCCAATATACCCCTAAACCCATTTGCAAAATAAACCCAAAAATACATAACAAATGGCAGCCCAAAAGCCCAATACAGCCCAACACCACCTAGCCTATAACAGTTAAGAAGCAACCAGGAAACCCTAGGGTTTCCCCCTTCCAGCGCCGACAACCCTTCGTCTCCCCCACTACACGCGCCGACCCTCAGTCTTCCAAGCGACGCAGCCCCCATGTACGCGCCACGACCTTTCGTCTGTCACCACGCGTTTCGGCTTTCCACGCGCGCCTTTTCAGATCCTCGTACATGCCCACGCGCGTCTCTGCTCTTCCCCATGCTTCGATCAAACGCCCGTCGTTGTTGCCCCAGCGCCACTATGCACGCTAACCGAAGGACTCATGCACGCCTCCGCCTTTGCCCATACCCTGCAAATGGAGAAAGACGAAACAACAGAGAACGAAGCAAAGAATAATAAAAAAATAACAAATGATCTGTATATCGGTTATAAAACCAAAACCATTGTAAACGAAAAGGGTCTTCAGAGACAAGCAATCAAAATAAGCAAGAAATTCTAGAAGGTTGATTTTCAATCTATTGTCTCTTTCATTTCTCGGTTGTTTGCCAGAGTTTCTTTCACCTTTTTATCTTTCTTTACTTACTGCCTTTTTTTTAAACTTAGCCTAAGCATTAAATATAAAATGACAAGAAAAGAATAGAGAATACTTATCTGTTAAATATCATCGTCGGATCTTCACTTGCTTCGTCGGAATTGAAGTTTGAGTGAGGATTTAAAGGCGGAATAGTGAAAGAGAGAGTCACGATTTCATTTTCGTGCTGCGGCTGAAGAAGAACAAAAGAGGGATTAGGTTTTGTTTAAAACAAAAGGGAGATTAGCCTTTAAACCTGGTTTTAGTTTATTACTAAAAACGGCACCGTTTCAAGGGTCTCCCCTGGCACCAAAACAGCGTCGTTTTGGGGAGACCCGTGCGACCCGATTCGAATAGCAGGGGTCCGCGCATTTTTACCCTTAACGGGTAAACTGTGCATTTGGTCCTCCCATGTTGCGCTGTCGTTTAATCGTGCTTAATTTCATTTTTTTATTATTTTTAATTTTGTCCCGAACATTACGCGCTTTTTCTGATTTAGTCCACACCAAAACGCAGTGTATAAGGGACTCAGGATATTTTCCTACCTAATCCCTCTGCCTTTTAACGCACTATAATGAGGTCCTTCCCTTCCTTTTTATTTCAAATTGACCCCGATATTCTGTTTGATTCGATTTTAGTCCCTTTTTTGCTATTGTCACCTATTTTTTTATATAATCGATTAGCCTTATTGATTACATTACATTTAGTATTACACTATGCTGTATTATTTTATCTTATTACTGTGTATTATTATTATAAGCATTTTATTTGTTTTTTAAAGCATCATTATAATTATTTCGATTATTTATTTCTTACTTTATTGTTTTTTTACTTTACTACCTTTATCATTATTCTTATTATTTATTTGTATACGTATATATACGTATACCTTTCCTTTATTATTTTGTTTATTATTAATCTCATGTCATATAGATTTCGTACTCATACGCATATATTTTAATCTATTTATGTATATACATTTTCTTTATAATTTAATATATATATAAGTTAGCATACATAAGCTAGCATATATATTTTAATAGGTATATGCTTATATATGATAATCGTTCCATAAACTTATTTGTAAATTATTACACGGATTTTTGAATCATTTTATGAATTATTAGTTATAAATATTTTCAACTGTTTTAAAGACATTCGCCAGCATTCAAATTTTGTTTTACATCAGTTTGCCATCATAAATCTCGTAGAATTATTATTGATTGTTAATATGTTTTTTATCATGTGATTACCATTATTGTATGTTTGTGCATTAAATTACGTCTGTACTTACGATCATAATGTTGAGCTTGTATAGTATTTCATGCTTAATACTATTTGAGCCTTAAAATCATTTTTGCTTAATATTTGTGTGTTTAGAAGTTCGAAAGATCACATCCTAACGTGCTGGGTGTCGATTTTTTTTGTTCAACCAAATAACCAAATATCCTTTTTATACGCTTTGAAGACCAAAGATGATCTCGGTGTCAGAGTATGAATGTGTTATACCCTAACGTGTTGGGCATGGTACTTTTATTCCTTTGAAACGAGTTAATTTTGAGATTCAATCCCGATTTTAATCAACTTTCCTCCATTTTTTTTCTCTAAACATTTTCAAGTTTTTCAACATTAGGACAATATTATTTAATTTGGTACCAATTTTGGGCGTGACAAGGGTGCTAATCCTTCCTTGCACGTAACCGGCTCCCGAACCCGTTTTCTCAAAATTTCGTAGACCAAAAACACTGTTTTAGTAAATCGAAATGTTTTATTAAAACAAAGGTGATCTGATCACACCTAAACAAAAAGGATCGGTGGCGACTGCCCATTTTTAAAAGTCGATTCCCGTTTTTTTTCCAAAAAATGGTTACGACACTGCTATCTTCAGTCTGCTCCATTGCCGATACATGAAGATAAGACTTGATGTCTTTGATCTGCTCCACTCCTGCTCAGTGGAGATAAGATCTGCTATCTTCAGTCTACTCCATTGCCGATACATGGAGATAAGACTTGCTGTTTTCGATATGCTCCACTCCTGCTCAGTGGAGATAAGATCCGCTATCTTCAATCTGCTCCATTATCGATACATGGAGATAAGACTTACTATCTACGATCTGCTCCACTCCTGCTCAATGGAGATAAGATCTGCTATCTTCAGTCTGCTCCATTGCCGATACATGGAAATAAGACTTACTGTTTTTGATCTGCTCCACTCCTGCTCAGTGGAGATAAGATCTGCTATCATTAGCCTGCTCCGCTCCTGCTCAGGGAAATAAGGCTAGTGGCCTAAATCTGCTCCATTACCGATACACGGAGACAAGATTCGCCGTCTTCTCTAAGTTAATCAATTTGCTACATTGTCC